>CM040426.1:61878690-62529449 GCA_022702705.1 Papilionanthe hookeriana x Papilionanthe teres | reverse complement strand
CATGTACGTGGATGATATGATTGTAACTGATAATAACGAGGAAAAGATTGCTCAGTTGAAGGCAAGTTTAGGCAAAGAGTTTGAGGTGAAGGATCTGAAATAGCTTGGATACTTCCATAGGATTGAGCTCGTGGAGCAAAGGAGATTGTTCCATCTCAGAGGAGGTATATGCTAGACTTGCTCACAGAGACAGAAGTGTTAGAATGCAAGCCTGTAGTTTCACCAATTGATCAGAAGAGAAAGTTGAGCACAGAGGTAAGAGAGGTGGTTTGATCGTGAGAGGTGAAAGAGATTGGTAGGGCGACTTATCTTTCTGTGTCACACTTGTCCCGACATATCGATTGCAATAAGTGTAATGAGTCGCTACATGCATGATCCGAAAAGGCCACATGGATGCAGTGTATTAGATTCTAAAGTACCTAAAGACTGCACAAAGGAAATGGTTGATTTTCAAGAAGAATGAGTATTTAGGCATTGAGGGCTACTGTAACTTTAACTGGACTTCTTGTGTTGACATCAGGAGGTCCACATCAAGATATTGCATGTTCGTGGGGGCAATTTGGTCTCTTGGAAGAGCAAGAAGCAATCGGTAGTTGCGAGGTCAACGGCGAAGGTAAGGTATGGGGTCATAGCCTTACGAATTGTCGAAATGATATGGTTGAGAGCTCTATTGGTAGAGCTCAGGGTGGACCGAGGAGCTTAGATGAAGTTGTGGTGAGACAACAAGTAATCAACATTGCCAACAACCCGGTGCGGGACGATAGAACCAACCTGATGAGGATTGATGGGTTCTTCATCAAGGAGTAGTTGAATAGTTAACAACTAGAGATAAGTCATATAGCTAATACAAAGCAAGTAGTTGACTGCCTCACCAAAGGATTTAGCTCGTTAGATATATCTGGATTGTGTGTCAAGATGGGCTAAGTGGATATCTTTTGCCAATCTTGAGGGGGAGTGTTAAAAATTGTATATAGTTTAGGGTTCTATTTCAAAATAAGAAATATAGAGAAATCTAGAGACTTATATATAAGAATGTTAAGTAAGAATATAAAAATTCTATAAAAGTTCAAGTCATTAATCAATTAATAAGTCTTCCTTTATGAAATCAATTAAAAGAAAAAAAAGAATTTCCTTAACTTGCTACAGGTGCAAATTATTACAGATAATTCACAAATATTTGCACTACCTACAATACGCACCCTAAGAAAAACAACAGAGCTTGCACTTGCACATTTAGGTAGCCAATTTCACGTCGCAAAACCATTGTCAGGATGTTTAATCATCAAATCCTAACCGATCAAGTTTCATATAATATTCAAATCAAAAGGTGCTTATGAGCATAAATGCAACAACAACGACAACAAAGCCTTAATCCCACTAATTGGAGTCGGCTACATGAATCCTTTTTCTCCATTACGTCCTTGTGAACATAAACGCATCTACAAAAAACTAGAACAGCAACAATATGCATGCATCTTTCAAGTGGGAAATAATGATAATGAATCAAATATTCCGTTCAGTGCATTACTTGGCAGCAACCCCTGTTGCAATTTTTGCCACAAGGAAGAAATAAAGTATCCATTCTTCAGAAAGAATAAATAACATCAAATTACCTGGTAAGGATCAAAATAATTGGTGATAGGTATTGGTTTGCTCTCGCCACTCATAGAATTGATTATATGAACCAGACAGCGCTCTAAACTATAAGATGCTGAAAGCACTGAAATTGCACTTTCTGAGAAACTTGATATGCCGTCCAAGAAAGGCATCTAGACAATGATAAAAATAATACAAGAAATTAATGATCAAAGCAATCATCAGCTTTGGTTAAAGTAAAAAATAGGCATGGAAAGACATTGTTACCAGTTGTTCCCAATAATACTGGTGAAGGATAACAGAAAAGACAATCCCCGCCTTAGAATAATGCCGACATAATATTGGGGTAAACAATGTATACTCTTTCTCGGCAAACAGCTTCAACTCCTTCGCAAATAGAGCCAAGGGATGCTTCTGCTCCCTCTTAGATTTGACATCCAAGGCATCTTGGATCTGAAACATCCAGGAAAAGAAATCTCTGACTTCTATTTATTTTAAGATCGCTAAGTATGGGTGAATCATAAGGAAAAAAATAACTCACCCGCTGGCATGTCGCTTGAATGGATCTGGCAATCAATACACGAACTAGCTTAAAAGTAACTCCATTTTCAGTCTCAGCCTCTGGATACTGGAACAAAACAAATATTACAAATGTAAAACTATACCTCGCATCTTCAATATCTGAAAATAACAAAATCAAACGAAGCACATAATAACTAACAAGAAGCAGAAATAAGTTGCAGGAAGAAAATATATATATATATGGAAGGCCATGAAACGAAAATAAATTTAGAAGAGAGAACAATAAAAGCAACTCCAAGCACAAGTTCAGTTGTGCATGGAAAAACCAAGTAAAAATAACCAACAAACAGTCTATTTACTTGCATTGATAGGAATTCTGAAAATAAAATAATAGAATCAAGGAGAAAACATTAGTTGGTTGTAAATACTTCTTGGAATTAAATGCACATATAGAGAGTTGTTCCTTTTATTAAAAAAAAGAGGTCAAAATTAAAATATCATGCTTGCGTTATCAAGTTGAAACAAAGTCAAAATACAAGACTTGCTCAGTGTCAATGGAGATTAAAAAATCAGGAATCTGGCTATATTGCTTTAACAGGAATTAATTTGCCACGTAGTAGTGACCATAAATGAAATTCTTCCAAAGAAAACATAATCAAATGTCAAATATATTACAACTAGCGCAAATAAAATGCTACATATATATCTAGAGCCCAAGCTAGCACACAAAAATAAATCATCAATACATCAAACGCAGTAAATCTCAACTTACGGTATCTGATGGATTAGGGACCTTCGTTTCTGCAATATCATTAGAAAACCTTTTGCCCGAAATTATTGCCAGAGTCAGGATGCCCTCAAAGATCTGAGAATCCCCCTAAACATACAAACAAGCAAGAATCTGTCAATGTTTGATAACCAAAAAAGGTAAATTCAATAAAGCAGTTAGCAGAGAAGAGATTGGATATTTAAAAATATTCTTAAAAATAAATATAGTGCTCCAGGACCTTAAAAAAAAGTGCAGAAATGGGTACCTTCCTCAAAACATATTTAACGATGAGAACGAACACAGAAGTATGCATAATTTATTAATGAGATAATAATAGTCTTACAATAAAGGAAGATATTAATTCAAACATTTAAGAAGTCTAGATAGCAATTACTAATAGGACAAACAATTGACAGTGAGAATCACACCGAACGAGTAACAACAAATAAATTGATAAGTCAATAGCATTTGCCTCACGTATCATTCCTATGAATCAGAGCCTTTTAATTAATGGAGCATGCAGAAGAGAACATAAAGCATATGTTTGTATGAAACTATCTACAAAGTTCCTAGACGTTTAAAAAAAAGGGGGTATTTACGTACATACACCCATTCCATATAAAGTTACATATCTAACAACCAAAAACATTACTTTTTACATTTATACCACCCAAATATTTTTTATCACATCAAAAATACCAACGTTTTAATTTTCCAAAGATGAAATACACCTTTTCATGCATAGGTACAGCAGCAGCACGTAGGTAAAAATTGAGGTTTACGTAATTACATGGAAATTGAATGGTATGTATATAACTCTTCCTAAAAAAAAGAAAAAATAAAAAAGGAGTGTCTAGAATGGTTGCCCGACTATCTGTGATGGGTTCATTTTAATCTTAGACTATGTAAAAAGCCTAGTTTATTCACCTAACTATTTCAACATGGACCAAATTAATTCTATTGTCTAAATTAATAAAAGCTAAAATTAACAGTACTAAAAAAAATATCTTGAGTAAAAAATTTTCCTGAATTTAAAAAAAAAAAGCTAATTTCGTACTTATCATGCTCACTCGTGCACATCAACTTGCTGATACTGGAATTTAACAAAACATCTGAGGGAAACAAATATTATTATTGCATTCAAAATCTGAAACTATCTGAAATTGCAACAAACTGTAGTGATGACTAGGGTTTGCACCTCCGAGGCGGTGGCAAGGAGGCGGCTAGCAAACTGGAAATAACAGTACAATAGTTTCCAGGAGTCCGAACAGCAAGCAAGCTGCAGGATTAAATGCAAGGGTACCATTATAGATGGTGACAACTAGGAGAAATGGGAGGGAATGTAGGAGGGAATGTGGGAGGGAATGTGGGAAAATTATAGGAATGATAAACAACACCTGAATATCAATATACAGCTGGAGCACAACTTGAAACCCAATGATACAGTCTATAGAGAGGAAATAAGATGTCGACAGCCATCTCAAAGCAATTCACAGCAAAAACTGAACCATTAGCACCAACAAAAGTATATATATTTCAAGATAATTAGGAGTGAGCCCCTCATAAAAAGAAGCGGCACTCCCAAAACGAGGGCGGAGTGTCGCCACCCGCCAAAACCCTCAACCAAGCTGATTCAGATTAAAATGCCCTGCATCAGTCTCCCAAGGTTGGGGGAGTTTCAACCTCATCTGTCGAAGCTTCTGACTCCTGATGATATGACATCATGTCTGCCATGTTGAACGTAATGGAGCTGTCGTAACCTCTCGGGATTGGAGGGCTTTCGACTGTTATCTCTAGAAGCACCTAGAACCCTCTGCCAGATGCACTGTCCCACTGAATACCTGAGAAGGTTTCATGAAGTGCGAGTAATCATCCATATCCGTCCAACAATTTGTGGGTGTATTGTTAAACCAAACTGAAACTTCGTACCAAGAGTACTTCGCAAAGTCCTCCAAAAGTAGCTCAACATTGACTCATTCTTCTCTGAAATGACCGAAAGTTAAACCACCCCTAACAGTGGCAGTCTTGGTCGATCAGGATAGCATGAAACACTATTCAATGGTTATATGTTTGATATCACCTCTTTTGTCTCACTACCCTCTTACATCACCATAATTAATCCCTCGGCGTCTCTCTCATGCTAAGAGCACTTATAACCTTGAACACCACACCAAATAGAAGAACTATGCACTTGTCATCCTTGATGAATAAGTAATTGTTCTTAAACCCAATATGTTGAGTCTTGTGATTAAACTGTTGCGGTCTCCCCAATAGAATGTGACAGGCATCTAAGGGTACAACATCACACCACACCTGGCCATGCAATTGTTCTGTAATAGAAAACTCTACGAGGCATTTTCTGTTAATATTAACTTTGTTTCCCTTCTTTAATCAAGTTAAGAAATATAACTAGGTATGTCTCTGAATAGTGAGACAACCTAACTACAATTTATGTAGACATCACATTCTCACAACTACCTCCATCGATGATAACATTGCACACCATTCCTGATACTGGAGTTAACCAAAACTACAATAAGAATGCAAGTATAATTGTCAAATTTTAAATAGAATACATGACGACTCTTCAAAACAAGAAATAAAAGATAAAAATATAAAAATATGCCCTAGAATGAGGACGAAGGTGGCGGCTAAACAGCGGGTAGGGATTGAATTGAAGGCGTTTGCAAGGGCGAGAGAGTTGGAAGTGGGTCAAGCAACTCCTAGAAAGCAGGTGCAAAGAGTTGCAAGAGCTGGCTGCTAGGTTGGAGGATGCTACGTGAGATATGTTGGCAATTACGGGAGTGAGAAGCATGTTTGCGGATGGAGCAGGGAAGGGGCATAGAAGGGCGGCATTCCAGGAGATTGTAAGGGGGCATGGGTTGTTGGTAAATGACGGGATAGGTAGGGGGATGTTTTAGTGGTTGTAGAGGATGTTGGTCGGAAAGCTAATAGATCAAGTGCTAGCGGCAATTGGGGAAAAGGTGAAGTGACTTCCTGGTAGGATCATAGGAGAGAAGGGAATGGCGGCTGGAATCAGAGGAAGGAACTGTAAAGAGGGGAAGCGAACAGATGGGATGCGAAGGGAAAGATAATTATCCCTACTAGAGCAAGTTACAGTTGGAGCACCTCTAGAGCCATTGGAAAAGATTACCACCTCGAACGAGTTATAGACGAAGCATCTTCTCGCCTTTAAATACAACCCTAAAAGGGAAAACAATAGCAAGCTGGAAAGAATTCAAAATTCAAAAAGACAAAAATAAAACCTTAGGACAGGAACTAGCCTATTTATAATAGACATATAAACGGAAAAACAGGCAAAAAGGGGGGGAATAATTTCCGCCTAATGAAAACAAAGATGAGGGGGCCAATCCAGCCTCCTGTTGGACCGAACATTCTCCTGTTGAACCGGTTAGGATCGGTTCAACGTCAAGCGCCTGGGTCAGTCTCCCGGGATCGGTTCAACCTCAAGCGCCTGGGTCAGTCTCCTATCAGCTGACACCTTCTTATGCTCAAAAATCCTCTCAAAAGTCTATAACCACTCAATGAAGTCATCTAGATTCATTCTAGCCTCAGAATTCAGTAAGTCAACATTCTCCCACATGTCTCCATGTCCTCCAAAAGTCACTCCATCCCTGGATCTCCTCTGATATTAAATCTCAAAGCATTGTGGTCATCCTCCGCTTCATTGGAATCATCCCTATAGAAGAGATTCAAATTGTCCTCCTCTTCGAATCTTGAAAGTACGATTGACGATGATCTCTTCATATATAACTTTCCTCAATTTCAACAAATCTTTGTTCAAGTCGAAGGATTTTCCACCGCATCTCTTCTATGGTAAGTTCTCGATTAGCTTCCGACACTTGTCTCCACGGCGGCAAGACTAAGGTTTAGGTTTAGATTTAGGAGGTGAAAGAGTGTATGGGGTTAGGATGCAAAAAAATATAAGATTGAAGATTTAAAAATCAGCAAGGAGAAATAAATTTTGGTGAGATTTAAGTTAGGTATTGGTGGATTTTGGTAACTAAGAGTGTGCCTCTCTTCAAAAGAGGTGGCATTCACAAGTCTAGAGGATGGGCCGACCGACGGGCCGACCGGCCAAGACCCTAGACCAAACCAATCCAACTTGAGATACCCTGCACCACTTATTGAATAACTATTGATTCCATTGTACTTAATCACAACAAAATCAATATAACAAAAGTATCAAATAAAGTTATTTATTATGAAAAAACAACTAACTCTGCAATATGCACCATCTCAATCCACTCCTAATGTATGTGAAGTTGGCTACCGCAAATCAGGAAATAAAGTGATTAAGAAATTAGACTTACCAAATAATTCAAAAAGAAAAATATTTTTAAAACATCATTATTTTTAGCACTAACTTTAAATTTTATTAGTTTAGAAAGTATGACTATTTGGTTCCATGTTTAAAGAGTCGGAAGAATAAATCTAACATTTTACATAGGGAAGGACTAAAATGGCCCCTGAAAAAGAACTAAGGAACATTTTTTATACTTTTGTCAATAAAATAAAAAGAAAATGAAAAAAAAATCAATTAATCAAGTAAACAAAAACAATATTCACATGATGCAGGAGCATAAGGGATCGTGTGATCCCGTGTTCGTGCAGATCGAGCGACAGAACTGAACCAGACACCTTTGTTGTTATTTTCTTCCTAAAGCATGTTTTCTCTCATCCTTCCTTTCTCTTCGTTCATATATGTGTTGTATAGAGTTTGGATTTTAATTTTTTTGCTCGAGTTTGTTAGGGACAGCCACCAGTGTCTTTATTTATCTCTTCTAGGGTTGTAGCTAAAGGTATGAGTGGTGCTCCGGTTATGTCTCACTCCCGATATAGTGATTATCCTTCCTCTACCCCTATGCATCCTTCCCACATAACTCCCCCTTGCCCGTCCTTGCTGCAGTCGCCACTCGGCTGCTTTTTGTAGTCCAACCTTGTCGAAACCGGCCAGAACCAGCTCTCCTCCCCTCCACCGTGCTGCTGCTTTCCAGGAATCGTGCTCCTCTCCCTTCCACCTTGCTGCCACCTTCCATACTAAATTCCTTGGATGTTTCTTAACTATTGTATCCATCCCTTCCTTGATGTGGCCGCCCAAATCCACATTTTTTGTTGTTTCCTAGCTACTCTGGCCGCTCGGCTTGCCGCAATCACTCTGGACAATAGCCTCCACCTTTAACTGCGTTGCTAGCCGCCTCCCCGTGTCGTCGCCACCTTCCTCCTTGCTTCCATCACCCAGGGCAGCCCTTCCACCCAATCTCTGCGACTTGCTTGTTGTTCAAAAACCTCGAAAACAGCCTCCTTATTGTCTCTGATTGCTAAGCACTCTTTCTACCGCCTAGCTACCTTTCAGACTCTCATCGACCACCACCACCGCCGCCTTCGATCCAAGCCTAATTGGAGTTGGTGTTATGTTTGTTGCAATTTTAGATTTTTATTTTGATTGGTCGTAATTTAGTATTTGATTTCAATAATATTATTTATTTTTCTCATTATTATTTTCGATATCATTTGGTGTTAGAGTTGACTAACCCTAGTCTTATCTTAAGATTACCAAAAGTTCACCAATACCCAACCCAATCTAAACCCAAAACCCCATACCCTTGCTGATTTTTAAATCCGCACCAAAAAATTTTCTTTCCAGTCTAGACCAACCCAACACCCCATTTTACCACTCAAACCTAAACCCTAACCATGTCACGGAGGAGACGATTGTCGAAAACCTAATTAGGAGAAAATGACATAATGCCGCTTATAAGAAATCTGCAAAGAAATCACCGATAATTTTTATGGAAAATATGAAGTTGAATAAGCCTCTAATTGCAACAGAGGTTGTAGCTTTCGAGAGGAGACAATCCGGAAGGGTCTCCCGTAGACACAACAGAGGTTTATTGAATTGAATGTATGAAAAGCCACCACCCCAAAGAATTGGCATGGAATAACAAAGGAGCCAGAATCTTAAAGTAAAGGTGAATTTACAGGATTTTGACGGTTGCAGTGATCCACCGGAATTCATTGATTGGCTCCAGGCAGCGGAACATAACTTTGAGTACCAGGATGTTCAACTAGACAAAATGATAAAGCTCACCTCTATTAAGTTAAAGAATGATGCATCTCTATGTTGGGAAAATCTGAAGCTTCTTTGACAGCAGGAAGGGAAAAATAAAATCACCATATGATCCAGAGATGAAATGAAAGATCCATCGCCAATATCTATCAGTTCGTTACAGACAAAATAAGTTCCTGAGACTTCATCAATTGCAACAACAAGATCTCTCAGTGGATGAGTACACAGCAGTGTTCGAGCAGCTAACGTTGAAGTATGAGCAAGTGGAGCCCGATGAGAAAACCATAACTTGATTTTTGAGGGGATTGAGACAAGCCATTAGCAATCTAGTCCATTTACAGCCCTACTAGACATTACAAGATGTTCAGGCCCAAATTTCAAAGTTAGAGAGACAAGTGACTACCACATCTTACAGGCAAAGTTTAACCCCAAGAACAAGCAGCAAAAGCACACCAGCGGAACATCCAAGCCGACCCACCTAAGAAAAATAGATCAGTGTGAATAGGTAGAGCCAAACCAGCATTCACAAATCTGTTTAAGCCATGAAAAGTTTCAAGTGTCATGGATTTGAACAGGTTAAATCAGATTGTCCAAGTAGGATAATGATATATTTCACTAAGCACGAAGCAGTTGAAGAAATTATCAGTGATATAGGAGAGGATGAAGACTTTAGAGAGAGATCTCAATTTTCAGCTGACAAGGAAAAGACCATGGTTATCAAGCTAGAACCCATTAGAGAAACTCCCGATTGATTGGCATTGTTTCTAGAAGATAGTGAGTTCGATGAGCCAATACCTAGAAAGGGATAGTCTCTGTTAAAGAGATTGCCATACGCCATGACAAATAGTTTACCTATTGGGTGGTTGCAACTGAAAGGGTTCAGCATGCCACTAATTTCTTTCTAGAGTTAGTTCCTCTAGATGAATTTATTTATAATATTAAGATATGGAATAGACCAGCATAAATTCAATAATATGAGGGGTATTTAAACCCAATAACAATAGACAATAAGTTGCATTCTCAGATAAGTTGCGCAACTATTGTTATGATATGAGGGGTATTTAAACCCAATAAAATTATGGCGTTCCGCGTTTAGTATAAAAAACCAACTGCATTCTCAGATAAGTTGCGCAAACGCAGTTTCCAAAAGGTGATGTGGCGTTTTCAAAACGCCTCCGCAGCAGATAAGTTGCTCCAAACGCACCCTAAATCAGCGGCAAAAGCTCTTCCTGTAGATTAGCGGCAGAAGTAAATCAGTGAGAAGGTTGATACCACGAGAAGTAAATCAATGGCAAAAGTAAAGTAGCCAGGGATACCACAGGAAGGCTAATACCACAGCGACAGAAGCAAATCAACCACGGGAAGGCTAGCTGATTTACTTCAGCGGCAGAAGCAACTCAAAGGAGGAACAGGTGGAGGCTGGCCTCCCTGCAGGTTCAAGCTGTTAGGAAAAGGAAGCGGATAACCCTAGATCTAGGGCTAGCTCTAATACCATATTAAAATTTGAAATAAACTAACATAAATTGATAGAATGATGGGTATTTAAACCCAATTAAAATAAACAGAATAACGAAAAGTAATAAAAACAAAATAAAATAACTATGAAAAAAAAATAAAACATAATAAAGCACATCAACAACAACAAAGCATTAATCCCACTAAGTGGGATCGGCTACATTAATAATTTTTCTCCATTGAGTCATATTTAGTGCCATATTTTCATTTAATTCTAATAAATTAAGATCATTTTTATACAATAAGCCCAATTCTTCTTAGGTCTACCTCTGCCTTTCTTAACAAAAGTCAAATCTAAAACATCTACTCTCCTAATCGGATCATCAGACGGTTGAGATTTAATGTGGCCAAATCATCTAAGGCTACTCTCTAATTTTGTCTGTCACTAAAGCTACACCAAGCCTATCACGGATATATTCATTTCGTAAGTGTAAAGCCAGTCATCCACCTAATCATTCTCATCTTGGCAACACTTAACTTAGTATTATGCTTCTCTTTTAAAGGCCAACATGCAGCACAGTAAAGCATTCCAAGTCTCACCACCATCTTATAAAATTTTCCTTTCAGTCTAGGCGGTACTTTTCTATTACAAAATAGGCCCGAAGCATTCCTCCACTTCAACCAACCAACTTGAATTCTAAAATTAACATCCCTATCTAAATCACCATCGTTTTGAACAATAGACCCGAGATATCTAAATAATCACACCTTTTAATAATTTGATCACCCAAAATTACACTTATGTCACTAGAGCTACTATTATAAAAATTGCATTCCATGTATTCAGTTTTAGTTCTACTCAAATGAAAGCCTTTAGACTCCGGTGAAGACCTCAATAAATCAAGTTTTTCCAGCCACTAAGGCTTTCTACCATAATTTAAGTTTTTCCAACCCCCCCCCCCCCACCCCCCCCCCACCCACTGCATTACATGGTTGTTTTCTAACTATTTCAGCCATCCCTCCCTTCTTGTCGTCGCCCAAAACTGTGCTTTGTGTTGGTTCCTTGTTGCTCCAGCCACCCAGGCTTGCTGCCATCACTCTGAAGCGCAGCCTCCACCTCTATCCATACTGCTAGCCGCCTCCCCCATTCCGTCGCCACCTTCCACCTTGCTGCCATCACTCAGGACAGCACTTCCATGTCTATCTAAGCTGCTTGCTTGTTGTCCAGGAACCTGACAAAACAGACTCCCTGATGTTTATGCTTATCAATCACCATTTTCTACTACTTATCCACCTTTAAGACCCTGACCGACCACCACCACCACCCTTTGATCCAACTTTAGTTGGAGTTAGTGTTGTGTTTGTTACAATTTCAGATTTATGTTTTAGTTGGTTAGAATTTCCTATTTGATTTCAGTAATTATATTTGTTTTTCCATTGTTGTCGGTCAACTCCGGTACCATGCACTATATTCACAATTATTAAACAATTTCTCCCTTAGAGAACAAGTCAAAGGTTTGAAGCATTGTTAGGGAAAAGAATAAAAACCTTTCAGTTATGTGAAGTGATTAATTTTTTTTTAATAATAACAATATGGAACTTTATGTTGGCATTGGATTGACATGAGACTGACAATTATAACTAGTTTGGCAAAATAAAATTGTGTGACAAAGTTTGCATGATAGGCGTCCTAATAGCATTCCCGAAATGGTGATTATCCTTTCTCAACCCCTGCATCCTTCCCACATTGCTCCCCGTCGCCCGTCTGCTGCCGCCCAGAACATCCGCCTCTAAGCTTTTTTCTGCAGTTCCACCGTGCTGCAGCCTGCCAAAACCAGCTCTCTTCCCCTCCGCCATGTTGCCGCCTTCCAGGATCAGCATCCCCCACCCCCCAAAATTCCACCTTGTTGTCAACTTCCAGAATGTATTACATGGTTGTTTTCTAACAATTCCAACCATCCCTCCCTTCTTGTCGTCGTCCAAAACTGTGCTTTTTGTTGTTTCCCTGCTGCTCCAGCCACCCAGGCTTGCTGCCATCACTTTGAACCGCAGCCTCCACCTCTATCCATGCTGCTAGCCGCATCCCCCATTCCATCGCCACCTTCCACCTTGCTTCCATCACTCAGGATAGCCCTTCCATGTCTATCTACGCTGCTTGCTTGCTGTCCAGGAACCTGACAAAATAGCCTCCTTGTTGTTTATGCTTATCAATCGCCCTTTTCTACTACTTATCCACCTTTAAGACCTTGACCGACCATCACCACCACCCTTTGATCCAACCTTAGTGGAGTTAGTGTTGTGTTTGTTGCAGTTTCAGATTTCTATTTTAGCTGGTTATAATTTCCCATTTGATTTCAGTAATAATATTTATTTTTTCATTATTGTTGATTAACTCTGGTATCATGCACTATATTCACAATCATTAAAAAAAATTCACCCTTGGAGAACAAGTCAAAGGTTTGAAGCATTGTTAGGGAAAGTGATAAAAACCTTTCATTTACGTGAAGTGATTAAAAAAAAATTAATAAGAACTATATGGAACTTTATGTTTGCATTCGATTGACATGAGACTGACAATTATACCTAGTTTGGTAAAATAAAATTGTGTGACAAAGTTTGCATGATAGGCGTCCTAATAGCATTCCCAACACCTTTATTGTCCATTCTTATGAGATCAGGTAACCGTTTTGAAGACATAAAAACATATATGATTTAATGGATATGAATATAATAACAGATAGAATAAAAAAAAGTAAAAAGGACTGCAAAAAAATGTTGATGTGCAAAAAATTACAAATGCAGAAAATGAAATAAAAAAAATACAAAGTACTCACCAAGGAGAAATTAAGGTGATAATCTTCTAGTTGAGTGCTACACCAAAGGTAGATATTAAAAAGAACAGCATCTACCAAATTTAAATCTCTTCTATAGCCATAGACTTCTACTGAACAAACAATGTTCGCACATGACACTTCAGTATCAACATGTTTATTAGATAAAATCCGTTGAACCTCCACAATTGTGTATTTTAGCAGCAAAAAGTCACCTGTTCGGACAAACTAAAAGAGAACCATTAAAAAAAATAAGAGGCCAATAATCACTAGAGAAAATAACCAAAAAGTGGAATAAACTGGAATAAGCAACATACAATAGTGTAAAAAACAGTCGTAAGCGTAGCTTCTATGAGTATTACAGTTGATCTAAACAAAGGACCAGAGAATACATTTTGATTTCTACAAGTTGATTCTTCTCCAAGAAGAATAGAAATGTATCCTATTTTTTCATTAGGCGGGCTCAACGTCACGACAAATATAAATGGGGCACGCCACTAGTTACAAATATAAGATGGGCATGGTGTCAAAGATAAATATGAAATCTACATGAATTTAAAAGGATTCAAAATAGCATCCGCTAAGGTTGACGTCTGACATCTTAGGTTATAAATCAAAAGTGTACTGCCTAACTCCTCAAATGTATATGATTGGTCATAAAATAAATGAAGTAAGCAATTTTTTTGCCCAATTGGTTGTAAGATTAATCTATTTATTTTATTTAATCAAAAATTAAAATATGAATCGATAAAATATCATTTTATTTTCCAAAACTAATATAAATTAGGGAGATGTAAGCACATATCACCTAAAATTTTCTTGTATAAAAATCAAACACTTAAATTTTTTAAATAAATTATCGAATATGTACTTGTGCATGCTATGACCAAATGATTGAAAATTTTATGAAAGAGAAAAAATGACTAAGGGTTTTGTTATGCTCTTGTGGAATATATTGTCCCAAATGGAGGTATGACGTGAACGTCCCTCCCACTCCTGCTCCCAATCCCGCTCCCTAGTGAATCCGAGATGCATGTGAATCCGTCCATGAGGGATTGGCTCAAGTAATTCAAGCTTACATGGGTTGGTGGTGTCTCCTAGGAGATCCTGTTTATCTTAATTCAATTATTATTAAGGTTAATTTTTGCTCTGAGAAATAAATATGTTGTTAATTCCTAGTTTCGAGACTTTTTGGGTTTTCAACTATGCAATAGAGATTGATTTCTCTAGCTCTTTCTTGTTTCAGTTCCCAGGTTGTGCGCTTATAGCCTGATTGAATCAAGATAATGATCTCTCTCGAACGTTCGAAAACTTGCACGTTGCCATTCTGCAGCCGAACTACAACTTTCCTACTCTGACTTGTTGTCTAGTTGCCGAGAACCCAAATTTCTCAACTCTGGAGAAGCTTACACTCACAATTCTCCTCCTCTCAATAGTCTCAACTATCTCCTTCTTTCACTACACCCTACTCCGTAAAAAATAATAATAATAATAATAAATAATAAATAATCACTCTTCCATTTAGATAGCTGGAAGCTGAGAAGAATAAAAAATGAGACCAGAGAAGACGAGGAAAATGAGAGAGAATAATAAGCCTGAAAAAGATAAGTAGAATTCATTTTATCTCAGCCCGTCTATTACAGACTTTGAGATCATACTTATACATGATTAATAATGACATACTTGTGAATATGCAGGAAGCACGGGAGCATAAATTACGTACTTTTCCTGAACCTAAAAAATTATGAAGTAAAGAAAGCGAGCAGAGGAACCCAACGGCAAAGATTGAGACCGGCACCAAAGCATAGGAGGAGATGCAAAGCTTTGAGAGAGATTTGATTCCAAGGTAGTATCAAGTAACCTCTCATTCACCCCCAGTCAAGTTAATGAGCAGCTTGAGCGATTGTTAACTTGCAAGCTAGAAGATGATGTCGAGAGATCGACAAGGGCTTGGTGAAGACATCGACTAGTGGATCCTTAGACATTATGTGTTGAAGGGATATGTGTGCAAGCTTTAGATGATCTCTAGTGAAGTGGTAATCCACCTCTCTATGTTTGGTTCTCGCATGAAAAATCGGGTTATGAGCTAGGACAATTGCTAAATTATTACGCAATAAATGGTTGTGAGAGGGAGATTTTGATCTGTGAGCTCTTGGAGTAATATGCGAAGCCAAATAATTTTTGTGGTTGTTGTTGCTCGATACTCTGCCTCTGTTGAGGATTTTGCAACAATGTTTCGTTTCTTAGTTGATCATAAGATCAAGTTAGGTCCTAGATAAATACAGAACATCGTAGTAGATTTCTTGTCATCACGATCGCCAACCCAGTCTGCATCAGCATATGCCTATAAAAAAAGAGGTCCTTTGTGTACAGATATATCATGAGTGTTAATGCCATTTATATAATGAAGTAAACGTTTGAGTTGGGAGAGTGCATGTGTTGACTACGGAAGTTAACCTTAAAAGCTATGTCAAGTCCGGTGACAGTCAAATACTGTAAAGAATCAATAATTTGGCAAAAGTCAGTAGGGCCAGATAGGAGAGTAGATGTATGAGAGTAATGAGGGTGAGTTGGAAGAGGAGTGTGCTCTGGCTTAAAATTAATCATGCCAGTATTGGTGAGGAGATCATTGATGTAGTTAGCTTGATGAAGTTTGTTGAATTTCTAGGCCAAGGAAATTGGATATAGTGTCAAGTTGTTTTAAATTGAATTTGTTGTTGAGAGAGGAGAAAAGAGTGGTGATAGCGGGAATGTTGTTGCCAGTAATCAATATGTCATCAACGTATACCAAAAGATAAATTTTGATATGATGTTGATAGAGGAGAAGAGAGGGATCAGCTTGACTGAGCTGCAAAATTTTGAGTGCAGAGAAACTGACAGAAGGTGGAATACCACTGGTGCGGAGCTTGTTTTAAACCATAAATAGCTTTGTGAAGCTTGGACACATAATTGCGGTATTGAGAATCAATAAAGCCATAAGGCTATTTCATATATATAATGTCTTCTATTTTTCCATGCAGAAAGGCATTGGATATATTGAGCTGTTGAATGTTCCAATTTTCATGAGAAGCTAGTGTAATAAGCATTCTTATAGTGGGAAGTTTAGCAACTGGGCTAAAAGTCTCACTATAATCAATACCATATTGTTAGGAACATCCTTAACCAACAAGCCTAGCATTATATCGAGCAATAGAACCATTAGTGTGATATTTTATTTTAAAGTCCACTTGCAGCCCAAAATGTGTTGATTGGAAGGTGGTGGGACGAGTTTCCACGTCCCTTGTTGTTGAAGGGTCGTGAATTTATCAGAAATAGCCTGACGCCAGTGAGGTTGAGTGAAAACCTTTTTGAAAGAGGTAGGAGAACCAGCTTGGGTATAGTGTTGGAGAGTGGGAAATTTAGTGGGTCGAAGAGATCATGTTTATGATCTACCAATCATGGGGTGTCGGTTTATAGGTGCACCTACAGAGTCAAAAGAATGGGAGAGAGGAGTAAATGAATTATGGGAAGCTGAAGGAGAGACGGGAGAAACTTTTTTAGGAACATTAGGTGGTGAAGAAGAGCTATTTGTTGTGCTAGAGAGATGAAACAGGAATGATAGATGTGGGAACGAAGAGAAGGGGGTGGAGCAAAGGGGTGTCAGTTGATGGCGAGGTATAGATTGAAGAAGATTGATAAGGAAATTGATGTTCAATAAATGAGACATGACGAGAAACAATATATTTTTTTATTAAGAATATCAAAGCATTTGTATCCTTTGTGATCCAAGAAAAGTGCATGTGAGAGCCTTTGTGCGAAATTTGTGGGAGGTGGCAAGAGGGATAATGGGGAAAATAGGCACATTCAAAGATGTGAAGATGTTGATATTCATAAGGTTGTTCATAGATAAGTTGGTAGGTATATTGGAGTTGAGTGTTGAGAGAGAGTAGACGATTGAATAGATAATTGGCAGTGAGAAGAGCATCAACCGAGAATTGGAGAGGATGATGGGCCGAGTTTAGAAGAATAAGAGCGGTTTCAACTAGATGACGATGTTTGTGTTCAACGAGTCCATTCTGTTCCGAAGTGTTGGGAAAGCTGAATAATACCATAGTTATTTAGATATTGAAGAAAATGGTGAGATTTGTACTCACCACCTCCATCAGATGGGAGATACTTTATATTTTTGTTGAAATGATTTTTTATATAATTATGTAAATTTATGAAATGAGATGGGTACTTCAGTTTTACTTTTCATGGGAAAGCACCAGAAAAATCGAGAAAATGGAGTAAGTGCAACCCTGAATTGAAGCGTAAGAGAATCATTCGAATGCAACATTTCATATGACAGTTTGTGGTTTTTATTTTTAAGACATTCAGAAAAAGAGGTAAATCAGGGTGAAATTTTGAGATTAGGATTTTGTTGAGAGACGAGAGAAACAATTTTCTCATGAGGATGGTAGAGTCTTTGATGCTATAAGTTGGTTGGTTGTGTGTGTAGCAAGACCGGAGCTCGATAAAGCCCCTGGCCTGTTGGACCACTCATTAAAAGTCTCTTATTGTGACAATCCTATATATAGAAATTGTTAGCTTCAAATAACTTAACAGTTATTATCTCTAGTAAGTTTATTAACAAAAATAAGATTGTGTGAAAGGGAAGGAATGCAAAAAAGAGGGGAAAGAACTAACTTACGGTTTGGTGTGGGTAAAATACCCTTACCAGTATGTAAAATTTCATTAGTTTGGCCATTGCCAACAGCAATCCTGTCATTGCCATGATACGGGATAGCTTACCGGAGATTTGCACTGTGAGGCATAATATGAGCAGGTGGTTCCCTAGTCTAATAACCATTCTTGCGGTGAGGAATGAATAGTGGTCTCTAGAGCCATTCGATTTGGAGGAATGTTTGTTTTATATTGTAAATTAGCCCTATGCCAGCAAGTAGCAGCCAAATGACCCTTTTGTAACATATTTGATATGTGAATTAAGGCTTTGTCTTTGGTTGATTGCAGAAGGAAGGGTATTTGGAGGTGACAAAGGGCTTGTTGTTGTTTCTTGAATTGAAGATTTTTTATTATTATTATTTTAAGTAAATAACGTCGTGGGTTGATGAATCTTGCCAGCTTCATTGGCAAGGTGGCATTCCTCACTATAAAGAAGTGAGTAAAGAGCTTTTAAGCTCAATGGATTATGTTGAGTCCTTATGGCAGTCTTGAATCCTTAAAAACTGGGAGGAAGATCATTCAAGATGTACATGATAATATCTTCATTATCAAATTTTGACCCTGTTGTTACTATGTTGTCAACCATTATTTTAAACTTGGTCAAGTATTGAGTCAAGGTGTCATTGCCCATAGAAATATTGTGCAAATCATCTTTGAGTTGAATAAATCTTGATCTGTTGGTTGATTGCAAACGTCTTTCTAGCATGCTCTACATGTCAACAGTGTTGTTTAAATGAATAAAGTAGGAAGTGATGAAGGGCGAAATGGTTGACATTCTGGCAGCAACAAGATTCTTGTCAATTAATTCCCACAACGCATATTCCTCTGTTTCTTGTTGTTGATCCTCATCTTGTTGTTCGAATCTTGGAGGAATGTGAGCATTTGAATCTAAAAAAGTTTCAAAACCATTAGCTGAAAAGAGTTCTTAGATTTGAACTTTCCAAACCTTGTAGTTTTCATATGAGAGAGGTTGATTCATCATCGACTTGAGGTGAGACATCAAAAACTTAAGCGAGGTGGGAATATTGGTTTATTTAATTCTGTGAAGAGAGCCCATGGAGATTGTCTAAGTTGAAGAAGACTCTGTGATGCCAGAAATTAAAAAAAAAAAAAAGAAAACTTGCAGTGGAACTAGACGTCATGAGACTCTCAGTGCCGATTCCATGAGAAGAATAAAGAACAAGTCTAGAGAAGAGGAGGAAAATTAGAGATAAGAATAAGCCTGAAAAAGATAAGTATAATTCATTTTATTTCAGCACGTCTATTACAGCCTTTGAGATCTTACTTATACATGATTAATAATGGTATACTTGTAAATATGCAAGAAGCACGCGACCATAAATTACATACTTTCCCTAAACCTAGAAAGTTCTAAAGTATAGAAAGTCAAGGCAGAGGAACCAGCGGCAAAGCTTAAGGCCTGCATCGAAGAATAGGAGGAGACGCAATGCTCTGAAAGAGATTCCATATCCTTCCAAGGTAGTATCAGGTAACTCTTCTTTAGAAGCAACGTGTCCATATCTATGAAACTTAAAACACTTCCTGAGAAAATATCTTGGGTTTGCTAGTCCAAATAGTCATTTTTTCCTCCTATGTTGACTTCTCCTCACAAAAGATAGGTCTTCGCAATGTGGTCAATGTGTTCTTATTGTGTGACCAAATGGTCGAACTTTGTTTAAAGAGAAAAGTGCACCCGATACTACAATGCTACTTCTTCACATTCTGGACAAAGGTATGGAAACTTGTAAAGTTTATTAGACTTGTAAATGTACCGCATTATCAATGGATGATCTCAATCCTCCAAGATGTCGAGTGATGGAACTTTACCAACTCACACTTCAACATAAAATGTTCAAACAGCAATATATTTCTCTCATGACAAATCCTTCTACTGCAAATAATGAAGTCTCAAAAAGATATAGACTATAGTATGCAAAAGATACCTACGCTACAACTCATTCTTCAACCTAGATCAGAGTGTAATCTTTCTTTTTCCCTCACGTTGGCGCCGAAAGTTCAAATTCTCCAACCATAGAAATCAACCACTCTTTTTCAACTTAATGGCAACTACTTTCACCATTTTATCGAGCGGAACGTCCCTATACTCAAAAAACCGTTCAAATGTTCAAATGTCTTGAGCACTCAATAAATTTGTGTCGATCCATATGACCATCAAAAATTTGATAAATTAGCCTTCACACTAAATCCACTCACTCTCTCTCCTCCTATACTCAATCTCGAACAAACGTTACATTGATCTTTCATCACTTGAGACTTCTTGATAAAAAGAATTTTCACCATTTCTTCTAAGTGGTCAATGTTGTTGTTGTGATTGACTTCCCTATGTTATCGCCTTTGAAAATCAAAGAGTGTTGGAGTATTTTTCACTGTAAAACCTTCATGGTAAGATCATAAAACTCCTCATTGAGAGTTTCTCCTTAGCGGCATGACGACTTGCTCCTCACTTTAAGGTTTCAACTAGGGCAGTAATGTTGATAAAAAATTGGTCGAATGTTAAAGTTTAGAAGGTTGGGACATAGAGGCGAACTTTTGGTAGAGGTAGGAATGTTAGATTCCAAAGGTTTAGAGTTAAAGTTAGCAATTGAAATTAGGATTTGGATCCGCTGCAAAATGACACTATTTTAGAATTTCTAGAAGGTGCTTTTCAGGATCAAAACTAACGGAGAAATATTATAGAATGGAAAGAAGAGGAGAAGTGGGAATTTGTTGAAAATTGGAAGAGGAAACAACCTCCAACTGCTGTCCAACAAGAACTGCAATAAAGAGCAATAATTGCAGTAGACGGCGATGTCGGCGAGGCTCAGATGTCTAAGGAGATACACTATCACTCCTGAACAAGATAAAGGAACACCATTTGCAAAAGGAATAAGTGTAAAAGGAATAGGTTCTAGCACTCCAAACCAAAAAAAAAAAAAAAAAAAAAAAAAATAACTCCAAATAACATGAATCAAAGCATAAGTATCTAAAACTAGGTTTTAAGCAACTTACAAATAATAAAGCAAAAATTAACCATAATTCTATTTAAATAAAACATAGATACGGAAAGGCGGAGATTCTGGCCCATTCTTCAAGTGTTCAAATATCATGTTACGGGATCTCCTGGGGCGGAGATTCCAACCCATCCTGCAAATCCCACCCACCTGGGTGGGAAATGGCACCCGTGTAAGGAAGCTTTCTTCTATTAGGAGAAATCCTTTCAAAACTAAGCATAACATTGAAATAGCTAAATTCATAGAATTAGAAACCATTAACGCCGTTGCCATAAAATTCAACCCAGAAAATAAGCTTAGTATTTAATTAAGGAGCCTAAATAAATGAAAACAAAATAGTTGAAAGAAAATAAAATGAACTGTCAAAAGTTCACCTAAAATTTAAAGGAGAACATAGAAAAAGTCAGAATTTAAGCCATAAAGATTTCCATCAACAAAATCTTCAGCATTTAGAGCAGATCGCTTCTTAATATTCGAGCTGCCGAAAGATCTAAGAATGCCAAGAGGACGAAGAACCAACTTAGATTTTTAAAGATAAATGATGTCCATTTCTCCCAGCTGATCACACCACACACCATCTACCTTTTAATTTATGATTCTAAGCCAAAACATTCCAAGTGCCAACCATCATAAAACTTGGACATAATTCACCCAAAAAGGAACTAATGTATGGAGTGAGAGTTAATATGGAAACAACCAAATTGGCAAGGGATAATATGGAAACAGCCAAATTGGTAAGGGATACTTCATAACATTCCCGTAGGTTAGAATGACTAGATTTAAATTGAAGGATTTTTTCTCTTCTTTTTACTTCCATATAACATTTTGGGATATAAATTTTTTTTCTAGTATAACCTTCACTGTTAAAAGAGGATTTAGTAGAGAATGAAGAAAGATCTCTTAAAGGTGAGAAGGTTCAAAGTTAAAGAGCAACTTCAAAAAATTCACCATTAAACAAAAGTCAAAAGACACATTAGAGGTTTCATTCCACAATAGTGGTTATGATTCAAACTCTAGAATCATAAATGGAGATAAAATGGAAACAAATAACACTTTTAGAACAACGTTATCAATAAAAAAGATATAGTTGTAATCAGCTACCAAATACAGGCCAATACCATCACTGGATGGAAAGAGATAGCAAAGCAAAACAGGAAGCAGCGCCATTTCCAAAAACAAAAGCCTGGCAAAGCGATGTCCAGTAGAATATAGCTATTAGAATTGAAAAATATGAATTTGTTAGGAGGAATCAACCAACTCATGCACAGAATTTGCTATATCATGAGGAAAAATATCAAGTTGTCAATTTCAAATGAATTCCTTTCCATTAGATTTGTTGATTACAATATGCAGCGTGTAAACAAAGGACAGTGGGGGAAGCATCTATTAAACATAAGAAAGTGAAAGATAGATATATGAACAAAGAATGGTAGAAACTGCAACAATAAGATGAGTAAATAAAATAATGTCTAAGTATATGAAAACAAAATGAATAAAGAAAGATAATATTAAAAAAGGTGTAACAAAAAAATTTGTATATATATTTGTACAAAAAAGGTATAACACATCATGTCACACTCGGTAAGAATAAATGAAAATTAGGATTCAAAAAATGGGTCCAAAATAGTAGGCATTAGGCTAATGATGATGGTGATGATATATTGATGGGCAGTCATGACTATAGGAGCTGGTATTTAAAAACACTAAGTGGTGAAAAAACATTACTAACTAGAAGTTTATGGATTTTCAATTGATATATGCAGTTCTCCTTATAATTTATGAACTTATTATAATCTTATGATGTACGTTCATAGTGCCTGAGAAAACATACTTTTGTTGAGGGTTGACGCATTAGTCCCTCTGGTAATCATCCACCATTATAGCTTAGCTCTTTCTGCATTAGTCGCTTAGAAAGACTATTGCCTTGGAAAATATTAGTAGCATCTTAGCTCGAATTACAATATCATCAGAGAAGAGCTTTTTAATTTCATTAAAACCCTTAAATAATATTTTTTTTTTATTTTTCTTCTAAACTTTCAAGTTAAGATACTGTATACGGTTGTAAATGAGATTAAATTATTGGAAATAATTCCAATATCCAATTAATTTTATTTTTTGTTTAATTATGGTAGCTTCTCTTTCTTTCTTCCAGGCACAAATAATCACATTCACGAACAATTAATATACAAAAAAGTTTTGCGAGCACTCATCATGCATAACAAGAATATCTTAAATAACCAGAATTATTGCAATATTTTAAAATTCATAATGCCTATTATTAGCATTTATGTTTCAAGCTCTTCCCTAGTATATCCTCATTTTCACAAACATTGTAATTTTCAGAACTTCTTTAAGTGGACCAACAATCTCAAAAACATGATGCGTTATTCATAGTTAGTTTTGTATCTAAAAGAAGAGATGTACCTGCTGAAAAAGTACCCAACCATATAATGCATCATGCATCATTTGAGTGACACCTAACATGGACCAACTCATCCTCAGAACACCAAGGATTTCTTCAGCTTCCTATCAAAAAAAATTTAAGAATAAAGTCTCAGAATACGATAGTCAATCAATTCAAAATGGTGCAGAACAATCTACTAAGCTACGCTTAAGAAAAAAATAAAAATTATTCAAACCTCTACTATTTGACCATCTTCTAGGATATCAAAAACACTGTATAGTAACTTTTCATAAAGTTTCACTGTAAAGTAATAACTGCCAGTCCAATAATAGGCAACATCTGAAACACCAAATTTTTCAGGGATACTGGACATCCTAGAAATGAATTTTCCTATCCAATCCAGAGTATCGGTGCGCACCTCATGCGACAAATTTGCCCATTCCTGTAACCATAATAACCAGAGACTAATTTATCATGAACAAATTAAAATAAACACATTGAAAGAAAAATGCAGTGAAAACAAAGTGCAGGATGTAGGAAACAGTTTGCCTACAATAAAAATTTCTTTTCCAATGAACCCCAGGAAATGGCTATGGTTAGCATTTACTAGAATCTATCAATAATAGAGAAGAGATAAAATTTTGCCTCTAGGTTCCTTATATTTGAAAGAAGATAAGAAAGCATTTGCTGTTCACTGGCAACAGAGTTGGTTGGATCTGTAAGTAGCTCCTCAAGTATATCTACCTGAAATAAAAATACTGTCAAAGAGATGAGGATTCCCATAGCATACAATTGAAAGAGAAACTAATATGATGTAAGAATTACCTGTCTCCTCTGCCATTGTGTATAAACCCTCTCAGTGGGAAAATCTGAAATGGAAAGGCTGCCTAAGAGCTCGACAGATATTTGTGGAACATCAGCTCGATTGGGCATAGATCGCAAACAAAAGTTCATTAAACCTTTCCTAGTCCACAAATCCATTGCTTCAGAAATCTGGAAGAAAGCAAATTTGATAATGAATATTAAATAAAAACATATATTTGCATGTAATGTTGGCTTCAATATAAAAATGACCTTGAATAATCAGCAATAAAAGAAAATCAAACTATGCCCGTTTTTAACAGAAATTCTCCAAAACTATAATATGCTATTGCAAAATATTTGACAAGAATAAGACTTGACACTCAAGCAGCACTCAGCAAAAAAAATGAAAATAGGAATTCATAGAGCCAACCACAACAATTTGGGATAAGACTACAACAACAACAACAAGGCTTTATCCCACTAAGTGGGGTAGGCTGCATGAATCTTCCTTTTTTTTATCATTTCGTCCGATTGCGATAATGATAAAAACAACTAGTAGCCTAGTCTGCTAAACCTGTGATTATCCTAGACAAGAAAAATAAAGAAAGCAGATTACCAGAGACTAGCATATGATGAATAAAAATAGGTAAGCAAAGGAAACAAATATAGTCATGTCCAATTTGGCGTTATAAAGGGCTTAATAAACATGCCTGGCACAAACCATTTCTTAAAAAAAAAAAATTGCTCACAACTAAGAAACTTTTAACTAGAACAACGAGCAAAGAAAATGTATAGTTTGTTTTTTTTTTTTCCTATTTACTTGTAAAATACAAATGAAAAAAAAAAAACCGTGCAAAAAAATCTCCTATAATAAAAAAAATAATTTGATATAACAATTCAAAAAAATTGTAAAATAAGGATCACGGCCCATAACTAAAAGCTGAATACAAAACAAAAGACACGGGGACGAGGGCTGAAACAACTTAGGGTGCCTTTGGGGGGGGGGGGGGGGTGCGCTCCGCTCTTTTTTTCCCCGCGTTTGGGATGGCGGTGCCGCCGCCGCTTCCCGCGGTTTGGTGCGAACGCGGAAAGCCACCTATATGTCACGACTCAGCTTCGTCGACGCGGCATTTACCCCCATGCCCCTTTTACCATGCCCAAACTGTTGATCCCGCAAAAAAAAAGCAACATGCGATCTTCTTCCCTCCCCTCCTCTTCTCCGACCGGTGATAGTTCCTGGTCATCTTCCTCCTCCTCTCATTGTCCTTGTACTCCTCTTCTCGTGATCTCCTCACAACAGCTGTAAGAAATTTTGGCCCTTGCCCATTAGATATGTTGTTGTGTAGCTATGATTTGATGGTGGTTTCTATGGGATATTGTTGTGTTTTCCTTTGTTGTTGTGAATAACAAATTGGAGGGTTGAATCTTGTTGTGTAGCTATGATTTGTTGGTGGTTTCTTTGGGGTACTGCTGCGTTTGTCTTTCTTGTTGTGAATAACAAATTGGAGGGTTTTGAATCTTGTTGTGTAGCTTCGATTTTGTGGGGGTTTCTTTGGGGTACTGTTGCGTTTGTATTTGTTTGCAAATAACAAATTGGGGTACTGTGGCTTTTACCCCAAATGCACAAGTGTTGCCACCCTCTTTGTTGGTCGTGTCTTCTTGATGGAGCAGGGTTGAATCTTACCATTAAAGGGTTGAATCTTGTTGTTTAGCTACGATTTGTCGGGGGTTTCTTTGGGGTACTGCTGCATTTGTTTCCCTAAAAATTCAAGTTTATTTCACCAAAAAAATTAATTTTTTCCCTGCTGCATCATCAAATGGGTTATGCATGCAAATTGCATGAAATTAGATTTTGATAAAAGTACACTTCACTCAAACTGTGGGTTATTTATCAAGCAGGTTTTTTAATTGTGAACTGAATTTCATATTGGAAGATTTTTATTAGGATGGTTGGATCGATGGTTCGAGGGGAGCTCACGCCCTAGAGATCACATGCTAAGTTTCACTAAGGCCTAATAGAGGTCATAAAGGGAAAAAATGCAATAGCCATTGGCCTCAAAGCATGTAGAGTTGGGATGGATGGGTATTTGAGAGAGATTCTAGTTTTCTACCATGTTGAATTCTACGATTCCTAAAAATATTCAATAATTTAATTGAAATAAGTTATTCTTGTTAAACAACTTCACTGAACCTGGGTAGAATGGTCATTTTTCCGGAAACAGCTGTCCCACAACTGTATTCACACAGCTGCCGCAAAAAGTAATCAGTTTCCTCGCAACAGCTTCCCCGCAGCAGCACAGCTGCAGCTGAGAAGCTGGGAAGCAGCAGCTGCCCCAAACAAGCCCTTAGAGTTGGTTCCGCCTCCCTAGGGAGTGCCCCCCCATCACACCCCCCCCCCAACACACACACACACACACACACAAAAACACCTCCTAGTTATCCTTTATTATAAATATGTTGTTTTCTGTGTTAGGGTTTAGTTTTTCCTAATTTTGGATTTCTGTTGTCGGTGTTTCCCCATTGCTAGGGTTGTATCCGAGAACATGTAGAGCTCCTATTGTATCCTGCTCCAAGGCGGTGACTACCTCCCCTTAATCCCTCGCCTACTCCCCCTCGTTTATTGTCATCTCCCTTGCATCCCCCCGTCATTCCTTTTACTCTGTCGCCAGCCCTACTACACCCCTTCAAATGCTGCTAAACACCCCATCCTCCCTATTCACTGTCGCTAGCCCTACGACACCCCTCCAGCTGAACACCCCCATCCTCCCCGTTCCCTGTCGCCTGCTTTACAATATCCCTACAGCTACTGCAAAAACACCTCCAGCACCACCCTGTTATTGTCGTCAACCCGTCCAGCACCCCCACTTCCTACCACCATCTACCTCCAGCCCTCTCATATCGGCCCCACCCCCTAATCCCTCTCCCTACTCCAATCGCAAGCCAGCATACACCCTTCCAACCTGTCACTGCCTCCCCCAGCCCCTCTCACCCTTCCAACCTGCTACCGCCTCCTCAAAACTGAATATCCTAGCCATAAATTTGTGTTGTCGTGTTGTGTTGTTTTTCCTTTCCTGTTTTGAGTCGTGATTGTAACCATGTTGTGTTAACTCATATATCAATTGGTATTAGATTTAGCTTAACACCAGTCCTATCATAGGGTTTACTAACATTCGCCATACCCAAACCATCTTCATTCCAAAAACATTCTTTCTTGTCCCCAATAACCTCTTCCAAATCCCAAAACCTAGCCATGCCACTAAGGAAATACACGTCGGAACCTACCCGCCATCAGACACCAAATGCATTGCATGTCGTTGATTTATACTTCCAGGAGGTAGTGAAACTACACGAGATACCCATGACTATCACTTTTGATAGAAATGTCAAGTTTCTAAGTCGCTTTTGGAGGACCCTATTAAAAAGCTAGGCACTAAACTTCAATTCAATTAGCAGCTCGCCCACAGATGTACGATCAAATGGAGATAGTAAACATGAGTCTAGAAAACCTTCTGAGGTGATTTGTGTGAATGAATATTAAACTGTGGGATTTGATTCTAACTCAAGCCAAGTTTAATTACAATAGATCTATGAGCACCACATTTGAGATTGTGTACGGACACAACCAGCTCGCTCCACTTTACTTGGTACGTCCTGTCGACATTAAAGAATAGTGAGGACGTGAAGGATCAGGTGTAATAGATTCAGAAGCTCCACAAGAAGGTTGGGAAGGATAACACTAAACAGAACCACAAGTACCAGGCACAGGCAAATAAAAATAGGAATGTGACTTTTCAAGAAGGGGGGCTAGTGTGGATCCAGCTGAAGAAAAAAGATTTATAGTGAGAGCATTCGGGAAACTCAAGCCCAGAGCAGATGGATCTTTCAAAATGCTCCAGAAATTGAATGATAACACTTGTAAGATCGACCTATCAGGAGACAACAAAGTTTATGCAGCGTTCAATGTAGCGGACTTGACACCATACTATGAGGAGCCAGAAGCTTTGACCAATGAAGTTGAAGCTATCCAAACCTGAGACACTAACGCGGGGGTGTGCTAAACCGACCATACAGGTTTAGCAGGGAGGCTGAACCGACCGACCCCACTTAGTGTAGGAGCGTTTTTCTTTATTATAAAGATGTTATTTTTTATGTCATAATTTAGTTTTTCCTTATTTCAATTTTTTTTCACCAGTGTTTCTCCCTTGTTAGGGAAGTAATCGAGGATAGATGGTGCTCCAGCTTTGTCTTGCTCCGAGGTGGTGACTACCTCCTCTTAATCCCTCGCCTACTCCCTCTCCCATGCTTGTTGCCATCTCCCTGCACCCCCATCCTACCTGCTACCTTGTCTCTGGCTCTACTCCACCCTCCAACTTGCCGCTAAACACCTCATCCTCCCTGATTCCCCATCGCCAGCCCTATTCCATCCCTACAGCTGTCGGGAGATATCCCCCACAACACTTGCTATTGTCGTCAGCCCATCCAGAACCCTCACTTCATACCATCATCCACCTTCAGCCCTCCTGTACCGCCACCGCCCCCAATCCCTCTCCCTGCTCCAAACGAAAGCTAGCATACTCCCTTCCAACCTGCCACCACCTCTCCCAGCCCGTCTAACCGTTGTCCCACCTCGTACTAGCTAGAGATTCATGTTGTCTAACTTCTACTTTCTTGCATGTTGTTTTGATGTGATAAAAATATGTTTTCTTATTGGATTTTGGGTTTTCTCAGGTATCAATGAATACAAAAATTAAGTCACAAAGCCTTCAAAGCTGGAAAACTAATAACATACAATAAATTGATAAGTGCAACATTTAATCCATAACACCTTTTTGAACATGCTCAATCAGGTAACCCATACTATAAACTAAATCAAACCAAAATTAACAATGCTTCTGAGATAACTTGAAAAATAAGCCAGCTCAAATTAATGTTTAAAAGCTGAGCAGGAAATAGGAAAAGACAGATATGAAAGACAGAGATATGTTAGAAAAGATTTACATAAATTAAAAAATTGGAACTGAATGGAATAGGAATGAATGGAAAGAACTATCAAAAAATCTAACCCAACTTAGTTGGATGGTGCAACGACAGCATATAATGATGCTGATGATGATTAAGATGGTACACACATGACTGCTTGAAAAATCTCAAAAATAATAGAAGCTGTGAAGCGGATCAATACCACAAAAATGAAGCAAATATAATGTAAATCATTTTACATGTCATAAGGAACTTATTGCTTGCCTCCAATTGTCCACGAATTGTGTCCATCAAGTCAGAACTGGCTTCATCCGATTGAAAATGTGAACCATCCCTCCTAGATCTCAGTCCCTTCAAAAACTTTGACTTTCGTTCCTTCTTTTTTTCCTCTAAAAAGGGCTTATGTCCTCTTAAATGCCCCCAAAAAATAAGATTAATAAACAAAAGATAAGAGTAGTTAAGCGAAACTATTGGTTGATAAAATAAGAGCTATACCCAGAGTGTACGACAGATGCAAGAAGCACCTCATAGGCTGTTTCCCGCATATCATCATCAGAGAGTCCTTTGAAAATCCTAAAACCACTGATCAGTCCATTATAACAAAAATTCTAATATCAGTGCTCCTCCAACCCGTGCAAGTAAAATCTACTTTAACCCAAGGTTGATCAACAATCTTCCTCGAGCAGCATTTACGATGATTTCAAGGCCACGGGTCAAAGTAACATTAATCATAAAATCATGTAATTTATCTTTTGACTTGCCATTATTCAATGCCGAGAGTACGGATAAACAACAATAAAACATTAGGATAACATGTTTAGAGGCAGATCTGGATGCTTAGATTAAACGAGAGTTTTTGCAGTAATTTGTGATTACCTGAACGGAAAGAGGGTAAGCCTAAGGAAAATTTCACATCCTTTGATGGTTGAGATGATACGCTGGTCGGAGCTGAATTGCTTATTTTTGAATCAGGCATTGACACCATAAATTCTACACTAACTGAACTTGTTGAAGATGATAAATGATCATTAGTTGTTTTTGCCCCCACCATAGGAGCAACTCGTTGAGGAGGAGATCCTGATAAATCTGGTCTGGAAAGAAGAAAGAATGAGTTTCTGGATGGTGTGCTTATCTGCAAACAAAAAAAAAAATAGACAACGAGCCTAAAGCGTCAACAATTGATAAAAATCAATTTAGACATGGAGTAAAATGGAAAGGTATGTATTTTGGTGGAAATGAATTAAACAGAGTAGAGATAAAGCTTGAAAACTAAAATAAACATGTTTAATAATAGAACCATAGAAAGAAACCAAGGTACATGTATGTGGTGAATTTGAATTCAAATACTATAAAATTGTACTAAGACTGCATCTACTACAACAAGGGGAAAAATAGATCAGCTATTGTAAAAGAAAAACTTATGAAGTAAATACATAAGGGTCTGGTTTATGTGTTGAAATTTTCATAACAATCATCACAACACAAATAACAATGAAAAATTATTGTCGCTACGTTAATATTTAATAAATTGGCCCGTATGCAGAGTAAAAAGTAAATGCATCAATTTAGTGAATAAACCACAACAATGTTAGTTGTACTAATAATGGATCAGTTGCAATTCGCAAGCAGATCAATTCATAATCTATTTTTAATTTTAAGAAACATGGATTCACACACATCATACGAGAAAAAAAGGTTAAAGGAACTGTTTCACATGTAATCAAATCATCATGTTCAGGCAATAATCCATTGTAAAAAATTAAAAACTATATCAGAAATGCAAAAATTACCGCTAATCCTGACAGAATGAATCTTTAATGTACGAAGTCATTGAATTATTTGTTTGTTTCTATAATTCTCTGTGTTAACCAAAAAAAAACAACAGAAAATCACTGATGATTTAAAATCTCCATATAGCTGTGAATATGGCATACACTAAAAAATCACCATATATGTTGTACATGATATTTTAGTTTATAACTTTCTTAAGGTGTTTGATACCGTTCTAGGGTTCCTAAACAGTGTTTGCAAGGAGAATTTAATAGAGAATTGTTGAATAGCAGGGGAACAATAATATGTGAGAGCGATAATATTAGGAAGGGTACAAGGTGAAGCAGATTTGGCGCTAATTGGCAGTTGTCCCGGCTAAAAACAGCAAGAGAATGACAAAATAACATGGTAGGGATGTCCACGAGGTTCGTCACATACTCCTGAGTAGGCCATATAAATACCACTTACAAAAGGAATGAGATACAGCACTCCATAAGTAGAAATCAAATAATATAATCTCCAAAATACTCAAACAAAACCAAAAGTCGGGAAAAACAAAAAAAATAACAACATATAAATCACTCGCTAAAAGAAAATCAATTATAAATAGAAGAAATCAAAAATATAAAAAAAGTAAAAATACACTAAAATTGCAGTCACGGCCCGTCTGTTTAATCTTGTAGTATCTCGAATCACGAGATAGATTGTGTGATCTACTCAAAATCCCATAATCCATGTGAAATCACAAGGCGTGAATTACAGCCTACGCAATCACGGGAAACTCTCGTGTCCCACATCCCGCGTCATTCTATCAGAATAAGAGGAACATCGTCTTATTCTTATGAAACTTTTGGAATCAATCTACCATAATAATAACAAAAAAATTGACTTGTTGTGTCTTGGCGACTCCATTATAAATCTATGCTCATTTCCATTCCATGTAACTCTAAAACGCATACGTCATTTCAAAGCATATCCTAATAGAATAAATAATCATCCTTTTTTTATAAAATCAGAGTTAGAAAGAACTGCATATAAATAGACATTCTCACAAACTGAACCTCGAACCATAAAATCTATAACATGCTGCTCCCATTCTTCGTACTCAGCAAGGCGTATCTAATAAATAAGTATGTCCAAAGAAACCGACCGTGGAATAAAACTCTCTCGACGGCAGCCACTCAGGAGGTACATTGTCAATCAGGATATCTGACAACTCTTTCAAGGGAAATTGCCCATTTTCTCGTATCAGCTCCTCCAAATTACTACATTATAGGGCAACCAATGTTAATCGTGTTGGAGACCTTCTCATGAGCTTCGTTTGAATCACTAGTAAATCTTTATTGTCAACTAGAAGTTGATACTCCTCTTTGATGCCTTTCTTCTCTCTTGTGTCATTGCCCATTTCTTCAATTGTTCTCTACTCAATAAAAGATATCATCCTCTGTTTGGACAATCGTATATAATGTGCCTAAAATCATAGCACTTGAAGCATTTCCTAACAGGAAAGATTTGAAACTACTAGCATTTCCCACCTCTTCTCCACTCTAAAGGGGTTTTTTTCTCGGGAAGGGTTTGCATGTGCTCCAATGGGTGTGCTTTTGTTGTCTGATCCTAGGGTTGAACTCTATTTGAAAGGTTAACCTGATAATTTTGTGTTGTATCTCTACCTTCAATACTAGAGTCTAAACATCTTATAATATCCAATAGGATTGCGACTCTAACACGGTGTCAATAGACGCTCTCAATCATCCCATATATTGAGTTATGGTGTCTCCTTGAGCTCCACTAACTCACACTTCAATCCAAACTATTGTCGATGAGTAATTCATTGCATCTCTCATTTCATCTTGCACCAAATAATGATTTTACTTTTTTCCCTCACGCTAGCATATGTGCTTCAAGTTTTTCCACCACAAGGGAGTGTTCTTCCTGAGCTTGATGGTTGCATGCTTTACACTTCTGTCAGGCGGAACATCCTTGTATTCAAAAGCTCATTCCACTATCTCGAGTTACTCGAAACTTAGTCGGGATTCATGTAACTTTCAAAATTCGATACATCCACCGTATATTTTATGCCAATTTGTTAGGGTATTGGTTCTTCGTCATTGAAAATTTCTCCATTAAAGAGATTCACTTCTTCCCCGTGATTCGATGTCACTGTTATGGCTATGGGTGACATCACCGGATTGTCTTCTCTCAAAGGCAGCAAAACTCTATTGCAATTGAAGGATTTCGCAGTGCATGTAGTCCATGGTAAGTTCATGGACACATCGTTGAGAGCATCTCCTTGACAGCATGACATTATTTTCACACGATTAAGTTTTTAAAGAATTAAGGTTACAAATTAAAGTAGGTCATCGCCTTAGGTTTCGGTGATAGGAGCCGCAATAAAATATTGAAGAATGTAGGAATGTTAGATTTAAAAAAATTTTAAACTTTGTGCTATAAATTGTGGAAGGGATTGTTTGGATGTTGTGGGATTTTTTTTTTTTTTTTTTTTGAATTTTAGATTTGGAGCAAGAAAAATAAATCCCTAAGAATTTTGGATTTAGAGCAAGAAAAATAAATCCCTAAGAAATTAAGATTTTTTTAACTCTGCTGCCATAAGATAAAGTTCTAAGGCTTCTAGAAGTTATTTGGGAGAGATTTAGTGGGTAAGTGAATGAACAGTGAGGGAACAAAAATATGTGATGGTAACAGTATTTGGAAGGGATAAGAGCATAAATTTGTTGTTGGAAAACAAATTTGGCATGATCTACAGCTATGTCGGCTAAGAACAGCGAGGCAGATGATGAAACGGCCTGGTACGGATGTCGAGAATGTTCATCAATTATTCTTGAACAAGCTACAAACACACCACTTGCAAAAGAACTAGGGTATAACACTCCGTAGATTGAAATCAAATACTACAATCTCCAAAATACTCAAACAAATTTAAAACTCTGAAAAAACAAGAAATATAGCAATATATAAACAATTTTCTAATAGAAAAAATAAAATTAGAAATAGAAAAACGAAAAAAAAATTTAAAAAAAGGATGCAATGTATTGCAGTCGGTAGCCCGTCAATTCTATGGTGTAGAACCATTTGTCACGAGATCGATTTTGCATGGATTGCGGAATCGAGCGATCCATGCAGAATCCCACAATCACAAGCCGTACTGCTCGTACAGCATCAGTTTGTCTAAAAAATAAATTTATTAACAAAATGTTTATGCAACAGCATAACAACAACAAAACCTTTATCCCGTTAAGTGGGGTTGTCTTCATGAATCTTTTTTTCTCTGTTGCGTCATATTTAGTATCATATTTTCATTTAATTTTAATAAATTAAGATCATTTTTTATACAATATGCCCAAGTCTTCCTAGGTCTACCTCTGCCTTTCTTAACAAAAGTCGAATCTAAAATATCTACTCTCCTAATCGAATCATCGGATAGTCGGCGTTTAATGTGACCAAACCACCTGAGACGACTCTCTCTAATTTTGTCTGTCACTTGAGCTACACCAACCCTATGACGGATATATTCATTATGCATTTTGTCTCTTAAGTGTAAAGCCACTCATCCACCTAATCATTCCCATCCCGTCAACACAAAATTTTATGCTTCTCTTTTAAAGGTCAACATTCAGCGTCATAGAGCATTGTAAGTCTCGCCACCATATTATAAAATTTTTCTTTCAGTCTAAGTAGTACTTTTCTATCACAAGATAGGCCCGAAGCATTCCTCCACTTCAACTGACCAACTTGAATTCTACTAATAACATCCCCATCTATATCACCATAACTTTGAACAATAGACCCGAGATATCTAAATCGTTCACACCTTTTAATAATTTGATCACCCAAAGTTACACTTCTGTCACTAGAGCTACTACTACTAAAATCACATTCTATATGTTCAGTTTTAGTTCTACTCAAACAAAGGCCTTTAGACTCCAATGTAGACCTCCATAATTCAAGTTTTTCTTGAGCTTTTTCTCTCGTCTTATCCATTAGAAGAATATCATCAGCAAAAAACATACACTAAGGTACATCCTCTTGTAAATGTCCAGTAAGACCATCCATAACTAAAACAAAAAGATATGGGCTTGAAGCTAATCTCTGTTTGTAATCCAACAAAAATAGGAAAATTCCTCTTTTTGTTCAAACACAAGTAACATCTCTAGTATAAATATCTTTAATGACTTGAATATAAGTCGTATCAATACCTTTCTTCTCATGAACTCTCCAAAAAGTATCTCTTAGATAACTCTCCAAATGTTTAAGCAACAACAACAACAACAACAAATCCTTAATCCTACTAAGTGGAGTCGGCTACATGAATCATTTTTCTCCATTGCGTCCTATTTAGTGTCAAATTTTCGTTTAATTCTAATAAATTAAGATCATTTTTTTATGCAATAAGCCCAAGTTTTCTTAGGTGTACATCCGCCTTTCTTAACATAAGTTGTATCTAAAACATCTACTCTACTAATCGGATCATCGGATGGTCGGCGTTTAATGTGACCAAACCATCTAAGGCGACTCTCTCTAATTTTATCCGTCACTGGTGCAACACCAACCCTATTACGGATATATTCATTTCGCATTTTGTCTCTAAGTGTAAAGCCACTCATTCACCTAATTATTCTCATCTCGGCAACACATAACTTAGCATTATGCTTCTCTTTTAAAGGCCAACATTCAGCACCATAGAGCATTGCAGTTCTCACCACCATCTTATAAAATTTTCCTTTCAGTCTAAGCGGTACTTTTCTATCACACAATATGTCGGACGCATTCCTCCACTTCGACCAACCAACTTGAATTCTACTGTTAACATCCCCATCTATATCACCATCGTTTTAAACAATGGACCCGAGATATCTAAATCGTTCACACCTTTTAATAATTTGATCACCCAAAGTTACACTTTTGTCACTATAGCTACTATTACTAAAATTACATTTCATGTATTCAATTTTAGTTCTACTCAAACGAATACCTTTAGACTCCAATGTAGATCTCCATAATTCAAGTTTTTCCTGGGCTTTTTCCCTCGTCTTATCCACAAGGAGGATATCATCACCAAAAAGCATACACCATGGTACATCCTCTTGTAAATGCCCAGTAAGACCATCCATAAATAAAGCAAAAAGATAACGTATCTTTTTGCTTTATTTATAGATGGTCTTACTGGGCATTTACAAGAGGATGTACCATGGTGTATGCTTTTTGTTGATGATATCCTCCTCGTGGATAAGCAATAATAAAAAATTATTATGCAAGTGGTTTTCTTGACCATCATGACCCTGGTCTTATTTTAAAAATCAATCACTAATCTGGCTATCATAGAACTTCAACATTACGTTGAATTGGCTTTCTTTTTGCTTGCCCTTGAAATACTCAACTGCTACTAGTGAATAGTAATAGATTTGTTAAAAAATTATTATATGTATTAATGACTGGCATCCATTTTGATTAATCGTGAGAATAGAGCAAAAGTAGATAATATAGAGCCGTTGAAAAACTCCCCAGCAGCCCTTCTTCAAAAGGATGGGTTTCTCAATGAGCACCCAATAACTTCCATGATAATTAACACCTCAACATCATCATCGTCATCATTACCCTCGTAATATTTGCAGTAAGCTTTATGATTGTGCCAATGAACTTAGGTAACAGTCATCTATAGGGCATCGAAAATTTAGATATATATAGCACAATGAATCTGGCCTCACTTTTGTAAAACTAAACCTTACTATATGGTATTCTCCTTGATAATAATAATGACATATATTCTCTTAACTAAACCTTTGATTTTATAACATACCCATGACCATTTAACAGATGCTCGTCAACAGCATATTCATATTGATTTTTTTTCTCCCCTTCTTTAAATACAGAAACAGGCATAGAGATTACCCTTACATTTCGGACAGCTTGTGTTGTGTAAACTACAACTGTCCAAATTAAGTTTTTTTAGTTAAATATAAATCTCTTTTGAAAAGTTAAATAGAAATCTCTGCAGCACTTTTTCTCATCATCTCACAATTGAATTTTGTGCCTAATCATAACTAGTTCTACTACATCCCTAAAATATTGCTTATCAATAATCATGGACAGCAGAGAGACATAATAGTTGTCATTGGCGACAAAGCAACAATTAGGGCTGCATGAGCTATGCAAGTCGACGTTGAAACGCCACCAGTTCAAATGATTCGAGGAATAATTGACAAATAACCAGTTGAGCTTACTCTTTTTTTTACTTATATCATCTATAACAAACTTACCATAATTGGCAAATCCAGTCCGCTATTATATATCGCTGTAGCCTCCTCTGGAACAAAAGCCACGCCTAAACAGGTCAAAAGCACCATTAAACCCCGCAACAAAAAACGGAAAAATATCATTATTAAACAAATCTCCTTGACATGCCGGATTTGACGCAATCGAGCACATAGTCCGCACTAACGGTGTCCAAGTCCAAGCCCGACAGATCGGGCGAATCGCCCGAAGGAGCTTTGATTAACCCCTCCGAAAATATGAATTCGAGAAGCTTGCGGCGATCATTGCGGAATCGCTGCAGTATAAAAGAAGGTTCCATCCAAAACGTACTTGAACTCCCCTTTTATCCTCGCTTTAAGGTAGATTGAAGAATAAAGAATCTTGTTGGAAGACAGGAGAAAATATAAGGAGATCAGAAACCCTAGCTATAATCAAGCAGGTGCAGACCAGGCCATGAGAGCGGGCGAAGGAGGATCATGGATATATCGTTTGTAAGAGCCAGCGGGAAGAAAAAAGTGTTTCAACCCAACGGCATTTACATGCAGACCATCCAAATTTTATGTATTTACACATTAGACATTTTAATTTTATTTTTTATGATTATAACAGTCAAATTTTTTTATGTCCAGTAAAAAAAATCACCGTATTTACTTAAATAAAATTTAAATAAAACTTTTCAAATCATAAGCAATGTAAAATTAAGATTTAGATATTAAGTATGTAATTACATAAAACTTGAGTCGTATGTATGTAAATCGTTTTAGATAAAAAGGAGTAATTGAATAACAGGGTGATTTAATGATGAATTATTCGTAGAGGCCAGTCAAAAATCCAGATGAAAAGTTTTTAACAAAAAGAAAATTGCAATTAAGGTCCTAATTTTTAATATTAATTAAAATCTGTGAGAGCCTCGATAACAGCACCGATAAATTATTCCAAATTTTAAAAGTAAATAAATAATTGATAATTCTCTTTATTGCCAACTTACTTTTAGCATGTTCATCTCTTATAGCTAATTTGAAGGAGATTCTTTAGCGAGGCTTCTTTAAAAAATTGACTTTATCATATGCGACCTAAATTAGCAAAGAAATAAATATTTTATTGGAACAACTTCTGGAGATGTTGTCTTACCAAACAAAAACAAATCCCGTATTCGCATTCACTAGTATAAAATTGAGTTTTACTGTCTTCTCAAAAGAGAATGTGATGTTTCAATGTTAAAAATGTATTTGCAATTATCATTTTTCATTCACATAAAAGATGTTAGCGTGAGTGACATTTCAAAATGCATTGAAGTTTGTCTCCCGCATTGAAGAATTTAAATAAGTAAAGACTCGACATCTTAGACTTCAAGTCTGTGTCGAACGGGACTTAGTTTTTCATTGAATACGCTAAATTGATGTGTATCTGAAGTTCCAGGGCTGTAAAGAATTAAATCAGCATCTAAGCATAATACGAGATTCAACAATCACACGTATAGAATATATTTAACGAAAAGAAGCTTTTTTTTTTCTTTTGAGAAAAACCCTGTAAAAAACAAAATCGTGAGGATTGTACTATCAAAATAATTCATCGTGTAATTATGAGTTTATAGACACACACTTATCCTAAATTAAAAAAATTTTGAGTTACGAAGTTGATGTACATAATATTTCAACAATAATAGTTTGAACGGGTTGAAAAGGGCATGATCAATTTCTATGGTGGTAGTGGTGTGTCATTAATGATGTAAATGATAGTTGTAGTGCCGACTTGTTGCATGTGTTGTAGTTGAAAATCATGGTAATAGTTGATCATGTAAGGTGAATACAGTAGTTTCAAGAGCATCAATTGGTCGTAGCAGGGAGCTATGATAGTGTTATTGGGCTGCATAGAACAGAGTTGGGAGTTATTTGAGTTGTGGGTCGCAAAGGTCGTAGTTGGTCATATAAATCATATTAAAGAGCTGATGACATGTGTAGGACGCAAGGCTAAAGTTGGAAGCTATATGATCTGCGAGCCACGCAGACCATGATTGGTCACATAGACCTTAATGAAGAGCTATAATAACGTCTATGTTACAGAGGCTAGAGTTGGGAGTTTGATGAGTTGCGGTCATGTAAATCGTAGTTAGTCACACGGGTAAAATGGGTGAGTGGTAATAATGTTTGTAAGTTGCAGAGGTTAAAATGGCGAGGTGCATGAGATGCGAGACTTGTAGGTCGTAGTTGGTCACGTAGGTTTTCATGACGAGTTGGAATAATATTTGTAGGTCGCAAAGGACGAATTTGGGAATTGCACGTGTTGTGGATCATGCAGGTCATAGTTGGTCAGATAAGTCGTAGTGGAGAGCTATAATGTCAGTTGGCCACCAAGGTGGTAATAAGGAGATGCAATTTTGCGAACTATATAAGGTCGCGGGGCGTAGTAAGGAGTTACAAGGAGATAACTCAAGAGTTTGGAGAAGGATTGTATTCCAAATATGGTTATTGCAAGTAGTTATTATAAGGAGTTGCAACATAATTGGGGTGTGTTGTTATATAGTATTTGAGGTGTGTCGCTACACAATATTAAGGTGCATTGGCACACTATGATTACACTATCTAATGATGCTTTGTTCCACCGTATTTGGGGTGCACTGTTACACAATTTATTAGGTGCATCTTACACTGTATTCAGGTGCGTTAGTGCATCTTTTGGGGTTGTGTTGTCACACCATATGATTTATTGACATCTATGATAAGGGGAGCAACATTCAGTGATCAGCAACGGTTGACAAGAGATGATAGATGGGTACGAGGCAAGAAATATTTGTCCAGTCTTCGGTCTTGAACTTAAATTCTACTATTGCTTCTCGTGCCCCAACTTTAGCTCTTGGTCTCTCCTCATTGGTCCCCATTAATGATCGGGGCGTGTATTTATTTATAGAGTATGTGAGTGATCTCCATAATAAATAACAAAAAAATTCAGACTACTCTAATAGACGATTTAGAGAGATTCCTACAATCGAATGATGTCTTATGAACATTCTAAGGCCATAATGATGTCGCAGCCCAGTAATCTCGAGCTCGTTAGATGTGTTTCATCGAGAAGCTCGATGTGGCCATAAACTAACCACTCAAAACTTTCAAATATTGTTTAATAGCTTGAACAAGTTTTAATCTGACAATGATTGAATAAATTTTATTGTCATTATGTTTGTCTCAAGGAATCAGTCATTTTTAGTGTAAGTTTACTGAAATAAGAGTTTTGAATGATTTTTAATTTAAATTTGAATATTTCTTGCAAAAAATAATTGCCTTCAAATTCGTGCCAAATGATAAAATATGCTGATGACTTATAAAACAAAGGGTCTTTATATGCATTTTAGTAACCTAAAATATTGAATATAACATTTTAATAACCTAATTTTTAAATATAACATTTTATTATTATTTTTTATTTCAACTACCATCACTTAACCAATAGCGACGGTCCTCAGTGAAAATTTTGAGTTATTAAAATGTTGTATTTAATGCATCCATGATTTAAAAACATGATTTAATAAATCATGTAAATTCAAATTTATCAAATCCAAAAGGGTTAAATTCAATAAAATCTCATTGAAGCATTTGACAATTAGAGAAGCCACAACTCACATATCATCCCTTAAATTTGTGAAATCAAATTAATAATTGAATTTAGTATATTTAGGATTACAATCAAAACAAATAAAATTTTAGATTTAAATAACGGTAGGATTTAACTTTGATTTTTTTGTGTTTGATAGGTTTAAATTAAAAGACTGGGTTTAAGTCATGTACCACACCCCCAAAGCCTCGAGAAAATATTTCGTCCGAATACTGCACATCCAGATGCCAACCATCGACCGCTACGTCGCCTAACACCTCATCGGCGTGCGATGTCGTAGCCGGTAGTTGGCCGTCCGAACGTCTGGATAAAATATTTTTCTCAAAATTTGGGTGATTGATACATTATATTTAATATTTTGGATGATCTGTGCTTAATCATCTTAAGAAAATTAAATCAAAATAAAAAATATATATAGAAAATGAAATATTCCGAAAGGTTATAAAAAATAGATAATGGAAATCCATGGTACCATCGGTTACCAATTATTTCATACTGACAAGTGACAACGTACGCAGCGCTGCGTACGGACAACCCAAATAACCAGCTAATAACTCATAAAAATTCCGTAAATAACATTAAAATGGAACTGCAGTGCTATTGGCAGGTTATTAAGAAATTATAGCAGTGTTATTTGAACAATAACCTCTCAATAAACTTATAATAGTTCGAATAACTGATAAAAAAATATAAAAGTTAAACAGTGAAAAAAAGTTATTCAAAGATTATTAAGAGGATATTAGCTCAATATTCGAAATAATAATGCAAGCCTCCTGTTAACCTCCCGATAATCATCAAATACACCGGCGCCCTATTTCTTGCCCAGTCCATCGTCCGCTTGCTCCGGTCGAGCATCCTCATGGCTTCTTCATCTGCCCCGCTTCCCTCTTCTCCTCGGCCGTCTTCCTCTTCCTCGAGCTCCTACTATGAGATTCCGTGGGTCGAGAAATACCGCCCCACCAAAGTCGCTGATGTCGTCGGAAATACTGACGCAGTCTCCCGCCTCCAGGTCATCGCGCGTGACGGAAACATGCCCAACATCATCTTATCGGTATCTCCAAATCCCAAACTCATGCAGCGGCTATAGAGAAACCAAATAACAAACAAAAAAAGAAAAAAAAAAATCGAACGTTATAAGTAGGTCTCTGCCATTCGTTTAGACGCAATTGTTTGTAGGTCTCTTTAGAATTGTACTTGAATATCCAGGGTCCTCCTGGAACTGGGAAGACGACAAGCATTCTTGCCCTTGCGCATGAGCTGTTAGGGTCTCACTGCAAGGAGGCAGTTCTGGAACTGAACGCGTCAGACGATAGGTGCGCTGCACTGTTTTATTCGGAAGCATTCGTGCATTTTGTAGTGGCTATATATGAACTTTTGTCTGTTTTGATCGTGTTTGGCAGGGGAATTGATGTCGTCAGAAACAGGATCAAGATGTTTGCACAGAAAAAGGTGACATTGCCCTCCGGAAGGCACAAGCTAATAATTCTGGATGAGGCTGACAGGTAGAGGACATACACGCTTTCAGTATTTGTTATCTCATTACCCGTTTCAGTATGTTTGATTTCAATTGATTTATATATTATATTTGGTGTATCCAGCATGACATCTGGTGCTCAGCAAGCTCTGAGGAGAACAATGGAGATCTACTCCAATACTACTAGGTTCGCTCTTGCATGCAATACTTCATCCAAGATCATTGAGCCCATCCAGAGTAGATGTGCGCTTGTTCGTTTTTCAAGGTTATCTGATAAAGAGATCCTTAGCCGTCTTCTCATCGTGCTTGAAGCTGAGAAGGTAATGAATTGACTTTTGATCCATGGTTTTTCAAAGTTCAAACACAGTATCATAGATCATAAAGTTCATTGATAGGATACTAGAACCAATCTGAGCATTTCAAGACTTCATAATTTTAAGGAAAAAGAGGGCTGATATGAGGAGGGGAAACTTCATTAATTTATTTCATGCCATTATTTTATCTTTTTGGATGTATTTATTAAATACAAAGCTAACTTATGTCCACTAACTCTGACTAATTAACCGTCCTCATCAGCACTAAATACAAGAATGGCTTAGATGCTGACCAGCTTCTAACTGACTCAACATTTTCACTAGCAAGAACTGGTTCCTCTTTAATATCCTTATTAGACAATCAACATCTCTCTCTTCACCAATAATAACTTTTCCCTTAAGTTTGAATTAAGAAATGATATTTAAAAAAAAAAATCCTAGCGAAAAACCAATGGAGTAACTTCAGGTTTTGAAATACAGGCACGTCTCTCGCAAGCAAGGCAATGGCGATCATCTGTTTTATCCATACCTTGTTGAGTTCATCCCTTAGCAATCATAAAGGTGGGAATCGCCCTTTTAGTCACAACTCTAGTTAACCCATCTTGTGCACCGACATGCCTGCTGATGCTTATCAGTTCAACTAATGCTTTTATTAAAGTTATGCTATATAGCATCCTTGATGGCTTCAATACTATTATTAGATTGTATTGCCTTAATTATTTTTCTCATCAACGTTTTAGTAGACTCTTCATTAAATAGAATTAACCATCATTACTATGCAATGGCCAGCTTTATAGAAAGTTTGATATCCAAAACCAGGCTTGATGATATTAAGAGGCTGGTCAAAACTTCTTATAATCCAACAACTTATCTGTTTGTTCAAATACACCCGTTGGTATCAACATAATACCAAATCGTCCATATGCGTCAATGCAATATTAAAATGCTGTGCAATAGTAAAATGCTGCTCATCAGGCAAGTTATTGTAGGGAAGTAGCTGATTGGCTTTGAAAAGTCAGTCTTGCAGATTATACCCATTAAAATGTTGAATGCCCATTTTAATTAATTTTGATTGAGCATGAGGTCACAAAGAGTAATACTAATTAGCAAACGTGCTTGAATTATATGCTGTATTATGCTCTACTATTGATTTGGTTTTTGCTCCAATTTTCTCTCAATGTGCATCAAATGCTGTGAAAGACCATAGTGAAAGATGAGATTTGGTCCTCTACTTTATCGAATCGCATCGTACAATCATGTGCCATCCTTGTCGCATTTTGTTGCACTTTTGCCATAGATGACACTGCAGCTGTGTGGCTAATCTTGCCGGAGAGTCAACCATGCCTAACCTAGCTAGAGACGACTAGGTTTGGCGATTGTTTGGTTGCAAGTAATGTAAAATGAATATATGAGCTTTGACTTTTTTATTCATTTGTTATAATGTAAACTTGATATAAAATATATATTTTAAAAAATTCAAATACCCAAACGCCTTATTTTTGATGAATTCCGAATTCTTCCAAAATGGGAATATTTTAAATACGCTTCTGTATCCAATTTTATGCACTCTCACATGATTTGTTTCCCTAACGGTGTCTCGTCTTAGAATTCTTTATATATTTGTCGACCTCTCATGACGATGAAATAAGGTTGTGCTGGAAGATTTCAATATCATTATGTAGAGCCATCATCAATTAGAGCAAGATTTTTCTTTTGCTTGTTTGGAAGTTGAAGAAATTGAGATGGTGGAGATTGAAAGCGACCAATGAAGATCCCAACATGGCCAATGTCTCACCAAGGACATTCTTTTAATTAAAAGTTGGCTTCTTCCCCGGAAACAATAATTCGATAAACTAGAAGAGTTTTCTTGGAGCGTTGTAGCCACCATAACCATCTTTTAGCCATTAATTTAGTGATTTATGTTATTTCTGTAAAATACTATTTAAAATTATAAGTTTTAATGTAACATTAGTGAAGGGATAATCTCCCCAGCGCATTTTTATGATGTATTAGACTCTAAATTCTACACTTGTCTAAAAAAAAGTAACTTTATTGTATTTATTGTTTAGGCAGCTAAACTTTTTTAAGTTTTCATGATGTTTTGAATCATTTTACTCTGCATTTGCAAAATGCACGAGCTTAGAATATGCATAGTCAAAACGACACTTGGAGAGATTTTATGAATATCATAAGATAGAAATATTTCATTTATACTATAAGATGCACAATGGCAGTGATATGAAAATACTAAGAAAAAATGCAGGGTAGTAAGATAAAGCATCACTTAACAAAATAATACTCATTATAACTCAGTAAAATGTCACGATTTACTGAATAATCTGTAAAATAATCATTAATGCATCTATAGGTAATTTCAATACTTCTACTGATAAAGTAGAATGTGCATGTGTTGTGCAAACCGCTACATCTTGGGCAACTTACTTTGAAGTTTGAGACTTTATTTTATCTCGTGATTCACTAGTGTTTAGTAACCTAGTATTCAAGATAAGCAAATGCCATATTCAACATGTAATGGAGCTAGATGGCATGTAAAAAAAGAAAAGGGAAGTACAAGTAGGAAAAAGGTTGACTTTCATGTGAATTTGTGGCTAGGATTAGATCACAAGCTTTGATCTAATGGTTGTATGGATTAAATTGGCTGGTAGGGTTAGATGACAAGCTTTGATCTAATGGTTGCATGGATTAAATTGGCTGGCGGCTATTGTTGTATAGATTTTCATAGTGTTCATAATTGCATGAGATGGTGTTTTTTTGTATGTGGCCTTTGGTGCTACCGTCGATTGCTTATTCTTAGTTAACTTATAATCTCCTTGCAAGTTCACCGAATATTCTTAAATTATCAACTTGTTCCTTAAGTTCGCGATCATGTTTTAAAATAGCTTTACTGAACGTATCAACAATTTGGTGTGATATGATGAATGATGAGGCGACATGATTTGATGCAATTATGTAGGAAGTGGTTTTTAATTTTGATTTGCTTCTTTAATGGAATGTTGGATTGTTTGTGAGGCCTATGTTGTGGTATAGTGTAGTAGGTTGATGCACAGGGAAATTGAATCCTTGAATCAGGTGACAACCATATGATGTCTATGGCCTGTCACTGTTGTTTATTTTATGACACATAAGGATATTTAATTCTTGAAATACGAGAGAAAATGTTTTCTGGTGGAGGTTGAGCCTTGATGGCATACCAAACAATGTGTGGTTTGGATATCGTGGATGTGGGGAAGTTCGAATGATGAGGATTGGACCCATATTACTCCTAATTGTTTGTTATTAGTGCTGTTTCAAACATGTTGCAAAACTGGGACTTTAGGATCCCAAATTATAGCAGCTTTGAGGAAGTCAAAGAAAGGCTGAGCAAAGTCAAGCCTAACACAATTGTTATCACTAAGTTCTACTGCTATGCTGGCATGCTAGGAATGCCAAGAAACATGAACGGCCTTATGGTACCCCAACTACCATTGCTCATTTCTTCTTGAAGCTCTTGCCTGCTCCAATCTCTACTGCATTCAGGAGCACTAGGATGATAGTCCTGCAGGCTATCTAGCTTATCTCAATGCGCTACGCCCTCCCCCTCTCTCCACTCCCTCTAGGATGGATCAATGCTAACATGGATGGAGGCATGGAGCTTGGTTGTCTTCTTATTCCGGCAATATTGTTATTGTCATTAGGGACAAAATGGTGGATCTCATAACTGCAATGGGAAAGCAACTTTTTTGCTAGGACAGCACACAGAAGGAAATGCAGGCTGTCTGCTCCCTCCATTTAATTGAGCACTGGATGCTTGAATGCAGGTTATCATTTGAAGGAGACGACACTAATCTGATGATCCACTTCGCCCAAGCTATGAACATCAAAATTGGAAACACTCACTACAGGAAACACACACTTAAGGACAACCTGAATTATGCAATCCTCTCACAATGCAAGCAAGTCCTTTTCTACCACATAACAAGAGATTACAATAGAGCTGCATGCTTTTGCGCTCACAAAGGTTTACATAGCAATTTTGTTTTGGAAAGTTAAATGAGCTACATGCTCTTTTTTCTTTTATCTCGAATGATAGATCACAATTTGTACATGCTTCATGGCATCATTTTGTACACCTCATGTAAGTTTTTGTTATAGTAACGCAAAATGCAACCTTTCAAGGATTGCATAATAGCTAAATGTTGATTACCAGTCAATTGGATCACTTGCTTTATCGAGAGCAAATAGGTGTACATCACCTCTTCGAATAGGAACATTGAATTGTATCAATTCTTTGATGTATTGGTTTAGTCATTTGAGGAGTTGAAAATGAATGCCAGATGGTATATATTTTGGCAAATGCAGTCATAATTGCAAAGGAGATCTTTGGCCTTGTGATTGTCAATTACTGTGACAGGCTAGCTATGTAGAGATATAAGATCATATTGAGAATTGCTACATACGATTGTCAGCACTTGGAGGCTTGATCAAGATAGGATAAAGCACAAGTTTGTTTGTTTTAGATGGAAGCTAGTTGATGTTCGGTGGACTTGAATTCCAAAAAAGTAAGAAATGAGACCTACATTCTTAATATTAAATGTATGGTGAATGTTTATGCATAACTTTTGGATGGTGGTTGGTTTGTTTCTAATGAGCAGTATTCATCCATATTGACTACTAGCTATGTGTGATTGTTGTTGTGGATGCGAAGAAGTAATGATATCTGCTTGCTTGGAACCTGAGCCAATTTAGATGTGAGAGGAGACTGGAGACTACTGGAGTGAGGCTTGTTTCAAGCTATATGTAGCTTTTTTTAATAAGGAAAACATGATTTGGTTTTTTGAATATCCATAATTCTATAAAGTTGGCTCATAGAGCCCGTTTCTTGTAATTTTCCATGAAGGAATCATTAATGAAATCTAATTGTGTATTGGTCTAGTCATGAGTTGAATCAATTGTAAGTAGACCACGAATAATGGGTATTTTGGCTATGGGATTTAATATTTCATGGTAGTTTATCTCATATTCTTGTTTGTACTCTCGGGCAACCAACTTAGCTTTGTATCTCGCGATTGTTCCATTTGAATTAAATTTTATTTTACAGGTTCATCCTCATCTCAAAATGTTTTGGATTGTAAATGCGGCTCAAGAGTTTATGTGCTTTGCTCTTGTAAGGCTCAAAACTCAGAAGACACATCCATTCTCCATTTATGTTCCCTTGTTGGCTAGGAATAAGATGTAATTTTGAGGGGGGTTGTGAGAGGGTATGGTTGAGGTTGAAATATGTGTTGGTTTGAGGAAACCAATTTGTGTGTGTGTTATCATCGGATGTCATGGTAGAGGTGGTGAAGTGGTATATTGTTGAACTCGAAGTATAGGTGGGGATATGGGAATGTTACGTTGCGATATTTTATTTTTGGAATTTTGAAGCGTAGAGGTTGGTTAACATGGAGTTTGTGGTTGCAGACAAGATGAATGGGTAGGGACTTGCTATAGTGGGGTTGGACTTGGGGACAATATTGGACATTGGGACGATAGTGATATGAGTATTTTTTTTGACGCGAGGGAGGGATTAGTGATGGTTTGTTAATTTTATTTGGGTATATACTTTCATCAAATTGTATATGGTGCGATATAGCATTTTGTCAAAGTTGGGTCCAAAGCATTTATAACCTTTGTAGTTTGAGGCATAGCTGAGGAAGACATGGAGTGGATCTTGTTTGCTGATTTGTATGGAGATTGAGGTTGTAACCATACAACAACAACAACAACAACAACAACAACTAAGCCTTAATCCCACTAAGTGGGGTCGGCTACATGAATTCTTTTTCTCCATTGAGTCCTATTTAGAGTCAAATTTTTATTTAATTCTAATAAATTAAGATCATTTTTTTATGCAATAAGCCCAAGTCTTCCTAGGTCTACCTCTGCCTTTCTTAACATAAGTTGAATCTAAAACATCTACTCTCTAAATCGGATCATCAGGTGGTCAACGTTTAATGTGACCAAACCATCTAAGGCGACTCTTTCTGATTTTGTCCGTCACTGGTGCAACACCAACTCTATTACGAATATATTCATTTCACATTTTGTACTTCTCTTTTAACTGCCAACATTCAGCACCATAGAGCATTGCAGGTCTATCAGCATCTCATAAAATTTTCCTTTCAGTTTAAGCGGTTTTCTATCACACAAAAAGCCGTATGCATTTCTCCACTTCAACCAACTAACCTGAATTCTACTATTAACATCCCCATCTATATCACCATCGATTTAAACAATAGACCTGAGACATCTAAATCATTCACACTTTTTAATAATTTGATCACCCAAAGTTACGCTTCTGTCACTAGAGCTACTATTACAAAAATTACATTCCATGTATTCAGTTTTAGTTCTACTCAAATGAAGGCCTTTATACTCCAATGTAGACCTCCATAATTCAAGTTTTTATTGGGCTTTTTCTCTCGTCTTATCCATAATATCATCAGCAAAAAATATACACCAAGGCACATCCTCTTATAAATGTCTAATAAGACCATCCATAAATAAAGCAAAAGGATATGGGCTTAAAGCCGATCCCTGATGTAAACCAACAAAAATAGTAAAATATTTGGTCAATCCTCCTTCAGTTTGAACACATGTAACATCTCTAGTATACATATCTTTAATGACTTGAATATAAGTCATATCAACGCTTTTCTTCTCAAGAACTTTCCAAAGAAGATCTCTTGGAACCTTATCGTAAGTTTTTCCTAAATCAATGAAAATGAAAATCAAATGTAGATCCTCCTTAATATCTCTGTACTTTTCCATCAAACGTCTCAATAAATGTATAGCTTCCATAGTAGACCTGCCCGACATAAAACTAAATTGATTATTGGGAATCTTGGTAATACTTCTTAACTTATGTTCAATTACCCTCTCCCATAATTCTAAAGTATGACACATCAATTTAATTCCTCTATAATTTGCACACTCTTGTGCATTCCGTTTATTCTTAAAAATGGGGACCAAAATACTCTTCCTCCACTCCTCGGTCATCTTTTTAGTTTTTAAAATAATATTAAAAAGTTTAGTAAGTTAAGAAACTTCCAAATCACCTAAACATTTCCACTTTTCAATTGAATATCATCAGGTCCTACAGACTTTCCACCCTTAGTTTTTTTTTTTTAAAGCCTCCTCAACTTCATTTCTACTAATGCGACCGTAAAAATGAAACGTCTTATTATTATTAACGATATTAAAATCACTAAGGTCGATCATATTTTAATAATCTTCATTAAAAAGTTTATTAAAATAACTTAAACATATATGTTGAATATCTTTTTCTAAGAAAAATACTTTTTGATTTTCACCTTTAATACACTTTACTTTGAGTTAAATCTTTACTTTTCTTTTCTCTTTATTTGGCTAGTTTATACATATATTTTTCATCTTCATTACTATCTAACATGTTATAAAGATCACTAAGTGCAGAAATTTTAGTTTCACTGATTATTCTTTTAGACTCCCTGCGGGTCATTTTATATTTTTCCCAATTCTCTACGTCTTTACATTTAAAACAATTTTTATAACATAACTTCTTATATAAGGCTTTTAAGTTATTAAATGTATGGGGCATATTGTATGGAAGTTGATATGGTGGGATAAGCTTGGTGGTGGTAGGGATTACGCAACAAGTTTGCATCAAGCATTAAAGTTCTTAGTATAGTTTTAATTTTATGTCTATGTTTGCATTTTGTTATGCTGCTTTGTTCAGGTGTGTATGGGCAGTTATATTGGTGGACAATGCCCTATGGTTCTAGGACATTCTGATGATTTTCTAGGTATATTTGCCCTTGCCATTTGAATGGAGTATTTTGATTGGGATGCTATGTTGGTTTTTGTTCATAGGATAATCCTTGCATAAATGAAAGAAATAGCCAATGAGTGAAATAAAATTGATATCCTTGTATTGAGATAATAGGGGAATGACACCATCCATTGATGTGAATTAGTTCTAAAAGAGAACTGGTAGTAGTTTGAATTTTGAATGGAAATTTGATCTGAGCTGTGAATTTTTTGATATATTTTGTGTGAGGGGTGATTAATTCTGCAATGTCATATGGTGGAGATGGTTGTATTGCGTGAGTGGTCAGTGATAGTTGGGCCCTCAAAGAACAATCTAATTGGTCATCAATCCTTGATTTGATATTTAGAGCCATCGAAAGAGATGAAACAATGATTCTCATTGGTAAGTATTTTATGGAAAGAAGATTTTGAGTGACAAGAGGTTCATAAAATAGATTGGACAATTCAAATGTATTGATTGGTGTTGAAAGAATACCTTGTCCAACATGAGATATGGGACGACTAGAGTTTTTTAGGATCTAAGGTGTGGTGTGAGGTGGCTCGAGTCGAGGTATCAATCATGATTTATTTTTGTGAGTGGGGGATGATTTCTTTTTGGGTTGATAGATGAGGTTCATGTGATGCCAACACACTTGATGACTATATGATTAGTTTTATTACATATTCGGAATGTAACAGTTGTAGTTTTCGCTGTCTTTGATTGGGCTGTAAGGTCGTTGTGGTTGTTAGTGCTGGAAGCATAGGGAAGTTTTCTTGCTGCATCCTCTATTTGCCTGATTGGTAGAAAATTTTCCCGGTCATTTTTTAGGGTGTTTTCGATAGTGGTTAAAGATAGTGGTTCTCTTGTTGTTTCATTGACAATGTCTCTTCCTTGCCGAGCAAATGAAATAGGGTTGTAGGGTGTTGAGATAATGGAAGACAGAGTGGATAAAAGATTTTGATTGATGAGCTTTCATGTGTTGAAATGAGGGTTGGGAGTGATGGTGCCGTTTTTGGTTATGAGCTGTTTGCTCGTTTTGGGATGTTGTTGGTGGTTCATATTGTATTGATAATAATTTTGAGGTTAGACATTAAGAAATTTAGATGAGTTGCTAAGGAGGTGTCTCTCATATTGATGGGAATTGGATTTTCAGGGGTCATTGGTTGTGGACAGTCAGAGAAGGCCATGGGAGGAGCAGGTTATGAATTGAGAGCCAATAATAGAGCTTGATAGGATATTAACAGAGAAGAGGAAGCACAAGTAGGCAGAATCTATATTTCATTTCATTAAAAGTAGCCTAATTATAATGCGAATAATGATCTGTATAGTTATAAAGTTAAGGATCAGTTGATCACTATTACAAATTCATAGGCTGTTACATATTTGAAGAAACGATCAGATGGAAAATTTTGATCTAGTGTGGCGATGGATTAAGGAGGATAGTGGCTATTGGAATGATGTCCATAATGTCCTTAATTTTATACGATGGTCAATGGCTGTTAGCGCTATTGCTGAGTGCTCATCTTTGTTTGATCGCTTATTAACGTATTTTGCACGACTCATGCTTTAAATCTCTTATAACTCACAATAAAAAATTAATTATCATACATTACTGATTATTTATTTCTGAAATATAGGAATTTAAACATAAATTGTTAAGAATTAGCTCACAAGTTCATAATCATATGCTAAATGAATCTCATGACATGATTATTTTATTGTTAAAGAATTGTTTGATAGAAATTTCTCATAAGAAAGGCTTACTATTTTCTACTCTTAATCATCCCTAAGCAAAAATATATTCAATTTAGTAGTCAAATTTACTCCAAACAAGCCTTTTGCACAGAAGCAAGTGATAAATCTGTATTTATGATGGGAGAGGTTAATCAATTACTAATGCTATCAAAATGAATAACTAGAGTCAATCTTCTATCCATGATGTTGGAGGCACTGATCGCTTCGGTCAATACCAATATGTGTGGTGTGCTTGTTCAGCACACCACACATGTTGGGAGTCTATTTATTGACCTCATTTTTTGAGAGCTTTCTTTTCCCCTCTTTAGAGCCTAAAATCTGGCCTTAGTATTCCCTCTTGACCCTCATAGAGGACTAGTATTGAGACCCACATCACATCTACTTCAACCACTTCTTGATCAATTTTTGTGAAAACCTCGCATGAGTAGTTCCAAGCACTCAACTTTTAGTTGTAAGGGCTAAGGATCAACATGCGGATGACTCAAAAATAAGTTTCTATAGGATCAGAAGACCTTAGGCAAACTCTTCTTGGCTCGGCTATGCAAACACTGCAATTCACACATTTAACGCGCATAAAAGTAACAATTCACGTCGCCGACACTTGCATTGCACCGATTTAAACTAAAATCGATTTTTGAAACGATCCGTCGTGAACCCAAAATTCGAAGAAAAATTAAACTTGACACATTTTTGACCCGACCTTCGACAAACTCGTCTGGGACCCCAGATAACGAGACGAACCATGCGGACGCGTCCGAAACGTCGACTTTACCTAAGAAGGACACTTATATTGCTTTGGTTTCGCGCGCGCACAATCGGCACAAAAATCAATGCGTATTAAATTTAATAAAGGAGATGGGTTTAGGTTTAACCCAGGTTCGATCCGGCTAAACGCAGCCCAATTGTGTCGGGTTGGGCTGACAATTCAATTTGAAATTTTAAATTTTGAATTACTTCACCTAAACTCTCCTTAATTAAATTTAATTAGGCATTATGATTTTCTAATTAAATCTGCTGCATGAACAAATTTAATTCTCCGCCAAGTATGACATAACATCTATTTGTAATTCCCATATAAAAAATCGCGCTCGGCATCTTGCTAGTCACCACCTCCCTGCACCGAAACCCCCTATGCTCCCAACATTCGACTCTCCTCTCTGCACCGAAGACCTCGCCCCGCCTCCTCCCTTCACCGTGACCTTTGCCTCCTTCACCCCTTTGCACGTCGAACAGCCGCTCGGCTTCTTCCTCACGTATCGAACTCCGACTCCCTCTCTCTCACCGAACCGAAAAGCCTCTTTCGAAATTCTTACCTGCTTCCTTCTCGTGCGAGATCGATTCTCTCCCGCTCGCCTGCTTCCTTCTCGAGCGCGATCGATGCTCTCCCGCGACCGACGCACTGGCTTCCTCACGCAAAAGGAAATCTCGCTCGACAAAAACCGCTCAAATCTTGCTCCCTCATGCAAAAAGAAATCTCGCTTGCCTGCTTTGCCTCCCTCAGAGATCGAGCGCCCCATTCAACATCCGACTCCTCTCTTCTTCACCGAACAACCCTCAACTTTCCAGAGTTCAGCTGCTTACCCTGCATCTGCGTCTCATACCCACGACAAAGCCTTAGCCAAATTCCGCCGTGAGCTCCTCCTCCTCACACCGAACAGCCGCTCGACACTACGTCCCTCCTATGTGAACCGAAGCCCTCTCCACCTTCCTCTCTGCGCCGAAGACCCTCGCCTCTTCCTCTCTCGTTGACATTTTCTATTCAAAGCTCCCTCACTTCTCTCGCAAGCTGAGTAAGACCCTGAAAAGGCATTCGAATTCACCAAAGGTTTGTGCCCTCATAAGGTATTGTTTTCTGATTCACTTTCCTGAAGCTTGCTTATTCAATCATACATGCTTTTAAATCCCAAATAAATTTCAGATTCTTAATAGTAACTACTTTAGTCATGCCAAAAGAAGATTTATCTGCTTTGAATCTGAAATTTTCATGCGTTTAATCCCAAATTGTTGAAAATCAGAAATCAACATACATATATATTTACTTTTGGGAAGATTTAAGGCTCTTGGTTGCGCCTGCTCCTCTCTCTGTGGGTTTCTGTCTTCCTGCTTATCTCCTTGCATCTTTTCTATTTTGTTCTATTTACATCTTGTTTCAGCAAAATTAAGCGATGAATGACTTCTTTCTTTTTTTGCTCAATAAATGTTCTAAGTTGATGGATGAAAGTTTGGCCATAGCTATGCACTCTGGATGTGTGTTTGTTCATAGAGATAATTAATTACATATGTAGCATACAATTTATTGGGAATTTTTACATCTAACACTATGACTTTTAATTCATTTATGGATGTGTCACTTTACCTGTCATTTTGAGAGCTGTAAGGTGGTATTTGGAACTTCAAAATTGCTGTTTGGAGGTGCTGTGAGAGCTATAGGAGAGTGGTAGAAGTGTTGTTTGATTGTTTGTAGGTGTTGGGAGAGTTGTAAGAGAGCTGTAAGGTTGTTGTTTCACTGTTTGGAGGTCCCGAGAGGGATATATATGCTCACAAAGTGCTTTGCCTGTAATTGATGGCAGAAAGACTAATCCCCTTCTCTTAGCCCAATCCGCGTTAGACAAGGGTGTTCCTCGCTTTTGCCACAAATGGCACTGACATCTTGTGGGCAGGTTATCATCTTTGGGGCATGCTACCAATATGTGAAATATCCCGTATCTACATCTTGATAATCCAATGGCTTCACATCTAGCGCCTCGTCCTCAACGGACTGAGATTCCCCCCTAATTAACAAGAAAAAGGCGATAGTTCATTGTCGAGTTCTTTCTCATTCGATTCTGCAGTGATGACTCAAGGCGGCTCGAATTCTGAAAAATGGTTGTTTGGTACGAAGGTCCTGCTTCTTCGCCCCCTTTTTTGAAGATAGAAAGTAAGTTAAAGATAGCTGATGGGGCTGCAGCTAAGAGCAAGTCGTTTCTGTCCTTGACTATTGGGATAGAAAAAAGAGTTCTTGCTTTGGGATCTGTCAATTCATCCCTACTCAGTCTTCTAGTTAGCTTAGCCTGGGCTAAGAAGAGCTCCCCTGTTATGATTCTACTTTGGGCAATGCCATTTCTCAAGGAAGAAAGATTTTGTATAGCTACTGTTTGATGTTTAGAAGTGTTGTAGGAAGCTTAGGATTGTTGTTTGGAGTTGTTCGTAAGCTTAGAGTTACTGTTAAGTGTTGTAGGAGGCTTAGGATGACTGATTGGTTCTGTTCGAAAGCTTAGAATCGTTGTCTAGTGCTGTAGTAAGCATCAAAGTTGTTGTTTGGTGTTGTTTCGAAGCTTAGAGTTGTTGTTGGGAGTTGTAAGAAGCTTATGATTGCTGTTCGGAAGCTTAGAGTTGTTGTTTGGAGTTATAGGAAGCTTAGGATTGTTGTTTGGTGCTGCTCGGGAGCTTAAGATTGTTGTTGGGTGTTGTCTCGTGCTGTAAGTTGTTGTTTGGTGTTGTTATGAAGCCTTAGGATGTCTGTTCGGAGTTCCTAGCTGCTGCCCGAAGTCGTATGACGTATGAAGCTTTAGGACTCCTGTTCGGAGTTCCTAGCTGCTGTCCGGAGTTGTAGGAAGCCTTATGATGTCTGTTCAGAGTTCCTAGCTGCTGTCCGGAGTTGTAAGAAATCATTTTGCCCACTGTTTGGCGATTTCATTTTATTATTATTCAAACGCTTCTAGGATTGATTTACTTGTTTTCCCCCCTTTGACTTTGCTAGTTTTGGAAGTGGGTCGGCCACCTCTATTCTCTTGTTTTATATTTTTTGTTAAAATGGTTAAGTCTGAATGAGAATTTTTGATTTTATTATTTGGAAGACACTTAAAGATAGTCGAGAATTAGTTGTAAACACTTAATTGAGAGTAAAACACCTTAAATAACTTTAAACATAGATTGAAGTGTAGGCTTCCTAGATCTTATGAGTATATCCTAGGTGATAGTTTATCAACCTAATTTTTGAATGAATGTTAAAACTAGACACTTGACTCTAATCAACAAATTGATTAAATCAATAGACATGAGGATGCACTAAGATATGATTCACGACTTCCTTAATTAAATCGAATAGTGAAATTTCTACCAATGACTTAACCTATTGTGAAATCCAATGCATATGAATTTGAGCTCGAACATTACGCTCAAATCTTCTTGGCAATTGGGGACACTTGTTTTGCCACATATGGACTGGTACAAGTCTGAGGTTTAGGTGGCTAGGGCGATGATGATAGTGCTTATGCATGCTAAGGAGGGGCGATATAATAGTATCTTCTGATATCGATGAGTAAGGGGAGAGCAGGATCGATGATACTATTCACCAACTTTTAGTGTGAAGTTGCTCCCTTGCTCTCTTAGGTTGTCGGTAGTTCTGACCTGATCAAAGCAAGCAACTTATGGATCACTTTTTACTTATTCAAAACTTACACAAATACTACACTTACACAGATGCTACACTTACATTGATATTGCACTTACACTTCTTCACACATTTACACAGACACCACACTCTTTTACACATTTACTTGTACACTACACTCCTTCACACAGTCAAACATATACCACACTTCTTCATACATTTACACATACACTACACTTGTTCACACATTCAACACGTATAAACATAACAATTCACGTCGCATACACTTACACACATTGCACCGATTATTCAACTAAAATCGATTTTTGAATTGCACCGATTATTAAACTAAAATCGATTTTTGAATTGATCTATCATGAACCCAAAATTCTTCACACATTTACACGTGTGTGTGAAGAAGTGTGGTGTATGTGTAACTGTGTGAAAGAGTGTAGTGTACGTGTAAATGTGTGAAAGAGTGTGGTGTCTGTGTAAATGTGTGAAAGAGTGTGGTGTCTGTGTAAATGCAACATTTGTGTAAGTGTAGTATCTGTGTAAGTGTTTGGAGAAGTAAAAAGTCGTTCATAAGTTGCTTGCTTTGATCAGGTCAGAACTACCGACAACCTAAGAGAGCAAAGGGGCAATTTCACACAAAGAGTTGATGAATAGTATCATCGATCATGCTCTTCCCTTATAGAGGGTTATCGATGTCAGGATATACTATTCTATCGTCCCTCATTAGCACGCATAAACACTATCATCATCGCCCGAGCCACCTAAACCTCAGACTTATACCAGTCTGATGATTCATATGTGACAAAACAAGTGTCCCCATTTGTCAGGAGGATCTGATCGTAATGTTCGAGCTCAAGTCCAGGTGTATTGAGTTTCACTGTAGGTTAACTCATTCGCGAAAATTTCACTATTTGATTTAATTAAGGAAGTCATGAACAATATCTTAGTGCATCCTCATGTCTATTGTTTTAATCAATTTGTGGATTAGAGTCAAGTGCATAGTTTTAACATTCATTCAAAAATTAGGTAGATAGACTATCACTTAGGGTGTGCTCATAAGATCTAGGAATTCTACACTTTAACTTGTGTTTAAAGTGATTTAAGGTGTTTAACCCTCAATTAAAATATTTCCAAGTAATCCTTTAAGTGTCTTCCAAATAATTAAATAAAAAATTCTCATTCTTTTGACCTAACCATTTTAACAAGAAAGATTAAACAAGAGAACGGAGAAGACCAACACTCTTCTAAAATTAGCAAAGCTAAAGGGGAGGGGTGGTGGGGGGGGGGGGACAAATGAATCGGGCCTAAAAGCGTTTGAATAATAATCAAATGAAATCCCAAAGTAGTGAGCAAAATAGTTTTTTACAACTCCGGACAACAGTTAGGAACTCCAAACAAACATCCTGGGGCTTCAAACAACTCCAGACATCAGCTAGAAACTCTAAACAGGGGTTCTAAGGCTTCCTACGACTCCTGGAAGCAGTTAGGAACTCCGAACAAACATCCTAAAGCTTCCTAACAACACCGAACAACAATTCACAACACTAGACAACACCCAACAACAATTCTAAGCTCTTGAACATCACCAAAACAACAATCCTAACCTTCTTACAGCTCCAAGCAGCAAATCCAAGCTTCGGAACAACAATCATAAGCTTCTTACAGCTCCCAATAGCAACTCTAAGCTTCCGAACAACACGAAACAACAACTTTGATGCTTACTACAACACTAGACAGCGATCCTAAGCTTCCGAATAACACCAAACGACCATCTTAAGCCTCCTATAACACTTAAGAGCAACTCTAAGCTTTCGAACAACTTCAAACAACAATCTTAAGCTTCCTACAACACTTCTAAACATTAAACAACAGCTTTACAACTCTCTTACAACTCTCACAGCACCTCCAATCAGTCAAACAACACCTCTAACACTCTCCCACAGCTCTCACAACACCTCCAAACAGCCAAACAACACGTCTAACACTCTCCCACAGCTCTCACAGCACCTCCAATCAGTCAAACAACACCTCTAACACTCTCCCACAGCTCTCACAACACCTCCAAACCGCCAAACAACACGTCTAACACTCTCCCACAGCTCTCACAACACCTCCAAACAACAATTTCGAAGTTCCAAACACCACCTTACAGCTCTCAAAATGACATGTAAAGTGACACATCCATAAGGAATCAAAACTCATAGGGTTAGATGTAAAAATTCCCGAGGAATTGTATGCTGCATATGTAATTAATTCTCCATGAACAAACACTCATCCAGAGTGCATAGCTATGGCCAAACTTTCATTCATCAACTTAGAACTTTCAATGAGCAAAGAAAGATAGAAGTCATTCCTCGCTTAATTTTGTTGAAGCAAGATGTAAATAGAACGAAATGGAAAAGATACAACCAAAGAGATAAGCATGAAGACAACAATCTACAGAGAGAGAAGTAGGCGAAACCAAGAGCCTTAAATCTTCCCAAAAACATATATATATATATATATATATATATATATATATATATATATATATATATATATATATATATATAGCGTAACAAACACTCATCCAGAGTGCATAGCTATGGCCAAACTTTCATCCATCAACTTAGAACTTTCAATGAGCAAAGAAAGATAGAAGTCATTCCTCGCTTAATTTTGCTGAAGCAAGATGTAAATAGAACGAAATGGAAAAGATGCAGCCAAAGAGATAAGCATGAAGACATAAATCCACAGAGAGAGGAGTAGGCGAAACCAAGAGCCTTAAATCTTCCTAAAAGTATATATATATATATATATATATATATATATATATGTATATATATATATATGTGTTGATTTCTAATTTTCACCAATTTGGGATTAAACTTATGAAAATTTCAGATTCAAAGTAGATAAATCTTCTTGGGGCATAACTAAAGTAGTTACTATTTAGAATCTGAAATTTATTTGGGATTTGAAAGCATGTATGATTGAATTAGCAAGCTTCGAGAAAGTGAATAAAAAAACAATACCTTATGAGGGCACAAACCATTGGTGAACTCGATTGCCTTTTTCAGGGTCTTACTCAGCTTGCGAGAGAAGTGAGGGATCTTTGAATAGAAGATTTCGGCGGGAGAGGAAAGAGGATGATTGAATTAGCAAGCTTCGAGAAAGTGAATAAAAAAACAATACCTTATGAGGGCACAAACCATTGGTGAACTCGAGTGCCTTTTTCAGGGTCTTACTCACCTTGCGAGAGAAGTGAGGGATCTTTGAATAGAAGATTTCGGCGGGAGAGGAAAGAGGCGAGGTTCTTTGGCTCAGAGAGGAAGGTGGGGGGGGGGGTGTCTGTGGCTTCGATCGAGCAAGGAAGGAGGCGAGCGGGCTTGGCACAGAGAGGAGGCGAACAAGTGAAAGCTTCGGTGCAGGGGAGAGCGAAGCAGATGAGCTGGTTCGACATAGAGAATGAGAGGGTTTCGCTTCACAGAGGAGGGAAACAGTGTCAAGCGATTGTTCGGCGTGAGGAGGAGCTTGCGAGCGGGATTTGGCTAGGGCTTTGTCTTGGGTATGAGACGAGTAGATGCAGGCGAATACTGGAGAGATGAGGGTTCTTCGACGAAGAAGAGAGGAGCCGGATGTCAAATGGGGTGCTCGAACTCTGAGGGAGCCAAAGCAGGGGAGCGAGATTTCTTTCTGCATGAGGGATCGGGAGTCGAGCGGTTTCTGTCGAGCGAGAAAAAGGTGAGGGCTTCGGTGTAGAGGAGGAAGCCAGTGCTTCGGTCGCGGAAGAGAATCGATTGCACACGAGAAGGTAGCAGGCGAGCGGGAGAGTATCAATCTCGCACAAGAAGGAAGCAGGCAATGATTTCGAAAGGGTCTTTTTGGTTCGGTGAGGAAGAGGGAGTAGGAGTTCGGTACGTGAGGAATAAGCCGAGCGGCTGTTCGACGTGCAAAGGGGTAAAGGAGGCGAAGGGCACGGTGCAGGGAGGAGGCGAGGGGAGGTCTTTAGTGCAGAGAGAAGAGTCGAATGTTGGGAGCAGAGGGGGTTTCAGTGCAGGGAGGTGGTAACCAACGAGATGCCGAGCGCGATTTTCTATATGAGAATTACAAATATATGTTATGCCATACTTGGCGGAGAAATAAATCTGTTCATGTAGCAGATTTAATTAGAAAATCATAATGCCTAATTAAATTTAATTAAGGAGAGTTTAGGTGGGGTAATTCAAAATTTGAAATTTGAAATTTCAAATTGGGTTGTCAGCCTAACCCGACATAATTGGGCTGTGTTTAGTCGGATTGAACTTGGGTTAAACCATCTCCTTTATTAAATTTAATACGTATTGATTTTCGTGTCGGTTGTGCGCTTGCGGAACTATAACAATATAAGTGTCATTCCGAGGTAAAGTCAACGTTCCGGCCGTGTCCGCGTGATCCGTTTCGTCATCCGGGATTGTCCGGACGAGTTTGTTGACGATCAGATAAAAAATGCGTCAAATTTATTTTTTCTTCGGATTTTGGGTTCATTACGAATCATTTCAAAAATCGATTTTAGTTTAATAACCAGTGCAATGTGTGTAAGTGTCGGCGACGTGAATTATTACGTTTATGCGCGTTGAATGTGTGAATTGCAGTGTTTGCATAGCCGAGCCACAAATGGTTTATCTAAGGCCTCCTGATCCTATAAGAACTCACTTTTGGGTCATCCACATGTTGGTCCTTAGCCCTTACAACTAAAAGTTGAGTTCTTGGAACCACTCATGCGAGGTCTTCACAAAAATGGGTCAAGAAGTGGTTTGAAGTCTATGCAGTGTGTCTCAATACTTGTCCTTTAGGAGGGTCAAGAAGAAATCCAAAGGCTAGATCTTAGGCTCTAAGGAGGGGAAATGAAAGACCTCAAAAAATGAGGTCAACAGGCACAAGTTGGTGAGTTGGGCAAACAAAAAGTAGCAAAAGCGAGTTCGCTGGTTTTTGTTTTTCAGCTTTGTTTTTCTATTTTTAGTAATAGTTGTATTTTTTTTACTTATATTGATCATGATATCGACAAAATTAATCTACCAGCCTTCCATGTTAAACCTGTTAACCCATATTCTTAATTTGTAACTTATTGATAGGTCCCTTACGTGCCTGAAGGTCTGGAGGCTATTATTTTCACCGCCGATGGTGATATGAGGCAGGCTTTGAACAATTTACAGGCCACTTTCAGCGGATTTCGATTTGTTAATCAGGAGAATGTTTTTAAGGTAAATTCATGCCAAGCATCTAATATTCTCCCCAATCCTCTCGCATATCTTCTGCTTGATGTTCAACCTTTTTTTCTCTTTTTGGAAGATTTACATGCATACCACTCAATTCTTAAATGTTTACATATCTAACACCTAAACTTCAGTTTTCACTTATTTTCCTTTTTACCTATGCATGATAATGTGCATTTCAATTTTTAAAAGTTAAGATAGTAGTTATTTTGATGTGTTATGAAAGATTTTGGCGGTAGAGTTGTAAAAAGCAAAATTTAGATGTTAGATATGTAAATATATAAGTCCATTTTCCTTTGAACTGTCAGGTCTGTGATCAGCCTCACCCCTTACACGTGAAGAACATGGTTCGAAATGTGATTGAGGGAAGGTTCGATGATGCTTGCTTTGGACTTAAGCAGCTCTATGATTTGGGTTATTCCCCCACAGACATAATCACTACTCTCTTTCGAATAATTAAGAACTACGACATGGCTGAATATCTTAAACTGGAGTTCTTGAAGGTATTCCAAAACGGCTAATTATCTTAACTTTTTATGATCCAACCTAAGTCGTCTCCTTTATCCCACATTTCCGATTCATTGCAGGAAACTGGATTTGCGCATATGAGGATCTGTGATGGGGTTGGCTCACTCCTTCAGCTGTCAGGTCTCCTTGCCAAGCTTGCTCTGGTTAGGGAAACTGCAAAGGCTCCATAAAAATGCTCTTGCAGGTTTGGCAGCACCATTGTGGCGAGCATATCACAAATTTTGTCTTCTAAAAGCTAAGTTAATCAACTTCTTGTGTGAGATCCGTTGATTGTTTTTTAGTACCAAGATTTGGTAGCACATGCGTTGTTCTAACAATGAGAATGATGATGCAATATTTCAGGATTTTCGTATTGATCATTGAAAATTTGTAACAAATTAGTTTTGTTATTAATATGTAGTTTGAACTGAACAATTCGTCATGGTGGAACCATCAGCGTCGTTTGGCTTTGAAAACCAAAATTTTGAGTGGTCAAATGCAGTGGTTTTAAAATTTTGAGTGTTGGTTTTTAGTTAAAAAAAAGCTTGTAATTTAAAATTGTAATGAATTTTAAATGCAGGGTTTAGTTTAGGGGCTGTTTGTTTTTTCTGAAAATGGAATGAAATGTAAAAAGCTTGCAGAGTATTATAAATATTTTCGAGTTATTTGTTCACTGTAAAATATAGGTAGGATTTTATATTTTTTTTATTTGATTTGAAACAGATTGATATATTTTGTTCTCTATTGGTAGCCACTGTGACCTCTTGCATTGTTGGTCATCGGTCATTGACCACTGCAAATTGCTACAATCACTGACCACCACCTATCGTTGGCCGCTGCTGTTGCCCGTTGCCACCCGTTGTTGCTTACTATTATCACTTCCTTCTGGTGGGCCATTGTCCATCCATCTTCCTTGTTGTCAGCCATTGTCTATGGCTGCTTAAGAGTTTGCAATACATTATTTTTTTTATTGTACTCGCCTAAATATAAAAGTACAAATTCATGCATTTTAGTGTATTCATTGAAGCAATAATGTTTCTGTTTTCAATACACTATATGTAAATTTTATTGTGTTTCTACTATACGACATTCCTTTTTCTAGAAATCAAAGACCTCCATCCTTTTGTTATCTTTATCACTTGTTTTAAAGAGAGCGAAATAATGCTTAGGGTTGTTTGAGATATCTTTTATTTTTATTTTATTTGTATTTTTATATTTTGATTTAAATTAAACAATATTTCGCTGAGATGTTTGTTTTAAAAATATTCAAAGTATCTTTTAGGTGTTTTGGTTATTTTTAAGAAAAATTTAATAAAAAAATATATAAAATTATTCCAATCAAATTTGTTTTAAAAAAGAAAAGGAAAAATAAATAAAAAATAAATTAAAAATCATGCCAACTAAGCCATAGTATTGCCGGATAATGTGAAAAACTAAATTGCCTGCTAAAGGGCCACGAACCATTTTAGCGATGCCCAGCTTAGTTGACGCGGTTTATTATTTCCTTTTATCGTCTGTAAACTTTTCTAATTAAATTATCACATGGTACATGAGTAACTTTTTTTTTAGATTTTGAAGGCCTAACAACATAAATTTTGTACTACCACTCAAGTTAACCTCATACTTTTTGTCTTGGTTAATTTTTTGGTTGGTTCATAACTTCAAATGGAGTTTTATAGGTGATTCATGTTTGCTCTAATTTTAAGACAATTGCATGATTTGTAAAGACACCATTGCATTGTTTTGGGAAGCAAAATAATTAATATCGTGGATGCCCTTTAAATTTTGACGATACAAATTTTGAAAGTTCTTATCAAAATCTTTGATTCTGATATGTGCTAGAAGATCCGCGGTGGTAGATTAATTATTTAATATCTTAGTTTAGTACGAAGATCCAATACACAAATAAAAGAAGAGCAGGATGAGACACTTCTACTTTTTATATGGAAAACATTGGAAATGACAATTGAAATAATCGACTATGTAATAGTGTGTACACAAGCCTACTCTTCTCTCGAGTTAAGGGAAGATGGAACTATAAAGTTGACTTACAACATTATTTCAATAATAATAACTTTAGCAAGCTGCGAATACCGTAGTCGATTGGTATGGAGTCATTAGTCGATCGTTAATGTTGTAGATGATAGTTGTAGCACCAACTTATCGTATCAGTTATAGTTCGAAGTAATGATAGTGGTTGGCTACGTTGGCCATAGACGATTGCTTTCAAGAGTGTTGGTTGGTCACATAGCTATAAAAGGGACCTGTAGGAGCTGTGAACCGCGTTGGCTGTAGTTGCTTATGTATGCCGTAGTAGTGAGCTACGTTAACGTTTGTAGGCCAAAAATGCTAGAGTTGAGAATTATAATGAGCCGCTGGCCACATAAGCCGCAGTTGATCATGTAGAACATAGTAGTGAGCTGTAATGATGTCTGTAGGCCAAAAAAATTAGGGTTGAGAGCAGCTTAAGCTATGATAATGTTCTTAAGCCGTAGATGTCAGAGCTGAGAGTGCGATAACATCCGTAGGCCATAGAGCTCGGAGTTGGTGACTGCAGTAACGTATGTAGGCTACAGAGGCCAGAGTTGATGACTGCATTAACGTCCATAGGTAGAAGAGGCTTGAGTTGGGAGCTGCGTGAGCTGTGGACCACGTTGGCCATAGATGGTCACATAGGTCGTAGTGGAAAACTACGAGGAGAGAGCTTTATATGTCTGTAGAAAGTCACCGTATTCTATGTATGATGGTTGTAAGCCGTTATTGTACGGAGTTGTCATCAGATTCTTGATATGACGTTCTTAATGATCCCTTACTGGGAGTATGCTGTTACACCGTATGGGGGGAGGGTACGTTGTTACATCGTCTTCAGGGCGTGTTGTCATACCATCTTCATGGTGCATCATTGCATTGCTCTGTGGGGTGCTTTATTTCTACGCAATATAAGCTGGGATTCCATAGTGTACGTCGTGTTTTTGCAAGGGGTCATTGCGACGAGCAGGGGGTAGCTAATAGTGGTGGATGACCGTCGACGGTAGGTGGTTGATGGTGGCTGACGACAACCGACGAGTGGCTTTTGACCGTGGTCAGCTGCTGCAGGAAGTAGCGGTATTTGTTGGACCTTGTTGCATAACATTAGACCCAAGTTCTTACCCCAAGCTTTAGGCTCCATCTAGTTTAAGGTCTAGGTCCTCTGTCGCTTGAAGGCCTAGGTCCCTCTTCATGTAGGGGGCATGACTCTATTTATAGAGACTGGGAGAGGCCTCTCTGCAAATAAAGAATGAATCCAGACCTCTCCATTAGAAAACCCATATAGAGTCCCTAGATCGGACAACATTTGGTGAATATTTGAGCGCCTTAATGATGTTAGAATTGAACGAACTTGGCTCGTTAGATTCGTCTAGCCGAGATGCTCGTTTTGACTATCATGGTGTTATATTTGGAATCCATCTGACATTCCATTTTTGCACCAAAAGCTTCTAAAATAGTTTAATTGTTTGATCAAGGCTTGATCTGAATCGAATTGGACCAATTTTGATGTCACTGGGATCGCCTCATTGAGCCAATCAGTTTGATTGTAAGTTTGCTGAAATCAAAATTCTGGATGATCTTTAATTAAAAATTGAACATTCTTACTAATAAAATGGTTCGAGATTTGTGCTAGTTGGCCTGAAATTTATGTCAAGTGACAAATTGTGTTGACGATATATAGGATTTGAACCTCATCTATGAGATAACCTTTAAAATTATTACCAGAATTTTTTGTTAAATTGACATCTATATCATATTAAGCTACCATTCTGTGGGTTTATAGGTGGCTAAAATGATAATTATAATAATTTTATACTTATGCTTGGAGCTTTTTCCAATTGAAAAAATGGAATCAGTTTAGTAATGATAGCCACACCATCATGACTTGTGTTTTGGTAATTAGATGTACATGAATATTTCCTTCAATGTTCATAACACGAGAGATAAATAACAGGGAGTCAAGGATGATAGACCCTCCCTTTCATGATCTGTGTAAGATAAGTTGAACTGAAAATATGTATGATACAATAGTTGGCTACTTATTTTTTAGAGGGACGCAACTTTGTACATTTGATGCTTTGGGAGTTGGTATTATTTTTCGAAACTACCTTAGGATTTGTAGATAGGCTTAAGCAAATACTCTCATTCCACACGAGAGGCATCCTTGAGTTGTTTGATCATTGTCTTTTATTTTTTAATTTATTTTTTTGAGACATTTGTTTGCCATTCATCTTTCTCACGAGATTTAGATCTCCTCTTTGAATCCCACAATATTTGGAAGGAAACGATACCCTTCGTTGCTCCTTTTTTTGATTTTGTAGAAAGCTATCAAAGAGTTTTAATCTCATCCAATTGGTATTTGTTCTCCACCTAGTTCTTCATGTCAAAAGAATCTTTAAGTGTGTATGTACTAGCACTGATTCACCTCATTTGATCTGGCCGTGTCTTCTAACTCTTTTTGTTTCTCAGAGCTATAATTTTTAATCTTGAGGAGAATTTTGAAGATCTTCCTGATCAAATCCCTTATAAGGGGTATTTTTTATAAGCTTTTCATGCAGGGTAGACTTATTATCATTCTTGAACTTTTTATCAGTTTTTGATGATAACATTGAAATTAGTAGCCTTTTACTATAGCTGGTCGACATGAAGTTCCTTGAACCTTAAATTTCTTATAAGAAGATTTGTTGTCATGCTTGGAGTTCTATATATCTATGATGGCACAACTTCCTTTGAGGGGTAGGTCAAGTAGTCTTTCATAAGAAATTATACATGCATGGGCTTCATGAGAAATTGTTTTAATGTTGATACCCATGAGATATTGGATGCTTGTGCCCTCATTTTTCTCCAGCAGAAATTAATCATATGTTTTTCTTTTAGCTAATGCTTGCATTTCTTTGCTGAAACATCTCCATAACATATAGTGTAGTTGGATATGGATTCATTCGACTTTCGTTATTTTACTAATAATTCTCCTATTATAGTTCTTTATTGGATTCCAAAAATTCTTTTGATAGGAGCATCTTCAAATTGATACTTGTCCTCCTCAAGGTATGGTTTTGTCCTTCAAATTGGGTCTCTTGCTTACTATGAGTCGATAATAACTTTTTTTGCTGTTTTGTATACAAATATTTTTAGTAGTCTTCCTTAATAATAACTATTATTTTTGCTCCAACGAATGATCTTATTTGATGGTTTTGTAGAGCGTTTGTTCATTGGCTTGGCTTGGTGACCGATTCCTTTGCAAGATTTAATTTTTGTTGTGTTGCCCCCTTTAGTAGATTTATTTCTTCCTTTACCCTAGGTTTGTTTATTGTGCCTTGTGACGGGTTGCCACCTAAGTGACGATAACATTCATTTGCATCTTCATTAATTTACTATATAGGATGGGAATGGCCGTCTTTTCTTTTGGGTTGCTTGGTAAGATCAATAATTTTATATATTTTTTGTTCATATTTTATTCTTTCCCTACATATATTTTGATGCATTGCTTTATTAGTTCTTTAGATTTCTTTAGAAGTTTTTATTTTTTGTAACTTTCTTTGGAAACCTTGGTCTTATAAACACATGCATGATCTTGCTTCTTTAGATTTTTTAGAAGTTTTTATTTTTTGTAACTTTCTTTGGAGACCTTGGTCTTATAAACATATGCATGATCTTGTACGACTTCTCCAATATCTCTTTTATTGTAGAAGGTGATTATGGTGCTCACCTTCTTCTTAATCCGTCTGCATTATGGATTTTATTTGGTTTCGAGGATTTCCTCTAGGTCTACTATGGAAGCTATACATTTATTGAGAGGTTTGATGGAGAAGTACAGAGATAATAAGGAGGATCTACATTTAATTTTTATTGATTTAGAAAAAGCTTACGATAAGGTTCCTAGAGATGTTCTTTGGAGAGTCCTTGAGAAGAAATGTGTTGATATGACTTATATTCAAGTCATTAAAGATATGTATGCTAGAGCTGTTATATGTGTTCGAACTGAAGGAGGATTGACCAATTATTTTACTATTTTTGTTGGTTTACATCAAGGATCGGGTTTAAGCCCATATCTTTTTGCTTTATTTATGGATGGTTTTATTGGGCATTTACAAGAGGAAGTACCTTGGTGTATGCTTTTTGCTGATGATATCCTCCTCGTGGATAAGACGAGAGTAAAAGCCCAGGAAAAACTTGAATTATGGAGGTCTACATTAGAGTCTAAAGGTCTTCGTTTGAGTAGAACTAAAACTGAATACATGGAATGTAATTTTAGTAATAGTAGGCCTAGTGACAAAAGTGTAACTTTGGCTGATCAAATTATTAAAAGGTGTGAACGATTTATATATCTCGGGTCCATTGTTCAAAGCGATGGTGATATAGATGTGGATGTTAATAGTAGAATTCAGGTTGGTTGGTTGAAGTGAAGGAATGCGTCCGACCTATTGTGTGATAGAAAAGTACCGCTTAGACTAAAAGGAAAATTTTATAAGATGGTGTTGAGACCTGCAATGCTCTATGGTGCTGAATGTTGGCCTTTAAAAGAGAAGCATAATGTTAAGTGTTGCCGAGATGAGAATGATTAGGTGGATGAGTGGCTTTACACTTAAGAGAAAAAATACGAAATGAATATATGCGTAATAGGGTTGGTGTTGCACCAGTGACGGATAAAATTAGAGAGAGTCGCCTTAGATGGTTTGGTCACATTAAACGTCGACAACTTGATGATCCGATTAGGAGGGTAAATGTTTTAGATACAACTTATGTTAAGAAAGGCAGAGGTAGACCTAGGAAAACTTGGGCTTATTGCATAAAAAATGATCTTAATTTATTAGAATTAAATGAAAATTTGACACTAAATAGGACACAACGGAGAAAAAGGATTTATGTAGCCGACCCCACTTAGTAGGATTAAGGCTTTGTTTTTTTTGTTGTTGTTGAGGATTTCCTCTAGGTGGCACATGTGATATAAACATTCCCTTTCCTCTTAATGCTAAAAAATTGTGAAATTTGACATAATTTATATTTGAAGAAAAGCAAAATAAACTTAACATGAAATGTACATTGTTGGTGTTTTGCAAGCGTTGCATGATAGTAGAATCCAAACATATAGAATTGGATTCTCTTAATTAGAGAGGAGGTGTACAATTGTCTAAAGTTAGTTGCTTGGTAGCAATGTCAGTTGTCAACATTAGTCTACTTCAAACATTAATTGATTAATAATTTGAACATTGGTGGTAGTCGACCGCTGAAAGCGAGATTGATCGCTATGGTTGGTTTGACAACAGGAGAGCAATAACAATTTGTGGGCACTCAAGGCCTAACAAAAAACAATGAGCAATGCTCGTCGATCTTTAACTGTGTTAGCTATGAGTTGGTGTGGCTAGTCGTTGATAATAGACTTGCCAATTTTTGGTTGATGATGGGCAGTGAAAGGCATACATTTCAATCGAGAGTTGGTGATGAACAATGTTATCAATTAATGATCAATAACAATTGATTTGTACAAAATTGCTGAAATTAGAATTTAAATTGTCTTATTAATTCTTTTCTTTACACACATAGCTTATATAAGAGAAAATCAATTTTTTTAGACAAATAGTGTATACAGATGCACGCCCACACATCCAATTCACTAACAAAAAAAAAATTGAGCTCTTTATTCGAAAATATGTGTAAAAAATTGAACCGGTATGTTAACTTGATTAAAAAAATTTTGTTTTGAGTTGGCCCAGCTATTTTTCGGATCGATTTTAAGTCAACTCCTGACATTTAATTTTCCAGATTGAGTTAAGGTTGACTCTCCATTTAGAATTTGACCTGAATTGAACCACCAACCCAAAACTAACTCGAATTTGACCTGAAATTGACTCAAATTAAACCCAAAAATGACTCAAATTGAACCTGAATATTTAGAATTATCTATTAAATGTATTATACAGGTCATGTTTGGGTCTGTCAGTTCGAGGATGGGCAAGTTAGGACTACACTTGCTGTCTCTTTTAATATTTGGGTATGATTCAAAGTAGCAGTTTTAGATCACATCAATTTTGAATTAAAATTGAATCCGGTCTATTGACCCGATTTAACAACCCTACACCAGATATTGATAGTTAATGACAACACCTCGGTTCTTATGGTCCTCGTTGGACTAACCATCTCTTAAGCTCAAGAAAACACTGTGCTCCTCTCTAGATTAAACATTGATTAATGCACGCTAAACTATAAATAAATCACACACCTTGATCCATGCAAATTTTATTCATTTATATTAATCATCTCATTTTCTTAACATTAAGTTATGCAAATCGATGCCTGATTACACTAATTAATTAGCTTCATGTCTTTTCAGTAGCGCTTAATTAGGCAAAGTCTTACTCCTTATCTTTAGGTTAAAATTATGAATAATGTAATTAATTAATGCTCCACAAGGAAGGAAGAGAAGCGAATAGAAACTGGTGAAGCGTTAATTTCAAAAGTTGGCGCGTTGAATCGTTCAAAGTCAATATTAGGAGCCGTTTAATGAGGAGACTTTGTGAGGATCAATGATACGGATCAGTATGTTTAATTATAATTGGGCATTTGCATGCATACCACACAATTTTTATGTATTTACATGGAAAACTCCTTAATTTGAATGAAACAAAACTCTTAAACACTTTTGGTGCAATTTTGGAATATCAATAGCATCTCCGATGTTGAGCGTGATCATGAAGCACTCCTAAGATGAGTAAACTCATGGAAAGTGGCACCAACTGAGCAAAACCGTGAGACCATTTGAACAATATCTTGATAATTGAGAGTTCAGATTATCACATTACATATCTAACATTTACGTTCATATTTACATGCATATCACTCAAATTTTTAACATCATATCCATCACTACCTTTTTTTCAAACGTAAATGCAGAGGTTTATGACATCAAGATGTAATAAAGAAAAATATCTAACTTTAGGTGTTAAAGATCTAAATACTTAAGAATTATGTGGTATGTATGAAAATTTCCCTAGTTATAAAATAATAGCAGTGGTTCGAAGCAAGAAGGCTGACTGATTGGATTCATGACATAATCATGCACCTATGACTTTGATTAGGCTTTATTAGTTTAATCATTTAGATTTTAAATAGAGTTTTTTGTGGAAATCGAGTGCGTCAGCGAAGGCCGAGCCTTGATTTCTGGCGTAGGGGAACATAGGAAGAAATCAAATCAATAATGGGGTGATCTTTTTTGAAATAAAAAATGGGTGATTGTATAATTTGCTTAAATTTATGAGAGGGTTTTGAATTTTTTAGATTTAGCTATTATGATGAGTGTAATAGAAGATTTATTCTTAGTATTTTGGTAATTCTTAATTTGATCTTTATATAAACAAATATATATGAGTTTATTAGTTTGAAAATTTGATTTAGATGTTAGATAATGTATCTATGCACATTAAATTTAAAGATATAAAAATAATATTTATAATATTAGATACATCATTCGAAAAATTACTTGAACCGACATGAATCTCAAGGTAATTTTTAGATGGCTACTCCTAAAACTTAATTCAAGACCATTCAATCATCAATTTCAATGTATTTTTAGTTAAACCAAACATCTTGACGAGACAAACATAATGGCAATAAAAGAGGTGCGATCCAAGTCAAAATAAGTCTAAATCAAGCACTTAAAGTGCAATTTAAAACTCTTAAACTTTAATTAAAAGGTGACAAGGGGCAAAATGCCGCACCTGTAACTCTTTATCGCTATTGGGACATGAGGCCACACTTGTAATACCAACTCAAAGTGAAATATTCCAACTGGGCAAGACACAGTGATTTTTCCCTTTTTGGGTTTTGCACGTAAAAACTTATGGTGTCCATATTGATTATTTTCTTTCATTTGTGTGTGCTGGATTGTTGTACAAGATTAAGACAATAATTTACTGCTCTATCACTGTGAATTTTTTAGCACATATCAATACTCAAAATGTTACTATTTAAAATAATATATAAACTCTCATTCTTTACATGAAAGGATGAGAACATAAAATTATAGTGAGCTAGAATATCTAGGAAACTTGAGAGCATTGTTTGATGGCCAACATCGACAACCTTTACGAGCAATTGTCGTCATCCTCACTACCATCACTTGAGCATTGACATTTGACCACAATCTCTTCATTGCCATTGCGTGATTATGATCTCCTGCCACCATCACTTGATTGTTGCTATGCATACGAGATTGAGTTAGTCTAATGTTATTAACTTTATAATCACACTTTCTCTAATTAAAGGAAGAAACAAGCCTTTGTAATCTTAATCAATATAGTGGTCCACACCTTTACGTTCTTTCTCTTTTCAAATTTCGAAGTAAAAAAAAAAGTATATTATGTATTTATTTATTTTTGTAAGATATTGTGGAGGTTTAAGACATAAAACTCTTACTCTATTATTACAATTTTATTGCACGTCATAATTTGACATTATATGTGAGAATATCTTAGTATCTAGTAAAGCTAATTCGAAAGCTAAAAAGAGTAATAACAATAATAACAGATCTTCTCACTCTAACATTCATCAATGTTAGAATCATACTTTCAACGAAGGACGTTAAAACTAGATAAGGTTGTCTCTCAAGGTTTATACTTTGAGGATTGAATACATAGGATGGAGAAAAATCATTCTTGAATAGTTTAGCTTTTAGAAGAAGTGCCATCTCAACATGGTGATAAATGTCCACTACAACATTAAAAACATATGTTTGGTCATTTTTAAGATGTTCATGCTAAGTCTCCACACTTTCATTCCAAAGTTTCCCTTCCACCATAGCTTAATTTACACATCTCGGAAGCTACTAATTTAACTTTTTCTTTTTATGTCATTTGACCTGCTTGTAGTTCTCCAACAACTATGATGGATTTAGACTAACCATGCCATCAATATATTACATAAGATAAGTTGTCTTAGCCCCTAATGCAGCTTAAAGGAATCTTCAAACCTGACTACTAAAATTATATAAAATACATTTTGTCGGTTCAAGATGTTTTACTATATATTCTTACGTATGATTAACATCAGAGGATTATCATCATTGAATATTGGAGAAATAAACCCAATCTTTTTAGCTTTTATATAAATTTACTTAATAAAAATTGTAATTATATCATGAAAAAAATGGAAGAATATCTATTGTTGAATTATCTTTTTAAGCCATCAAATATGCTATAAAATTTATTCATTTAACCCTTCAATAAATTTATATATGCCACAATAAGAGTAAAAACCATAAATTTTGACTTTGCATCTTCATGTCAATGAGAGCTCCTATAAAATATTTCAACATAGTTTACAAGTATAGAAACTATAAAAAATTCTTGAAACAATATAATGAGCATTTAGTAAATAACTAATAAGAAGTCCTTAATATAAATCTAAAATATATATATTTTGAACATTTTTAATAATATAAAGAATTTTTTTTAATTTTTTATGTATTTTAAATATATATTTTAATTAATCATTTTTTAAACGAGCGGCTCACAAACTAACGATTCAAACCAAGCTTGAGCTTCGTTTGTTAGCTTATCGAGCTCAGTTCACATGCCACTTACCAAACCGAGCCTTAGCTAACTCTTGAATCAACTTGGCTCACATACACTCTATTTGTGCCTCCAATATTTACATTCATTAATGAAGCTCAACTATTTTTCTTCACCAAACAAATTGATTGTTCTGCAAAATTTTATTTCAATTATAAGTGATCTTTTTCAAACATAACAATGTTCAAATGTCAATAGAAAAAATCCCTTAAAATATTGCTTGTAATGTTTTTCAACGCTTTCTTGCTCATCTCTTTATATATACTTTGCAATTTAGTCCCTTTTTTAAAAGAAATTACATGTATTTTTTTTTCTAGAAAAATTTCATCAGAAGATTATATCATTTGGATTTTTGCAACAATTTTAATTCTCAAATGTTCTTATGCTAACAAGATGAACATTTATCATAAATTTCTGCACCAAAAAAAAATTATTAAAAAGTTTTAATATTTTTTATGGATGAAGATAAAATCTTTGGATATTTCTATGAATTTTTTTATAAATAATATTTTCAAATGATACCGTAGAAAATTCAAGAATAGCAATTTTTTTAAAATAATTATTTTTTTATCTGCTCAAACTTTAGAATTAGGCTCAAACTTGGACTAATTAATTAAGCTCAAAGTTAGGCTCAAGTCGAGGGTGGCTTGAACTCGACTCGACTGATTTACACTCCCGCGGCACAATAAAATATACTAGAAGAAATACAGTTTGTCAATATAGGATACTATTTAGGGTCCGTTTGGGCCAGCTTGTGGCCTGCGGGTAGACTGCGGGTTTCGATCTGCGGCCTGCATGTAATGTAAAAAACTCAACCGCGGTAGGCGGCGAACCAAAGGGTTAGTGACGTTTTAAAAAACACCGCCATACTTATAAGCTACCCCAAACGCGCCCTTAATGTACTTCAGGAAAAAAACTGAAGCTGGCAAAAGAAAAACTGAGATGTGTGAGATTTTTCTTAACAAATATAAGTATTTATAATCCAAAATGAAAATGAGGAATTATATATATATATATATATATATATATATATATATATATATATATATATATATATATATATATATATATATATATATATGAAATTTAGAGTTTTACATATGTCCGTTTTTTTTTTGTAATTTCTCAACCCTTAAATTCGTTATTAATAAAAAAAAATACATTTTAATGTTGTTAATGTAAAAAAGTTTGATCATTTTACCACTTTTATATGATTGAGGGGACCTTTGAATGTGTCTACTTGAAATACATAATAATGGCTGACATTCATAAACGAAAAAATTTTGCATACGTAAAGTATACGCAGTGCTGCGTACATCAGTTAATAGGAGGCTGTCACGTACGTATAACATTCATGTAACCTGCTAAAATAAGAAGGTTACAGGGAGGTTACAAGGGATAAAACACGGAAATACCCCTCATATAACCTCCATGTAACATCCATGTAACCTACTGGGAGTACGCAGCACTGCGTACATTTTATATAAACAAATTGTTTTCTCCAGAAAGGGGTTGAGTCTTATAACTTTTGCAAGAAAATTTTGAAGGACTAAATATATAAATATAATTAGACAACACAAATGCTCTTGTCCAAATATTTCAAAAAGTAATAAAATAAATGTCATTGAAAAATAGTTTAAATAAAACTTGAATCTTGATGCAATTTTAAAATGAGAACTTTCAAAATTAAACACAAAAGCAATTATAATCTAATCGAGTTTCTCGACCTAAAAAAACGAGCTAGCTCAAGATCATTTAATTTTGATGCTATTATGACATTTCAATGTTAAATGATTGTTCTATGATCAACAAAATTAAGATGAATTACCTATTGAAGTGTGTTGGATTGGTTTATCAAAATAATATTATTAAAACTTATGAAGAGTGCCCTATTCTTCATGTGGAAGAGGAAGGCTAAAAATTAAAAAAAGCTCGGAGACCTGAAGGGTTCTAGAGTTTTGGCTGACGTCCAATATCGACATGACCACTATTGATCGTCATCAATCATCATCACTTAACTGTCATTATTCGATCATTGTCACCCAATCACCATCCTTCAATTATGTTACATGATCTTCATCATCGTCACCCAACTCACTGAACCATTATCCGATCATTATTGCCAAAAAATGCTTGTCAAATTATTATTGTTGAAATAAAAATTGTCATGATAAATTTAATTCATGATCCATAAAAGAATATACGACTGATTGTTATCCTTAGCCAACATTTGGCATAAAACATAAATTATTGAGGGATTTAAACAATTTAATTTTGATGAGTTTCATATTTAAAATATTCTAATTGAATTTTTAAGTATAACTTTTCTGTATAATATAATATTTTGTATTATAAATTTTATCTCATATAAATTTCTAAATTTTGTTTGGAAATAGAAATAAATTTATTTATTTTTAATTTTAAGAGATCTAAAAAATATTTTGGGAAGCATTTTGTAATAATATTAAATTCAATGAGATAATTATGATCTTTGTGATGAATTATTTGAAATAATCATAATATATTTATTAAATTAAAATATAATAACTATTAAACTATTATTAAGTATTTAAGCATATAAGTGGCAAATTTTTAATGTATTATATGATAATATAAAGTTTAGCAAGAATCTAAGGGGGATGATTCCCCCCTCTTAGCACCCTTAATTACTCCATTAATCTTTTCCTTTAATTACTTCCAAAGTCTATATTTATGAGAAACCAAGTTTGAGTATGCCACTTTATAATCCCCACTTCTCTAGCTTAAAGGAAGAACAAAACTTTATAATTTTACTTCTAGGATTATTTACTTCATATAATCTAGGCCCAATACTTTTTCGCTCTTTTAGAATTTTCTCGTAAAATTCTGGTCACACATGTTCTTTACCTATCTGTGTAAGATCTTTGTGCAGCACTAAGATGTAAAGTTGTCGCTTCACCATGCAACAACTACTTTAACAAGAACAAGTTTATAATGCAGTTAAAGAGTTCGTGGAAACTTGCCCTTAATGAACTATAATCATATTTATAAATAATCATATATCTATTTTAAAACTGTTTTCTTATTTTTTTTATTTTGGTCGGTGAATTTAGAACATGAGATCTTTCAGTGTGAGAGGAAATGATCAATCATCAGGCCACCATCTCGTCCGTTTGATTTAGAACCATCTCTATCTTTATTATTAAAATCAATATAGTTACTCAATATAGTTACTCAACAAACTAAATTTTAATTATTTATGACTTTATTAATTTATATATGTTAATAAATAATCATGCATGCATTTATGGGCAGCGGGCAGCGGGCAGCAAGATAACGATGGCTATATCTTAATTTTTAAAGCCCAATTACTGATGGAATCTTTCCCATTTAGCACTCATTTATTGGTATTTAATATTGGCTTGCATTTTATATCTACATATTATTAACTTATTTTTTGAGTTGACAAACTAATTATTAATTAATTATTATTCAATTTTCTGAGTCGGATTTGTCCGACAATTAAAAATTCAATTAATTAAAATATAAGTCAAAATATTCTGAACTAAACTCATTCAAATTAATTTTAAATTATTAAAAATTTTCAGAGTTAATATATTATACCTCAAAACGTAAATATCACTTAATTCCTATGTATTTACATATTTACCACAAAAATTCATGCAAGGGTATAACATGTGATCTTCTTTATTTAGATATGAAAATGTGCATCTTATGTTTATGAAGTGATGTAAAAGATTTATAAATTACAAATTATATATCAAAACATTGATATTTACAAATTAACCATTCGGGTGATTTTTTTGAACTACTGAAACAGATGTTCTTCGATCAAATTATTGAGAATTTGATAAAAACGAAAACATGGGTCGGGGTTTTACGGTGAATTTTGATATTGGAGTGAGAATTTGAAACACAGACGAAAGTGAATGGCTGATTTGTAAATAACAAATTTCTAGTGGTCTTTACGTAATTTCGCCATAGTATTAAAAATGAAAATTAAATAATACGTAAAATTAGGGAAAATTGAATCATGGTATCTTAATAAAAAGTTTTGTTAGCCGTAAAATTAACGAAAAGTGCTTAAAAACTGATTAAACGGCAATTAGAATTGACATGGCTTCATTAATTTTACGTAAATAAATGATTGTACGAAATCGTACTTTTGTGTAATCGTGAATATTAAAAAAATATATATTTTTTTTAAATTTGTGTTTACGTGAGATTTGACTTTTAAATATACAAACAAATATCGACAATTAAGTATTGAATAGATAATAATATCATGATTTAAATTTTGATTAGGATAACTTTTAGAAACTTTGAATTGTCTAAATTTTAACTTACAAGTCCCATATTATATATATATATATATATATATATATATATATATATATATATATATATATATATATATATATATATATATATATATATATATATAGGCGCCGCATTCCTAGATCAATTGATAGAGCATCAACTTTGTCCGTTATGAGTCCAGAGCTCTAGGGTTTGAGTTACCCCCATATGACTGATGTGTTGTGAAAATACGACGGCAATAAGGTGAAAAATGGGAATGAGAAATTCACACAGAAACAACAGATACACAAATTTACCTGGTTTGACAAATTGCCTACATTCACGGAGTTGCATAAGATTTTATTAGCTTTGAGGATTATACTGTTGATCGCCTTGACGTTTACAAAAAGACACACACTCTCTCTCTTCCTCTCTCTCTCTACCTCCACCCGTAACCACGCCGAGGAAACACCAAGAAAAAGAAGAGCAAAGTGTGTTTTTTTTCTCTCTCTATCTCTTCTCTTGTTGTTCTGTGATTTTTTCTCATCCCAATTTTTCGCTTTATTGCCTCTGTTTTTCGCAACATGATGCTATATGGGAGTGATACTGGAGTGGTTACATGCATTAGGGCTGGCCGGACCTCGTATAATAGTCTCCGACCATTCCTTTAACTATATATATATAATAAGTTGATAAACATTTTTTTACAATAAATATATTTATTTTCACTAAAATAAAAAGTGGATTTGGATAACTGTGAAGGAGTTAATTCCATTAATATTCTGACTTGTGTTGCCTAAAGCCATTTATTCAATTAATATCATGTTGGAAGATGAGGAGCCAAAACTTTAAAAATAATTATATATTTTAAACTATAAATTATCCATTCATGCATGCATGCATGCATGTGCTTTAATTTCAACCCAACTGGGATCCTCTCTACGTATTACTGTACTTAATTTATTGTGCAATTTATTTCCAATATTGATACATTGTGTGTCGGCAGAGTAAAGCCAATAACTTCACTGCAGGAAGCTATTTCTTATAACAAGATTTACAGCAGTTGTACAAATACATTTACAATAACCTGCAGTCGATGTAATCTGTCATGAGTTGAATCATAATGGATTCTCATAAAAATTGATTTGTGTATCTATGATCTTTATGGAAGATTGAGATGTTGATGTTTTTACTCTATTGTCACAGATATTGTGTCATAGTTTGTGTGAATATTGTCTACATTCTACAAATATTTTCTTAATGGTAGACAAATATTCTCTTAATTATAGATGGTATGATCTAATTGGTGAAGTCTGGTGAGGCCTAATTTTGGAGGATCGTATTCACATGATGGATAAGTAATAGGCTTGAATCTTTCAGCTTTTACAAGAGTTGAGTTGACTGATAGTTTCATCATAGCGGGATGAAGTTTCTTCTCAATCACAACCTGAGCCATGTCTTATCAATACTAACTGTTCGACTCATTATGTAATGCTGCTCAAAATGTTTTAGCATTTGATGAACTTAGCCCGACTTGACTTATTAACACTCTCGTAATGTTATAAGAAAGAGAATTTAAAGTCTCATTTAAGAGAAATTTCATCTATTATATAGTAATTAACTTACTTATTTTCATAGCTTTTAGGTATTTCCACCTTTGACAGAAACTATTCTAATGCGTCTTATTCTACTAGGGTTTATATTGCCTCCTTTAGACATATATGAGAGCCTTAAAATCTTTATAAACACATCAATTATCAAAAAGTTATCATGCATAATCTTTAAGACTTTCATACCCTCCTATGGTGGTGTAACTATTCACATTCAAGTTTTAGGCTCACACTGAATTCTCTCTTTACTTCGATATCACTATTCACACCTTTGCTAATCTCATCAAACTTTTGTTGAACCGCTTATCATAAGTCAATGGGATACAAAGAACTTTTCTTATATTTACAAAATTTACAAAACCAAGAGAGAAATTTTTAAGGAGAACTCTAAAGATTATCTTTTGAGTTTATTTAAAATTTTAGAGTAGAAACTGAGCTACTATTACATAATTTTCTTGGATTTCTTCATATCAAATCTTTTTATATTTCAGTAATGTGAGATATAATCTATTTGTATGCTAATCTTTTCTACGTATAAGCATAAATAAATATTAAGGATACTTTATCACCTATCAAAAAATAGTCTGAATAAATTTCAAACAAAAAAAATCACAATTAAAAGTGATAAACATTCTCAATGAAGAAAGTCTAAATGGGTAAAGAGATCAAATATAGTCTTCCCAGCAAATTTAACATGAGTCACCTGATTAAGCCTATCTAAACCTATATATCCTCAAAATTCTAAATATTTTAACAGACCAATACTACCAAAAAAATTAAATTATATATGTCAATCTCATTATTATCATTTTCATCATTCAAGGTGGCACTTAAAAAAAAAATCCTACTTTAGAGGAAGAGATTGAAAATTGCTAAGAATACTTGAGTTTTTATTTACTAAATAATTTGTAGATAATCAATCACAACAAAAAATATCAGAGTCAATTGTAGAAATGCCACCATAGCTTACCTATCTTCAAGCACAAGAAGATATATCTATAAAATGCTGTAATACATTAGATAACTCTCAATTTGAAGAAATATTTTACCCATATAAAAAAATTCTAATCATATTAATTAATATTATGCCATCAACTATCAATACTACTAAGATTTTGATTGATACAAGTAAATCATTGGATTTTATTTTTGGTTATTTACATAAATCTTAGATGAAATTACATTAAAATCAAATTCTATGTTCATAAAATATGTAATTTTAACACCCAACTTTCAAGAGGAAATCTTCCTCTCCTCTTCATTTTCTCTCTCTCTCAATCTCATTCTCTCGGTTCAACTCTCTATTCCTCGAGCACAGTCTACCGGACAGATTTCGATTCAACAGTGAACAACTAATATCGATTGAGTTCAAATCAATATACATGCAATGTATTGTTGACAAATATGATGAGCATTAAACTATTCAATCTCTAATATTCATCTTAATATGAATCAAACATTTTATACACTTGCATGAATTTTATTTTGATAGCTATTATACTTCTAGCATAGCTTTTTTTGATGAATTAAGGGTGCTTAAAATAGATCATATAAGTATCTTTTAAGCTCAACTAACCTGTGATTAGATTAAACAAGTTTTTATGTGATATTATGGATGTATCAATATATTATAATGTGATATATCTATAGTGTGAAGAACAATATAAGACTTAATATGATTTTGACTCTAGATAATTGAAAAGTTAAAATCTTGCCATATAGCCACATTTTTCTCTTACCAAAACTATGACATAAAGAATTATTGATTGTTTAGGCTACAAACTTATATTTTATTTTTCTAACTATTCAAGTTACATATATAGGAAGGATTGATTATAATAATCATTGCATTTAAGTATAAATCAATAAATACATATATAATCCTCATAATGATAAGAACTTCTTATATAGTTTATGAACTTATACCATCAAGCACACTTCACTTGTGTGTGTGTGTGTGTGTGTGTGTGTGTGTGTGTGTGTGTGTGTGTGTGTGTGTGTGTGTGTGTGTGTGAAAGAGAGTGAGATGAGTGCTTATAAGCTATTATTTAAAAAAAAGATCGATCCTTTATGTATGGCGTATAGTCAAGAATATAATTTATTTATATATAAATGAAATATAAGGTTAGTCAAATTAATGATCATGTGTCATATTATATCACATAATCCAATATATATAATTTATCTATGATATACAATACTGAGTGAATAATAAATATTTCTAAATTTAAATGATTAATCAATAATTAAAATCTAGTTAGTAGTAGGATTTAAGCTTAGTCTTGCCAAATAATACAAACAACCATCTACAAAATCTTAAATCCTATAAACTCATTGTTTCAACATGAATCTCTTATTTAATAAATCATAGCATTTGGTGGATTAAGCTTAAATCATGCATGAACTTTCCTTCACATGCTATTACCCCCATTTTTGCTTTCTTTAGTAAGCTCTTCCAATCTTCTTTCACTTTGAAAATTTCAAGAAGCTTGGGAAAGAAAAACAAGGGTTTCATATTTAGTTACATTTATAATTTAAAGTTATTAAATAAGGTATAGTGATTAAAATTTTAAATTAATCTTAATAATTAGTATTAATTAGCTAAAAAGGCATTATTTTATGTAAATTAATATTGCTTATATTTTGATTGGTTCAAATAAAATTTTCATGTTTTTTTTACATACGATTGATTAATGATTAATTGTGATATTTAACTTAGTTAATTATTATTTAATCAATAAAATGTGAATTAAAAATCTTATTAATTTAAACTATTTAAATACAATCAAATCAATTATATATAAATATAAATATATAATAATAATGCAATTAATTTAATAATAATAATCATTATCAATTAACTAAACATTTATTATCTTAAGTTAATTAATATGTATTTTTGTTTTGTTTGATTTAATTTTTCTAAATATAATTATTATTTAATTAGACCTTTAAATTTACTAATTTTAGTCAGATTAATATAAGAATCCAACAAATCTTATACTTCTCATAAAATCTTCATCAAGCCTCCCACATCAACCCACATTCTTCTCACATTAATTCTAATAGACTTACTCAATCTAATTAAAAGCAATCCTTCTAGTACATTTAAACATTTTATAGCCCTTACATAATATATCCCATATTTCCTATAGCATAAAAAAATTAGTGGAAATTAACATTTTTATTAATAATTAACAAAATATAATCATAAAGTGATAAACACAATCCAACATATATGAATTGAAATAATATGGTATAAATACAACACTATATAATATTTATGAAGATGCCTTGAGTAAATGCATCATGAACAGTATAATTGACTTACTATATTTACAATATATGTTTGATATCATGGTTTAATTACTGAATATCATGACAACATCTCTTTAAATCTTACACATTAACACTACCATTTAATATAGAGCATACATTTTAGGATTTTTATTTATTAAATGAAAAAAAGCGATAATAAAAGGAAATAAAAATATCAAAATAACAAAATATTATAAAGAGCATAATGAAAATTTTTCAAAGTTTTATAATGTTCATTTGAATTTAATTCTATTTTAAAAAAAATGGAATAAGTTATTTGTAGCCTACCTAATCTAAAATAATCATTCCAATCAAAATAAAAATTTAGGAAAATGAATGCTTTAGGTATTTATAAAAAAATGGCATAACATGAAAATTTCTTAAGGTTTTAAGGAAAAATAATTCAAATCACATAAGTAATTAATGTTTGACTCAAACTATGAATAATAAATAATTTATAAAATAATATAATAAAAGCCAAAAAAAAAAATCAATGATAAAATAACATTTATAATATAGAGCATTAAATGTAATAAAACACTTTTAGCAACACTATAATCACATATGTTTTCTGTATGGAGCAGCTGCAGCTTATTAAATAATATGTTGATAAGTTGATTAAAAATAATCCGCTGATAAGCTAGATCCGGTGGTTATTACAAATTTTTATTTTTTTGAAAAGTCAGATCACAGACAGAAAGCTGTCACCACACCTAAATAGGTGCGATGTGAAAAAACTGTTTTTAGCGTTTTGAAAACGCATAAGTTCCCAAAACGCAATTTACCCAAAATAGATCAAGTGCGTTTTCAAAATGCCACCGCAACAAATAAGCTATCCCAAACGGGCCCTTAATCACATAAGATTAAATATAATCCAAAAATATTATTCATACATGTTTAAGGTTTTAATCACATAATTTGTTTGATTTAAGTTTATTTGGACAATGGTGTATATTAATTATGGGAACATTTTAATAAAAAAAATTGCATAATTACATGAAATTATAAGCCCTATCAATGTGATACCGATTTAATGGCATAAAATTGAGAGACAATAATTATGCATTCAATTTTCTCCAATATAAAAAAAATAAATAAATTTGCATTCAATCCGATAGATCCATTTAATAGAGCGCAATAAATAAAAGATAAAAGTATTGAGTTGTCACCATTATTAACGAACGTGACGAAGTTTAAAAATGATTATAAAACTTACGGATCTCCCCTCATTTATTTGCAAATTCCACCCGCAAGATCGAGTCGAGTCGAGTCAGAACTCTAAGCTATTTTCTATTTAGAGCTTAAACTTAATTAATTAATTAGGTTTGAACTCCAGGCTTATGAGTTCGAAGTGATTTATTTATTATAAAAAATATTAATTTAAGCTGATATTATTGTTGCGTGTTAGAAAATTCACGGCGGTAGAGTAACAAATTATCATCTTAGCGTTGTACGAGAATTGAACACGCACGTATTTAAAATGAAACAAATAATGACCTGAAGCTTTTACGTGGAAAACCCGTAAAGGGAAAAACCACGGGGTCTGATCCAATTGCGAAAATCTACTATTGATTAACGTTTACAGAAATCCCTTGTCCCACATATGAGAAAATGTAACTATATGTTTTAGACTACAACGTCGACAGACGATGTCTGGTTGATGGTGGTCCACGGCGATCGGTGGTGGTCCACGACGATCAGCGGGGGTCCACGGCGATCAACGGTGGTCCACGGCTATCGACGGTGATAGACGGTGGTCGGCGATGATGCATAGTTGCTGCTTCTTCTCAAGACTTCAAACTCACTTTCTTGGTTCTCCCATTTCATGTGAGAGTTAGAGTCTATTTATAAGGTTCTGGGTGCAATTAATGCAGTCATTTTGATCGGACGGTTCAGAGGGCTCCCCTCGATCAGACGGCGTTTAAATGGCATTTGATGGCTTTAGGGATATTAGAATTGAGTGATCTTGGGCTTGTTGGAATCATCTTGTCGAGACGCTCCATTTGAGTGTGGGTTTGCTAGTGCGGCATCCATTTAACCTTCCAATGTGACCGAAAATCTTCTAAAATTGGTTTAATAACTTGATTCGGTCTTGATTTGACTAGTTTTGATATCATTAGGTCCGTTTCATCGTTCTGGTCAGTTGACTATAAGCTATTGAAGTCTGAACTCCTGATGACTTTTCATCAATATTCGAATATTTTCGCTTCAAAAGATTGCATCGAGATTCGTGTCGATTGATGTAAATTTTATTATTGGCGTATCAATTATAATAAAATAATAAATAAAATAAGTAATAATAAATCATTTTATATAATATATAAAATACTATTTTTTTTCAATATTTTTAATAACTTAAACATAATTTTTAAAAATTTAATATCTTTTGACTATATTTTATTTTAATATTTTTTTAAACGAGCTCACGAGCTAAAGAGCCAAGTCAAGCCTGGCTCGAACTTGACTTATTAGCTTATCGGGCTGAGCTCATGAGTCACTCATCGAGTTGAGGCCAAGCCAACTCATGAATTAGCTTGACTGATCACTTAAACCCTTAAAATAATTGTTGAAGACTGCGGTCCAATAACACCGTCCCCATAAAAATTTAATTTGGGGAAGGGATGCAAACTTTACGACACGTGTGCACCTACGCACCACTCAAACATTCTGCGTTTAATTTCGGTGTTATTATAAATCATAAATGAAAATGTCTAAGAAATTAACGGGACATTTACATAAATACCACCGAATTTTACTTTTCTTCTTAGATTTTTCATCATTCAAATAATCATGTCGCATAAACAGCCTTTAAAAAGTGAAATATATATTTTCATGTATAGATAGAATGATATGTAATTAAAAATAAAAATATAGGTGAGTTACTTAAATAAATATACACCAGTTGAGTGCTACGTATGTAAAACTTCCAAAATTGGATATTTTAAAAATTATTATCACATTATTCTAACTCATGCGCACATCCTAATATGTTTGGCCTTGAACACAAGACTTTGTGGTTGGGGTTAAAACACCAAATCGATAGGTCAAGTGGGGTTCAATATATGATACTTAATATAATATATCTTTAAATTAGATAATTAATGTCCATATCATTAATATTTTAAATAATAATAATAATATTATATATATATATATATATATATATATATATATATATATATATATATATATATATAAAGAAAGAGAGAGAGAGAGAGAGAGTGGTGAAATATAAAACTCATAGACATATATGTAAATCGATAATGTGTTGGCATGGATTCTGAGGAGAGCCAACTGTCCAGATAAAAAGAAGCACAACAAAATGAAGGTCCGCCAATATGAGACCAAGAGACTGACTTATCCAATTGAATGTAGTCATCCAAGTTGAGTACGAAGGCTAGCTGAGTCAGGAGAATAGCAAAAGGAACGATCCAAGTCCGAACTAATTCGACAAGAGTGAGAAAGCTAAGCACTTGAAAACTTAAAATGCTCTGAGAGCGCCTGCATCGTGCAAGGAGGTGCACCGCGCAACACGACACACCTGCACTATCTCTGTTCCCATTAGCACACCCACTCCACAGGCACTCCTCCGAAGGATTGACCATGCTGCCTCACCCGAGCTAGAGTCGTGGTTACGCCGCTCGGTGGCATAAACATGCCACCTACGATTCATGGGACTCCCTCTCAATTTTGGTGGCCAACCGACGAGTCCCTTCAGCCACCGACCTCTCCACTTTGTATTACACCCCCACACATCACACTCGATCACATGACTCCTCAATCTCTTAGACTCTTCCTCCTCATCGCCTCTCCTCTCACCCATGGTCCGTTGCTCAGTTCAACCAGCTTCATCTTTCTCTAGTGTTCATCAGCATCCCCAAAGTAAGTCTCTTTTTCTCCTTCCCCTTCTCTCATCTTCTTCCTCATTCTACTTCTCCCAATTGTTCATCTTTTCTTCTTCTCCTGATTTATTCCTCTGCTGATCACTTCACTAAACTTCTTCATTCCTAGTTTGCATTCTACTTCAACTTCTTCTCTTCCTTCTTCTCTCCTCCTTACTAATATCTTGCTCTTCATTTGGCCAAATCCCTAACACCACTACGCTCTCCTTCTCCTTTCAAGCATATGTTTCATATGGTATATCTCCTGTATAGTTCAGTTAATAGAAATATTTCTCGTGCTTGGTACCTATCCATGTGTAAATTTGTGGAAATGTTTCTCATGCTTGCTACATATCCATGTACATTTTATGAAAATTTTTTCATGCTTGGCACCTACTAAAAATAGATTTGTCCTATGAATCACACATAAAGTTTAGAGCATAGGACATTCGAGAAAAATAAAGAGAACAATAGAGAATGAAAGAGAGAAAGAGAGAGTGCACAGTAATACAAGAGTTTTGATAGAGCTAATCGATAGTCCCGTATTCTAGAAATAACCTCATATTTATAGGTTTCGGGGCACCCTGTATACAATTACATGTTTTTCCTTGCTTTAATAAGGGCTTTACAAGGTAATATGACACATTTTCATGTTTATAACCGACTTTAGTGCACTTTCGCATTCATAACTGGTTTCATTGCCTTTTCGTATTCATAACCGATTTCGATACCTTATAATATTCATAACAAGTTGAATAGGGGCAACTGATGACCCAATTAACTTGTCACTCAGTTGGATGAAAACTGTTGTGCAATTTAGGACGAACAAAACCCAAATCCAGAAGAAGAACACATAAATTTACGAGGTTCCGCAAAGATGCCTATATCCTCGGGAGCAGAGCGGCGAATTCACTATTTCAGAGGAGTTACAAATTCGGTTCACATACCCATAGGGTTACACATCTATTTATAGATAAAACCCACACAGATAAATTACTAAAATGCCATCGTTCTCCCAATCCACTAAATTCCAAGAGATACTCCTTTTCACCAGGAGACAGACATCTTTATTCCAAGAGACTCCAAATTTCCGGTATATGAGCCATATCTAACAAATCTACACCTTGGCGAATATCCAGCCCCTTAAAAGAAATGCTTCATGGAGTTTCTTACACCATAGTGGGTTGGTCAACCATGCCAATTACAACACTTATCCTGTTCGCACCAGCACCTCGTCGACTGCTGTCTCGCGAGCTCCGACTCCCTTCGCGCTTATTCGCGAAATACCTCCGCGAAACCCCTGTTCGAGACTACTCACGGTTGCTCGCTTCCTGCATCATGCCGAACTCCACATGTCGCAAATCTTCATGCGAAGTACTGGAGAATTTCGCTGGTTGAACTCCTCTATTGGCAAAACGAGGCTCTTGTTCGCGATAACAGCACGTGAACTCCTCTCCTATATGAAACTGACAAACCAAGCGACAGCCTCCTTTCCTGGTCACGAACTCCACCTCGGCGAACGTCTTCCCGCAAGCAATCGCGAATCGTCCCGACACCCCCTGCGAACCAGAAGCACGCCCCTACGAACTATCATGACTCGAAGAACTGCAGGAACCGCCGCCGATCCACCTGTTCCGCACGAACTGTCGCGCCATTGGAACCGCTCCGCCGCTGAACTGCTTATGCAGACTGCTTCCCGTCCGAACTGCTCCCATCTGAACTGCACTGTTCATAAAACATGATTCCCATTCACCAGAACCAAACTCCACCTGTTGCAAAATCACTTGCAACGAACTGACGAATTTGTTGGTTCCACCTGTCGCAGATCCTCATGCGACAAACTGACGAATTTCGCTGACTTCACTTGTCGCAAATCCTCATACGACAAACTGATGAATTTCGCTGGCTCCACTTGTCGCAAATCATCATGCAACAAACTGACGAATCATTGACTCCACGTGTCGCAAATCCTCAAGTGACAAAATGTACCTCGCCAAACCGCAAAACTGTATCTCATCAAACAGCGAACTGTCGGCCTGCTCCGCCTCCTCTGCTCACCCGGAACTTGTGGAAGCCTGCTGTGTTGGCCGAACTGTTCCTCCGCCGCTCTCGATCGAAATGCCGAAGTGTTCCTCTGATCTGTTCCTGCGAGCCAATTGCGATTCGCAAATGCTTCCCTTGTCGAACTCCTCGACAAGCTTCTCCGCGCCTGCTGACTTCCTCAGTTGAATTTTCAAATTTACTGATGCCAAAAAAAAAAATTTTTTTTTTCCAAAATCTTTCCAAAAATTTCTTTTCCAGCAATATACCCTTAATTAAGATTTCCGGAAAAATTATTTTCCTTTCCCGCGGACCAGAAATTTCCTTTCTCAGCAGACATACCAAAATTTTCATTTCCCAGCAAAATTGTTTGAAATATTTCCAATAAAATATTTTGCTTGATTTTGCTTCCGGAATTAAATTACCTTAATTAGTCCCTTAATTAACTATTTTTCTTAATTAAGTTTCCCAAAACTTCTTCTCTAGCAATCTTACCTTAATTAAGCTTCCCTTAATTAAGAATTTGCCTTAATTAACTTTTCCATAAAGGCAGTTTTCTTCTATCAGAATAAAAATTGTCAATCCCACCAGAAATTAATTAATTTCTACATTAAGGTCTTTCAGGAGTTTCTTTTTTTTTGCCTTCCTCCTTCGTGCATCCAGCAGAAAACCCAAAGGAATATTCCTTCTAGATTCCTTTCTTCTCCGCTGATCCTCTGCGCCGAAGCCAAGGCCAATTGCATGCAAATCCACTGTCGAGTCCGCATAGCTCGCCTGTGCCGGAAACAATTATGATGGTTCCTTCGTGAAACTGTGCCTCTGCTGTTCCACACAAGTTTCACGCCTATTCGCGATCCGCAGCAGAGCCGTCGTGCCTGCGCGAACTGCCAAAGCCTCCGAAGCCCTTCCTCTCTCCGGAATTCCTGCTTCGAACCTCCACACGTGCCTGGAACCGAACTCTTCTGCACGACGCACCCGCGAACTACCGAACCTGCTCCTGTCCGGATCCGGAACCAAACTTCCTGCTCTGCCGCAAACCAAATCTCAAAATCTTCTTCTTCCCTGCGTCGATCTCCTCCGCCCTAAAACCTGGCTCTGATACCAATTGTTGTGAAATTTCGGGCGAACAAAACACAAATCTAGAAGATGAACACAGAGATTTACGAGGTTCGGCAAAGATGCCTACATCCTCGGGAGCAGAGTGGCGACTTTCTTTTCACTAATCAGAAAAGAGTACAGAATACAGAATTCAACATACAACATAGGTCCTAGGGTTACAACAGGACATATTTATAATCATAGAGTACAATATGTAATCACCAAATTAACCCTGCACTAAACCGCGGGAACTTGCTCCCGCACCCCAACCCACATAATAAACTCCCCAGATTCGCTCGCTCCGCTCCAACATTAATTCCATATTAGGTACTCCTTTTCACCAGGAGACACACATCTTTATTCCAAGAGACTCCAAATTTCCGATATATGAGCCATACCTAACAAAAACCTTTGGTCAACTGAAAAATATTCAGTCGTCCATTTCAAGAGAGAATTCTGAGAAGAGTCACTCATGTCATTAGAATAAATCGAGCCGTCAGGCAGAAGGTGTTCTACTATAATTTGAGAAATGACCCTCCTTGGACATGGAGCCTTCTTAGAGGATCAGAGAGGTGTTCTAGAGGGGCCCTTTGGCTATTTTATGAGGAGCTCCATAATTGGCTGAGAGAGTTGCTCATGAACATCTTCCCTCTAGATTATGCACCTTCCATCTCCTCGTTCAGCTGTACTTTCATTTGGCTTAGTGTTTCAACTGAAGAAAATGATGCTTGATATTTTTTTTTTTATTTTCCTGATACATTATGTTTCGGTGTTTTTTAGTGGGGCCCTTTGCATTTCTTCGAGTTTCATGTTGACATATTTTCAATGTACAATACCTATCCATATACAGTTTATAGAAATATTTCTCATGCATGATGCCTATATTATGTATAGCTTATTTTATGAAAAGATTTCTCATGCTTGGAATATATCCATGTGTAGCTTGTTGAAATGTTTCTCGTGCTTAGTATCTATTCATGTAAGAAAGATTTCTCATGCTTGGTATCTATCCATGTGTAGTTTATGAAAATTTTCTCATGTTAAGTCTCTATTAATGTGAAGTTTACTTTATTGCATTATTGTGTGTAAAAATGAATAATAAAAAAAAAGGATAGTAAAAAAGAGGGAGGAGTAGAACCTCTCATGAATCATTTTTATGCATACTTTTGTACTCATTGTGAAGACTTTAAATTAAATATATCATTTTTATGCATACTTTTGTATTCAAGAAAGAGAGAGAATGATTGAAAATGAATTTACAAGTCAAACTTAAAACCTCACATAAAAAACAAACTCCCTTTTTTATGAGCAAAAAATATTTGAATTTTTTTATAACTTTATTAAAATAAAATAACAAAAAATAAAAACTATTATGTTTATTTAAAACAAAATTAAAATAATAAAAAAAATTTAAAATAATTTTAAAATTTAAACAATAGTTTACAACAATTTAAATATTGATCTAAATGTAATTTAAAAATAATATAAAAATATGGCCTTCTTCGTACCGAGTTGTCGGACATGCAGTCAGTGGTCTTCCCTCCGGCTCAACCCACTACTCAGGGGATCCTTTTTTGGCGCTTAACGCTCCGTTGGCTCCCGTGTAAGAGTACTCTCCTCAGCAAGCATGTGCTTGTTGGTCCTCTCCAACAGCTCGACCAAGTCCTTATATTCTTGTAAGTTGAGGCTGGAACGAAAACTTTCTGACCTCGGGCACTGCTCCAGCGTGGTTGTGCCAAGTCAACTCGAAGGTCCTTTGCCTCCAGCATTTTCCTTTTGGATGCAAAAGACAAAGGAGAACAGGCTCTCGTTTGGGTCCCGCTTCATCTGTCTCTAGATTTGCGCTCTCTTCTTTAGTGCCCTTCTGCTTGTGAACTGTGCTAAGAGAAATCTTCAGAAGCTGAAATGCTGTTGATACTTTCGATCTGAAGCGAGTGGAACAACTTCTAGTGCTAAAGAACAGTCGACACATGAACACATCTGAGACCTTCAACTGGCGCATTGCTGATTCGTACGAGGCAATGTAGATCGCTCCCTGATATGGATCCAAAGACATGAACGAAAAAAGATTCTCCAGTTGCTGTGGTGTTTCAGTGCGCCCTATTCATTGTTTCTCCACTTGCACGGATCCTACAGTGTCCTTGTACTTCGATTCATCGGCTCTTTTGGTGTCATTGTACAATCATTTGTCGTTGTGTGCTAGCATGGACTTCTGCGGCTAGTTCTACTCCTGCGGGACCCGACCCACTGCTTGGGTCGAGGTGGCCCTTATGACCTCCACGATCTGATTTGACACCTGGTCCATTATCCGAGTCCTCATCTTCTGCATCCCTTGTTGCATGCATTCCTCTATTTCTTCTTGTGCAGGTTCTACGTCGGCTGCTTCTCTCTTGCCACACTCTTCTCTCTGCTAATGCGGTGCTCCACTTCTTAACAACCATATGACTTCACACTCATCACACATTTTAGGATGTTGAATCCAAAATTATTCGAGAGCACGCTTAAGGAATAGAGCGTTAAGGAGAGGTAGAGCGAGAGCGAGAGAGAGAGAGAGCGAGAGAGAGAGAGAGAGAGAGAGAGAGAGAGAGAGAGAGAGAGAGAGAGACAGAGAGAGTGCAAAATAACAATATGAAACAGTAAATTCACGTAACTTTTATTCACGAAATGAACCCTTATTTAGAGGAATTGTGGATATATAATTACATAATATACCCCTTGTATACACAGAGACGGCGAGTGTATTTTAGTCAATGCATTAATATTAGGTTGGGAACCTCAAGGCTCCTAGCTGAACAAGGCCAGGACCTTGGAAAACTCCTGACATCACAGGTCGGATCCCTAAGAAGACAGTCGGCAGGGCGTGGTGCTATGACAACTTCTCGCTTGACTTCATTTTAGTCAGGCGGCTGTATGCTGGGGGTCCGGTGTAAACAGCCAATTTGACTATTTTTTTAGAGTTTATCCCTGTTCATGTCGGGTGGAATGCTTTCACCAATTATTTTGGGGCCGAGTGATGCACTATGCTCATCTAACCAAATTAGAAAAAAGGGGGACAATATTTTTCAGTGTGAGTCTTCTGTGGGCATGTTGATTTTTGGATAAGTGGTTGAATTCATCACTATGGGAAATGCTTTCCTCCCGGTCAATGAAAGATGACCTACTAGGTATGGGGTGTGGATTGTCCCTCGCAAGTCCCTCATCGCCAAACCGTCGTCTTCCTCTGGACGTGGGATGTTCTCGAGATTCGTGCTGACACATTTTTGATATACATATACTTATATAATTTATTATTTAATAAAATTTAATTAGTTAAAATTTATTTAATTTTATATTTAATAATGAAAACTATAATTTAATATGAATACGCATATAAATTTAAAATTTCTTTCAATATTTTTAATTGAATGAAATTGTTTGTTAGTATTTTTTTATGTAATTTGATTGAAAGAAAATTTACATATGACTTATACATTAATTTATTTAGTTTATAAAAATTAGTTAGATAATAATTTAAAATTTATTGAATTATTTATTTATTTAAATTTATAACATTATTTTTTAATAATTTTAAATAAAAAATTAAGTATTTATTTAAATTTTAACTTTTTATTAGGCTTATAATAATGAATTCCTAAAGTGAGACCATCCTCCAAGCCAAAACAATTTCCATGATATCTATCAATAATGAGTGCTAACAGTTCAGCCAACGCAAACGTGGCCACTGATTGCTTGATTTCCAGTAAGCACCCAAGGGCATTACCGGGGCCGGCGGCGGGCGGCGGGCGGCGGGCGGCGGCCAATGGCCGTGTTCTAGGACTGACTTCACTTCAATAGTATCTTTAGACGATTTTCTGGTGAAAAGGCGTCACCTTTGACTAAGAAAAACTCATTTGAAGTCAACCTTCCCCAACCATTTTCCTTGTTCTTTTTTAATTTTTTCGGGAGTCCAGTTTTTCTTATCTTCGTCTGTTTCCTCTAGCTTCACGACGCCTGTCGTGGAGGGAGGGAAAAGCAGAAGCGAACAAGGAAAAGCCAGATCGCTTTCCCACTTCGATCGGTGCCACGTCCTTTTCACCTTCTTCTTACTGATTCTTACTGAGGGTGAGATATAATTACTAGCTAGCAAATTTATTTGTAAATTTCATAAAAATTTTAATTATAAAGATTTAATTCCGCACATATTGAAATTTGTGCTTTCAGTTCTTATATATTTTCAGATTATTTAATTGAGAAGTGAAAAGTTAAAAGAGAGGAGAAAGAGAGGAGATGACGCAGTAGAAGCCGATGTAATGTTAAAAAGTTGGGATTTTTACTTTTTTCGATTTCATCGCTTGGCGAGAAAGTGGGATATGAAGGGTCAACTGGTCCCGTTCACCCTTAGCTGTTTGTTTACATTATTCCTCGCTATGAGGGAATGGTTGTCGCATATATTTTTTGAAAGGACTCGGGGAGTCTACATTCACATATGAGCTTATTTTCTTCTTCTTTCTTCTTTTTTGGTCCTTAAAACTGCTTCTACTTCTGTTTTCGTTTCTTCCTCATGACAGTTCTCCTATAATGGAAGCTGGGGGGGACATGTACAATTGGTTCTTCAATACTCGCAAGTGCTCTGTTTTCTCTTTATCGTAGGGTGGGAGTGAGGTGAGCTTAGGGTTCTGAGGGAGTAGCAAGCAAAGGAGGGAGACGGAGAGAGACAGAGGTGCTAGCGCTTGGCTTGCCTTCTTTCTCTTTCTTTCTGCCCTGTAAACAGTGTGGTAGAGGGAGTTGGAGGCATTGGTTCATAACCCGTGTATGCTTTTGCCTCCTCTGGGCCTCTCCATTTTCTACTCCCTTTTCTCGCTTTTAGATCTTTCCTTCTTTCTACTGCGTACCTTTGCTTTAATTTATTTTCCTTCCTGGGATTTTCTTACATGCGGTAAGAATTAGCTGGCGCTTAGCAGGACAGGAGGAGAGAGTCCTTTAGATCTGAGAAGGTTAGGGTGAGGAGAAGAAAAAAAAGTTAGGATTTTGTGAAGGGAAGAAGGTTCATCAATGAGTTTCGGTGGTTTATTTGACAGCGATTTACCGTACGGAAGTTCCGCCATGCCGGCCGGAGTGCTTTCTCAAACGCGATTTCTCCCAAGTTCTGCAGCAGCAGTTCCGAAGCCCATGTTCGGCTCCGCTGGTCTCTCTCTCGGCCTGGTGAGCGGCCTATTCTCCCACTTAAAGTCTTAGCTATATATTCTTCTTCTTTTCATTCTTCGGACTTAAAAATTGTTTTTTATTGTTTGTTTGTTTCGGTTTTTGTTAAGCAATCGAATCTGGAGGGAAAGGGAGAGTTGAGCCGACTATCTATGGTGGCATCAGCCGGCGACGGCCATGGCGGCGGCGAGCTAGATGTGCTTTGCCGGAACAAGGATGAGGAGAACGAGAGCAGATCAGGTAGCGACAACTTAGAAGGCGGTTCAGGCGATGATCTTGACCTAGAAAACCCTCGCAAAAAGAAGCGTTATCATCGTCACACGCCTCAACAAATACAAGAACTAGAAAGGTATAAAAGATTAGATTTTTTAAACTTTTCTGTTTTTTTTTTCTCATCTATACGATAATTTTTCTCATCACGCAGCCTCTTCAAAGAGTGCCCTCACCCCGATGAGAAACAAAGATTAGAACTCAGCAAGCGGCTTCGTCTCGAGACTCGCCAGGTCAAATTCTGGTTCCAAAACCGACGAACTCAGATGAAGGTATCAGAAATCAGTCAAAAATTGCTTTTTTTTTTTTTTCGCCCCCTCCCCTCTTCGATTTCGTTTCTAATTTAACTCTAATCATCCAAAGACTCAAATGGAGCGTCATGAGAACACCATCTTAAGGCAAGAGAATGACAAGCTTAGAGCGGAGAACATATCCATCCGAGACGCAATGAGGAACGCAATATGCAATAACTGCGGAGGCGCGGCCGTGCTCGGCGACGTCTCGCTGGAAGAACAGCACCTGAGAATCGAAAACGCGCGCCTTAAAGATGAGCTCGATCGCGTCTGCGCACTCGCCAGCAAGTTTCTCGGCCGCCCTATCTCCCCCGCAGTGCCAAGTTCATCTCTTGAACTCGGTGTTGGTTGCAACGGAGGTTTCAGTAGTTTCGGGTCGATGGCAACAACATTTCCTGCGGTTTCTGATTTCATAAGCGGCGGCGGATCGAACTCAATGGGCACTGTTATCACTCCCGCGCGTTCAGTTGCTGTTGTGGATAGGTCGATGGAAAGATCGATGCTTTTGGAGTTGGCTTTGTCGGCCATGGATGAGCTGGTGAAGATGGCTGAAATGGGGGAGCCGCTTTGGATGGTTGGTGGGGAGGAGAATGGGAGAGAGGTGTTGAATATTGAGCAGTATGAGCAATTATTTCCACGCTGCGTTGGTGTGAAAAGTTCAGATTTTGTGTCGGAGGCTACGAGGGAGACGGCCATGGTTATCATCAACAGTCTTGCTCTTGTTGAGACCCTCATGGATGCGGTACGTCTTCTTTAATTCTCTTCATTAAATCGTAGGAAATCTCTTCCATGGATTTCTTCTTCGTTGATTTCTCAAAATTTAGCAAAGAATTTAAGTTTTTTTTTTTAAAGAAAATATTTTTGATTGATTCAAAAATATATATATGAATCTTGGTCTTAATTTTATATAAAAATAATGAATTGGACATGTTTTTATATTAATTGTTGCATTTTATATTGACACGCAACATACTATGCGTTGAAACTATACTGATTACTCAGCAGCATCAGAAGCTCCGTGTTCGAGAGCAGTACTCATTTTATTTTATTTTATTTTTTAAAACTGATAACTTTGGTATACGAAGTTTTACTTATTTTATAAATTATACTATTCTAGTTAATACTTTAAAAGTTAATATATTTTTATCTAAACCTAAAAAAAATTGATTTTTAAATATGAAATTCTTTCCTTGGCTCATAAATTGTATAATCTCTTGCATTTTGTAGTTCAAAAGAGCATACCATTTTATTCTGTAATTGATATTTCTTATAAAATTAAATTAGTGAACTATATGATGGCTAAATCATTTTCATATTTTATGATACTTGGATAATATATAAGTACATGCTTTTTATATCCCCTTTCATTTATACTGAAACATTAATTGCAATCAATTCATTTTCCTAATGAAACACCCAAAGAATAATTTATTTCTATTCCTTTCTTTCTTTATACTTGAATAATAAATTTTAAATAATTTATTTCCTTATTTATAATCATATTAATTAATGCCAAAATTGAACTTAAAACGATCAGGCTCGTTGGGCGGACATGTTTCCTGGAATGATTGCGAGGACAACCACAACTGATATTATATCTACTGGAGTTGGCAGCACCAGAAACGGATCACTGCAGCTTGTGAGCAATACTATTTTTTATCATATATTTTACTGAAATAATCGCTGAATAATATAATAATGATTCTGGTTGCCATATGTATGGTGTACAGATGCACGCAGAATTTCAGGTCTTATCGCCTTTGGTGCCAATACGGGAAGTAAACTTCTTGAGATTCTGTAAGCAACTTGTTAATGGCGCTTGGGCTGTGGTTGATGTCTCCATTGATGGAATCCGAGAGCACAATTCTTCCACGTCTGGACTCAGCCCTAAATCCCGCAGGCTTCCTTCTGGTTGTGTGGTGCAAGACATGCCCAATGGCTACTCCAAGGTCTTATTTTACTTGTAAATCATTATAAATATATATTTATTTAATTGTTTGAATTTATTTAGTTATTTTAATTTATTACGGCCATCAAAGCTGCACGACACAGAGAAAATTAACCCCCGCGGGTTCGCTCTGTCCGCGAAAATCAAATTCCGAGGCCTCGCCGTCGCCTTCGCTCTCGCTTTTCACAGTATCTAAAAATCTGCAATTAAATAAATAAATATTTTTTTATTTAAAAAAAAAACTATTTGTAAGTTTCTATTCCATGCTTCCATGGTACTTCATTTGATTCCCCTCGAAATTATTAATAATTAAAAAAAATAAAAAATATTATGATTATGTATATATAAATAAATATAAATATATATATATATCACGTTTATAGATGTAGAAGAGAGGGGGGGGCGCCCATCCCGTGGCTTTTGTGCAATAGTCAAAGCTTTGCAGGATCGGGATTTCGTCAATCTGTGAGCCATGTGGTCGCCGCGGGTAAAGGGCAGGTTTTGTCTTCTTGCGTCGGTAGGGTGTACTCCCGCCGGTGCTTGAAGTGACTTTTCCTGTTCCAGCAGTCCTGCGATGGCCACTGGTCACCAGGGTACATACACCTCGTGTGATGTTATTCCCGTGTATCTCACGGATGGTAGCTGTGTGGCGCAGGTGACGTGGGTGGAGCACGCTGAGTATGATGAGGCGGCGGTGCACCAGCTCTACCGGCCGCTGCTTCGTTCCGGGATGGCGCTCGGAGCGCAGCGGTGGGTCGCCACTCTGCAGCGGCAGTGTGAGTGCCTCGCCGTTCTGATGTCATCGTCGGTTCCCAATCGCGAGCCCAACGGTAAGTTATAGTATTAATTTTTAAGAGAAATTTACATTTATAACACTGAATTTTTATGCATCTACGTTAAATAAAATAATCACAAAATAGCCCACTCTGACAAAAAAATTCTAGATAAAGTAATATTTTAATATCTTGGTCAGATCTAGTGAGATGCAGATGCTAGTTTATTTTTATTAGCAACAAAATGTTTTGCCACTATGGTAACTGTACTAAATTTATAGTTAAATTATATTATACCATTAATTTCTGACAAAATACAAATAAATTGATTGGCCTGTAGGTACAATTTTTTAAATAATTAGCTAAGTTGGGCTCAAATTAAAATAATATTCTTAGCTCAACCTATAGGATATCATATTAGATCAGCTTTAAATGGAAAAGTACACATCCCTATTTTTAAAATTTCTTATTAGTATCTGCACATTTTCATAATTATCTATACAGCTGTCAATTTTTAAATAAAACCAAATAGTATAGGTACGTATAACGGGTTTATGCGACCTATCCACATAATTTTCTAATTTCTAATCTCTCTCTCTCTAAGTACTTGTTCCGGTGGTGGTGCAGCGATAACGGCGGCGGGTAGACGGAGCATGCTGAAGCTAGCGCAGCGGATGACGGATAACTTTTGTGCGGGCGTGTGCGCATCGTCGGCGCGGAAGTGGAGTCGTTTGCGGAACATGGGAAGTATTAGCGAGGACGTGAGGGTGATGACGCGGCAGAGCATGGATGATCCCGGCGAGCCGCCCGGCGTCGTGCTCTCCGCAGCGACCTCCGTCTGGCTCCCCATATCGCCGCAACGTTTGTTCGATTTCCTACGGGACGAAAACCTTCGCTGCCAGTGGGATATCCTCTCGAATGGCGGACCTATGCGGGAAATGGCTCATATTGCTAAAGGGGTGCAGGATCAGGGTAACGCCGTCAGCTTGCTCCGCGCTAATGTAAGAAAATTCTAGACTGAATTTATTTATCAGAGATGGTTTCAATGCATTAAAGTGTCCACGTGGTGTACAGGCCTTGAACACGGACCAGAGCAGCATGCTAATACTACAGGAGACATGCACCGACGCGTCGGGTTCGATGGTGGTGTACGCGCCGGTGGACGTGCCGGCGATGCATCATGTGATGAACGGCGGTGATTCAACCTACGTGGCGCTGCTTCCGTCGGGATTCGCGGTGATGCCGGACGGGGGTGCGGTAGGTTCGCTTCTAACGGTGGCGTTTCAGATTCTGGTGAACAGTTTGCCGACGGCGAAACTGACGGTGGAGTCGGTGGAAACGGTTAGCAATTTGATATCGTGTACTGTGCAGAAGATTAAGGTGGCTCTACAGTGCGAGAGCTGAGGAAGAATGGGAGGGGTTGATTCAAGAACGAACCGTTAGCGGGCGGTGGAGAAAAGCCGTATCTTTGCTAAGTGATGAGGAGGCTGCCGGCGGCCGAAGAAGGGCGGCGGTTTATTTGTAATCTTCAGCACGGAGCAATGGCGGTGGTTCGGGTATTGACTCAGCCTTATATTTATATATATATATATTTATATGTATGTCTCTGATGCTGTTGCTCAGCTTGTTATGTTCTAACATTGTTGTAGCTTAATCTAATGTATTGTGTTATGAATAATTAGGTTTTTCGTGTTTATTGATTAATGTATGTCTTTTTTATTATTATTTTTCTTTGATTGTTAGTAGCAAATCATTGTTGATAAGCATTTTAAGGCAATGTTTTGAAAATTTTTATGTTGACGGTGTTCCTGTTAAAATGGATATATAATTGAATTATGTTAGATAAAAATAAAAATTTGATAGAAAGAGTTGGTATAAGTGTTCCCATTATAGAATTATATGTAAAGGCTTATACATTTTTATTGATGAAACAATGGCTTGTTAGGGTAGAAGGTAATATTGTTGCATGTAAAATAATAATAATAATAATATCATATGATATATGTTATTAGATACAAGAGTTTTAGACTAAATATTTGAAAGAAGCAAGAATATAAAGAAGAGAGTATGCATTTATATTATGATTTTGCCATTCAAAGGAGTTTAAATTTTGTTTGTAAATGTTGAATCCTAGCATTTCTAAACCGCGCTTTAAGAGTTAGAGTCAGGTGAATGAGAGAAGAAAGAGAGTAGAATAAAGTTGGGATATTTGTAGGGAGAATCAAGAGAAATGTCCATTTATTAGTATTTTTGCCATGTAATTATAACGTTTGTTTTGTACAAATTAAAGAAATGTGGTATCGGTTATGAAAACTGTTATTATGGCATTAATCCTCTAATTGATTGTATTGATTTTGTCATAATTGTATTACAATTTGAATTTCAATATTGGTGGTAATTAGTTGGTCGGCTAACTTGAAGTCAAGCGACTAAGGCGACTGATCGAGTGACATCCGTGCCATTTGGAGTACAAGTTGGTCGGTCGAGGTGTTCGGCCATATGACGATTTTGCTCGGCGTCTTCTGGCACGCTGGACACGCTCGACACGAGTGACTGGTTTGTAAGGTGGTCGTCCGGCTCGGACGCGGGGTTAGTTGGTCGAATGCCATCAGTCTGCTTTTTTCGTTGTGTCGTGGCTTATTTTTTCGTTCGGCTTGAGTCTTACAAGGCTTGTGTCTCACCTACCTAGTTTGTTCGCCCCGACCTCCGCTTCCGCCACTACCTCCACGCCCACCCTCATTGTTATACCAACCCCCACCCCATGCTTTGCCACCACCCCTACCTCCACTCCAACCTCCACATCGACTACAATGGGGTTGAGTGCATCAGAGGCCATGCTGCCTCTACCGGGCTGGAGTCGATAGGTAGCAGCTACTGCTTCGAGTTTGTCACCAACACGTAAGTTTTTTTTTTTTTTAAGTTATGGTCACTAATCAATTTTTTTTTTTTAACTTGAATATAAAACTAAGAAGTTGTTTTAAGGTTCTACCCCCAACCCAGACTATTAATGTCATTCAGGATATCATTCGGAGCAAGTGCGACTCAGCATACTTATCGTGGAAAGAGATCTTGATAGACATTCATGATCATTGGATTGACCAGTTTGCGGTAAATATCTTTCACTAATAACTTAAGTTTATTTAATTTATTTATCAGTAAAACATATTGCTATAATATTTGTAGAAACCATTCTCCCAACGCCCCGAGCATGATGTGCATAACAGGCGCAACTTCGAGCTCAATGACAGCGATCACCGTTGGGACATATTTGGCGATATCCGAAAATCACGACCACATTCTCTGTCTCTCGAAGAAGATGTTTGTGCCACACTGCTTGGGGCATGAGATTCTCAGAACTACGAGGGGAAGAGGGAGCAGGCACTAGTGGGGCGCTCCAAAATACGGAATACAAGCAGAGGCTGGTAATATTTCATTTATTCTATAAGGTTTTATATAGTAGAAGATATATTCTAACTATTTTGTTTTATGGACAGACTGTGGAGATTGGACAAGAGTTTTCTGTCGACGATGTACATGAGCGCACCCGCATGAGGCGGTTTGACCTGTCCTGAATCGATGACAGATCCTGTGCGACCCTAGTCATTGACGAGCTAAACTAATTTAATGTTAATACATGTTAGCTTTAACTGAATGTAACTATTTTTATTTGCAGGACATGTTTCAGTAGCTGAGGGCGAGCTAATCTCAGGCGTTGAGAGGTATTAAGATCTGCAAGCATGATTCTTCCGAGTACTTTTTGTGGAGGGAGGCTATTAGAGGGGAGAAGAAGGTTTGAGTCTATGGGCTCGAGTCGTAGGGTTTTGCCTACGACGCTCTCATCTCCACGAGTGCTTCTGCAGCTTCTACCTCTACTGCATAAGATGAGGAGAGGGCGTGTTGCGGCATTCTCAATCGAGATGGAGGCCCGCTTCTCTCTGATAAGGGCGGAGCTTGAGGCCGACATGGAGGCCAAGTTGAAGGCTGGGTTGGATTCCTTCCAGTAACAAATGAATGAGAGTGGCAAGGTAACAACATTATTGGGGGAGAAGTAGTGGAGGACGATGAGAATGAATTTGACGAGATAGAGGAAGATGATTAGGACGAGTTTTTTTTATTATTTATGTACGTTTGAACGTATTTTTTTTGTGAACGGTGTTGGATAAATTAATGTTTGGCGACTATATAACTTAATGCTCGGAATCATATAATAAAAGTTATGATTGTAGATGTGTTAATGTAAATACGAAATAAATAATTTATATTTTTTCCTTATGGTTATCGTCTGTTTTACGATAGCTTCAAACTTATCTGTAGGCAAAACAAATGGCTAGCTGATGGAAATTATTATTGACGCCTAACCGGCTTATAACTGATGGTTGAGGTGCGTCACACATAAACGACGGGCCCGACATTTTTTCGACAGTTAACTCGTCAGCTATAAAAAAAGAAGCTTTATTGACATTTTTTACCCATGTAAAAAAAAAAAAATCGACGGGCGTGACACTTTTCCGACAGTTAACCCGTTGATTATAGAAAATAACGCATAAACGGTGCATAACTGACAATTTTTCCTACTTAAAAAAACCGACGGGTGCGACACTTTTCTGACATGTAGGTCGTCGCTATTTCTGACAAAAGAACTGTTAGTTTTACGAAGTAACGATTACTGATGACCCGAATTTTCTCAAAAGAAAAGCTATGACATTAAATTACTGGATAATCGTCGGTAAATTAATTCATGCGGAATATCAGACGGTTCCGAGAAGAGTATTACCTACGAGTCTAAAACTGTTGGTAAACCGTCGATAACATTAAAATCAATGGTTTTTTTTTAGTTGAAGGAGACTTAAGCTCCCTACGCGTTTCATCAAAAGTAAAAATTACAAAATTGGGAAAGATGTCCTATCTAACACACCCATACAACTCACGCAAAAAAATTGAATCTAAGGTCTTCTTTCCGAAAAAAAAGACAAAATAAAACTCACACGAGACACACAGACAACCCAAACAAACAAAACAACTAGGCAAGATCCAAGGAGGCAAGCTCCAAAAGAGCATCCAGAACCATAGAAGCAATCTGAACACGAGAAAGAGATAAACCAAACTTTGCAGCCTAATGCGCAGCCCTATTACCTTTCCGCCTGACATGCGACCACTTGACATGCAAATTCTGAGAAAGCAAAAAACCTTCTTCAAAGAAAGAGACAGACTCCAATTATAACCCTCCTGCAAACAAATGCACTTCCAAAGTATAAGACAATCAGTTTCTATTTCAACATAATGCCAACCAAACCTCTTAGCCAACTGCAGACCGAAAAGCATAACATCCATTTCTGCAAAAATAGGGGAATCAGAAACAGCCCTAGCTGCAAACCAGTATAAGATACAACCCAAAGTGTCTCGATAAACACCACCCACGCGGGAAGCAGTATCAGTCCAACACCCATCTGTATTTATCTTAATAAAAGGAACAACAGGCTTAGCCCATTTAACAATATTACAGTGATGAGAAGAAATGTTAAAAAGGAATATTCAAAGCTTCCAGCACATTCAGTAAGGAAACAAATTGATCTTTTCTAGCTAGAACCAAACTTAAACACTTGTACAAGTAACCCATAATCAACTTAACAGTAGACACAACACTAGGAACTGTAGCATTGAATTTCAGGTCATTCCTGGAAATCCAAATGAACCACAAGAATACCACAAGAATAAAGGAAAAAACCTTCTACCAAACTTACGCCAATCAGAGAATAAATCATCAATAGTAGTAACAGCCAAAGGGGACCAATTGATATTCAAAGAAGCCATACACCTCGTCCAAATCTCAATAGCAAAAGGACAAGTAATAAAGAGACGAGGAATAAATTCCTCAAAAGCTTTACAGCAAATACAAAACGAGGCCAATTTTAAACCTTTAAGCTTCAAAATGTCGTCAGTAGGAAGAATAGAGTGAAAGAGTCACCAAATAAAGAAAGACAAAGAAGGTTTAATCCATGCGTTCCACGCCCATTTAAGATTAATACCCAGAGAAGTAGCAAAGGAATTAGCAAAAAGCTTAGCCAATGACTCTTCCAAATTGCCCTTAACTATAGGTTTATCCAGCTTATTAGTAAAAATCAGAATAACAGAAATATAAGCAGCATCAATAGGATTAACCATACGATTAAGTCTAGGTAAGCACCATCTATTCTCATACCAAAGATCCTTAACCTTTAAACGAACATCATTAGCACCCCCGTAAGAAGAATCAAGAGACCCTTTCCCCATCCAATCATCATATCAAAAAGAGCATTCACCATGCCCAATATCCCAAAAAAATGAGATCATTAGTACATGAGATGCTTTAAGCATCATCTTCCAAATGAAAGAATCACTCTTCTTCACAGAAACAGTAAAAGGATAACATTATAACAATACTTGGAATGCATAAAATCAGCCCAAAGAGAATTTTTAAGACAGAACATGTACCAAAGCTTCATATGACAGATATTAATGGAATCCGAAAGCCTCCGGAAACCCAAACCACCAGAATCAGTTGGCTTACAAAGCTTTTCCCAACACTTCCAATGATTCTTTCCTTCCCAAAGGAATTTATCGAAAAAGAGCTCAAGCTGCTTACACAAAGTCTTAGACATGCCCATAACTTGTAAAGAATAAAGAGGTAGTGAAGTGAGAATGCTCTTAAGAAGTGTAACTCGACCTCCAAAAAGAAAGAAAACTATTTTCCCATGAAAGGATTTGCCGTCTGATTTTATCAACAAGTTCATGAAAAAGCACCGTACGTGGTTTACCCTTGGAAAGATTAAAACCCAAATAGTGAATATGCAAACAAGAGTGCACACAACCAGTTAAAGCAGTAATCCACTGCCTATTAGCATGAGAAACCACACAATAGAAATAGCACTTAGAAGTATTAAAAACTAAGCCAGAATTAGCTTGAAATCTCAAAATCAACTCCCAAATTCTCTTAATAAACCCTTTCTGAGCATTAGAAAAAATGATTAAATCATCAACAAAACAAAGATGATTAATCAATAATCCTTTATGAGCATATTGCATGGAGGGATACTTATTAAATAAACCATTCAAGCACCTTGAAAGATAATCAAATGTTATGATAAAAATGTAAGGGGACAAAGGGTCACCCTGCTTAAGCCCTTTAGAAGAAAAAAAGAAACTACACTGATTACCATTAATTAACAGAGAGTAAAAGTTATCACTGAGAATACTGTAGACAAGTTTGCAAAAAACATCACCAAAACCAATCTCCTTAAAGATGGACATAATAAAGTCTCTTCTCAAAGTATCAAAAGCTTTACAAATGTCCATTTTAAAAAGGATATTACCCCCTCTACTTTTCATTTCCAAATCTAAATGGAGCTCTTGGACAATCAATGCATTGTCACAAATGTTTCTACCTTTAAGAAATGTAGCGTGATTAGGACTAAGAATATCAGAAAGCATACGCTGAAGTCTACTAATAAGAATTTTAGAAATAAGCTTGGACATAACAGTATTTAGATTGATAGGACTAAAAGCATCCCAGCTCGAAGCATTAGATTTCTTAGGTAGCAACACAATGTTAGAGGATTTAAAATACCGAGGTAAATTAATACCTCTAAAGAAATCCTGGATAGTGAGAATGACATCATCTTTAATAGTATTCCCATCATGCTTAAAAAATTCCATAGTAAAACCATTTGGACCAGCGGCTTTCCCATTTGCCATAGAATCAAGAACCTTTTTAATTTCATCCTCACTGGGAACACAATAAGCAAATTATTATTAATAATAGGCAAGTTTGAATAAACAGAGGCATTAATAGGCAATAAAGAATCTCTAGAATTATTAAACATTTGAGACAAATAAGAAACCTCACTAGCAGTAATATCATCACTATTATGAATAATAGACCCATCATTATTAGTAATTTACAAAATCTGATTAGTCTGATGACGATGCTTAATGCAAGCATGAAAAAATTTCGAATTACGATCACCAGACAAAAAATTGCATTTCACGGCTTTCTGTGCAAAAAATTGATCCTCCATACTGTAAGCATCCTCTAATTGACTTTGGCCCTTTAATAAAGTAGCCATATCAATATTATCATTAGCAAAAGCCAACTTCAGCTCTTTCATATTAGCCTCTAAATTCTTAATATTCTGAGTAAGATGCCCAAAAACCCGCCAATTCCATCCTTTTAACACATTAGCAAAATGCTTATGCTTAAGCCACAACTTAAAACCAGCAAAACCCGAAACCGTAAGATTTCAATTATCAAGAAGCAATTGATTAAAGGAAGAATGCATTAACCACATATTAAAAAACCTGAATTGATACTTGGACCCATAATCGGCATCTTTGATGGTAAGAATAAGAGGAGCATGATCAGAAACCACAATAGGCAAGTGCTTAACCAAATAAGAAGAAAATTGATTAAGCTAAACAGAATTGGCCATAAATCAATCCAATCTTTCAAAAAAATTATCCTCTGTGCCAAGTAAAAGGATTACACGTGAACCCAAATTCATACAATCCTTCATTCATAATCGTATTATTAAAAGCATCAATCAACTTTAAATTTGGACGACAGCCACCCTTCCTTTCAGAAACAGACATTATCAAATTAAACAAATCCCACAGCTCAAGACAAGCAGATTTCAAACAACCAGCATAAACAACTGAGAGAAAGAAAGAACCATAATCGCAAGTGACATATAAATGAAGAAGCTGTGAATGATTCAGAATAACCTCAATCTGAGTAGAATCTTTCGAAAGAAGCCAAATTTTATTATTGACATTAGCAAGAAGATTGAAATTGCCAAGCCGCCTTAAGTACTTAGCATTATTAATCTCAGGCACCATAGGCTCAAGAATACTAAAAAATTGCAATTTGTAAGAACGAATTAGATGCTCAATACGAATAGTAGCATTTAATTTAGCAATGCACGCACATTCCAGACTAAAGTATTAACCTTCATGGGGAACAATATTACCCGATTTCAGATTAGAATGAAGAAGAAGAGAAGTATCAATAACTTTGCCTTTAGACAGAGAAATATTGGCATCCGGATTATCATAGCTTAATTCACAGCTCCCACGATATTTTTGTTATCATAACAGATGGATTGTGGCCATCGGAAAAAATTTAAATTGTTGTAGTGAAAGAATAATAAAAAAAAATTACATTATAAGCTATATTGCGTATAATCTATTGAAATTTGTTGTTGAAAGTACGCTGTCATATATGTCAAATGGCTCATAAATGGGCATCAATAGTGATGGCCTCCTTTCTACCACGTCGACGACCTCAAATGATTGGTAAATGACCTCGATGGTGAAGCTTAAGAATTGTCTACAAGCTCAATAAACAGACTTGGTACGTGTGAACTCGATGGAGGAGCTTGATAAATTTAGGCGACCTCAACGGAGGAGCTCACCAGTTCATCAAATTTTCTTGAGAGAGTTCTTAGGATCTTGAACGTCAATGGATGTTATCGACGAACATGATTGATTAAGACAAAACAGACATCGGATTCATGAAAACGAGAGTAAAAAACTTGACAAAGAAAAGAGAGGAATAGTAGAAATTAAGAAACTATTTTACGCCTTGAAAAAAAAAATTAGAATCACAATCATCTCTAAGGAGTATATGTACGTAGATATCTAAAGAAGCTATACATTTTCCTTATTTATCCCTCTCTACATAGTTTCTCTATTGTTGCACACAAGTAATCGAGCAGTGGCTGAACCCAATGGGGATATTGGTGACGCCATTTAAGGCATACTTATGAGGAGACAAGTCTATAGGCTTGTATGAGAAGAAGTAACATTTACATTGTTTTCAGAAAGAAGAATTTTTGGATGTCCGTCTAAAAAGGCTAAGTTATCGCGTGGGAAAGTTACCAAAATAGAGAGCAATTTGTTTAAAAGTCTTGTTTTCATTTTCATAGAAATCAATATCTTCAACCAAAGGAGTTATTTAAAGTTTAATATTCTCTCATTGTTTTCTTTCCTATTGTTTCAGTGTGAACACGTTACACTTTCAGACTTATTTGCATCATAGTTCTTCGGAGATGGTCATGAAGATGACGTCCATATATATTATATATGTAAGTAATTAATGCTTAAAGTTGTTTATTTATTTATTGAGAAGAAGATGAGAGACAAAGAGCTTCAAATTTCTTTGTAAACGGGCCACCTTTGGTTCTCTATACAGTCGACATGCGTCGGACTTTAACCAATTAAGATTGCACTCTCCCTTTCAGAGTTAGAGAAAAGTTATATATATGTATTATAATAAGAAGATTTGTATTTTCAAATAGGGAAACTTGCATACATACCAACCAATTATTATGTATTTACATTAACTAACACCTAAACTTTATTTTTTATATTAATGCCATCCAAATATTTCATAACTCGTAAAACATAAAGTTGTTTAAATTTTTAAAAAAGTGAAATATTAAAACTTTGATTGGTGTTTATCACTCATTTAAAATGATAACTCTGCCTTTAGGGCTCTAAATAAAAAAAAAAATATTAACTCATAAAATTTGTTCATGAATGTGGGGATGTTATTTAATTATGAATATGCTAAATAAACCTTTAATCAGTATGTGAGAAACTTCTTAAGGTTGTGCTTGGGTTTACGTTAAATAGATCTTATTAAATCCATTGAATTCGGGTTTATTAAATCCGTGATGGAAATCTAATTTGACTGGATTAGAGAGGAACAAATAGTCAATTCAGAAACAACCTATTGTCAGCCTCGTTCATACATGAATCTATCTGATTCAGAAGAAAACAGTTTGCATCGGTATCTCAATTTTAATTCAAATATGTGTTTGATTCACAGTTAATGTTCTGAGAAGTATTTCCATATGGAAAAAGGAAAAAAAATGGAATTTTTGTCTAAAGAAATTCGTTGAGAAATGACTGTTGTATAGAACATTTCAATGAGATAGAGCTTTTTCAAATCTCTCAAAGGGTTTTTTCGAACAATCCAATTCATTTGGAGCTCTGCAGATCTATCTTTTTCCCTATTCAAAGATCAACCCCCTGTCTCTTGCTTTTCACATTGAGAATTCTTTCCAGATGATGAGATCTCAAAAGGGCTCATTGCTTCCCAAACAAATCCTCAGTCTCTTGCTTTTGTTCATATCTAATGCAATGCTATTGGATCAAATGACAAAGACACTGTTTAGAAAGATATGACTTTTTCTGGATGAAATGGAACATTTGATTCTTGTAACCTGAGAAAAGATTCCTTATTATTTAGCCGTAAAGATATGTGCCCACGAAAAGAGGATTATCTGGAACAGATTTGGCATGATGCTAGAGTCGTGGAAACACTTGTTTCTTCCATCTTTTTGTCCTTAGCTCCATGGAACAATATGTTACTGCTGAAATATAGAAGAATTGAAATCATAGATCACTATGTGTTGATGATATGAGCTGTCTAAACCAGAATTCTTGAATGGCGAAAGAGCCTACTACTCGTTATATCAAACAATTTCAACTAATAAAAACTACGTCAATCAATCAAAAATTACGCACGCTCACTGAAATGATTAAGTTAACTCCATGACTACATCCATCAAATAATATGCTAGCAAACATAGTCTAAGCGTAGTAGAATTTTTCTCATCAATTTTTTAACAAAAATAAAGAATAAGTTGCAGAAGACTACTTTTATAAGCTGTAATAAAAATATTTTATTGTATAATAATATTTAGGATTTATTGGTTTTTCACAGAGCAATGTTACCAAACTTTGTTATTTGCCAAATTAGCTCATTTTATTGGGCTAATGGACTGGTCCATTTACTCATGTTGCAATCATATTTTAGAGAATTTGATAAATATGAAATTTAAGGCTTGAATTTTATTGTGAATTTTATTATATGAGTGAATGTTTAACAATGAAACAAAATGTTATTTTGAATGTTATGAAAATAAAAATGAAAGTTTAAATTTCAAATATGTAAAGACATAAGAATGATGTGGTTTTTATGTAAATACACCTAATATTTTTATTTAAAAAAATTAAAATTAATTCATCATATTTTAAAATATAATATTCAACAATAAATTTAAAAATCGTTTGAAAAAAACCATTAACCTCTGGTCAAGCATTATTTTCTATAACAAGGATGTGTTGACCAGACTTTAAGCGAAATTTATTTTAGGCCACAGAGCACTAAAAGGTATACGTGTCCACGATTCCCAACTCCCAACTAATTGGCTCCCATTCAGATTTATAATTATCATCTTAATCCGTCCTTATCTTTCATATTAGAATGTGATATATATATATATATATATATATATATATATATATATATATATATATATAATATGATCAAAATTCTCTTCACCAAATATTTCTACTGATAGAACAACTCGAAATAAAGCACATGTCACCAAATAAGTCTCTACGAGAATAAACAATGACAATCAGAAGGTAGCCAAACTAGAGGGCAAAGAATTGGTCGAGCAAACGCCCAAGGGTCAACTGACTCAGACGTCGGCTGAACCAGAGGTCCAAGATCGATCGAGTAATCAAACAAAGGTAAACTGACCTTGAAGTCTACCGAACAAAATGTTAACTAACTCGGAGATCACTCAAGTAGAGACCAACTAACAATAGTATGGTATGAAGTCGATTGATTAGGGGTCGGCCGATCGATTAAACGAGGTCAACATTGTTATTTTAACTTCTAAAAAGTGAAATGCATCTGCTTCATGCATGGGTAAGATGGTTTATATATGTAAAACTGACGTATAGGTATTAGATATGTAAATACAAAAGAATTGAGGGGTATGCATGTAAAGCTTCCTTTTAGTATATTTTATCAAAAACCTATAAATGTAAAAAATTTAAGATTAGATATTAAATATGTAAATACAAAAGAATTGAGTGGTATGCATGTAAATCTTCATTTTAGTATATTTTATCAAAGATTTATTATTAAATCTTTGATAAAATATACTAAAATGAAGATTTACATGCATACCACCCAATTCTTTTGTATTTACAAAATACCTAAACTTCAATCTTTACATATATATATTTATACAATCTTATCTATATGCTTGAAACGATATATTTTACTTTTTAAAAGTAAAAAGAAATGATATTTTGATGTGAGATGAAATTTTGGATGGTATAAATGTAAAATTCAAAGTTTAGATGTTAGAAATGTGAATACACATGAATTAGGTGGTATATATGTAAATGCCCCAAAAAAATTCTGATATCACATTTATATAATAAACGAATAGAGAACAATAACCCTTCACGAATAAAGAACAATAGCAATTAAATTGAAAGCAGCGATTATGTGAAGAGAAAAATGTTTTATATTAGCCTTAGAATGTAAATAATATCGTAAATAACTAAATAATTCATCGTCTCAGTGTTAGAAATATTAATTCAAAGAAAATTACTAATGTGCCCCTCCAATTTTTATGAATTTACATATGTAACCACCAATACATTAGATTTGACTAATATGGTTTGTCAGCCCATTTAAAACAAAATTTCAGGCAGAAATAGGCCCACCAGCTTTGCTTGGAAAAATTTCAACAATGTAAAAATCTGCTGTAGCTATTATAATATATATATATATATATATATATATTTATTTATTTATTTAAAAGGTTAGACTATAACTAGAAAGCTGTCACAGCATCTAGTCAAGACCGGTGGGAAAACAGTGATTTCAGCGACAGGTTTTTAAAAAAAATGTCAAAATACAGTTTATCCAAATGAGCAAAATTGTGGTGCAGTGACACACCACTGCCCCAAAAGGACAAACGGACCGTAAATCTCCTTTGTGATGATATTGTGAAAATTTGACATGTCCCTATTATTCTCATGTGAGCAGGTTCTTACTTCTCATTTTAAAGCCTTTGAATCCTAAATATTTGTTAAGTTGTCTCTATAGTTGCTATAATTGGCTCGATCGGCTTCTTCAATTTTGTCACTATAGCTCACAGCCCACTAGAAGTGGACTTAGGAACATTCTAGAGTGAACAATCATCCCCCCAAAGATTTAACCTCTCTTGACGAATTATAAAATAAATAAATCAATATTTATAAATATGTAATTTCACAATCTTCAATGAATATTTTTGCTTATTAAATAAGAAAAAAATATATATCGAGAAAAGTTGTATGACTTGCCCGTTTGGAACAGCTTGTAAGTGTGGTCGCGTTTTTGAAAACGCCACATAACCATTTGGTTCGCGTGCTTTTGAAAACACTGTCTGTTGTGTTTTGGTTTTTTACACTAAACGCAGGCCGCCGGTCGACCCCTGCGGTTGACCCGTGGGCCGTGTTTCAGGATAAGCTGCTTATTCTGAAACGCACAAGCTGCCCAAACAGACCCTTAATTTTCAACGAGTGCTTGACTTAACTTTCAATTATTTTACTTATTTAAAAATAGTTTATTTTTATAATAAATTTATGCACTATAAAAAAAAATGAAGCCAATTTGAACCTATGCTAAATTATTAGGTGAAATTTAGAATTTATGGCATCTTTTGAATCTTTAAGTTACTTGGCATTTTACGTAGTAAAACTAAAATGCTAATATTACAAAAAGGCGTACATGAAAGGATTAACCATAGGTTTGGTTGTAGTGGATTAATCAATATTCTAGGAACTAAGGTTAATATAGTATTTGCGAAAGGGCACAAGGTTACTTATTATTAGTAGGAGACCCACAAACTCTCCTTGTTCATAGAGAAAATATTATATCTGGATAATTGGGCGTGTGGATAACGTCGTGGATTGCACCATGCCATTTGCATAAAAGCACGTTGCGATCCATACCATCCTCTGGCTGACACACGTAATGCTTTCTTTAGTTTATAGGAAATATACCAAACTGAAAGAATATTGCGGAGGTGAAATATTACAGGTTTGGGGTCCAAGAAAATGATTCAAGGTGGACGAGGAGAAGAGAGGCGTAGGAAAACTCACAAGGCAAAAATTTTGTTTTGTTTAGAGAAGCTTTTGAGTGCAGATAATCGACCGCCATAATAAAATGGGAGAAGGAAATCGATGGAGCACAATGGAATAATGACTATTTATTGAACCAATTTTAGCTCACTATCATAATTATCAAAAAAATCCAAATCCATTACCAGTGCAGATCGAACGCAGTTCTCTAGTGCAACTTACACAACATAGATCACAATTTCCACTTCTTGTTATCACCCTTCACCTTCCACTCACCTACCAACACGAAGCCACTTGAGCTTCTTCTACATTCTCTTCATCTCACTTTTTCTCTCTTTTATCCTCTCTCCACTTCCACACAACCTAGGACGATGCCCAGCTTTGACATTGAATGTGATGGCTGGCCGAAGAACAAAAAAGTGTGTGGTGTCATAGCATTCACGATGACTGATCCATCACTATTTTATGATGTGTCAATTCCGAGTGCAGGGAAGGAATGGAGGACTCAGACCGTGCTAGTGGTGATCTTTTGTTGTGCAAACTAATGCTGGAAAAAAATTCATGCAATAATCAACCAACCAAATATAATGCGACTTACGTGATTCAACACAAATCTGCTTGTGTCCATGGGGAAAGGCTATTCCACTATCAACAGGTGGGATAAAAAGAAAAGATTGATCGAATTCGGGGTTACAACTTAGCACACCAAAACATCTATAATTCTTCATATAAATAAAAGATGACTAGGATATACAAATTAGGAATAATTCAAATATGTATATAAAAAAATTATATCTTAGATCTTCTCATATTAAGTTTCATAATATAGAAAGATCACAAAATTAGATCTTCTCAAATTATGCTACTAAATATCAATCTTTCTAATATACACACTTTTTAATTTACAATAATTAGTTTTTAATACTTTCCATAACAATCTCCACTCCATCTCTCACTTTCTGATAAGTGGGAGATGTCAAAATGAGCTCCAACGCGAAAACGACGACACTAAGATGGTTGCCTATATACCTCTCTTTCTCTAAGAGATCAAAACTCTTGAAGTTCTTCAAAATAACTGAATGAATCAATCATGAGCTCGATTGTTCACCAGACTTTTATTGTTGCTCAAATTTTGGTTACACCTTTACTATCATAAAACACAATCAGAGACTCCATATCAACTCTTGAGTCTACTAGTAGGCCCTTCATTCATATTGTTTCTTTCAATTCCTCGACGATTGCCATGTATTGAGTCTCCTGATAAACAAAGAAAAAGTAGACTGAGGATTGAATCTTCAACTGTCTAGACATTCTATCAATGTGGATTAAAAATAAGTCATAGACTCATGCTTATCAATATCACATACATAGTTCAAATAAGTGTAGCGTACACACAAAAATAATAATAGATGTTTGTCTTTCAATTATAAAGTCGAAATCAAATTTACCCTTCTAATACCTCAAAATATTCTTCACCGCTTGCCAATGACTCGTTTCTAGATCGCATACGAAACTGCTCACAATACTAACTGCTTGTTTAATATCTGGTCTTGTACAAACATTGACATTCATTAGGATGTCGAGTGCACTAGCATATGAAATCACTCACATGTCTTTTCTCTGATTTTAGAACACTTATTTAAACTCAACTGAAAGTGAGATTTAATGGGTAGATTCACAATCTTGCTCGAGTCATCAACCACAAAATTCTTCTACACCTTCCAAACATATGCTCCCGCCGAGAGCTAAACCTTTGCCATTGTCTTGTTCTTGATAACTTCCAAAACTAGCTCCTTCATTTTGAAATATTTGGATTGTGCATCTTTATTTTATCAATCTCAGTCTGACTAGTATATGCAATTAATACGTTATCAACAATTAAAAGTAAGTAGAATAAATCATCACTGAACAAACTTTTAAAATATGCATAGTGATCAAATTGGCTTCTTATGCTATCATGTCCCATTATGAACTGATGAAACTTTTTATTCCACTATCGTGGTGATTGTTTCAACCCATATAATGACTTGTCTAATCTACAAACAATGGCTTTTGAGGCTTTATAACTAGACAACTGTAACATATAAATCCCTTTTCTAAATTCCCCATGTATGAACACTTTCTTCGTATTAGGCTGCTCTAAAATTGGATAGAACTATGCTAGAAGCGCTAAAAGAACACAGAATGAGAGATGCGTGACCACAGGAGAGAACCCTGCATTGTATTGGACATCATTTCTAAAAAATCCAATGACTTTACTTTCCGGAGAAAGCTTCACTAGTCTCTTAGTAGCATTCTTCCAAAGAGACAATCCATTCCCCATTTTCAAAGGTCACTATCTGGGGCTCTTCATCGTTTCTTTTTAATGATAAAAAGTTTCAGCCTATGTGTGTGAAAATGCAAATGCAATGTGATCTTTCGCTAAACGAGTTTTAGGATATTCTTGAGTCTGGTCTTGCTTCTAGCAATCGATTCTTGAGTAGGGATCTCAGCTTCAACATCTTCTTCCACCATCTCTTAAACACTATCAAAAAGTACATCTTGTCTAGTAAATGAATCAAGTACCAGAGTATGACTGGATGATTTATGTGGAACAAATGTAGTTGCATCGAACTCTAACTTATGCTGCATATATGGTCCCAACAAAATTCTCCACCTGTTGCAAGTTCAGAGGCGTCAATAAGATCTTCTCTCAAACATAACATTCACGCTAATGATGATCTTCTTCTTCGTCTAAGCATATTGTTTGAAATACTTGACTCTATGCATCAAGCCAATGAAGAACACCTTCTTTGATTGTAATTCTAGTTTATCGTTCTGCATGTGGTAGTATACTAGACAACCAAACACTCTTTTGTACTCATAATCTTTAAAGTATGCCACGGCTTCATCTCCTTTAGGGGTTTTTTCCAATAGCTGGAGAAGATAGGCAATTCACCTAGTAACAAACATAGTCTATGAAGTTGTGGGAATAAAAAAACAAACCAAATGAGATGCAATGTGATCATTCATCCGAGCATTACGAAATATTTCAGATTTTTGTTTCAGGTAGCATTTTGAATATAGATTTTATTGGAATACTGCATGATTATCCAAATTTGTTTGTACATAGTTGATTATCTGAATGATTTGTTCTACAATAGGTATTAGATTATGTCCGAATTATTTCTTCCAATGGGAGAACATTTTCAAAATTGTCCTATGTATTTGGTCATTTTAGTCCCAGACTTTTATATGGCGACTATTTTAGCTTAATATTAAAATTGTCAAAGGATTAATTTGATATTTTTATATACTTGGGACTAAAATGAGCCTTTCTACCTCCATCTCCTCACCCAACATTGAAACCCATTATTATTTAAAATTGAGTGAAATTAATTAATTAATTAATTACATCGAAATGAATCAAATAATTTAAAAATATCTAACTTCATAATCATCATTTCTTTTGAATCCATAGTTAAAAAGGAGATAACTTGCAAAGGCAAGCAAGAAAATAAAATTAATAAAAATAAATAATGCAGTGGATTAAAAACTTTACCTTTCATATTCCTTTTTCCAATTGAAATAGGGACATTTACATTCGTACCACCCATTTTTCATGTATTTACATTTCTAACCCCTTAACTCTATTTTTATATTTCTACCACGCACAAAAGGGCATATATATGAGAATTGAATTATATGTGCTTGTGTATACGCAAATGCCAGAATGAAGAGAAAGCTGATTTGTTAAGGACCTGAGTCCACCCGCAAAGTGCCGAAGCGGATGAACAAAGCCAATCGGCTGAAGTGGTTGAACTTGGTTCATCGGTAAAGATGGCTGGAGTGAAGCAGCATCGATAAAACGGACCACCAAGAGGAACCATAATGACTAATGGAGACTATATCAAATCCCTAATTAAAGACGCCGTCAAGCAATCAAAATAGAAGTCTTTTATTAGCGTCAGCGATGATAGCCGTACCGACCATATTTGACAACCTTTGTTAAGGGTGTCGTCGGGATTCTAAAACCCAAGTCATTCAAAGGTATCAGAGACGATGATCGTACCCTTCATTTCGAATAATTTGATAATTTTGACGGTTGAATATCCCATTTCTAAGGTAACATAGACAATTCAGGTTAAGGGGCCATCTCCCTCTCTCTTACATGGGACACAAGTCTTATGTTCATAAATATATAGAGTCTAAACTTTCATATTTATACTCATAGCACTCGTATCTTTAACTTTACATAAAAATAACACAATTATTAATTTTTTTTCAAAGTTATAATATACTTTTTCATGTATAGTTATAAAAGACTAAGGTGCTATATATGTACATAAATAAATGGACAAAAGAGTTTTAACACCAGATAAGCCTGCTGGGCCAGGCCGAATCTTTTCTATGGGCCATCACATATGCTCAATATTTATAAGGAATCTAAAATATTTATTTGGGCCTTCTATCGTCATTATTGGGGATTAAATTGACAATACTATATGTGTGTGTGAGTGTGTCTATATATATATATATATATACATCATGATTAGAGCCTATGGTGATGCTAGCATGCTACCATGATGGAGAACATCATGCGGAGAATTCCTAGCACGAAGGAAGAATTCCTAGCACGAAGGAAGAATTCCTGGCACAAAGGGAGAATTTTCTATTACGGGTCTAGTTACTAGTTACCCTTTCCTTACTTATTTAATTCAGATTCCTATAATCCCTTTTGGAGTCCTTATTTGGCCATCATGCTACTCAAACTTTGAATCTTGATTTTTTTTTTACTTTAATTAGGATTTCCTTATCTACTTTCTGACAATTGTAGCAATTGTTTTATTTGAGTTATTTTCTTCCTTAAAACTATTTTGTCCTAAAGTTATAGCTCTGCAGCCTATATAATGGCCAACTCCGTTCTTTGTAACCACTAAGTTTCATTTTAAAAATAATGAAGAATTTCTTTGCCGAGAGTTAATTCTCATTACTCTTATATTCGAGTTGCTTTAGCATTGCCCGTGGATTCGGGTTGTTATCTCTTTGCTCATGGATTCAAGTAATTTCAAGAAGAAGGTGGTGGCCATATCATCTCTTTTATAAACACTACACCCTATTTATTATTTTAATCTTAAGTTTACAACTAGAATTCTATTTATCAAATTTTTATGCTTCTTTTCTTTGTTATTTTTAAAAATAGATAAAATATTTGCTTGCCTAAAAAATCTTTGTTATAGAAATTTGAATCTTGTAAAATAATTAATATGACATTTTATTAAAACATCAATTTTTCGAGGGTGTTTTTATTCGAGCAAAATTTAGCATTGATAGGATTTACTAAACCTAAAAAATCATCGATCATTTAAACCAATCTTCATGTTGTAGTTAATAAATCTGGATTTATGTGTAATATCATGAATCTAAGAAATTCACGTATTTTTTTGTTTGGCTTTACTTCGCAAATCCGGTGAAAAATCCTTATCAAATGCACTGCCAAACAAAATACCCTCTTAAATTAAACTTTACCAAATCACCTATCATAAAAGCACGCAGTGCAAGTCCTATTTTATTTAATTAAGAGTGATCTATTTGGAGGTATAATAACTTTATATCTAAAAATGAGTGCAACCATTGAACTTCCTTGTTTCACTAAAAAAATGTAAATTAGCTTTAGAATAGGGGACCTCTTCTAAATCCAATCTTCTCATTCACAATAACTTGAAACCAAAAGTATATCTTTCTTCTTTTCTTTTCTTTCTCAGTGTGAAAAATATTATAGGAAATTCTAAACATTTTCTCTTATCTACCATGGATTCTTATTAATTAAGTGTTAGCAAATAAAGCAAGCTATGTGAAAGACTAGAGCTAGAGCCAATCAGTTTACTATAGAAAGTATATTGTTGACTTGCATTAAAATATTAGAACATTACATTGAATAAGAAAGCAATATAAGTTAATCTATAAAAGGCTGTTGTTTGTATTTGATTGTATTGATCTCAAAAATTAACTGAGTTTTAGGTGTAAAAGAAAAGTATATTGCTATAAGGAAAATATATAGTCATTGTATATCAAATAAAGACCAAAATTATTAAAATATGGCATCATCTCAGCATGTTAATCAGATAAAGAAATTCCATATAAATCTCAGAGAAGAGAACAAGTCGACATAATCAATTTGTCAAGGCAACTCGACATACAGGTACTGTTTATCAGCTGCATCAACTACGTCAAATAAGTCGACAAAGCAAACTTATTTTTGTCAAGCTATTCAATAAACAAAAGACATTATCAGCTGCATCAACTTACTCAGGATTATATTTTTTATAATTTGAATTTTTTGTTGAATTTTTTGTGTTGTGATTTAAATAACACTTTGTGGGCAGAGCTGACCCGAACCTATAAAATGACACGAATTGCTCAAGCCAAATCCAGACTATAGGCTGAATAATATCAAATAAATTAAAATAAAAAATAATAATAATAACCAAAAACAGCCTAATCTTCAATTATTTTTTTTTTATTCGAGTTAATTTTCTTCCTTCTAGGAAGATTCTTCGTGGCTCTGCTCCTCCGCGGTCCAGTAGGTCTTTACTGCCAGTAGAAGCTTCTCCCTCTGAAAGGGCCCGTCTTCGTGGTCCACTATCTCGCTCTCCCATCTCATCCCATCCGCAATGCTCTTTATCTTAACCACTATATCCACGTCATCTCTTATGATCACTGTTCCCTCAGGCCTCAGTATTCTATCCATCTCCAGCAGTATATTCTCCATCTCGCACCTGATACAAAATCAGAATAGTATCAAAGCAAAAAAAATGAACTTTGCGCAAAAAATTCAATTTTTTTTCCTTTAAGCTTCATTTTAGCTGTAATAAAAAATGTTTGGATTAATTATTACTGAATTACCTATTTTCATAGATTGTAAACAAAGAATCAGCATGGAGGAGATCGTAGGTCCTTGGATACGTTGACATTGCCTCGCACCTGCAATAACCAATAGAGAAAAAAAAGATTGTAATTTTAGTCAAATGATCCATTTTATACGAACAAATTCGTACTGGATAACAAATCCTGACCAGTCTTGGTATGTTCCGATCAATCCCCTCTCATAAACGACCCCTAGAGCGTCGGCGTTCCCCGCCGTCGGAACTACATTCATCACCCAGAGAGGATCTTCAATTAGCGCCGCCGCGAAGCCACCGAGCTTCGCGTTCATGTCGAGCACGTTGCGATATCTCCCCTGTTTTCCAAGCTGCGGAATCGTCGATTTATAATAACGGATCCTCTTTCTCCACAGCTCAGTGTCCTGCAGGAACATATCGGCGGTAACGCCATTAATGCTGCCGCTTTCAATCCTCGGTGGCACCGCCGTGAGCCTCTCAGGCCATTTCTTGAGTTCGCCGCCGGCGATTTCATTGGTTCCGGTGATATCGGGAAGAGGAGTGATGCAAGGTTCTATTTTTCTGTACCAAGCGATGTCTGGATGGAATGAAGAGCAAAAAGGTGGAGTTTTGATAAGCTTGCGATTGACTTTGCAGAGAATATGGTTGTTGGGCTTTTGCCAGATAGCGATGTCGTTTTTCTCCTCTATCTTCTTCCAGCAAAGACTACGGGCCACAGATTCAATGGCATTCTGCTCTTCGTTCAGGTCTTCCTCCGTTCGCTGCCATCCCTTCCAATGCCGCTTCCAGTTGATCGGCGGACCGGATAGAATCCAGTACCCACCCGGTCGGAGAATTCTGTCGATTTCTATCAGATAAAGCCCGTCTGCTCAATTGCAAAATCAATTAGTTCAGTACCCACCAATTCTACAAACTCTCGAATCAGAGTAATGAAAATAATTAAAAAAAAGAGTCAATCTTTACCATATTGATGCCAGGGGATAAGGCACCGCGAGCAGTGCGCCATGTCGAAGGCTCGGGAGGGGTAAGGAAGACGATTTGAAGCCAGAACGCCGATCAATGCCGGCACTCCACGTTCAAGAGCGAACTGGACCTGCGCCTCGTGTGAATCCCTTGGCGCGAACGATACGGCTATGATATTCCTCGATAGAAGAAAAGCTCCCCAGCTCGCTACCTATACCAGAGAATCAATTAAAAAATAAAAATCCAATTTTTAACCCCAAGAAAGAAACAGGGGAAGCAACTTACACCGCATCCGGTATCAATGGCAGTCCGAATCGACCCATCTCTAAGCGGAATAAGCTGTTCAATATCATCAATATAAGCATCGGCGCCATTCGGGAACATGGTTCCACCACCAGGGAACCGGAACTTGTCTCCCTCGACACGTATCCAGTTCTGCACAGCTTTCTCAACAGTTAGTTCCTTATGTGGAACGTTCGCAAACCAAGCAAACTCTCTACTCGTCGGCCATGGAAATGGTGTTCTATATCCCTTCGGCGCTGGAATCAAACATTTCAAAATCTCACCTTTTTCTGGGCAATGACGTTCCCTGTAAATAAGACGGTCGCGTTCGAACTTGAGCGAACGCTGCACATCTTCGCAAGGTGTGTATTCCGACAAATCGGCGGAGCAAGGTGGGAAGTAGTGAGTCGGCCGCGAGAGAGCTGCAGAGTTGTTGGCGGCGTGGTGGGCGGTGAAGTCGAGATGGGTGGATGTCATTTTGGAGGGGTTTAAGGGGGTGGGATTGCAGTCGATGGGGGAGGAGGTATGGCTGTTGTTTTGCCAAATTCCGGCGAGGTAGGAGGCGGTGCAGAGCATGGCGACGAGGGTGAGAGTTGTGAGGTTCATCTTGGGTTTTTGGTGAGATTTGGTGGCACCTGCCATAGTTATGGAGTCTTTAGTTCTTGTTGTCGCTGGGGAGACGTTGAAGATAGTAAGTAATTCAGAGAAGAAGATGGGGTGACCGATGTCTATAGAGCAGTCGAGGAAGATGAGTTCTGCGACTCTGTAATATATGGTTAACTGGTATGGAGCTGCCGCACAAGGTTTCTAATTTTATCAATATTTTGTGAAAATTGTATTTCAGTGGATGAATTGATAACACGAAAGATATATTTGAAAGTGAAGCAACAATTTTCTGAACGAAAAAAATAAATAATTAGATAATTTAAATATTTATGTAATATTTATATTATATTTTTATCATATAAATTAATGTGTTGTAGTATATTTTAATGATAATTTATTTTTCATATAATACAGACAATTAAAAGGGAAATAAGGCTTGCTTAACTTTCCAATAACTCCCCATGTTCTCTGTTTATGCACCGACATCTTATTTTTATGAAGTATAGAAGGTTTGCAAGTTTTTGCCACCATTTTTCCATGTACTATAAAATTGCAGAATTCTTCTTTTCCATATAGTCTATCCCCATCAGTTCCTTTCCTACCCTCCCATACAAACTATCCTGATTAATAAAAAGAAGGAAGAAAGGCCTATAATCATAGCTAGTGCCCCAAAAGCATCACCCAAAGCACATGATGCACCTCACACTCTCTCCCATGTCACCATGCTCTGCTATCCCTCGTAACTTGTCGGAGTCTTGGCAACATAATAACAATACCTCATCCTCCATAACTTTCGATCACACCCCTAACAAATACTTGTGTGATATCCACAAATATTAACTTTTTTGCCCACCTCATCCTCGATAACTCTACCACCCACGCTTTTACAATCGACTTGCTACTTACTGCATTGCCGCACCCACTTGTTAAAATATACACCTTGTGAAGATGTGCAGCGCTTGCTCAAATTTGAACATAAATTACTTCTCTATAAGGACCATCATTATCCTAAAAACGGTGAGATTTCAAAATTTTTTCGTTGAATCAAGTAAACTAATATATCTACTTTCTTCTTTTTCCAATAGTATTGAACGTGTTTATGATGAGTTGCTTGAGGAACGAGTAAAGATCTGATAGATGGACAAGGATCTTAAGGTGCTCGTGATGGAGAAAGAAAAAAATCTTTAACTGGATAATGAACGTTTATAGAATCATCTTTTCGAAAGAAAATATATAATATCAGAATTTAAAGCAGAGGCTAATACCTAAAAGCAATGGAAAACTTCATAAACTCCTTGGCTTACTATACCATGATTCAGGTTCACGTTCAGTAAGCTCTTGATAAGGCATTTAAGGTAGAAGTGATATAAGGACATAGAACATTACACCAAGAAAGGTAAAAGGCCTTATTGTTTTGAGAAAGGCCTTATACAAGGCTTCTTAAGATAAGTTTTCTTAGTGCATTGTAAGATCGAGGGGAATGTCATGGAAATATTTCCCAATCATGCACTTAAGGACCCGTCTCCTTAAAAGTTGATGACACGAGAAACTGATTTGAAGAATACATATTTCAACGACAAGGAGGTTGATGTCATGTATACACCTTATCTTATGTAAATGTATCTTTTGCGTGTTATGCTCTATTGGATGTAAATTGATCAACATATAAATATGCAAGAATGATTATTTTTATGATCAAGTTATTGATTTTTTTTGTCGTTAGACCTTCTATAATTATGATTGAAATTTTATCATGATAGTAGTAGGGTACATTGAAGTTGTAATATAAACTAGGATCCTTAGCTATGTTGAAAGGCTAAGGGGATGCATTGATGTTAAACTCAATTAGGCTCTTTAGCCATGCTGAGTAGGTCATCAAGGATTCAATATTTTCTTTTCTTTGGATAAGTCTTGTGGGATGTTACCCCAAATTTTATCTTCTAGTTAAAAAAAATCTCAAAGTTAAATATATTAAATTTAGTTTCTTTTGACTTAAACTAGCTTAAAACTTGACTCATGATTAAGGGCATTTTGGCGCAGTTGCAGCTGCTACGGGGAAGCTGGCTATTTATTTGGTTCAGCTGTGTGAAAACAACTGCGGGGTAGCTTTTTCTGTAAAAATGACTAAACTGCCCCTGTTTGTTAAAATTGTTAAAAAATTTTAATGTATTTATGTATATGGAGGTTTAATATACGTAAAATTTTTAAAAATATTATTATTAATTATTCATATGAATTAAATTGAAGTTTTATATACGTGTTTATTTATATTTTTAAAATTTCTATAAAAATATTTAAAAGTGTGATATTTTGTGTTTATATATATTTATAGGAGAAATTTAAAAGTTTAATTGATTTACAATAAAAATAATTTTGTAAATTTGTAAAAAAATTTAAAATCTCTTTATGTATATATGTATGTTTAAAAATTTTATGTATATACATATAAACATATAAACTTATAGAGTTTTAAATTTTGTAAGCATATAAACATACATTTTTACTTGCATTAATAAAGATATATTAAGACATCTCAAGTCAAATACAGTAGTTTTTATACATAAAGACATCTCAAGCCATATAGTTTTGGAATTACAAAATAGTCTAGATGTACATAAAGACATCTCAAGCACTAGCTAGTAGCAGTAGAGTGAAAAAAAATTCTAAAACTATTACAACGACGAGTAACATAATAATAATGTTATTTTTAACAATGACACGTTGTAGCTCCCGTGTCAGCCCGTCCTCAAGTGAAGCTCATCACTCCCTACCATCGTCATCCTGAGAATTCGTCAAACTGTCCGCCCACCAGACGAATCTGCACTGTTCTGCAATGTTCCGTGGGCAGCTATAAAACTTTCAGTCATAGCTGTGTGCCTGTCATGATGTCAAAAGCGTTGTTTGCAGGCCACAATGACATAACACTCGTTGAGAGGTAGCTGACATCCTAGAGCTCATATTTTTCTGAAATGCAAGCTAAGAGAGAACAAAATTAGTTGCATATTTGCTAATCAAAAAGGAATTTTCATTAATACATACAGAAGACTAACATGATTCAGAAAGGGCAGTTAATGCTAACAACTGTACTCAACAAAATAAAAATCTTCTTTTCAAAACAAACATTGTTTTAAATTATAATGTCTTTACAACAAATCAGAAAGAAGACAATCACTCTCCAACTAATGTGGTGGTTATCTGCTCTCAAAGGGCTCCCATTTCATTTGCACCCTCCCCATCCTTTGTGCAAATGGTGGCATTGTTATTCTCCTCCTGTGACAAAGATTGCCCAATGCAGTATTCAAATGCTTATACAGGCACTTCCTCTTTATTCTCCTCGACACGCCGGAAATCAACATCACCTCAAGCTAGAAGTGCCAGAAATTTACAGGCACTTCCTCTTTATTCTCCTTGAAAAATAGCATGTGATGAGCATCGTGCCGAATCTTCTTTGGCGTTCGTGCAAAAGTTGGATCTGTGGGTTGTATGATGTGTTGTGATATGCTCATAAGAGCACTCAACCATACTGAAAAATACCTGCTTATTGTCTTTGATGAGTGCTGGAAGCGTTCCATCGCGCCGCGCACTGAATTGTTCTGTGATAATATGTAGAGTGTGATGCCCAACACCTCACGATCAATTGTCCTAGATGGCCCGTGGAGTCCATGAGATGTTGTTAGTTCTGCTAGAAGGCCATTGAAAACATCCTGCGACATGCAGAAGATGTTTCTCTTTCTCGTTGGGTGTCTTGTAAGCATTTCTGCCATCCATTTGTCCCCAATATGAGATGATGTGTAACAGGGCGAGCGGTCGATGTATGTGTTATAGTAATCATAAGCAAATTTATAGCTGCATTTCTCCTTCTGTGTCGTGCTTCCTCTGGGTCCATGATGATCTAAATTGTACATGTTCAAGTAAATGCATTCAGTATCAATAGAAGAAAATATGTTCACTCAAATCACCAAAATCAATACTGGGATACAAGTGTCAGAAAAACCACAAATGAAATATAAATGTCCAAGACCAAATAACATAGAATAACAATTTCAAATCATAAGTTCCATCGATAACAATAATATCATATATATGCCACCTGTCGCTCTGTACTGAGTGCAGCAAAGAAGTCTCTATGGAGCGAATCACAGAGGAGGTCGAGAGCAAAGTAAAAAAGGTCACGGTCCTCTGAAAATTTTGGATCAGCTTCAAGAAGTCCAACTATCTCAACAACAGAAGTTTTTTGAACTCTGTGGTGGGCATCATTAGATGACTCGATAAGGTATGAGAGTTGGTTTCTTATAGATGCAGCTCCAGTCTTTCTCTTGCTTTTGGAACGAGGTCGCTTTGTACGGTTGGTGGACTGAATTTCAGGTGGATCCAGGCTGTGGAATTTTGTTGAATCATTTGATAAAGTAACCGCCACATTCTTGGGGGTTTGACCAAAACCTGTCTGGCTAGGCACACTTACATATTTCCCTGTAGCAACCACCAAACATCCGGTCTAATTTCTCCTCGAAGTCGGGTTCTATTCCAGCCATTTTAAATTTTTTTGCAGCTGGCACAACCTGGAGAAGAAAATGAAAGATATTCAGTTGGAATGAATATACTGAAATGAATATATTGAATGAAAAATATCTCACCGCAAGCCTTTCTCGCCACCACTCCTCCGGAGCATCAATCGTTCTCTTCACCGGATCTCATCCCAATCTGGTCGAGCCTCGCATCATATAATTATTGTTAGATGCATGTAATGTATTTGCAACAAAAAAGTCATAGAAAGTGGGTGAAAAAGTGAAAGAAGATTTGCATGCATACCACTCACTTGGTTAACACATATGCATCATGCATGCCACTCAATTTGTATTTATTTTTCATGCATACCACTGAATTTTAGAAGTAGGATAAGAATTATGTGGTGTATGTATGTAAATGCCCCACCAAATAGACAAAAATAATAATTTATAGTTTAATAAGCCAAAGATGAACCAATTTGATCAGAGTGCACAATGCCAAAGATGAACCAATTTGAACTCAAATGAGCTCAGATCAAAGTATTTGAGGCAACACTTAAAACTTTAAGACATACACCTTGATTCTTATATAACACCTCATTATTTAGCATCTTATAAATACTATTTACGCATCATATATAACTTTGGGCACTTTACACAAGTCTCTTCTAAGCAACAACTAATGAAAAAACTTTGAAAGCAATGATTGTTATGCAACGATTTCATTTTTCACTAATGAATCAAGCAAATTTGTCTCCACTACAAAATGTCATAAATATGCATGAGTTTTAGCAAGTCGTATATTATAAATTTGGTGATTTTAATAGATTCCTACACACTGTGAGAGCAATTGCTAGTATCAACTATAGTATTAGAAGTGCTCCCCTCATTTTCAACCTTAGGCAATTCTTGATAGTATGACTATATGTGCCTAGTAAATAAAATAGTCTCCAGAAAATTGTCACCAACAACTCTATGAAGAAAAATAAAATTTTTAAAAACTACAATTTATGGAGAATGGTTTGATGAACTAGTTTTCTCAAATAGCTTAAAATACCATCCACATTATCCACATTGTAGTCAACCGAAATAGTTTTCGTAGATCCGAATGGGTGATGTTGCAAGAGAAAATAGAGATTCGTGCAGGGGAGAAGACAGATCCGTGCAGGGGAGAAGAGAGAAATGTCTCCCCCTTGTAACGATTTACCCCGATTCAAAGCAGAGGAGAAAGGAGATTCATCAAAACAAGCGAGGAAGAAGAGGAGTTTTACACTTTACCTACGAAGAAAGAAACATGTTTCCTCGAGAAAGAGGATGGCACAGGTGGCTCGCAAGAACTTCTAGAGCGGTAGAGGAGAAGAGGGGTTCGGGCGAGCAGAAGACCGAGGTCAAGGGTAAGAAAGTTTTTGGCGAAGTGAAAGTTGGGGCCGCGGGTTTATCGCGGCCCGCTTTCTCCCAAACTTCGATGTAAGTTGCCGCGAAGCCGAGCCCCAAACAATGCCGCGAAACAAATTTCGCGGTACGTTGCCGCGCCGCACCCAAAAAATCCCAACCAAACACATTTAGTTAAAATAAAAATAAAAATTCTATAATTACAAGGCCTGCCCTTGTGTCGTATTATTATTCTAAATCAATTAAAACAAATAACAAGGTGTCAAAATAGTCCAAATTAATTTTTATTTATAAGATTATTTTAATTTTAGAGGATATAGAAGTGTTAAAATAACCCTCAATATTTTTAAATTAGAGTTTAAATAGTTCTCATAAAAGATTATTTTAACTCAACTGTTCATTTTAAATAATCGATCATTTTTTTTTTATATATTTTACTCATTTCTTTTAAAAGAAAGAGACGTTGACCCCAGGTTTATTGTTGACATTTCAACGTTAGAGATGGGAAGAACAACGACCGTAACCGTCACGGTTACGCTTCGACAGCTAATTTAACACCGATATTTTAAGATTATATCAAATTCTTGTAATAATTTTGGTCAACGGAAACGAACATCACTTCATCAGAGCCGTCCATCTTTTTTATTTTTCATTTATGGAGATTAGAACTAATTAACTGGATCTAAAGCAAGCGAAAGGGCCTTTTAGCTGTATTAACAAATTAGTGAGACGTGAGAGTCATTGTGAGACTGCGCTTTTCTTTGTAAAAAGAAATTATTATGATAATTTGATCAAGTTTTAATTAAAATAAATTTCAAAGATGTTTAATTTATTTTTAAATCAATATAATTCAATATAAAAAATGTGTCAGCATGAATTTCAAGTAGATTCAGTGCACTAAGAGATCGAGACGTATAATCAGAGAGGACATTGGTAGATGACGAAAGACACTTTAGTAGAAGATGAATGACTCACTAAACCAAGTGCAGGCCCTCTAAATAATGGCCCAAAAGTCAGTCGGGTGCAGACAATCTGATATGAAGACCAAGATCAATCTAGCTGAGAGCCGACATCGGTCGAACTCCTGTCTCAATCCAATTCAAAGTAAAAAATACACCATACATCTCACAGACAACTCTGATACTCTTATTAGGAGGTTGAGGATCGACCACAATATACTTCAAAGAGCATCTGGAAGGATTTTTTTGTTAAGGGGTGAGCTACCTATCGGATTATGATGATTCACTCTCTGCCTGACAGTCTAGTCTCATCCTGTTGACAAGAGGTTATCACTCAGGGATCGATAATCAACACTCATATTAGAACAACTGACAAAATCAAGTCGACAAGCATAGCCCATATGAGCTAAAGATTATCAGAAGTTGGTCGTTAACCCCAACTTTGCACATTTGGATGATCGGATCTTGTCGAACCAAGATCTACTGATCTCAGCGGACAGAATAGTAAGGTAATCGAGCCACAGACTTGTACTTGTAAAATACCTAAAAGATCTTCTAACGGCCCCATTAAAATAGAGGCAAGTATGTAATTACACATATTGTATCTCTCTCTCTTATAAATAGGAGAATCATTTCTTCAAAGTGGGATAATCATAAATTTGTTTTACCATTTATTATCATGCTCTCTCTCTCTCTCTCTCTCTCTCTCTCTCTCTCTCTCTCTCTCTCTCTCTCTCTCTCTCTCTCGGGTTCGACTCTCATACAATTTTGGATACAACAATAATATATTAAGATAACAAATTATTTGTATTTCAGCCATTTAAAAATAAATCAAGGGCTTTAATATTTATTTCAATTTAATTGTTGATTTTATTTTTTTTTGACATGAATAAAAAAAGATTTTAAAAAAAACCACAAACTCAAGGCGCTTATTTGATGACTCCCTCTAAATATTTTCAAATTTTTTGTTTATTTTTTAAAATCATAAATTTTGGTCATATAATTTATGATCTCTGTTAGGGGTATAAACGAGTGGAACTTAAGTGCCCAAGCTAAAAAATATCATTGTTCTTGTTTGACTTTGATACGGCACCAATAAATTTTCATCATCAGGCACAAATCTCGAAACATGACACGAATCTCGATGCAATCTTTTGAGCAAGAAACATTCAAATCTTAATAAAATATCATTCAGAGCTCCGATTTCAACAAACTTATAGTCAAACTGATCAGCTCGATGAAACAGACCCAATGATATCAAGATTAGTCTAATCCGAGTCAAGTCAAGCCCGGATTAAGTCATTAAACCACATTTAGAAGATTTTCGGATACATTGGAAGGTCAAATGGACGCCGACACTAGCAAGCCCATACTCGAATCGAGCGTCTCGACAAGACGAATCCAAAGAGCCTAAGATCACTCAATTCCGACATCATTAAGGCCATCAAATGCCCCTTAAACGCCGTCTGATCGAGGGGAGCCTTTTGAACCGTCTGATCGAAATGGCTGCATTAATTGCACCTATAGGCCTATAAATAGACCCCAACTCTCACATGGGAGGGGGGGGGAACCAAAAGAGATAGTCAAAGGAGAGAGTCTGAAGACTTGAGGAGAAGAAGCAGCTTTGCATCATCGCCGACCGCCGTCGATCACCGCCGATAGCCGTCGACCACCTCTGATCGTCGTGAACCTTCGCCGATTGCCGTGAACCACCGTCGATTGTCATCAACCACCATCATCGCATATCGTCAATCGACGTCGTCATCTACATCATATAATTACCTTTTCCCGTCCGTGGGACGAAGCGATTTCGTAAAAGTTAATCAATAATGGATTCTCGCAACTAGGCCAGACCCCGTGGTTTTTCCCTTTACGGGTTTTCCACGTAAAAACTTCCGAGTCACTGTGTGTTCCCTTTTATCCGTGTGCGTCTTGAAATCTCGTACAACGCTAAGACGATAATCTGCTACTCTACCACCGCGAATTTTCTAGTACTCATCAGACTTGTTTATATATCGAGCTCAAAAAATTATGTTCGTATTTGACTCGTTTATTTAATTGGCCGAACATGAGCTATTCATGACAAATAGTCAATTTGATAGCCATAGTCATAGCCTTAGGATATTAAAGTTTTGGACAAGATTTAAATCATATTGTTTAAGTTAATATATTAATTTAAATATAATTTATTATACATATATTTTATTTTTTAATTAATAATTCTAATTGATTATAAATCTCTCTAGCCAATTAAATTATTTAAAAATAATACTCATTAATTATTTCAAGTCAAAATTAGTTGAACACGAAAGAAAAAAATTTTATTTGTGTTCAGCTCATTTACACATCGAAAGTAAAAAATTTATTCGTATTCAACTTATTTACTTTGACAAACAAATCAAACACGAACTGCTAACAATGAATCGTTTGAAAGCCCTAATCTCTATAAGCAAACGTACACAATTTATCATTTTTTGAATTGGTGGACGCATCTGTCAGGTGGGACCCACTTTAAAAGGTTTCAATAAATTACAAGTTGGAATTAATTAGAATTCATAGGAGGTGGAGGATCGAACCGTCCGGTGAATAAACCGGCCGGTGAATTCTGGCACGGGCTTATGTTGCATCTATGCCGGTGTGGACCCGTCCCATGCTGCCAAGCGCCAATGGCTTTTGTTTGGCCAAACTTTTAAATAAAACATTTACCTTTTTTTTTTCTTTCTTTTTCAAGAAATTAAAATCAAATTCGTGTAAAAGTATTTATTAGAGGAAAGTTCCTGCAGACACCACATGCATGCGGTCCAGACGCGTATTTACATACATGACACCCAACTCTTATGTATTTTCATATCTAACATCAAAAATTTATTTTTTATATTTATACCTGATGCGTGCTGAAAAATTCGCGGCGGTAGAGTAACTAATTATCGTCTTAGCATTGTACGAGAATCCAACACACACAGATAAAAAAAATAAGCGATGAGGACTCCAGAAGTTTTTACGTGGAAAACCCGTAAAGGGAAAAACCACGGTCTCAGTTCACTACGAGAATCCACTATTGATCGACGTTACGTAAATCCCTCGTCCTACGTAGACTGAAACATGTAATTATATGATGTAGATTACAATGTCGACTGACGATATATGGATGATGGTAGTGGACGACAATCGACAGTGGTTCACGGTGATCGGCGGTGATCGACGGCTATCGGCGGTGATTGATGGCGGTCGGCGATGATGCAAAGCTGCTTCTTCACCTCAAGTCTTCATACTCTTTCCTTTTGCTCCTTCCCCTCTCATGCGAGAGTTGGGGTCTATTTATAGTGATTTTGGGTGCAATTAATGCAACCATTTTGATCGGACGGCTCGGAGGCTCCCTCGATCGACGGCGTTTGAGCGGCATTTGATGGTCTTAACGATGTCGAATCGAGTGATCTTAGGCTTGTTGGATTCGTCTTGTCGAGACGCTCGATTCGAGCATGAGCTTGCTAATGTCGGCATCCATTCGAACTTCCAATGTGTCCGATAATCTTCTAAAAGTGGTTTAATGATTTGATTCGGCCGATTTGACTTCGGATTAGACTAGCTTTGATATCATTGGGTCCGTTTCATCGAGCCGGTCAGTTGAGTATAAGTTTGTTGAAATCGAGCTCTGTATGACTTTTCATCAACATTTGAATATTTCTTGCTCAAAAGATTGCATCGAGATTTGTGCCAGATGATGAAATTTTGTTGGTGGCGTATCAGTTGCCCCCCTATTTTCGGGCGTGATCATTTTTATCGTCCGAAAATATCAATATCTGAAGCATCTCTGTGGTGTGGATATGTTAATTTATTAATACTAGTATAAAAATAATTTTTATTTCTGTTTATTCAGAGCCTAAACTCAGTTTAAATGGCTGGTTCATTTTCTTTCGTAAGAGAGATCTCAAGTTTGAATCCCATGAAAAATATGATGGAAATTATTTTTTTTTATGTGCCGGGCTGAAACGGTTTGGGTTGGTCTAGTTGGGCAATTAACGGGCTGTAACGAGGCAGACTGTTGATTCAAATGGGCCACTGATTCGGACGGGTTGAGCGAATTCGAATCAGCGGGTTGTGATGGTCGAATTCGAATGGAGGGAATCCAAACAGGCTCCTTTGAATGGGTCGAATGGAGGGAATCCGAACAGGCTGAGTAATATGAGGCTGAAAGGTTCGTATATGATATATATATATATATATATACACACACGCGAACGGGCAAGGAAGATGAAGCTGAAGGGTTCATATATATTTATATAAACAGTTATAAATATGTTTATAACTGTTATATATATATAGTTATAAATATTTTTATAACAGTTATAAACTGTTAAATATATTTGCAATAATTATATTTATTTATAACTGTTAAATATATTTATAAATATAACACTTATGAACAGTTATAAATATATTTATATTTATAAACAGTTATATATATTTAAATAAACAGTTATATTTAGGGATTCGAAGAGGTTTTTTAAACATTAATATATATATATATATATATATATATATATATATATATATAAACTGCAGCAGTTTTTTTTTATTTATTTTCAATTAATTTCATATATAAATGCAGCATATGAATGATTAAAAGAATTTTTTTTTTGTTTTAAACAAAATGAACATTAAATGACCCAATTCCTTTTTGAGCCTATAAATAGGCATAAGGAGGGGGGTAGAGGTGCCGCGGCGAGTTGCGGCGAGTTGCGGCGGAGCAGCGCGGCGGCGCGTTGCGGCGGAGCGTCGCTGCGGTGCATTGCGGTGGAGAATTGCGGTGGAGAACCTGATTCACACATATTATCTGAACAGATCACTTCTTTAGAATGGAATCAGAGAGAGCCTGAGAAGAAAGAGTGCGGCGGCTGTCTGTTTGTTGTTCAAATACTACAACTCATACGATGATCGAACTTCATGCATGACATCAACATATATTGGCGATAAATGGGTTGGGGAGCTACTACATGGACATCCCACAAGGTTCAGTAACATGCTCTATATGATACAACCTATATTTATGGATCTACTTGACGAACTACATACCCTTCACGGACTCTAAAGCTCCTCAAGAATGACAATAAGAGATGTGTTAGCAATAACCCTCTACATTTTATCACAACATGAATCAATAAGAGGAGCGATAGAGTGATTCTAGTATTCATCGAAGATAATTAGCATATATTTATCTGTGGGTTTGAAAGCTCTTGTTAGTTTGTCTGAATAGATTATTAATTCAGGGGATCCAAGATTCGGAACGACTTCAACAGAGATTTCAAATGACCTGCGATATATGACATTTTTATGGTAATTCTTTTTTACACAATACATTCAAACATCAAAATGAGTTGTGTGACTATCACAACTTTAATTTAACTGACAGAACTGTATTTGAGCGATTAACGGAACTCACGTGAATGCACGAGTACCCAATATTGAAAATGTCACATACAATGGACAGTGTAGATCACTGATACAAAATGTGATGATCATCTGTGACTTCAATATGTCTTTTATGTCTGTGATGGCTGTTGGGAAGGCAGTGCACATGATAGTTGTATTTTTACTTTTGCGACAAAAAACTGAAGGCACAGCTTCCTTCACACCTCCTAATTCGTAATGCTATCGACCATAATCATTATTTTTGTTTATTACTAACTATGGTATTTGGGATAGGTAAGTATTGCTTGGTCGATTTCGGATATCTCTTAGTGAAGGGGTATCTAAATTCATTTCTAGATACTAAATATCATAATCTTGATTTTGAAATATCTCATGGTGTTGCTCGAGGTAGGTAGGAATTTTTTAAAAAAGGCACTCCTCCATGCGTGGCGTAATTGAAAGAACATTTGGAGTGTCTAAAAAATATGGCATATTATGTGATATGTTGATGTATCCATTTCCAAAACATGTGTAGATTGTAGTGGCCAGGATTACACTCCACAACTACATTCGAAGACATCTTTCTCGAACAGATGTAGGCTTCAGCCTGGTTGATGATGATCACATACAGGTTCCGCTAGAAGTATTTGAAGTTCACGTAGGTAAATCTATACCACAGTCACAGACAGAGTCACAGAAAGGTTACACCCAAGATGGTGAAGGTGCCGCGGAAATGGTTGAATTGCGAGTGCGGATTATTGACACCATTGTTGAATATTGATTAAATGATTCTTATTTATTTTATCATGTTCATGCTTATTTTATGTTCCATGTATTATTGATATTTTAGATATTGTAAGTTTTATGTTATTTGTAATTATTTTTTCTCCTTTTTTGATTCATTTTCGTACTTTTTGTTTGGGTTTGTGAGATCCATAATGAGACATTCAACCTTTTTCGGTTCTTCTAGATGGTCTGTTAATTAATGTTGGTTGGTGTCACGTGTGAAATCTTGATAAAGGCAACTAAGTTCCTCTTTTCTTTTCGATCTTACAGTTTTTGAGGAACTTCTGGATGGCCTATTAGTCGTTGTGGGTTGGTGTCACATGTGAAATTCTGATAAAGGCAACATGTTTCCTATTTTCTTTTCGATATGGGGGTTTTTGAGGTACTTTTGGATGGCTTTTTTTCGGCGGTGTGCATATATGACACACACGAGCTTGGTATTAAGCGAGTTAAAGGCAACTGAGAACCCTTGTTTTATAAAATTTGTTGTCTTCTTATTGTGACAGTGTCAGTGTGGTTGGTGTATTTAGTTCACTGAGATCTTGTGCCCACATAAAACTATAATTGATTACCATTTTGTCAGTTTATGCTTGTTTTATGACTAATGAGTTTTCTTTTGAATCTTTCAAGGAAGATGAGGTCTAGGATTTCAGGGACCTCCCGAAAAGTGCTTTGCCACTACAGACTACATACTTCCCCAATGACGTCACATCAGGCACATATTTACGGGAGACAGTTCTAGAGGTGTCTGTGAAGCATCACAGAGATATGTAACTTCTTCCGATGGGCAGACAGTCCGGCGACTTCTACTGTCGATTGTGATCAGGGTTGGAGGGTATCCCTGAAAGACGACTTAGCTCGTGACATACGTCGTCTGCGTTTTAAAATTAATATTATTATATTTTTTAGTTGTAATTTTAATAGTTTTTTTAATCAAACTTGATACTCAATGTCAAGTGAAGTGTGTATCTTATTTTTTTTACTGTTATGAAGTAGTTTTTTTCTTTTCAAGCATCAAATATATTGTTATGACAATTCTGTTGCAAACAACATTACTGAACAGGGGCAGAATAGTCATTTATCCAGAAACAACTGCAAAATAGTTGTATTCCAACAGTACAAACCAAACAAGCACCCAGTTTATATGAGTCAGCTGATGCTATGCAACATATCTGGATCAGTTGCTTATATGTAGCTTACTAATAAGCTGCAGCTACCCCACCATACCCTAAATCTTAGGGTCCTTTTGGGGGCGCGGCTGGAGAGCTTCGCGACGTGCCACCGCAGAAATCTACTGTTTGGGGGCGCGGCTGGGAAGCTTCGCGGCCACCGCAGGGGTTGTTTTCGCAAAAAGCGGGCCGCGGAATCGACCCCGCGGCCTGCGTTCCGCCATTTTGTTTTTACTCATTGCCCCTTCGATCGAAGGAGTCCCGTGCTGCTGGTATGATACGAGATGATCGGACCTCCGCAAATGCTATCTTTCTACTTCATCTCCACTCTGCTTCTACCATAGAACCATTGAGGAAGGTAACTGTTGCGGTCGTCCCCGCCTTCGCGCTCTTCAGCTTCTCCAAATCTGGTAAACTCACTTTAGGCAATAAGCTTTTAGGTTTAAGTTTGGTTGATGAGCTTAATGTCTTTGAACTGATTGAAGTAAGCCTTGCATTTATTTGAATGCTTATGTTTTAATTTATTCCACATAAGTGCTTTTATCACCCTCCCTTAAGCCTGTTGTCCACTAACCGCAATCCTTCATTTTCTTTCATGTTGCTGCCTGCCTTGCCCGCATCTTTCACTTCCCCATCCGCAATCCTTCCTATTCTTTTATGTTTTAATTTTTTAGAATATGCAGTATTACAAAATGGAAAAAAATATTTTAATATGATATCATTCCATTGTGCGTTGATAAATATTATTGCTAAGGCTTTTTCTCCTGGAAACAATGGAAATGCTGTGATGCAAAAGTAAAATGTTGGCTTAACTAGGTTTTTCTGTTCCTTTTAAGAAACAATTTATGGTCCTAATTTATTGAGGGCTCAAAATAAATCAGAAGATTTACAGCTACAATTTTAATCCTATTTTTGTTTTCACATAATGCTCTAAACAAGTCAATCAACTTTCCTGCAGAGAACTTCCCCACAACGAGCTTCTGGCAGACGGTAGCATACAATCGAGTAGTTCGAGAATTCTGCAGCTGCGCCAAACAGAACCTTAATGTGTCTACTGACTTCTAATGTGATTGATCATTATGAGCCTTATCCTCTTTCCATGCCAACAAAAGAGCATTTAAATATAAAAGATTTTTCTTTTTCTTACCACAACCAAACAAAAAATAATTATGAATGCCTAACAACGGTATTAACCATTGCAACATCAAGCAATGCCAAATTGCTTCCCCGAAGGTTATAAAATCAACGCATTGAAATCACAACATTTTAAAAGCGATTTTAAAATCATTGCAAGATATTTTTTAGTGGTCAAATTCATCATAAAAGCCCTCTAAAATTGTTGTTGAAGCCAATGTTTTTGTTAGCGTTGGTATAGGTTCATTAAGACTCGGATCATTGCTTTCTATGTCGTTGAATTTGCCTCATCAATAATAATAATGGAGTCAATCTTAAAAGACTTTTATTTACATGCTTGTATCATGAGTTGTGTTTGATTGGATCAAAATTTTTCTGTGGTGTCATATGTGACAATTTCTTGAAGGTTATTTTGTACAAATTAATTAAGTAATATTAAGATTGATGTGTCATCAATAAATTTTTATGAAGCACAAATCTCGACATATCTTTTTATGAAAGATCTTCAAAATTTAAATTTATGATCATTGGAGCCCGCAAAGCAAATTTATAGTTAAACGGACCGTCTTTGTAAGACGAACCCAATGATACCAAACTTTGTTCAATCTAGATCCAATTAAGCCCATATCAAGTCATTGAAACACACTTGAAGGCTTTATATCGTCAATTGATTAGTCAAATGAACTTCAAATTTGACATATTTATAGTAAAATCGAGTGTCTAAATGAGAAGAATCCAACGAGTCTAAGATTATTATATTTGAGGTTGTTAAGATATACAAAGAATTAAAAGTCCATCTATGATCAAGGAGAATCAACTGAGATCGTCTGATCAGATGATTAGAAAAGGTGTGCACCAAAAGACCAAAAATGTCCCCCCCCCCCCCCCCCCCACCAAAAAAAAAAAAGAAGAAGCTGAATTTTAGAGTTTGTTCTAGAAAGAAGAACCGTTACATAAGTATCAACATCCGTAGCCACCAACCACTGTCGATTACCACCAACCATCATCTTATGCTGCTGTCGACCATTGACTTTCGTCGAGTCCTTCTTTCAACAATTATAGTCAAATAATGGTTGTTGTGTCTAATACCTGCATTTTTCTTTACGTTCTATAAAAATAAGTGTAACTTTTTATATGAAATTATACGTATCAGCTACAACCCCTGTGACCAACTACAATTATTACAGCTTCCAGCAACAACCTACGTGAATAACTATTATTATTACAACAATCAGCTATAGCCTTTATAGCTGACTAATGTCTCTGCAGTAATCAACTATGAAATTTGTGACAAACTACTATTGTTACAACTTCTAACTAAGACTTTTGTAGCCAACTGACGTTATTGCAGCCACTCACTACTTACTTTATGACTAATTGTAGTCTTTGTGACATACTATTTTTATTACGGGTTCCAACTATAAATTTTATGACTAATTGTCACTATTACAACCATTAACTATAACTTTTATGGCCAACTATTGCGTTTGTTATAACAAACTACAACATTTGTGACCAACTATTAATATTATAAGTTTATAACAAAGAACCACATTTGTTTTAGCTCAATTATAGTTATTATGTCTAAAATACTATTGCACGTATGTGATTGTTAACTAAATAATAGTAGCCAAATATATATAAAGACCTAAATATAATCATCAATTCTATGCATTTTTATAGCAAACCTCCTCAATATTAAGAGAAAAAAATAATATAATAAGGATGATGAATCGTAAGATGTTATACAAGAAATCATACAACATCTCTTTCATTTTCTTCTCTTTAGCTCCCACTTTCCTCATTCTCTATTTTTTTCCTTGAGGCGTGAATCCATAGAGAAAATTTGATTCAACAATTATTATTATTATTATTATTATTATTATTATTATATTTGATTTTTCATAAGTGGCAACACCAAGGTGATGAGAATGAATTCATTGAAGCTCATTTTCAATACTCATCAAGAGGCTAATTGAGTTTGAATTAGTAATAAATAAAGCAAGAAAATTTAATGGATCCCAAAGCTCGCTTTGCGTGCTATGGAAGATGGTCGATATGATCTCAATAAATATAGTCCATGCCGGGATTGATTAGTCAATACATCTTTCTTGGTTTAATCATGACCTTGCTATCATAATTAACCTGAAAATCTCCATAATAAGCATCGTTAATCATTAAAGTATTTATTATTATAATACATTTTTGATATGAAAGCCTTCTTTTTTAATTGTAATTTATTCTTATATTGATATATTTGTATTATTATTAACATTAATCAAGTAAAGATGTAATTTTTATTTTTTCTAAAACATATATCAGGACCTGTCTTGTGGCATGTATTGTTTGTTCTAGTTTTTTTATGCTGACAACTCCTAAGGCTTCATTATTTATGTACATGTCACAATTCTTGTGTATTTATATTGCTAATACCTAAATTTTATATTTTACATTTCTACCAACTAAATTCTTCGTATCACATCAAAACATCATTATTTTTAACTTTTTAAACATAAAACATAGATTTTTATCAATAGAGAAGGTAACACGTATCATTAAACAAACTGATCCAAGTGGGAAAATTCTTTTCATACGAAATGCAAATGCAGTTCTGCTTGCGGACTCCAGTAATATATCGTCACGCGTGCTACGGCTGGCTCACCTTAGAAAATATTAAAAATATGAATTTTTTTACGGGCGTTATTGAAGTGGAACCGCGGAAGTTATTGAGGGAGTTATTTCAGGCTTATTAGTGTATTATTTCGGTGTTATTGGGTATTAACTCCAATAAAGCAGCAATAACCCCTCGACAATCCGGCAATAACCTCCACTGTTCTACTTCAATAACCCCCACATCCAATAACCTCCACAGTTCCACTTTAATAACCCCTCAATAACTTTTCGCATATAGCATATATGGTGACATATCACCGATATTTGCACGCAGAACTGCACCTGCACTCCGTATGAAAAAATCATGAAGTGAACCATCAAATGCGAATAAAAGCATTATCCGTTTAAGAGCGTTTGGGCTTTTTCTAGACTTGCTCCTTAATGTAGCCAATAAATTTAGCGGATCAATTAAGTTTATACATTATAAATGAAGTTTATTGAATTAATTAGTATTAGAATTTTAATTGAATTTTGTAAGTTACTTAAGAAATGACTTGTAGCCAATTGGGTAAATGAAGAAAATTATTTTTTCAAAGTTTGATACGTCGTCAACAAAATTTCATCATTTGACGTATATCTCAATGCATAGAATGGATCTCGAAGCAACTTGTTGAATAAAAAATGTTTCAAATTTGATTAAGAGTCATCCAAAGCTGCGATTTTAGCAAACATACAGTGAAACTAATCGGCTCCACAAGACGAATCCAATGACACTAAAATTGGTCTAATCTAAGTCAAATCAAGCTCAGATCAAGCCATTAAACAGTTTTTGGACTCTTTCCAAGCATTTTTGGAAGATTAAACGAATACCTAATATAAAGAGTCCATAGTCGAACCAAGCGTCTCGACAAGAAGAATCAAACGAATCCAAGATCGCTCAATTTTGACATCCTTAAAATACTCAAATGTCCATCAAGTGCTACATGGTTGAGGGAAGCCCTCTGAGTTGTCTGATAAAGTGTTTCACATTTATGTATTAATTGTACAAAAAATTCTATAAATAGAGCCTCACCCCTCTCATGAGCTAGGATAATAACTTGAGACTTGAGGAAGAGCTTAATTTGAGACTTGAGGAAGTGCTTGAAGCTTTGAGAATGAGTTGAAGTTCGAAATCACCTCTGTCGTTCGCTGACCACCGTCGATCGTTGTTGACTACCATCTACTGAACCCCGTCCATCGCCATCTGTGGACCGCCACTGATCGCTATCGATTGTTGCACGTTTCTTGCAACAAGTTCATCTGTACACCTACGTCGTAATTCAGAAGACTTTGTAACCTTTTTCCGCATGTGGGACAAGGGGTCTATGTAATTATCAACTCAGTGGATTTTTACAACTAGGCCAATCCTGTGGTTTTTCCTTTTAAGGGTTTTCCATGTAAAGACTTCTGGTATCACTAGTAGTTGTTTTCTCTCTTTTGAGTGTGTGTTGATCGTACCGTGCTAAGACGACTACAAATTTTCTAGCACAAATCAAAGATCATTTACTGAAGTCATATATTTCATAATTTAAATTGCTTATCATTATATAAAAAAAAATTATTTTTGAACTAATTTAGACCATCAAATTTTTTAAAATTATTAGAATTATATCACATTTAAGTCACCCAAAAGCTAGTTCTAACTCAAGCCTACGTACTAAGTAGCTGAATTCTCATTAAAGATATTCACAAGTCAATGCCATCTTCCAAAACAATTCATCAATTTGTCCAAAGTACTCTCTTAGTAACTGTTATGATCATCTTACTCCAATAATCTATCTCGAGTAGCGGCAACTTTGAATCACCTCCTGACTTTGAGATATTAAAGATTTATTTAGAAATCAAAGAATCCGGTCATAATTATAGAGGAGTTCTAATCTATATCAACTCCTAAAACATCTTCTAAAATGCCATTTAAGAATTTTACATCAATTTCTCCTTCTTTAGCACTGTACTTTTTCTTGGAGAAATTGAGGGCATTTCTAAAAAATTTCATTAATAGAAAATAATTACAGGTTATTAGTCAAAAGGAAGATTACATCAAATCTAAATTATTAAAATCTAACAAAATCTAAATGAAGTTTGAAAAGATGGCCTCAGAAAGATATAAGTATATGCTCTAGGATAAAATGACATCTTCAGTCGAAAAACCACTTGTTGCAAGCTGCAACTGTAAACTATGAACAATTTGTAGCCATCCCACCTTCAAAAGATTGAAATTTGAATGTCAAAACAGCATATAACAAACACTCCAAATCTAGTTGCAAATAGTAAACTATGTAGCCAAAGGCAAGCAACAAATTGTAATTGAGATTTCTCCATGTTCGATCCAATGGGAATTTTTTTTTCTTTTTTCTTCTTTATTCTTTCATTCATTCATACAGTTTCTTTAAGTTTATCTTTTAGATTTTCAAATATATTTTTATTTAGCTTTTTTTTAGACTGTTTACTTTAATTCTTTTGAGGACAACGGTTTTGTTTTTTTTAAATGAAAAGCATTCTTTCTTATTTGTTCTTAAGTGTTTGGAATTTTAAAAAAAAAAAATTTTGTCACATACTCTCCTTGTTTCCTTTCAACTCCATTCCTTCAAGTTCTGAGATTTTACGTAAAGAGACATATAAGAAAGGGAAGGGGAATCAGTTTGATAAGGTTGTTAACATTAAAGGGTAGATTTAGACAGAATAATAAAAATTACAAATGGTATTGTTTGGTGTGCTCTTCGGTACTTATGTCACAGAGACCTCAATTCACTCACTTTCATGTAGCTCCATACCAAGATGGGGACATAAAAGATTTAAGCTTCGATGCTGTTTCACATGGAAAGAAATTGCATTGGTCTCCCTCTCTTTAGATAGACCAGCAGAAAGCAAAGAATCTTATTCTTTCTGACTAAGACCTGTAACTATTTCTTCCTCAGCTATCAAAGCCCAAACAACCTTGGGAGGGTAGACACGAGTTTGAAGGAGAGTTATGGAACAAAAAAAGAGTTTTAAGAAATTTCATCAATGTGACTCGTTTGAATATCCTGATTTATCTTGAGGGAAAAAATAAAAAGATAACCAATAGTAGTGGAGAAGAAAGCAATAATGATGAAAAAAATGATTTTTTTTTATTTTTTTGGCAGGCCATTTTCAGGCAAAAAACAAGCAGATATCCAAACAAAAATTTTGGTTCTAGCCCATCAAGTGACACCCATGGCTTGTCTCCAAAGCTCAGTGATGATTCAACAAAGAATGAAGAAGAAAATTCATCTGGCGAAGTTTCAGGATTTGAAAGCAAAGTCAAGAGTGCAAGAAGTGAACATGAGGGATTCAAGTTTTTTAGTTTGCTCGTCGAATGCACGAAGACCATCAACTTAAGCATCGAATGGGCGAAGACCATCAACTTAAGCAATCACACAAATGTAAAATTCTGCCTTGCAAGATTAGATGAGCAGTTTACTCCTACTAGAACACCAATCCACCACCTTGTAGCTCACTTCATTGAAGAATTGACATCTAGAGCGGTGAAACAATGGCATATCACATCTTCTCTATCTCCCCACCACAAGAGCTCACAGAAATGAATGACAATGATGAAGCAATGGCACTTTGAATCCTTAACAATGTGACTCAATACAAATATTCATCCATTTTTACATGAAATGAAAGGTTGCTTATAGTCTTTGAAGGAAAGGAATGTGTTCATACCATGGACATAGATTGAATTTGGGTTCAATGGCGGAGCCTATTACACAACTTGGCATCCATGTCCAATCCTCCAACTCATGTGAGAGTAATAGGTATTGGTGAATCAAAGCAGGAGCTTCAAGACACTGGAACGAGACTTGCAGGTTTGGCTCAAGCGTTTGTGGATAGAATTGAGGACATCGAGCTTTGGATGCTTCATGTAATAGAGAAGGAATGTGTAATGGTAAAGTGTGTTCTACAACTACATCGTGCTCTTTATGACAAGAATCACGATGTGCTAATGGATTTATTAGGTCTCATTAAAAGCACCAACACTTGCATAGTTCTTATGGCACAAGCAAAAGCATAATATAATGAGCTAAGATGTGAGAAGAGGTTTGCTAATGCTCTCAAGTACTACTCTGTTGTGTTGTGCTTCTGTTCGATTTCTTTTGTTTCAAATTTTTCGAACCGGAGTTCCTATTTTCCACAGTGATTTTGATTGTGAACCAATTGAAGCCTTTAGTGCATATTCCATACCAAAAGACTGGTGGAGGGATATGATCGAGGAGAGTGGATTCAGGTGTGTTGCGCTTAATGAGAGCGAGAATATTCAAAGCAGGATGCTGCTCAAGATGTTGGCTTTGAGAATTATTATGTGGATAAAGAAGGAGAAGTTGCATTTGGGCTTACACTTAAATTGAATGGATCACTCTTTGTATATAGTTTCAGCTTGGGCTCCCATGGGAGAGATGCTTTCTCCAAAATGTTTCCTTGATTATAGAAGTTTTTTATTATTATTATTTTTAACAAGATTAGGCTTATAGTTATTTCATGAAGGGCTAAGAGGTTTGTTATTATTGGACTTTTGGGCACTTGGAGAAGTAGCAACAGGAGTGAAATTCTTCATTGTTTTTATCATATTTTTCATTTTTTTCTTTCTTTGATTTTATAGATTAGGCAATCAGAGGGCCTTGGCTTCAAAGATATATTCTTTAGTTATTCAGTTGTAGTTGTATCATGTATATAAAGGAGAATTCTAATGGATGGATTTTATTTTGAATTTATTTTAATCCTCGTTATACTGATCATCTTGTTTTGTGTTGTGAAGTGGATTACATTACTATACAGTGATAGTTGAATTTATAGCATTGCAGGATTTTTCCTGATTAACAAATTGTTTGGTTAGCTAAAAAAAGAATTAGGTGTAAAGGAATGTGCTGTAATTGAAATGCACTTGAAATATTTTAAAGTTATTTAGTTTGGTGCAAAATAAATGCAGTTTTCTTATATTTTGTGTCTGGTTAAAGAAAAATGAAATCAATATAAAATATTTTCGGCGATAGCAATGGTGCCGACTAGCTGTTGTTGCACCTGTGGTGGGAGGCGGGTGCCCGACAACGGGAGGCGTGCGTTTGGCAGCGGCTGTGACAAATAGTTGGCAATGGCGAACATTGGCAATTGATAGCGGTAGTGACCGACAGTTGCCAGCGGCGATGGTGGGGGGCCAACAATGGTGGTAACAGACGGGCGACCTACAACAGCTGTAGGTGCTAGTAGGCTGCAGGTTACAATATATTTAAAAATCAACGTCCACTGAATTCAGAATACACTATTTTTGTACACTACATTTCGTTTTCGTCTGACTAAACTCTATGGAATTAAAAATTTATGCATTTTTCTTTTACTTTACACTACTATTGAAGGGAATCAAACAACTCCTTATACTCTCATTATCTTCCTAATAAACTAAACTGAAAATCTTCTTTCTTTTTTTGTGAGAAAGGTTTGAGTGCTGAATCAGTGTTCTTCTCATCAAATTCTTACTTTGTCCTCATAATCGAGCTGCTGAACTCTCCTATGAAAATTACAAAATTGTCTACTCGGTAATCCTACTAGCCCCTAGATATTGCTACACACCAAGAGTATTTGTCAGCCAACTTAGGGTTCTTACGAGAAGAACATTCATGTCTACAGTAATCCCTTCAAATCTCAACCTATTTGAAGTTTCCGTTATTGCACAGTTGCCATCCAAGCTCAACTGTTAAACAATTAGTTATGTTATGTATATAGAGCCTGGAGCCCGGTTTACTGATAACTAAGACAGCAGTTAATCATTTATTTGCTTTAGAGATTCACACCTGTTGCTATGACTCACAATCACTATAACTAAGACATGGGACTCTTGCAAGTTGAGATGAATGGAAGCTTCCCAGGCGAACTGGGTCTAGTTTCTTCTGCGAACCAGGTCTACACAGGAAGGCCCATTATGATATAAATAATGGGGACGCGTGTAGAGTGGTTAGGGTTTCATTTAGAGGGTGAGAATCTTGAGGCTTTGTGAGAAAGAGAGGCCAAGGCGAGATGAAGGCTCTTTCCTCTCAATGTGTAAAGCTATGTAACTCTTCCTTGTCTTAGTGCATTGCTTGTGATTTCCCTCCCGTGGACGTAGATCCTCTTGGATCGAACCACGTAATCGTTTTGTGTCTCTTTGTGGTTGTTTTTCTTCTTTGTGATTTGCTCTTGCCAAGTAATTTCTACCACAACAACACCTCTTCACAAATAACCACTTCCACCATCTTTAAATGCATGCAAATAGAGTTAGGGCTTAGGTATGTATTAAAAAGAAGGAAAAAATGTCTGCTCTACCCTTCTCTTTTTATTTTTTGGCGTGAAGAGTATCGCAGGTGTCAAAGGCAGAGGGTATTGCAAGTCCGGTGCTTCACTTGGCGTTCCCTTTCCTCGGCGTGGCTTTGGCAGGTTCTTCCTTGGTGGCTTGCGGCAAAACAGAAATTGGATTTCTCTTGTAAGTGAATTAATGTGCTTTCCCCCATTTTTTTTTCTTTTCTTCTTCTTCTTTGTGGATCTCAAGAAGAAGTGAGAAATAGATGAGAGATGTCTCTTTCTTGTAAGTTGACGTGGTTGATGGTGTAAATTTTTCAAGAAAAAAAATCCTGCGCAACTCCGTGGACGTAAGCAAAAATTGTCAAACCACGTAAATCTGTGTGTTCCTTTTCTGATGTGAATTTTCTCGTTCCTATTTTTCTCGTCGTCGTCAATCGTTCTATTTTTATATGCATGTACAACTATAAGTTATACAAACGCCAACTTCTATATGTTTCACCGACCTTAATCCTTGTTAACATAGTATTACTTTATCCTACAGAGGCTCCTGCCAAATTTTATCTTAGTTGGTATAGAATCACACTTCTACATTTAAGGGACCAATAATTGTGTCTTCAATAATGTGATTCTCTCTATGAGAATCTCATAAGTTATTTTCTCTTCCTTCTCTATTATTATTTATTTGAGCTTATTTCATGTTTGAAGTAGATTTTTTTGTATTTTTGACTTTTTGTCAAATATATTAAATCAGTGTGCCCCACCACCAGGATGTACTTTAATGGATGTTTAAATCAAAAATGAGTTTCCTTAAACAACATAGAAGCTAAAATACTTGATGGGTCTCATGGGCCCGAAGGGTCGAGCCCACCTGACATGCACTTGTCATCAGCATAAAGGGATGAGTCAACTAGACATGCACTTAATGATCTGATTATGACTATACCAATAGTACTCGTTGCTCGTATCTTTGGAGGCGATGAGCCATTGAACTTCATGTTGTCTAGAAGAAGCTCACGAATATCTCCAACGCTCATCAACCTTCATGTGAGTTCATCTGATCGGGTTCACTAAGCTTATATCTTCAAGCGAGTTCCTCCAAGTAAGCTCGCTCACATTTCTCGAGTTCTTCTTTCAACCTTATCGGTAGCTGCTTGGTTGTTACACCGAGTTTGATGAATTATTTTCTAAGAAAGAATGAAGAGAACTTCACTCCATCATCAATTACATGTCCATTGATTGACTATTTGATATCTGTGCCAAAGATATTATCAACAATACAACGTACGATATGACACTTGATTTACTCTTTAGACCCCTGTGTGGGTAATCAAGCTTTATTGTGTATGAAAAGAAGCAAAGTGGAATCGTCTGTCCAAAGGAATGCTAATCACGTTCACATGAATATAAATAGGTCACACCAGCACATATATGATAAAGTACCATTCCTAAACTAATAGTAATGTGAAGGCAAACCCAAATGATGATGAATCATACTTGTATTATTGTCCTATTATATATCTATATTTATTTCAGCTATAAATCACATCAACTTTTATTTTTTTATGAGAAAATATGTCACACATCTTCTAGAATATTTTCCATTATTCAACACCTTAATCAAACATAGGAAAAATACAAATTTTATTTGCAAAGTTTATGCTTCCTTCTAACCTCCAATTTTAAAATAGTCATACAGTTCATACATTACCAATCACAGCACTTATTCTTGTAAAGATAAAGACAGAGAGATAAGCCTATGCCTTCTTGTTAAAGAATTGATTGAAACTTTTGTCATATTTACAGTTTTCTTTTAAATACATTATTTTTTCAGGAATTTACATATATACCACACAATTTTTATATATCTACATATTTAACATCTAAATTTTATTATTATATGCATCACACCCAAATATTTAAACATCGCATCAAAAATATAACTTGCTCTTAAAAACAAATTAGTTCAATATGAGTGAAATAAAGCCCCAATCAATCCATTAAACCACTTTTGAAAATTTTGAGTGGCTAATTGGAGGATCAAATAAATTTCAAATATGACAAGCTTATTGTCAAATCGATTTTCTTTATGAGACACATTTATTCGGACATCATGAAGATATTTAAATATCCACAAAATATTATTCGATTGTGAGAATCTCTCTAGGATGTCTGATGAAATGGTTCTGAATTTCTTTCCTATTTGCACGGAGACATCTCTTGGGCTCTTTAAATAGAACTCTATCATTTTTATGAAAGGGGAGCGAGAAGAAGCAGTCAAATTTCAGAGCGGCTATGAACCGAAGACCTGAAGAACACTTCTCGCTCCCGCACCCGCCAACTAATATAGACTACCACTAGTCAATTGCTGTTGATTATCATCACCCACTCATTGCTCGCTGTAACGAAGTCCCTTGTGGAGTTACAAATACGCTGCAAAGTAACAAAATCCATTGATTTCAAAAGGAAAAACAATAAACTTATTAGAAAGAAAAGGATTGGAAGTCGGGGCAATAGAGATATTGGTTTCCAATAAGCACAATTCTTAATAAAATGCTTACAGTTAGAAACACAAGGCATTGTAAAACTCCTAACATTCCATCACATAAATTCAGGAGAAAAATATTAAAACAAAAAATAAATAAATCAAACTTAATGAAAAGAACCAATCCCTTTTGTTCTCTACTTTTTGGGCTTAAAGAAAGAAGCCGAAGAGGTACCCACAACATGCACATTAGATGAAACCCCATAATCAATCAAAGTAGAAGGCCTATTATAACTATTGCCTCTTCCATAATTTTGGATCAAAGTAAAACTCTCCAAATGAGAATTTCTAACTGTAGTATTAGAATCAATTGGTAAACTCACAGGAACATTCACATTATCATTATCATTAACATTACTAGAATGTAAATCCTCATGACTATTTATTCCAGAATCATTAGAAATTATGAGTTTTGATTGCTACTATCTTTATGCAAAGCAATAAGAGAAATATCATTAACAGAAAGAATTTCACTATGTTCATCCTTAGTCTTTATGTGAGTTTCATATATATTCACATATTAAGATCTGGAGGCACGAAACTTGCAATATTAGAAATAAGTATTACAAAAGGACCAATAACAACATAATCCACAAAAGAAGGATTATTTCTAATCCTTTGATTTAAAAATTATTATTATTATTCTTATTATTGCTGTAAAAGCAGGAATCACATTCACTTGAGAAATAGAAATATTTTTGGGAAACTCTCATAATCATGCCCAAAAGTAAAACATGTTTGTAAATATTAGGTCTGCGTTCCTAAACAACTTGCTGAATAATGTGATGATCATTCAAACTTAAAGAAGTAAATTAAAAAAAAAGTAAAATCGATATTAACACAGGCAAAAGTTAAAGAACCGACAGCAACTGAAAACCTAAATTATTGACAATTTTCAAAACGTCTGTCTCCATCAACTAACCCATAAAAAGGTTTAAAATCAGGCATCCAACATTTAAAAAAAAAAGTTTGTAAAAAATAAACCAATAAGCTCCCGATAACACCAAATCAAGATATTCAATCGGAGAGAAAACTTCCCCGAGAAAGAGAATAAGAACTCCCTGGATGAAACCTTAAAATCGCCCAATAATACTTTCAAGGTGAAATTTCTTTCAACCTTCGTCGTGACCCATCACCGAATTCTCATATATGTACATATTTAAAACCTAAAATGTAGTTCTTTCTTTTCATTTTCATACACTCAAAAGTAGTATAAAATTTTGTTGAGATTTTTATATAAATACCAGTTAATTCTTATGTATTTACAATAAATGAGTCGAACATTAGCGAGCTGAGCTCATATTTGTGTTCGTTTCATTTGAAATTGTGTGTTTGAAATAGACTCGTGTTTGAAATTATTCTTGAAATATATATCCGTGTTCATTTGAATTTAACTCGAATAATTCAAATTGTTCAAATATATGAATTAAACTCATATGAGCTCAATAACTAAAAGTTTAAACCAGTCTACACTATTTTTGAGCTCAAAAGATATTTAAACATTTCTATCACTATAAGATACCTCTGCAAAATTGCGAACTGTCGGTGAGATGGATTAGCTTTGATTTTTCCCTTTTTTTTTTTTTTTTGGTCATTTACATATATACCAGCAAATCTTATGTATTTACATATCTAACACCTAAACTTTTCCTTTCCTACATTTATACCCCCCAAATATCTTAAAACATTTTTCCATAAATACAATATAAACAAATGATACAAAAAATATAAGTAAATATTATTATTTTATTATTTAACTATTCCGATCTAAATTAAGTCGAACAAAAATGAATAAATATTTATCTATTTATGTCCGTCTTATTTCTAAATCGATTTAATAAAACTATTCTTCATCTTAATAAAAAAAATCAAATATAAACTATTTAAGGCGCTGAATGTTATCTGCGAGTAACGAGCTATTACCGCGGTAGACGACTTTAAACTGCAGTCACAAGTCAATGTGGGGTCAACTAGGAAGTTTCAGGAAGGACTGCTCTCGGATACTTTACAGTCTCCTCTTGACTGCAGCTCCGAGCAGGAAGGTCGGAGCAGCGGCTTCCCATTTCCATCGGTAAATTTCTCTCCTTCTTTATCCCCGAAACCCTTTGTTCTTTGTTAATGAGAGGAAAGTGTCTCGCTTCCGCCTATTTCACCATCGGAACCAGTTGCCACCTTTTCCCCTCAGTTGGTTTTTCATAAATCGTTCGGCTTTTCCTGTGAGCGGCTTTTAGTCGACCTAGGTTCAACATTCCGAGGTAGGGTTTTCTGGTCGGGGAGAAAATTGTGCGACCGAAATAGGAATTGGATGATGTAGTGTTCTCTGTTGGCAATTTCTTGGCAAAGAAGTTTATTTTTTTTATTTATACCGCACAAATCTTTCTTACCACATCAAAAATACAACTATTCTAATTTTTAGAATGTAAAATGTATCTTTTGATGAAGGTGGCACCTTTGTAAAAATTGAAGTTTTGGTGTTAGATGTGTAAGATTTTAAACACATAAGAATTAAGTGGTGTACGTAAATCTTTCAATTTATATTGCATTCTTGAAATGTTCATCATTGTGCTCTCTTTTGCTTTGTATTTCATATTGCAAACTTGTCTGGCCGACCCACCCATAGTTCTTGCTCTTTATATCCATGGGAGATTGAAGAGAAAAAGAAAGCTTCAAATTGCTTCTATCTTGTTAAATTTTTATTATTGGTGCTTATATAGGTTATTACCAAAAGGATAAAGTGTGTATGATAGCATACTTAATGTTGCTATTGATTTTTGGTAAATATCAAAGTGATGATGCCCCTTAAAGGTGTCTGTAGAAGACAAAGTGGCGCAATAAGTTTGAAAGATATCGGACGGCTCTAAAAGTAGCCCAAGGGACTGATGCTGAAGCAGTCCGTTGGGAAAGCCAGTAATGATGATTTTTGTTGACACACATAATTTGTTGTTTATACTTTTAGTTTGAACACATGATTTTTTTTTTCTTTTTTTGGTCTGTGCATTATAAATTGTAATATTTATCTTTGTCATGATTTTTTTGCCTTTCTACTTCTTAAAGGGGTAAATGCATGCGAGAATAGTTAAATTTTAGGGCAATTTAATACGCAGCACACAAATCTTATGTTTTTAGATATCTTGCTCCTAAACTTTCATATTTACATCCATAGAACTTTTGGTGCCTTAAACGTATAAATGGAAATCTGTATTTCACCTTTAAAAAGTGATTATTAGAATTATTAGCCTAATTAATGCTACAGTTATAATTAGGCTTTATTTGCTTTCTTTATTTATATCCGTTTTCATATTTATGTATTTCTGAATTTAAGTCTTTCCTTTTACGTGGGTCTTGTAATGTGTATTTATATACCTCTTTCTTATCATCGAATGTATGAAGCTCTAGCCTCAAAAGTTAGCAATGATAATTTTGTTATTTTTTATGTGATATTAAAATTTGAGTGCTATATGTGAAAATACGAAAGTTTAAGTGTGAGATATGTAAATACATAAGAATTATGTGCTATGCTTGGAACTGCCTCTAAATTTTATTATTATTGGCTTTATGTATGTTTGGAATTGCATACTTTATTTCTAATATGTTTCCTTCTGTCTCTGTGCACAATTATACTGTCGCTTCTATTATTTATGGCTTATCAAATTTGAATTTTATAGGCTATAATGAGAGTGGAACTTCAAACTGGTGGAAAGCAGAAAATGGACATTTATTATGTCCATGCCCCTGCGCCATATTCAGTGGAAGAAAATTTCGAAGGATACTTCCAAGGCCATGATGAACTCACGATTGCACAACTTCTTCAGGAGCAGGTTTGTCCACATTATCAATTTGAATTTAATTTTCTAAAATAGATTATGAACATGTCATAATTCTAGTAAGCATATAGTACTTTATGTTGAGGGTAGATATAACATGGTTGTTACAAATGGAGTCATTTTGGTATTGTCTTGTCTTATGCTATCCTAACTCCACAATGATCATGAAATGACCAAGTTCATAGATTGTGAGATTGACCACACTAAAGAAATGAGTAGGCGTGGAACTATATTGAGTTCAATGGGAATTTACATTGATAAATAGGGTGTAATTATTCGGTGAAGCTGTCGACATTGCAAGGTTTGGAGAAAGGTTGATGTACACGAACTTATACTTATAAAAAGTTTTAATGGAATTATCACTACCAAATAGATTGAAATTGATTTTATTTGTGACTCTTATTTTCTTGACATGCAAATTTGCAAAGAGAGTTTTTATGAAAAGAATGAAGTTTCGTGAATAATTCAATGAATTTGTTAAAAAGATGCTTTGTTTAAAGTTTCACTTTAACTGATGCTTAATGAGGCGTGTTTCAGCAATACTTTGCAAAAAGCACCATTAGTCATTATATTTTTTTTGGTTGAGAAGCCTGGAGGTATAGAAGTCAGGAATATTATTTTGAGGGATTTTGTTGAGTATGACTATTGTATCATATTTACTAAGCCCTTAGTTTATTTTTAAGAATAGTTGATACAGAGAAAAAGCGAGACATAGATTTTATTTATAATGTAATGGATGAGACATATGAGTTGATAACTTAGAACTAATGAGATGAGTGCAACAACAAATTTAGTGGAACATGTTCAATCATTATGATGAGATGTTCCTACCAGTTTTTTTGTTGATATGAAACATGGTATAACTTATCATTTGGTCAATATAGGAATCAACTATGGGATTAATTTAAGAATTGTAAATAAGGCAACTATGATATTTGAGTATTAGTTAAGGTTTACAAGTGGTGATTGAGTATTATTTGCCTTTAGATTATCTTGTTATTATTTTTTATTTTACTAAAGGTCTTGAGTGAGAAATTAAGATTGAATTATGACACTAAAAAGATTGCATAGAGTGTTAGAAATTATTTAGGATGTTGAATAGTATTATTATCATTTTAATCAAACTATTAGACCTATTATTCATGTTTCTAAAATAAAGTAATGGCATATTGTATGAATCTTATAGCAATCACACCAATGCCAGAATCGTGTAACTTGATTTTGATCCCATTGGACAACTAATTATTAATCAATATTCTTTTGAAGATGTATTGGATACCAAAATGCTCGTCGTTACAATATGATTTTACATTTGTTGTTATTGAATTTAAAATTGCATCAACAATATCTCATGTTTATTATCCTAGGCTATAATTTATCAAATAGTCATAATTGGATGTTGATAGCAAAATTGAATATGGAATCGTATATGAGCTTTAATATTTAATAGATATTGGATTTATTTTGCCTGAATGTAAAGAATGAAGATGTATCAATCATATTGTCGGCCGCATTTTTTGCTTTAAAAGAATATAAGTTTTAGTGATTTAGTTTAATATAAAAAGGTATATAATTTTGGAAAGTAGTTTTGAAAATAGTTTATTTTAATTTTGAAAAATGAGACCTCATGGATCTCATTTGTCCAGTAATTTGCATAATCGTGCCTGATGTCACAAATGATACACGTTCTCGAAAGAGTAATGTATCTTGCGACAGTAGACCCAATCATACGAATTAAAGGACTCGTGACATCCGTTTGATCTCGCGAACGCTTTATGTGTGATCAGATGAGTTCCTCTACCTAATAGAAAGACTAGGTAGGGTTTATTTCTACCCGGTTCCAAGCTCCCTAAAGAGTGCAGCTCTATAGTTAATTACATCCCGAATGACTGGTGTCACTCGAGAAAACTCTCGATAATGATCGGTGGTTCGTCTTCGAGAATTCGAGGTTTAGGTTTTCGCGGTAGGACGTGGAAAAGCAAGTGGGAGTGGCTCGAATTGGAACAATTATTTCCAGGAGTCCAAAGAAAGAAAAGGTAGGAGATGTCACGGATCCGGGCGAGCCCCGATGACTTCCCAACTATCCCATGGTGCGAGTTGCGTTTTGGAGAGGATGTTATTTAATTGTTTAGTCCCGCCAATTTTATTATTTGGGACTTACACTCGCATAATACACGATCGTACGAATAGCCGCAGAGATAGGAGGTTTTACGTCGTACCGTACGACAACCTCGGAACCTAAATCGAGTTAGGACTTACGCTGCGCAACATGGTTACACAGAAGCCTAAAGAGGAGAGTGAGGGTTTACGCCGCGCGGGGCATGCTACCTCGAAGCCCTATGTGTTGTTATTTAAACTAGGAACGAGATTGTTGAAGGATGACGACGACCTCCACTTGTGGTTTGCTCCTTGCTCCTCATCGTGCCGCCCACGGTGTATGCTCCGAGTTCCTTGTTGAAGTAGCGATCCTAAGGTCTAAGGTTCATACGGTTTTGTCGAGTGTGTTTCAATGTTTTCGGGTTTTGTTGTTTTCGGTTTTGCATGCGAGTAAAGTAAATTGTTGGCGAATAAAAGTCTTTGGAAAGTAAAGTGCGATAAAGTGGAGTGTGATAAAGTAGATTGCAATAAAGTAATTTACAGGAAATAAACCGTAAAAAACGTACTCAGGCATCTACTATCAGTTAGTATGATTTGTATTACGAGCGTAGTATCGTTCGTAGGAAATCTAAATGATCTTACGAGCAAATTAAGTAAAAGGAGAAAACCCAAGACAAAAGAGAAAGAAAACGACTCGTAGAAATCACGAAGTAAAACTTATAGTCACGTATGGAAACCGAGACTAGGTGTGAGACGTCGATAAAGCGCAGTGGCTCAGAGCTGGATCATGTCTTATCCGACCTTAGATAAGAGTTACCGACCCGACGATCTAAGGAGGGCGATCCTTAACCCAATCCAAGTGACTAACCGTGACCTTTATATATTTTATAAGAAAAATTCTTTAATTTTCATGCAAAAGTTGTTGTTTAAGTTTCTATCCAGAGTTCTTTTAACACGCAAAGAGATTTATTTTTTTATTTTGTAAAATATTTTGTAAAATAATAGAGCCGTAAATGCTAGTCACTCTAATCGTCTTCAGACTACTAACGACCTAAGATCACTGGGGGAAACAATCTAACCAAGAGTCGGCGAATAGTATCATCGGTCCTTTCCTCTCCCCTATGGAGGGTCCTCGAGGTAGGAGATACTATTCTAATTATCCCTCGTATCCCTCGTATAGCACACATAAGCATTATTATCATCGCCTCGCCACCTGGACCTCAAACTTATACTGACTCGATGATCCATATGTGGCTAAACAAATGTCCCCGATTGCGGTGAGGATTCGAGTGTATTGTTCAAACTCAAATCCCGTGCAGTTGGGTTTCAATATTGGTTAAGTCATTTTAGGAATTCCACGATTGATTTAATTAAGTAATGGTGAACCAAGCCTCGGTGCATTCTCCAGTGCCGTGTTTTGATCGACCTTATGAATTAGGTCGGTCGTGCTAGTTTATCTGTGCATTTGAAGGTTAGGTGGATGGGCTCTCACCTAGGGTGTGCTCCTAAAGTCTAGGAAGCCTTCAGTGAAGGTTAAGTGAGTGAATCTCACCTAGGGTGTGTTCCTAAGGTTTAGGAAGTCTATGTTGTGGATTAGGTGGGTGACTCTCACCTAGGGTGTGCTCCTAAAGTCCTAGGAGTCTATCGCCGAGGATCAGGTGGGTGACTCTCACCTGGGTGTGTATTAGAGAGGGTTTCACCTAAGACCCAAGCGAGCCTCACACTCTAACTCTGTGCTCGAGTCGACTAAAGTTGTTTTACTCCTCCTCGAGTTAAATCGAAATTCCCCTTTTTTTGTGACTTAACCGTTTTAAACAACAAAATAAAACAAACAAAGAAAACGGAGAAGCGCCGGCTCACTTCCAACACGAGCGAAGCCAAAAGAGAGGAAAATGCAAGTGAACCAGGCTTAAGTCACAATCTCAGGAGCTCCAACGACCCGGGGCTGCAACTAGCAAGCCTATGCGGCGACTCTATGACCTCCTACGACTCGGGGCAATAATTAGACACTCCAAACAGCAGTCCTAAGACTCCTACGACATTTAATTAGCTCCAAACAGCATTTGGCGGCAATTCTAAACCTCAAATAGCTCGTAAGCAACTCCAAACAACAATTATAAAGTTCAAACAGCATTTATAAGACTCAAAACAACAATTATAAGGCTCCAAATAGCAACTATGAAGTTCACCCAGCTCCAAACAGCAATTATAAGGTCAAAACAGCAATTATATGGCTCCCTACAGCGTTTTGCAACTCCAAACAGCAGTTTTGAACACTAGACAGCACTTCCAATGCCCTCACAGCACTCATACAGCACTTTCAAACAGCAAACAGCTATTCTGCAGCTTCCTACTGCTCTCTACAGCAAATAACAGCAGCTTTCTAAACCTCCTAAAGCAGCTAGCAGCTCTAAAGCCCGAACAGCACCTTTCAAAGCTCTCCCATCCTAAACAGCAGCTTACCACAGCAATTAATAGCTTTTTCAAGCTCCTAACAGCAGTTTTCTGCACTTAACAACCACCCCAAACACCAGACAAGCACTTAACAAGCACTTTCAGCAGACTTCTCACAAAGCAATCGAACGACTAACTACAGCACTATGCAGCATTTAGGTAGCTCCAAACAATCGCCTACATGGCCCGAACAGTGCACAAAACTAGCCCCTCAAATTGGCATGCAAAAGACTCCAAAAACATTAATTTTAAAACATCCAGATAATAATATTAAGTCTCAAAAACAGTAAATTCATGGGATTCAAAATAGCACTTAATCCTCCCAAAACCGTGAAATCACGTGGCCTAAAAAAAAAGGGCTTAAAACAATATTTTAAACTCTTCAAATCAAGACAAATCGAGCAAAAAATTTGCATGTAAATCCGTTTCAAAAGCGGTAACATTTTAATTAAAAGAAGATTCACATACATACCACTCAATTCTTATGTATTTACATATTTAACTCCTGTACTTCGATTCTTCGCGTACGAGTTACCTTTTTTTTTTTAGTGAAGAATACATTTCACTCCTAGGGACGAGAGTAAAATGTATTATCTTGTTGCGATATCAAACATTTGATTGCTATGGATGTAAATGTGAGGGTTAACGCATGAAAATTGTGTGGAATCAATGTAAAAGATAATAAGGTTTAGGTGTTAGGTACGTAAATATATAAGCATTCTATGGTATGTATGTAAATCCTTCAAAAAAAAAAAAAAAAAAAAAAGAGAAAAGAAAAAAAAAATTAGCAAGTCCCAGGAAAGACTATTGGAATAATAGTAGAGAGAAGACTCACTTAGGAAAAGGTTCACATCCAATAATTCATAATTGAAGCAAGCAAGCCCACTGTATTCATTCAGCAAGCAAAGAAAAGCAATTCTCAACTATTTAGGCCAAACATGCTTAAGCCTAATTATCATATTTCAAACTCAAGCATAATGTGACTGTTAAAATAGAGAAATTAAATCCATGAGAACAAGCCGCGATTAAACTCTTGAAAAGACGACAAATTCAAGTAGCAACAGTATGAAACGAGACATCATGCAAAATTAAAAGCAAAGAAATAATAATAATAACGATAACGAGAGGATCACAAGAGGATAGTTTCGAAGCGACGATAGCTCGGATTAGCGAGGCTCGGGAGGCATAATGGTTTTAGGGCTTCAAGGAAGTACACGGAGCCGAAGACAAAGCCGAAGCCTCAACGAGCTTTGCTACTTAGCGTACTTATTGACGTCGGGCGCGATGAGGAGGAAGACCCAACCGAGGGAAGTGCAGGAGAGAGCGGAGCAGGTGAGGCGCGATGCAGAGAGGAATCGAACGGGCTCGGCACAGAGAGGCGGCGAGCAAGTGAATGCTCAGGCACAGGGGGCAGTGAAGCAGGTGAGAGGGCTCGGTGCAGAGATGAGCGGGTGAGGCGAGTTGTGTCGGTCGCGCGAGAGAGAAGGCGAGGCGAGCAGGCGTCGAGCGGGTGCGGGATTCAGACGCGGGTGACCTTCGGTCTCGTAAGCAAGGGAAGAAGGCGCGAGGGGCTTCGATCGCGCGAGGAGCAGGCGAGGGAGGTGATTCGGTGCAGGGAGACGGGCGTGCGTGAGGAAGATGGGGCGATCGATCGAGAGCTCGCGGGTGAGAGGAACGGGATTCGGTCTCGCGAGGAAGAAGCGAGATCGAGAGAGGGATCGAGCGGGATTCAGAGAAGCAGGGAAGGATTCGGTCTCGAAGAGTTAATGTCGAATCAGGAGAAGGAGCCATCCCGCCCATCCTATTGCCGCGTTTGTCCGTCATTAGGCGCCAAATTCATTATTTTCCATACAGAGAGGGGCGTGTATTTGGTAAAGGATTAATTTCAAATCAAGCCTAATTAATGTCAAATTAATTGGTTTATTTGAAATTCAAAATTTAAATTTTAAAATCAAATGGGTTAGGGTGTGCAGCCCAGTTTGGACCCGAATTAAACCTGAGTCGAGCCCGAATTCACGTCCCGCCAAAATTTAAGAAAAATGAATCGATTTTCGTGTCGTTCCCGCGCTCTCGGAACCACGACGATATGGGTATGCTTCCTAGCTAAAGTCGACGTCCGGACGCATCCGTGTGGTCCGTTTCGTCATCCGAGGTCGTCCGGACAAGTTCGCCGACGGTCGGGCCAAAAGTGTCAAATTGGTGTGCGCGAATTCTAACGTCATTAGGGGTTCACTGGGCGCCGTTCGCTCTATGGGAACTCATTTTCGAGCTCTCTACATGTTAGTCCTCAGCTTCGCAACAAAGAGTCGAGTCTTGGGACTACTCATGCGAGTGCCTTACAAAAATGAGTCTGAAGTGGTTCGAAGGCTACATGGGAGGTAGGATCCATTACTAGGCCGCTAGGATGGTCAGTAAGGAACTCCTAAAGCTAGATCCTAGGGTCTAATGTGAAAGAAGCCAAGACCTCACTAAAATGAGGTCAACACATATTTGATGTGGTTGACGAATCAAATATGTAAGATAAAAATACAATTTTGATGAATTACATATTGATATTATTTCTCTAATGAATGATCAAACTCATGCTAAGTCTTTGGTTCGTGGTTTTTTTGACATGCAATGATGCGGGAGCGTCCCACAAAATCATGGAATTGGGCACCCGTGAGCTCTTCATGGGATTTTTGTGATTTCGGGTCGCGCCTGATGCAGTTCTTGTGATCAAGGGAGTTATGGGCCGCATGTTTTTTATAATTTCAAATCCCTTCGATCGTGAGATTGGAATAGGACCTCCAACTTCTAAATTTCACATATTTTTTTTCTTTTTGATTTCTTTCCTATTTCTTTCCCTAATTAGTTTTTTTCAATGAGGAAACACTTTATATATTGTTAATTTTACATATTTTCAGGCTTTTGTCTTTTGTTTTGTTATTTAGAGATATTTTTCCAAGTTTTCTCTATCGAAGTACTATTTTTTTTTTGGATTTCTTTCAGGTGTGTTTTTATCTTAATAGGATGAAGATGATGATATCTCCCGGATAGTTAGAGGCCTCCTTCATCGTCCAATTTGTTGCCTACTGTTGTTTGATAGCGAAAAATCAATCATTTCCCGCTTCTGATTTGCTGTCTTCCTACCATCCACGCTTGATTTCGCCCAAAATCTCTTTTCTCACTTACCTCACTTTTCGTACAACCTGCATATCTCTTTCTTTTATCTTTTACCACATTCTAGGAGCCCTAAAACGATATCATGCAAATTTATTGATTAAACCCTATGGCAAAAGTTAAGTGACATCAATATATAAGGAAACTTGTTAATAATGAGTTCTTAAGAGAAGTTTGAAATGAAAATTTCTGCTCATCTCTATCAATTTCGTCAATTTTAAAGATGCATAATTCATCAAAACTCGTATTTAAATTTTTTGGATTAGTCTTTTTTTTATGAGGCTATTCATCCTGGAAGACATTTCATAATTTTGTGATTTGACTACTTGCACTTACAATAGCTTTTCATCAAGTTTAGGTTATTTTTACTATTTTGTAGGTTACATCTTAGTTTCTTAGTTTATTCATTACTTGCCTCGTATCAAATTAATTATTTGCATGATCTGCATGGATTAATTGAAGATATTTTTTTCAAAGTTAGACTAATCATGAGAATTAAAAATTTTCTATTTATTTGAATATGAGTTAAATAAATTTTAAATCTAATGAGAAAGTCGTGGAGTCTAAATCTTGAAAGGTATTAATTAAAAAAAAAATTAATTGACTGCACTGTAGACAAGATCATCTATAGGTGTGAAACACATTAAAATTAATGCCTATAATTTGAAAATTTTAGAACTTTTTAATATAAATTCATGTTTCAAAATACTCGATTTGATCTTGTTTCGTGCTTCTAATTCCTTGGTTTCTACATTTTTTTGCACTGTTTTCTTATAAGTCCACATCCAATCCTTTGCACGATAATTCAATGTGACTTGTTTATGAAGCTGTTTTGATGGCGAGAGCGTATCCACTGCTAACGAAGGATTTTAGAGATACCTTATTAGCGGTTGAAATAGATCTTATTGTGATAATTTATTGAATACTCTACATGAGGTATAAAATTTATGTTTGTATCTGCTTCATAAGTATTAAATGCTAAATTTGGTAGAGCTGTATTGACAAAGTTAACGAAAATCTGTGTTTATTGGAAGCAACACATCAGGCATTAATTTTTTTGCTTTATTATTATTATTATTATTTTATTGTTTGTTTATTCTATTTCAAGATTTGAGTATTTATTAATGATGATGACGATGAAGAATTGTATTGAGTTAGAAATTTTTTTTATAAAATTTAGCTTAGGATTCGTTTATGTGGTTTTCAGTTTCAATATTAATTTAAGTTTGGCTTAATTATTACAGAAGATTGAGAAATTTATGGTTGAAATTGTTATAAATTCATATTATTTGAAGTATTTGAGAGTTTATCATTGCAGGGTTATAATTAAGATTGGTATTAGTGATGTTTGGTGTGAGATTTTTGGGTTATTGTAGTTGTGGTTACTAGCAAATAGTGTAGTGGATTGTTTTTAGTATTATAGTGTTACTATTTGTGTGTGGCTATTGCATTTGTCTATGGAATCCAAAATAGTTGTTGGTGCTTGGAAAATTTTCCATTTAAATTAGATAATATTCAATTGTTTTAAGGGAATTAAAATTGATTAATGTGTCAAAATAGTCTCTGATAATTTATAGGGTCACTTTATTCTCAAAGTCTATGAAAGTGTCAAATTAATCCCAAACTTCTTTTATATGGCCTGAATTAGTTCTCAAATAAAACTATTTTAGCCCTCGTTAAAAGAGTTTGTGAATTAATTTGACACTTTTATAGACTCTAGAACTAAAAGGACCACCTGCAAAGATTCAAAAGACTCTTTTGACACTTTTCTTTATAAAAATTATATTAACACTAATTTAAACAGAAATTGGACTATTTCTATATTTATATATTTTATTAGTGTAGATATTTGTCTTAGATTGTTTGGTCACATTAAATGCCGACCACCAGATGATTTTGTTAGGGGAGTAGATTTTTTAGATTCGACTTATGTCAAGAAAGGCAAGGGTAGACCTAAAAAAGACTTGGGCAAACGGTATAAAAAAATGATCTTAATCTATTAGAATTAAATGAAAATATGACATTCAATAGTACACAATGGAGAAAAAGGATTCATGTAGCCGACCCCCCACTCAGTGGCATAAAAGCTTGTTGCTGTTGTTCTTGTATTAGTGTAGATATTGAGGAGTCTATAAATAATTTTATATGGATGTATCATAACTTTTTGTTTGAATATATTTTTTTTAGTTCTTTATTTTAAGTGTACCAGTTAGATGTGTTATTCTTTTGATTTTGACTAAGTATGAATACTTCATTTACAGGGAAGTCATTTTCTTAAAACAATGTGAGTCTTGGTTTTTCAAAATTTATTAATTTATCCCGTATTCTAATCCATCTACATAATTTGCTATTGCAATTTAGGGCTTTTGAATTTGATCAAAAAAGTAAAACATTGGAAATTTGATTTGTGAGAGAACATTTGTTGCATGCTGCCTTTTTTTTTTTTTGGTTATTGCTCAAATTCTCAGATATTTTTAATTATTTACTCCAGTATTGTCTATTTTCATTTAAAGAATTTGAGTTGTTCAATTAATTGGTTAATATTTATCTATAAATATTATATTTTCTTTTGCGTAAAATCATTATACCCATAATAGTTTGCTGCATTAGAAAGGGTAACCTTATGTTATTCTGTACCACCTATACCAATCCTAGTACCAATTTCATGGATCTATCTCTATCTGCCTCGAATTCACAACCAACACTTCATTAGATTGATCTACTCACTAATTTTAAAAGCTGTTTATGTGCAAATATTATGTTTACTTAAGTTAGTGAATACTAGAGGTTTATACTTGGGATGGTAGATTTATTTATGATGATTATTTATTATTCCACGCTAGACATATAAGCTTTGCCAAAATTTAAATGACATATCAAATACTTAATTCTTTGTGTTGTGGGATAATCGTCGCAGTTAGAATAACATTCAAAGAAAAGAAAAAACACGACAAGAGACACAAGCAAATTTACGTGGTTCGATCCAAATGGATCTACATCCACGGGAGGGAACGCATCAACGATCTTACTAAGATATTTGTGAGAGTATACATAGCTTAAAGATGAGCCCTCATCTTCGCTGGATCTTCTTGACTCCCAAGACCCCTTAGATGCACTCCTCACCTAGCTCTCAAGCTAATCTCACCTCTAGAATTCTTGGACGAGATTTCCTCTGTGCTCTCACCAAAAGACCTCATACCAAAGCCTCACCCACACACCTCATTATATAATACAAGGTGGCTAATCAAGAGGCTAAAGGGTGGACAAAAATACAAGAGTACTCCTTAACTAATTGTGAGTCATAAGTAACAATTCTCCACTCGACTCTCAATTTCAAAACTACGAAAAAGAAGATGATTCCTCCACTGGCCCTCCGAGGAGCCCTCGACCGTGCAGAAAGTTCACTAAGTCTAAACAATGTTTGAACTTAGCTATAGAGTAGCGCTTGGTGAGCATGTCAGTCGGATTCTCCTCGGTAGGTATCTTCTCCATCACTATTGAGCGCTTCGGCGACGACGTCCCTCACAAAATGAAGCTTCACATCAATGTGCTTGGACCTTTCATGAAAGACCCGATTCCCGGTGAGATGAATAGTACTCGATTGTCGCGGAACACGATTACCACCTTTCGAGGTATCCCGAGCTCTTCGACCATGCCTTTTAGCCACATGGCTTCCTCGATTGCTTCGATCACGGCGATGTACTCGACCTACGTAGTTGATAGAGCTACGACGGATTGAAGATTTGACTTCCAACTAACGACGAGTCGCGAAGACGAGTGAAGATGAATCCGGTCGGTGATTTCCGGTGTCGATGCTTCCAAGCATAATCGGAATCCACGTAACCAACTAACTTTTCTTCGTTGCCTTCCTGTCTTTTAAAGAGTAGCCCAAGTCCGTAGTACTTCTTAAGTATCTCGGAATCCACTTTAGAGCTTCCAAGTGAGTCCGCACTGGATTAGCCATGAACCTCGCTAACAACACCGACGGCGTAGGTGATCCGATGCCGTCGCACACCATACCATACATGATGCTTACCGACCCCATCGGCATAGGGAACACACTCCATGTATTCCTTCTCGCTTCGGTCTCGTGTGCTTGAGAGTTTGATAATTTGAAGTCGTCGACCAATCGGTGTTGCAGACCTCGCTTTGCGCTCGTGCATATTGAATCTCGCGGAACTTTCGAATATAAGACTTCGAGATAAGAATAAGTCGCCCTTTTTCGTCTCTCTCGATCTCCATTCCTGAGGATCTTTGTAGCAGGTCCCAGGTCTTTCATATCAAATTCGGAATTGAGCATACCTTTGATCTTTCGAACTTCCTCCTCGCTTCGTCACTATTAACATATCATCTACATATAAGAGCAAGTACGTGCTTATTTCACTGTCCCGCCACTTCATGTATACACAATCTGTCGTAACTGCTTCGACAAAGCTCGATCTTCAGCATAAACTCATCAAAACGTTTGTACCATTGTCTAGGGCTTTGTTTCAATCCGTATAAAGCTTTCTTCGACGAGCAAACCTTGTCCTTAGTCTTCGGTGTCTTGTACCCATCCGGCCGATCCATGTAGATGGTTTCTTCAAGCTCTCCATGTAGGAACGCAGCTTTAACATCTAGCCGCTCTAATTCCAAATCGAATCGAACCGCTAGTGCTAAAACCATCCTAATGGAGCAATGCTTTATCACGGTGAGAAAATTTCGTTGAAGTCGATTCCTTCTACTCGAGTGAATCCTTCGCAACTAGTCCGGCTTTGTATCCGATCTTTTCAATACCGTGTGCCTTCCTTTTTCTTAAAGGTCCACTCGCAACCAACAACGCGTTTGTTTGTTGGTCGATCCACAAGTTCCAAGTCTTCGTTCTTCATCGGAGAGGCCATTTCCTCATTCATGGCGTCAACCCATCTATTTCTTTCCTTGCTCTTTAAAGCTTCCTTATAGTTGTTTGGTTCGACTTCTTCTATTGCTTCAAGCAACACTCAAGGCGTGAAGATCATATCCGCACGACCGTATCTCTCTGGCGGTCCGATAGTTCTTCTTTGTACGTCTCTTGTCGACCTGTAATCGTCCGATCTCGTTTTCCGGCTCAGTCTCTTCTTGGTCCTCTCGTCACTTCATCCCGATTGTTCACAATGATCCTTTGATCAGTCAAAGTCTGTAGTTGTTGCAGCTCCACCTCAATTGAAGAACCCTCCTTAGCAGCACTGGTTTTGGTAACGTAGCTTTGCAAATTTGCCATTTTGGATTCATCGAAAGTCACGTCTCTGCTGATGATGCATTTTTGTTGATCTATACACCAAAGTTTGTAGCCCTTGGTTCCAGGTGGATATCCAATGAAAATGCACTTCAAAGCTCTTGCTTCGAACTTATCCCGTCCGACATGAGCGTAAGCAATACATCCAAAAACTTTCAAGTTATCGTAGTTACCTCGGTTTCCGTACCACATCTCCACAGGAGTCTTCAAATTGATAGTCGTCGAAGGACATCCGTTGATAAGGTGGCGAGCGGTAGACACGCCTTCACCCCGTAAACTTTTGGGTAGACACCGCATTCGATAGCATACATCTCACTCTCTCTAGGAGAGTCCCGTTCATCCTCTCGCCTAGACCATTCCGTTGAGGAGTGTTCCGGATCGTCTTGTGTCTTGTAATACCGTTCTTTCGCACGACTCTTCAAATTGTTACGAACAATACTCTAAACCATTATCGGTTCTCAAATGCTTCGGTTTGCTCCCGTCTTGTTTTCGGTGAGAGTTAACCAGGTCCCGAAACGCCGAAAAGCTTCATCTTTAGTTTTAAGGATGAAGACCCATACCTTCCCGGTGTAGTCGTCGATGATGGACATGAAGTATCCGCCTCCTCCATGAGTCCGAGTCCTGGTCGGTCCCCACAAATCGTCGTGTACGTAATCGAGTGGCTTCTTCGATGTGTGATTTCCGGTAGAGAACTTCACTCCGGTAGCCTTCCCGCAGCACACTCGTTCACGTAACTCCAATTCGTCGACTCGATCTCCGCATAACAAATTCTCGCTTCGACGACTCTTGTAAGCCTCTTTCACTTACATGCCCCGGCCTCATATGCCATAATCTAGTCCTGTCGGTCTCTCGATTGAACCGCATTTGAGTAGTTGCGATGACAGTTCTTCCGATTGAGAGTATAACCCATTCTTTCGACCCTTTCATGACAATGAGAGAACCTTTGACTACTCGATGCAACCATTCTCTCGCCTCGAACGTGTATCCGCTCGACTCCGCAGTACCTAAAGAGATCGATTCTTTCGAGCTCGTGAACATACCCGACGTGTTGAAGTATCCGCTCGCCTCCATCGAACATCTTTATTCGATCGTTCCGTCGCCAAGTACCTTGCAAGCTTTATTATCTCCAAGTAGTATCGGACCCGCCGTTTGCCGTCGCGGTGTCTCGAACCAATCTTTGTGAGGGCACATGTGGAAGGAGCACCCGCAGTCGAGGATCCACTCCTTGCTTCGGATTCGATTCGGATATCACCAAAGCTTCGTCGAATCATAGCCATCCGAGGCTACACTTGCTTCTCCGAATCTTTGGGCTTCTCCGAAAGTTTTTCTTTCTATCCGGACAGCTTCTCACGAAGTGACCTTCTTTGTGGCGGTGGTAACACTTGTTAGATCTCTTAGAAGACCGACTTCGCTCTTCTTTCTGGATTTTGATCCGTTCGATCGCTTTTGGAACTTTTCTTGCTCGGTCTTCCTCTAACTGTCAGACTGTCTCCACTGGCCTCTTCTTTCATGTCGTGCTTCTTCTGAAGTTCCTTGGCTTTGATCAGAGATTGAACCTCTTCCAAGGTAATAGTCTGTACCCTACCATAGAGCATTGCATCCCTGAAATGCTCGTAGCTCTTAGGAATAGAGTTTAACAGCAGTAACGCTTTATCCTCGTCGTCCATCTTGACATCAATGTTCTCGAGATCATCTATTATCTTGTTGAACTCGTCAATCTGTTCCGAAACTGACTTGTCCTCGTGCATTTTGAATGAGTATAAGCGCTGCTTCAGAAAAAGTCTGTTAGCCAAAGATTTAGTCATATAAAGTACCTCGAGTTTAGCCCAGAGTGATTGTGCGGTTGTCTCCCTTGACACCTCCCTCAGTACTTTGTCGCCCAAACTCAGAATTATCAGACTGTGAGCCCTGTCCAGGATGACGTTCTTCTCCTTCTCGGTCGGGTCGACCGACAGCCGTCTTCTTGGACCTTGCAAGGCTTCCGCAACGCCCTCGTCGAACCAATAGAGCTCTCATCTTTACTCTCCACGAGCCGAAGTCGTTTTTCCCGTGAATTTCTCGATATCAAATTTAGCGGAACCCATTGTCTCCGCCAAACAGCTCTTCACGCCAAGATCTTCCAACTGACGCTCCTTGAGATGACCAGTGAAGTCCACTGATCTAATTCTGCTGAATTCCTTGTGGTAGCCGAATGACTTGCAGTGCCGCACTTCCAAGAATGCGGAGTGCCGAGTTCCTCCCCTGCAGGATTGCCGAGTTCCTCCTCGCGGAATTACCGAGTTCCTCCTCGCGGGATTGCCGCGGGATTGCTCGAGTTCCTTCCTGCGAGTGCCGCAGGATTGCCGCGAGATTGCCGCAGGATTGCCGCCGGATTGCCGAGTTCCTTCATCGCCAACACCTGTATAGCCGAAGGAGAGGATTCCTGGGCAGCCGAACTTCACTGTTGCTGGAGTCTGGAATTTGGCAACAGTGAGGTTGCTGAATTTCTGCTGCCCAGATCAAGAAGAAAAGAGAAAAAAAAAAAAAAAAAAATGGAACTCTGAATTCTTCCCTTATTCTTGACGGCCAAAGAAGAAGGCAAGATCACCACAGCAAGTAAAATTCCCTTGCTGCTTGTCTGCCGTAAGGGTTTCCTTCGGCTGTTTTACTTCCCTCGATTGCTGGACGCCTTCCAAGAATCAGGAATGCCGAATAACTGCTGCTTGTGGAGGAGGAGGATGCCGAATAACTGCTGCTCCCTTCTTGCCGACTGCTGGTCCAAGAACACCTGCAGGCCTAAGAGATGAACAGCCTACCACCTTGCCTGGAATTGCTCCTCCCTTATGGCTGAAATCGCTGGAATGGAAGAAGTTTGGAAAGAGTTGCAATGCTGATTCTTGTAGCCGAAGAAAAACTGAGGCCGAAATCTCCTTTGCAAGTGCCGAGCTCCACCTTCTCGATACAAGATCTCAAGACTCTCCCGGACGCCTCCACTTCCTCCTTGCTGCGGTTCTTGATCGCCAAGGTTCTTGTAATCCCTTCTTCTTGATTCCAGCCGAAAACACCTCTAGCCGAGGAGTGCCGATTGTTTCCCACAGACGGCGCCAATTGTTGTGGGATAATCGTCGCAGCTAGAATAACATTCAAAGAAAAGAAAAGAAAAAACACGACAAGAGACACAAGCAAATTTACGTGGTTCGATCCAAATGGATCTACATCCACGGGAGGGAAAGCATCAACGATCTTACTAAGATATTTGTGAGAGAATACATACATTTAAAGATGAGCCCTCATCTTCATGGATCTTCTTGACTCCCAAGACCCCTTAGATGCACTCCTCACCTAGCCTCAAGCTAATCTCACCCTCTAGAATTCTTGGACAGAATTTCCTCTAGGCTCTCACCAAAAGACCTCATACCAAAGCCTCACCCACACACCTCATTATATAATACAAGGTGGCTAATCAAGAGGCTAAAGGGGTGGACAAAAAATACAAGAATACCCCTTAACTAATTGTGAGATGGTAGATTTATTTATGATGATTATTTATTATTCCACGCTAGACATATAAGCTTTGCCAAAATTTAAATGACATATCAAATACTTAATTCTTTGGGATTCGAATTTTTTGAGGTCGAGCATATTGATTCATCATTCTCACACTTCTTTCACTTATTTGCTATTTTATTGTCCGATACTGTAGAAATATTCGGATACTACCTTTTATGTCCCTTCTTCTAAGTTTTTTTTTTCTTTGGCTCTTTTGGCCCAACTTTATAGCAGTGTGTTTTTTGCATTATTTTGGATAATGCAGTTATTTTTTTCCTATTTCTTAGATGATTTATGGAATGTTTTTATTTTGTCTTTTTTCAGTTATCAATAGGATTCCTGAGGCATCTAAAATGAATAGAACATTGATTAGTGAAATAAATTTTATGTTTTTCTCTTTTTTTTTTTTTTGCTATTAGAAATGAATTTTTTGTGCGCTTTGTCAGAGATAACAAATAGATGATTTCTATCATTATTCTCGCTGCTAATTTGTTTTGTGATTCTTGTGTTGCTTGATTGAATTTTTGTTGGTGTTTGTTGTGATGGTTGTTGGAATTTTATACATGTGACCAATTAATTTGTGAGATTTCAGATTTTGGTGATTGTTGGATTATTATTTAAAATGAAATAAGTATCTTTGCTATTTTCATATTAAAGATGATTAATTTTTTTGTTAAAATTGAGAATTCGTAAGATAATAATAATAATAATAATAATAATAATAATAATAATAATAATAATACTAATAATAATAATAATAAATATCATTATTATTATTTTGAAATTTTATTGTGCATCTCATACCATGTTGCATTTGTGAACCTTGGATTCTAAACTGTCTTACATCAGTAAGTCTGGATTTGCTTGAAATGTCCTTCTCATTGTCATCCTGCATTTTTCTAGCTTTGCTTAACCATGCTGAATGATTCTTTACTTCTTTTACTTGTTGCAAATGATATACTAAAATCATGTTCTTACTTGCATCGTATTGATTGGTTTGAGTCAATAAGTAGATATCTTTGAAACTCCACAAATTTTGGCAGGAAACTGTCTACGAGTCGCTGCAAAGAAATGCTCAGATTGATACAACCAGCTCTTCAAACACTATTACCAGGGGAGTTCCTGATGGTAGTAGACAAAGGCATGCAAATTTTTCTCAAACTGAAAATGCCAAGTCTCAGTTAGCCATGGATGAAGCTTATGCTCGAGAATTGCAGGAGTTGGAGCTTCACCTTTCTTCTACTTCCATAAATGGCAGTTATGGAACAGGAACTGGTAGGTCTATCTCTGCTTCATGGTTGTATGAAAAATGAATTCAGGTGCTTATTTGACATTATATTACTCAATTTAAGGCCATCTGGTTGAGGAAGATAGTAGTTTTACATGCTTAAATGAATTGGTCTTGTATTTTTATTTCTTTTCTCAAATTTTTAATCTTTTTTTTGGGGCACAATACTTCAAAGGTATTACACGCGCAGAGTCTTCCACGGCAAGCAGTCGAGGAAATTCTGCTAGTGGAGCATCAAGTCAGGTAATTAAGATTTATCAACTGTACATTCTTTTACTCCTTAGGCATTCAGACTAAGAAACTAATGGTATATCAAATTTTCTGCTTAGATTACGATAGAAGATGATGTTGACCCGGACAATATGACTTATGAGGTGTGTTTCTCTTCCACAAAATTAAGCATAAATTTTCGAAGGAAATTGTAACCGTGGTTCACTTAGTAAAGTTGATTTCACTTTTTACTTATTTTTAGGTAGCCCTATTCAGTTTGACTTTTGATTTCAGTCATATATTTTGTGAACCCAGTTTTGATATTTGATTTATTTAATCATCTTTCACTTCAGTTACATATTGAGGTTATGCGTTTATACCTGAGCATCATAGTTCACTACAAGTTGAAAAATAATTTTATTCACACAATAAAACATTTTAATATTTTTATATATGCTGTGTGAATCATTCTAATGCGCTTCTTGTTCCACATGCATTTCAACACATTAGCTTGAATTGTCTGTCATGATGCTGCGAGTGTAGACTATACAATATGGGTGTCATTTTAAAAAGAGTGTTTAAATTTGATTTTAGAAGGTACTATTAAATTTTGTTTAAAATTATTTTTGAAAGTTTTGCAGTTTGTTTTACGAACGGGAGCTCATTTGAGCAATTTTGATGTTTATCAGAGTGATTAGGGTCTATACGATACTCGTCTCGTCAGCAATCTATCTTTTTCATCATGTTTGATTGTTTTGATGATTGGTGATGGACAGTGGGGGCTTGACTGAACCTAGCCAATTGGTTCAACAGGGGTTGTCTCAGTTCAGCAGGAGGCTGGACCAATCCATCTTTTGCTCCAAGGGGGCGAGAAGTACCACCAAAGGCCTCCAGTGCATTTTGTTTGTCGCTTCTTCCCCCATCCTTTCTAGTTGATGCCCAAAGGGGAAGCCTCCCCTTCTTACCTTATCTCTTGGATGCTATGTAGTTGTTGTTTTCCTTGTTTAGGATTAGCTTTGGATTAATTCCAGGTTTCAGATTTCTGTACAAGCCAGCTATCAAAGATGTTTTCTATTCTAGGGTTGTATCCAAAGGCAATGAGATATTCTGGCTGTAACTCGCCTGAGGTGGTGATCTTCTCTAACGATTTGAGGGGTGCTCCGGATTTAACTCGATCTCATGGGGATACTCATCTTCCCCAACTCCCCTCCCCAGTTTTATTTTCTTTGTTTCCTTGCCGCCAGCCCTTTTACCCATTTCCTGCTGCTGTCGCCTCTCCTGCAGCATCCACACCTGCAACGACAGGGCATCTCCTCCCTTCCAATCTGTTGCGACAAGTCCTCTAGCCCCCCAGCCCGCTGACACCACCCCCTTCCCTGTTGTTCTACGGCTGCCGCCCCTCATCCCTGCTGCCTAGTGTTGCAGCCACATCATTCCAGGCCTTTAGTGGCGTCCGGAACCCCCTACCAACCCCTCTACTTGTTGACTAGCCACCATCCCACCTTCGCCATCGCCCTAGAGCGTCTTTTTATGTTTTGTGTCGTTATTTCACGATTGTCAAGAGTCTTTGTTTGTAATACTTTCGAATTGCAACAATAATATTCACATTTCTATTGTGGTTTTGGTTAACTTCAGTATTATTCGGTATCAGAAGTAGTCTTAGGGTTTCCTAGCATCCTCCCCTACCCAAACCACCTCAACCAAAAATTTTCTTCATATTTCCAAACCGTAGGGTTAAGACTGGGATTTAACTAGCCTAACCTTATTGCTATCCTAGGGTGTTCTAACATCCACCTCTACCCATGCCATCTACCAAAAATTTTCTTTCCAATTTTCAAATCATATATAAGCTTTGATATAACCCTAATTTACTCTTGATGATTTTCAAAATCTGCAACCATAAATCTATTTTTTTGGCCCACTTTCACTTCTAAACTCTAAGCTGTGGTCATGCTACTAAGGAGATAAATGCCGAGTCTACCCGAGAAGAGATACAACAAGATATTTGTAAATTTCAGCAGAGGCTTGCGGACACTGATGGTGAAACCGGAACTTATACTTAATGACGCATGGAAAGTCGAAGAGGCGGAAGAGACGAGAATTTTTACCCCTTCCATAGGTAGGATTTCAGTGATGAATAATAAAGACCTATTCATAGTCCTAACCCGCGTGGATACTTATCTTCCCTAACTTCATTCGGTATCCTATCCCATGGGGAAATTGGATGAAGCCTATATCTCAATCCTAACTTTCATTTGGTATGAGAGTTAGTCTAATCAGAACTAGTCTAATCTTAGTCCTATTCTAGGGTTTTCTGACATATGCCCCTACCCAATCCACCTCCACCAAAAATTTTCTTTCATATTTTTAAACCGTAGCTATACTGTGATTTAACCCTATTTTTCCCATGCTGATTTTCAAAATCAGCAACCTTAAATCCATTCCAAAAGGAGCTTTGGCAATTTGTTTTACGAATGGAGTTAATTTGAGCAATTTTGATGGTTGTCAAAGCGATTAGGTTCTAAACGACACTCGTCCCGTCAGCAATATATCTTATCCATTGTGTTTGATCATTTTGATCATGGAAGGCCTATTTTTAAAAATTTATGATGCTAAGGATACATTGACAGAATCCATTTTACTGATAGACGACATACATGTAATTTTTACTGAACTGCAAATAAAGCCTCTGATTTCATTTGTGATTGATGCTACTCAAATTCATCTTGTGTGACTCTACATCCTCAATCGACGTTGCATTTGACCATATTGACTTGTGAAACTTATATCGAGGTCAACTAAAAATTCTATTAACTTGATTTTCCATAGATGGTAAAACTCAGAAAGTTATTTAGAATTTGTGATAAGGACATCTCATCTGTAGGATTCGGAAGAAGGGTTAGCTTAGCTGGAGGATCTAAAATAATGTATTTCAAAGCAGCTGAATTAATAGCTGATGATTTTGTTAATTCTAGCTGAACTTTAAAGCAATTAGAATATTTTTATCCAAAAATTTTGTAAGATGAACAATACAATGGAATGGAATTGGTTAATTGGATTTCCACTAATACTAGATTTTCGTTTTAGATTTAGAGTTCAACTTCCATCGGACATGAAATTTTATTATTAATTACCTCCTTGAGTTTGGAAAGCGTGCAAGATTTAGTAGATCGCTTGTTTTATTTTCTTTGAAAGAACTATTTTGTATCTAAGGCATGGGGAGTAGATTCGTGAGATGAGTAGTTAACCCTGTCAGGATTTCATCTTCCAAAGTTTGTCAGATTATTATTCTCAATTTGAGATGGGCTTTGTAATTCGGTTTCATTAATTGCTTGCGTTAATTTCTATAGGTGCTTGTTAAATTCATATTTTGGGTGATTGGATTGCTTGTCTTGTAGATTGTTAACTTGGGTGGAAACACATCGTTAATTAGATCATATCTGCTTATTCACATCCGTTTGATTAATGGGATTTGGGGCAAACTCTGATTCTTCTAGTTTGGAAATTTTGCTTCTTATCTATAGCTAGTTTTTTTTGTTCTATTTTTTTGTGGCAATTCTTATGTATTCACATATCTTACACCTATACATTCATATCACTCAATTCTTTAATATCACATAAAAAATACCATCATCACTATATTTTTAAAAGTAAAATACACATTTTCATGCACAGGTTTATAACACCAAGATTTTATAAGTGTAAATATCAAACTTTAGGTGTTAGTTATGTAAATAACATAAGAATTGTGTGGTCTCTATGTAAATTTCCATTTTCTTCTGGACTGTAGCAACGTGTGATTCTTCTTATCTATATATTGTCCTTGCCCATTACTTCTTATTCATGACTAGGAAACTTTTTCTTGGGATATTGTCCCTATTCTATTAACATTCTTAGTTGTGATTAATGGTTATCGAGCTTAAGAGTTGGCTTCAGCTGGGACATACTTCTAAATTCTTATTTTTTATCTATATTACCTAATTTAAGTGTCCATAAATGATTGATTGACAGTCTGATTGATCTATTTTGTGGTTTTATTACATATTTAGATTAATTTACTTCCAGAATCTCTTAATCATTGTGATTTCCATTATTTTTATTTCTTGAAGTTGCTTTCATTAGAAAATTAAAAGGTTTTCACTCGAAATGAAATTCTACCTTCTTTATATCCATCATCTTTAGAAATAGATAAATTGTCTTGGGTTAAATTGTTTGCTTCCATGGGTGATTTACATATTTATTCTTGCATTTCCTTGTTTGTATCTCATCTAACTTAAGCATCGGATATCTTCTTATTTAATAAAGAGGTATTCTGCATATTAGATTTTTTGTAAAATCTCTAGAGCATAAAATGCTCTACATCACTTGGATAGGAACTTTTAAGGGGTATTTCGTTCCAAGTCAACCATGATATTCGAAGGGACCACAGGTTTATTTCAAATTTAGTATTCGTTTCACATATATTGCATGGAAGTTTCATATTTTCAAAATTCTTCATCATTCCAATAAATATTTTGAATTTTCAAAATCTCTTAAGATTAATTTTAAATTATCTGAGGGAAAAGAGTAAGGACTAATTATGGTTTGATTTAGGCATGTTATGGTTAGTTGTGGCATGACCCATGCCATGGTATGGCCCAATAAAATGGAAAATGACCTTTCCTCACAGAACATGCTAGATTGAGATCCATCAAATCACTATGGTAGGTAAAGAATTTGCCATTATGGGCTCCAAAATTAGTGCCCGTTCCCTCAAAATAATAATGTGAGAGTTTTACTTGAGATTCCAAATCAAAATTTCAAACTGGCATGTGAGATCGTATCAAACACCACCCAGAGATTTTGCTCTTATTTTTTGAAGGACTTTTAAGACGTAGGACTTAATATTTCACATAGATGCAAGCCGTTATCGTTAATTACTTCTCCTGATAATGAGGGAACATTTTCAATTAAAGCTAGTCATCAGGACGTTGATCGCTAGCAGAGAGAGGAGTATCAATTTAAGTTTTGGATTGTAGAAATTGATCGTTGTGAGTTTAGATTAGATAGTCGACCTAACCTAACAAAATAATCCTCGTCAGCATTCATGGGATGCTTCGTTCAAGGGAACATTGTATACATGTGGTAAATGTTTGTCTAAGGAGATAAATTCAAAACCAGTTTAGCAAACAAAGAGTTCTATGTCATATCAGGTAGACAAGTATTCCTTATGATTTACAACTTAAATAGGAAAGATATTAAGGAACAAACGAGCTATGGTATAGTTACATAGCAACTACCCTTCATCAAATTTCATTGATGTTGTATTGTTAAACTTTTTTCCAAGCCCTTTCAGAAAGGAGAAATTCCAAGCTTTTGTATGTAGTCAATGTATGTCGCATCTTAACAATTTTACCTTTTAACAATTTTACGGAAGCGGCTATTGTTCTTCCTTGCAGTAATTCATTTTTTTAGGTATGAAAGATGTTTGTTTTTGTTATTGATCTGATCTTTGTGATACTTGAGTTGTGCATAATTGCTTCTATAATCCGAGCGCTTGTCCTCTTCTTTGCTAGCAATTGCAATCATTGGGTGAAGCTATAGGCACAAAAAGCAGAGGACTTTCGGATGATCTTATATCCTTTTTACCAGTCTCAACATACAAAATTGGGCTATTTCAAAAAAGAGAACATCATGAAGAGTATGTATTTCTGTTATATCTTGGGGTGTTTACATAAATACCATCCAATTCTTATGTATTTACATACCTAACATTTATACTTTACTTCTTACATTTATATCACCATTTTAACTTTTAAAAAGCTAAATCTACCTTTTCATGCAAAGATAAGGTAGCATGTTCTTAAAAATTGAAGTTTGGGCTTTAGCTATGTAAATACATATGAATTGCGTGGTATGTATGTAAATCTTCTTTATATCTTTGTTTTGATTTGTATGATTCCCTAGTTTTGCAGCCATTATTGAATATAAATTATTAGCGTTATTTAATATTTTAAATTCATAATATTGTGATTTCCCTATAAAAAGGACAGCTTTCTGCCCCATATTGCATGATACTTTAATATGTTGAGCCCGCTATTGAATAATTAAGGTTTCCATTGTTATTCAGTTTGTGAAGATTATCTTATGCTCCACCTATAATTTTATCCAAATCTTGAAAATTTTTCATTATATGAGATGTAGTTTTGGCACCATTGCGTTAAACAAGTTTGGTTTTACTCTTAGTGATAACCTTTTCGCGTTGCACGCAGATGTTTGATTTGTTCTATGGCTTACAAGAACAGAGATAAGTTGATCACCTTGCCCTGCCACCATCAATACCATCAAGGTTGCATTACTAAGTGGTTAAAGATCAAGAAGGTAATATAATATGCTTTTCTCCCATTCTTGCATCAAAATGACAGTCTTGCTCTTCAAACGAACAACCGCTAGTTAACCCTCTCGTCCTCCCTTTTAAGCATTTTACTTGGGTTCATTTTTAGTCCTAAAGTCTATTATCCAAGAACTCTTATAATATAAGTTGAAATAGTTCCCAATGATGACTGTTTTAGGTCTCATTAGAAGTTTTTTGGGCTAAATTAACATTTTTATATATTCTCGGACTAAGATGGCCCCTCCGAAGGTTCAGGAGACCATTTTGACATTTTTCTCTTCTTTTCTTTTTTATCATCTAAAAGGCCTAGGCTCCCTATGTTCTGATGCAATTGCTGGTTTCAACTTTGTAGAGGTTGCTTTCAAAGATGTTTACTCTTGAATTTATATAACCTTTACAATGATAGAAGAATACAATATTTGCATGAAATATATCTTAATTAAGCCTTATATGTAACTGCATCAAAATTTATATTTGTTTTACATCAGCAGTTCGTCATGCTTTCTATTCTGCATTGTTTGTCTGCTGGTTTTATTTATATTTTCATAAAAAGTTCTGCATAAGTTTATGTACATATACTTGGTACAATTTATATGAATGCTAACTCGTGGGTTTTCTAATTCAGGTCTGCCCGGTATGCAATGAAGAAGTATTTGGATCTTAAGTTGTGCATTATCTGTTGTTTTGTGGCTTTCTGTATGAAGCCTGAATTTGTCTGCTCTGTTTTTTGGTATTTTGAGGTCTGTACTTTTTGACCATATTTGTGATGACCATTATGTTTTGTTATATTAAAATTGTATGGCTGTAATGTGAAATATAACAGTTTTATTTTTGTGTAAATACAATAAGAGATTTCTCTTTTAATTTATTTGGCATGCTTAACAGTAATCAAATATATTTTTTGATGTTGGTGAATAAAATTGTTCAAAAAAGGGGGGAAGCTTTAACATGCATACGATAAATTTGGATGATGTAAAGTTCACGAGACTAGTTGTCGTGGGTTTCTATTTTTTTTAGCAAAAGCGGGTTATAATCTAAAATGAATTTTCAATTATGATTCTTGTAGAAATAATGTTTGCGGGCATATTTCTGTACTTGTTGATATTTTGAGATGTATAATGTATAAATGAAATGTTGAGGGCATGGTACGGCTTTTGTGTATGAAAGTTTTACAGAGAGGCTCCTAAGAACTCAAACTTGACTTCTATATCTGTTGAATTCGAGTCTCTAATATGAATCACATTTAATAAATATAGTGTAGATATAAAAGAGAGAGAGATAGATTGTGCAATATTTTATTGATAAAATGATTTTCTATTTATAGATAAAGAAGGTGTAGTAAGTGAAGTTATATTTATGCCCTCACTTGGGTGGGATTGTACAGGTTATTCTAAAAATTTCACTCTTGTAGGCCATCCTACTCTCAGAATTGGGCTCGGTAAGACTTCATAAAACTTTACTGACCGACTTAGTCTGATAGGTGCTGCCAGCTGAATATGCTATTGAAGTCTTAGTAGATGTATGGTTTTGGTGAGCAAGCGACTCAAGTTATGATGTCGGAAGACAAGATTCGTAGATGCTTCAGGTCAGCCTACCTACTACTGGCCGAGAGTCGGTAGAAACAATATGCTAAGTCTTATGAATCGGTAGGTGTAGTGGCCTTGATTCTCGTTGATGAACTCCTGTCAGTAGAGCGAAGTTAAACTGTCAGCAAAGGATGAATCATCATAATCTAATAGGTAGCTTGCCATTAAACGAAGAGATCTTGGGGAAAGGCGGAATATTGTCCCAATGGGGTCATCATATCTGAGGGATTGACCCTTTCTTCATGCTTGATTGCATTGAGGTGTTAGATTTGAGTGATAATTTATTTTGTGACTGGGTAAACTGTTCGGCTCGTGCCCACATACTCGTTTTTATAACTGTTGGTTTTGAGTCAAATTCATTTGGTAGGGCGTCTGGGCTCCCCAAGTTTTCTGTCAGTGGGTCTGCTCTTTGTTATTCTTTCTGTTTCTTAGACTGTCGGATTTCTTGAAGATTCATGCTAGCATATTTTCTATGTACAATATCAAAAGTCAAACTTTTAAATTTACAACTAATGGAGTTCTAATTACTCATCTTTACCATTCATTAGCTATTTGTGACTATATTTACCTAATGATCCACATTTTTCTTAAACTTTGTTCAATTAATCTTTGCATATATATATATTTTTATATATATATTTTTTGGTTTCAAGAAGAAACAATTATAATTATATATATATATATATATATATATATATATATATATATATATATATATATATATACATATATATATATAATTCATATTAATCTTTTCATATAACGATCTATTTGGTATAGTGGTAGTTGTTTGAAGAAGTAGATGTGAAGCTGCTATAGAAGAAACTGTTTTTAAAAAAGGTAGGTTTCCATGAATTTCGGTCGGAATCCCTATTTCTACTAGCAGACCGACCTCTTCCAAGTTTGACGCTTAGGACGAGGACCATCTTTCTCCCTTCACCCATCGTCCCATGAACCTTTGTTCTCTGATCGATTGTCAGATGTCTCGCATTTTGAGATAGGTGGGTTCATGTACTTATCTGTCGCGACGTGCTCATTGGCTAACTCTAAGAGTTCGGCCAAAATCTCAGGTTTTGACAAACCCAAGAATTATATGAAAGGTGCACTCTTCAGCCCTTGCACTAAGGCTACTTTAGCGGTTGCTCACTCCAGGTTTGTCACCTTGACTATCTCTTTTTAAAGTTGTGTAATGTAAACCCGCAGGCTCTCGTTCGGTCCCTGCTTTACAAATCACAAGGATTCTGAATTCTCGTGAGACTTCTGAGCGCTAGTGAATTGCGTCGTGAGCAACTTCTTGAACTCTCCGAAGAAATTTATAATCCCAATAGGGAGTCCATTGAATCATTCTAGAATCGCATCTCTTAGGATGGTGTGTAACAGTCAATATTTTAATGTGTTAGAAATATTGAGAAGAAAGATGGCAGACTCAAAGGATGCAATATGGTCGATCATATCGTAGTGGCCTTTCTATGGTTCCAGGGAGGGAACTTTGAACTTTCTGGGGTTCAGGTTCAACGATGTGCTTGGAGAATACATATTCCAGTCAGCGGTAAACTTTGATATGTCTCGTATGTAATTCTATTTGTGATGCTTGCAATTATCTTTTTGGCATGGATCCAACATTATCTCTGCTCTGGCTGTCTTCCAATTGCTTGGCTCCTTAAGTCGCTTGTTGGCCAAGGTTCAGGAATTGGAGGATTAGGCTTTGGGAAAGGTCGTTCTCTTCCTCAAGTATCACTCGAGTTAATTCTGCAATTTGTCCCACCATCTGATCATGCAGCTTTTGAATTCATGGTTGCACGAATATCCTAACGGACTCCATCTTAGAAGTTTCTTCTTTGAGCGTTCTTTCTCTGTTACGCACTCCTCTTTTTTTGTTGAATGCATGACTCCACGCTCACCACACCTTTAGAACGTTGAATCACAAAATGTCTTTAGAGTCAGAGCTAAGGAATAAAACGTTGGGAAGGATGAGAGGAATAGGAAATGCGAGAAGTATAAAAAGTCAAACACAAATAGAACAAATTCTCTAGAAATAGATCCAATCAATTTTTTTCTACAAGAATGATCCTCCTATTTATAAGTCATCAAAACGGATCCGATAGATTACATGATTCCCCCGCATTTAATGGGAACGTTACTATTATTTATGAGTCATTATACCTTTACATTTTTATAACCAAATTGAGCATATTTTGAACTTGCAAACAGTGTTGGCATCGTTCTGTATCTATAACAACCACTTTAACCATTTCGTATTTGTAATCGGTTGGCTTGGTCATGTGGCATTCATTTGACCGACTGAACTATCTTGGGTTGCCTTTTTTTCCGAGGAAGCCATTGTGAAGATGCATTGTCCTCCAGGAGGATTATTCCATCAAACAAGGGGCATATTGTCGTAACCTGACAGACAACCTACTTTTTGTCCGCGAATCTATACAGAATGAGTCCTTATTAGACAATTGTTTTTCATATGAATACCTTACGTGTTGATTAGATCGTTATCGGCATTGATGAGTATCGCTTCTTGGTTCATTCAAACTATCACTTGGTCGACTCAGAGTTCGACCGATTGGAGTATTTCTGAATTTCTCAGTCATTTACTGCTTTCTTTGTGTGATCTGTTGTATCTTCTCGAGATTCGTGCTATCACATTTCTGATGTACAAGAATAATTATACACAATTTAGAATGGCATTAGAAATTTTAAAATAAATGATAATCATATATATAATAATACAATAAAAAATATTACTATATTTTAGATGAGACTCTATTGACTCTCTGTCCTGAAATAAATAAATAAATAAATATTCAAGCGAGTGAATATGTGACAATTTGAATCTGATACGCTATGAACTTAATTAATAAGTAAAATCATATTTAATTTCTCTTTAATATATATATATATATATATATATATATATATATATATATATATATATATATATATATATATACATACATACATACATACATACATACATACATACATACATACATATATATATACATGTATAGTTATTTTCACATAATTGTAATAATTTAAAATAATTTACAATCTTAATGTGTTGTGTGTGTGTATTTAATATGTATATAAAACCAAACTTCGATTCTACTTTGAATTATTAATATTAGTACGTGTCGAAATAAAATTTAATTAGAATCTAGACTAAACACCAAAATACCTTTCCAATTTTTCCAACTTTATGTCTTTATCCCACATAAAAAAATGGAGTGGGAGGTCTTCATTTTTAATTAATATTCCTCAACAAATATCACCCTCCACACATTATTTATTAGCAAAATTTAAATACATAGCATTCAAAACGTTTAATGTTATATAATTCACATATAAACTCTCTTATTTTATATTAATGTTGCGTAAAATATTAAAATAAATACAAATTAACACATCTCTGTTAGAAAAGTAATCCCGTTAACAATTTATGATCTTGTTGACACCAATCTCGGAAGACTGTGGTGGGATTGTGGCATACAAAGACCTTCGAAGCTCTCATTTTTCTCCTCCTTCCACCTAGCTCTTATCGAAAAACATTGAGGAAGATAACCCTCATCTCATCTTCCTCCCACTTCTTTTCACCTAACTTCTCGTGCTTCGGCTTTTGTTTATCTATTAAATTCGGCTTCCAACGGGATTTACTAACTGTTGGATTTAAAAGAAAACATAGGAAAAATGGATTTAAGAGCTTGTATGATTTGAAGTCGTCATTTTTGTTATTTGGCGGGATTTAGGTTAAAAGTTATTGTTCTTTGGGAAAGTGACCTCTCGTGATTGAGTGAGATTCGAATAACTACTTAAGGGAGTGCTATGAATATAAATATAGAATTTTTTATTTGAAAGCATAGATAATAATGAAAGTTTTGAGCGGTGCACTATGTAAATATCCATATTTATTAATGCTCAAATGCATAAAACATATTGGTTATGAATAAAATGAAGAATTTCAAGATATTAGAGAAACATCATTTATTATATTTAACATGAAAAAAGAAATGTAGAATAAAATCAACAAGCATGATGTTTTTTAGGATATATGAGAAATTTAGATTGAGATTTATTTAACTTAAATATATATATATTATAAATACTAAAAGTTAAGTTGTTAAGTTCAAATTTTTAGGGTAAAATGAGAGAAATTTATGAAATTAAGTATTAGAAAATTATTAAGTTGTTAAGTTCAATTTTTAGGGTAAAATGAGAGTGATTTATTAGAGGTTTTCTTTCTATCATTACCTTGCTTATTATTTCTCTCCCATTGTACTAGACCTAATATTAATAAGTTGTAAGAAATTAAGCAATAAATTAAGGAATGATAATGGAAAAAAATAAACAATAAATGCTAAAAAATATAATTTACAAATTTTATGTCATTTGGTAATATTACATATCCTACATCTAGTTTAAAGTCACATGAAATTAATAATTCCACTATTATAAATCATATGTTATATTATATAATAATCTTCTTATTATTTCGAGAGAATAATAAATAAATTATAAAAGTTTTAAATTAAGTTGCAAAAGATATAGTAGTTGTATTAATCATTGGAAAATATTTTTTGTACTATCAAATTATCAATCTATTGCGCTTCTTGCCAGCTTTATCATGCTTATCTACTACATCATAGTCAAGCCACACAGTACGTCTAAATAAATCACTATTCTAAAAAAAATAAATTAAAGTTCCAAATAATTTATCCATTTTTTTTTCTCTATTGAAATTTCTTTTGTCTTGCCTTCAATCTTTTTGTCTCTTTATACTCAATAACCACCCCTTTTCGTCCTCTCTCTACTTCCATCATCATAGACCTCAATATGAATAGAATGGCGATAACATGTCTAGTTTTTAGTAACCATTTTACCTTTCCTATTTAAACACTTAGAAATTCAAAATTACTTAAATTTAATTTAAAAGATTTGAATTATTAAAAATTTTGTAATTTGTACTAAAATCAAATATCTAATCATTAATCAAAGTCACATCTTAAGAATTTACAATTATCTTGTTAAAAAGTTTGACAACACATTAACATATTTTTTTCTCTATGTTTTATGATTCACTCATGATATAGTTTCACTTTTACCAAAATTAATCCTAAACCTATATATATATATATATATATATATATATATATATATATATATATATATATATATATATATATATATAGAGAGAGAGAGAGAGAGAGAGAGAGAGAGAGAGAGAGAGAGAGAGAGAGAGAGAGAGTGCGTGCAAAATGCCAAGATTATCTATTGTCTATTTATGAGTTCATTGTAGTACAGGAGTTTATAAAAGTGTCAAATTTATCCCCAGACTCTTGAAATTAAGGCAAGATAGTCCTTTCTGGACCAATTTGACACTTTTATAAACTCTGGGACTAAAATCAGCTCATATAAATAGTTTAAGGTTTTAGTTGTGATCTGAAATTTTTATACATCGAACCTAATGTCTTAGAATAAATTACTTAATCTTCATAACAAACTAATTTAACTTAACAAACACATGTATTAAAAACTAAAAAATATGAGCTAGTGGTTACAATATTAAATAGAAAATCATCTCAATGGCAATTATTTATTTATTTATTTATTTATTTTGTTCATGGAATAATTGACAACCTATTTATTTGTCATAAAGACAATTTCTTCGGATCCTACACATTTAAGAACATCAAGTTGTAGTAAATGACGCAGATGAAGAATATTATAAAACAAATAGATCAAAGGAAAGGAAGTTTTCAAAAACATTCAAATTTCAAATAGAAAAATTTACAAAACAACCCTAGTAAATCTTATATATTTACATATCTTACACTTAAATTTTATATTTATATTTATTGCACTTTGATATAAAAATTCATACAGGAAAGGGTGCATTTCAATTTAAAAAGTTAATAATAGTGATATTGAGAGGTATATTTGTAAATATGAAAATGCTCATTTCAAATAATATTTTATTTAATACATATTTAAATATTTCGTCATAAATTGAAATTACATCACTTAGCAACTTTCAACATTCCAAGCTTTCTAAGTCTCACGTAATCACCACTAATTTTATTAATTAATAATATTTAGTACATTTTATAATGCCAGAGTTTAAAATAAGAACATGCTACGGCTGGCACATTGCCACGTGGCAGGCAGATAGCAGCCGGTTTAGATATATCTTAGGTGCTGACTTGGATCCACGCCTTGCGCGATGCTAAGAGGAAGAACCGGGTCCCGCGTGACCTGGATTGCCGCCACCAATTTTTATTTTACTATTACTTTATATAACTTATAAAATATGAAAAAGTAAATAATATGGTCTCCACAGCCGTACGGCCAGAGATTCATAGCGTTCGAAAGTATCTAGAATGGACGGAGCCAGAAAAAAAAAGTTACTTTTATGCAAACCACACATCTGTCTCAAAGTGTGTTTGGAGTTATGACATCAAAGAATAGTCATTCTTTCAGAAATAATTGTAAAAAATAAATTATCAGTTTCCCGCAGCAGTTTTTTGAGACAGCACAGTTCAGAACTAAAAGATCAACAAATTTGTTCTAAATAGACATGGGCGTTGTACGGGCCGAGCTTTGCATGAATCGGATTTATTTGAGTTCTGACTATTCAAAACGGACTCGGGTCGAGCTTGAGTCTGGTTTCTATTTAAAAACTCATTGCCAAGTCTCTCAATGCTAAATGTCGGGCCGGGCCAAGCTAGCCCACATGCCTTAAAAAAAATCATTTTGTTATAGAAAAGGAGAGATAAAACCTATTTAATCTTGAAGATTCACGAATAATATATTCTAAACAGTAAAGAGAAAATGTTTAATCTTGTTTTACAGAAGGAAAAACATTCACGAAGTTTAATTTTAAATAAATTTTGAGATTAGTATTAATCAAATCATATTTCCTAATAAATTTTGAGATTTTTTGTTCGGGTCGACTTTTAGGTGGGCGGGCTGGGTTTGGTTGAATCGGGCTTTGACTAAGTCAAGAAGGCTCAGGCCGGGCCAGGTAAGGTCCGCAAAAATTCTATGCCCCACCCCTCTTATGGCAAGTCCGTCTGGCCAGCTGTCCAACGGTCAGGTCTAGTTATGAAGGCCAAGTGTAAAGATCCAAAATTGTCAGAAAACCAAACCAAAGAAGGTAAATAAATAACAAGTTGCACCCATTATAACACAAGTTGTTGTATCCATCATTGTTCTCCCAAATATTGAGGATTCCATCCAGGATGCTAGTATGAAGTATGTTAGCTTACGGCTGAATCTTCATAAAAATCAATTGAAGTGAATGCAGCCCAAGGTAATAAACCAGCCAGCAAAAGCAACTGAAGAAGCTCTAACCAATACATCATTATATTCCACAAGAAGAGGATAAAAAATGAAAAGTAGATTGGGGAATAATAATAATAATAATATAATAATAATAATAACCAATACATCATTATGTTTTGAAGTTGATTGAATATGCACAAACCAACATTTGAGAAAGTGTGTAGCCATTGTGAAAAAAAGAGCCAATAGGGATTGCTTTTCCATGATGATAATAATAATAATACTAAGTGAGTTAACAATCAAAATAGAAATGTGGATCAGAATCTTAATGTGCATTGCAAATAACTCATTAAAGAGGGACAAAAATACCTTTTGTTGAAAGAATATCAGTGTTTTAAGACCCCTCATAATAGCATTGCACGAATTATATAATAAGAACTAATAGTGATTTTTCATATCAATGTATGTTAGAAACTTCGTGGCAGTAGCGTAACGAATTATCGTCTTAACGTTGTACAGGGTTCCAATACACACTCAGACCAAAAAACGATAACTAGCAAAAACACCATAAGTTTCTTATATAGAAAACTCGGAAATAAAAAAAATCACGAAGCCTTACTTAGTTGAAATGTTACATACACTATGAGTTATAGTTACATAGTTTGTTGAGTTATAATAATGACACACGAAAGAATTCATTGATCTGTGATAGGGGGTGGTCGCAGCAAGGACTGACTTTGGAGCTTCAATGCAACGTCTTCGAAGTCGGCACAACATTTTAGATGATGCGTCACTTTGCGGGTTACTTCATAATTCTTTTATGTCATTATGTGATGCTTTGTTGCAAGAAGCGAGCGATAGGCGGTGGTGGAAGGCAAAGCCCAACGAGCAGTTGTCGACTATGGTCAGCTAATGAAGATGTGGGAGGTCCATAATGGTCTGTGTGCGTGACGATTGGTGATTGATGATGGTTGGAGGCTACAATAGTTGGAAGTTTCGTCGGATTGTTGGTGCAGGTTTCTGGCTCAACTCCCTCTTCTCAAACCCTTGCCTTCCTCTTCCTCAGGATCTCATCCCCCTCTCAAGATAAGGAGTACATCTCTATTTATAAAGTGTTAATATTGACTCACAATTTGTGTTACACTAAAGGCAAAGGGGCACGTTTGTAATATTATCTTATTCTTTTAAGCCTCTTGTTTAGGCCTCATCTATTATAAATAGATGAGGGGGTGAGGCTTAGATAAGATGTGAAGTGAATGTGAGAGGCAAGCGAGGATAAAATCTGTCCAAGATTCAAAGAGAGTGAGGTTAGCTTGGAGGAAGGTGAGGAGAGCATCTTGAAGGGCCTTGGGATTGCAAAGAGTGAGGCCATGGAAGATGAGGGCTCATCTTATAAAGCTATGTATTCTCTTGTCTTTGCCTTAGTGAATTTTACGATCGATTCCCTCCCGTGGATGTAGGTCCAAAGAGACCGAACCACGTAATTGCTTGTGTTCTTGTAATTTCTGTGTTTGCATTTTTTCTCTGAGTTTATTTCTTGCCAAGTAGTATTCGATCCAACAATTGGCGCCATCTGTGGGAAATCTACTTGTTGGCTAGAGGAAGAAGGGTATTCAGAGATAAAGAACTGTACAGGAGGGTGATTCTTGGGCTGCAGCATTTCAGCCTCCAGGTTCTTGGAGGAGGAAGGAGTTCAACATTCAGTTTCTTGTTTTGTCCAGAAGTGGTTCTTCAGCATTTCTTGCCTACAGAATTTGGCAATTCTGTAGGAGAGGCCTTCGGTGGCATGCGTTTCTACGAAACTGCAGTAAGGAGGACTTCGGTATTTCATCCAACCAGTAGAAGGAATCGGGTGGTGCGGTCATCAAACTGCAGGAGCAGCTCTCTTCACCGCAGCCTGGTTCTTGGAAGTGCGACAGGTGGAATTCCTTGGAAGATCTTAGTGTTCAGCGGTCCTATTCGGATCGGAACCAGAGGAAGAAATCTAAAGAATCTTGGATTCTTTCGGCCAGCAGAGTTCGCAACAGGCACGACAGGCTTGTGCGAGGTGCACCACAGGCAACCGAGGTAGAGGAATTCAGACACAGGAACCACAAAGAGGAAAGGCGAGCAGTGCAGGTGGAGTTTGTGGCTCGACAGTGCTTGCAGGCGGCGGAGCTCTTCAGGATCCTGGGTGAACTAGTTCGCGGCGTAAATTCTGTAGCGCGGCAGTACTCGCGGTGCAGTTCGAGATCCCGGGCAGATCAGTTCGAGATCGGCAGGCCGGGCTCAGCGTGGAAACTGCTAGAGGTGTGTTCGGTTCTTCCGTAAGAACAGGTTCTAAAAAATGATGCCAACAAAAGACCCCCAACAAGTGTGGTGCGCCGCTGAGACACAGTGCACTTGTTGGAAGCATCCTGAAAGGAGAGTATCCCTTGGTAGTCGAGGTGACATCCCAAGAAAATAGTAAAAGAAACCTCGACCGGTGCCGGATAAACCGGACATGGTATGGTCGAGGGTGTGGCTAACCCGTCGTGACCGGTCAATCGCCGAAATAGGTTCGGAGGCCGTAAAGGCATAACCTAAAAGGGGTGGTTCGGAGGCCGTAGAGGCATAACCACGAAAATAGGTTCGCAGGCCGTAGAGGCATAACCTAGGGGGTGGTTCGGAGGCCGTAGAGGCATAACCACAAAGGATCCCAACCAAGCCGAAAAACCGGGCGGTATGGCTGGGGGTGGTGGTCGGCAGTCGAAGCTAATCGTCCACCGAAGAGCTCGACCGAAGCGGATAAACTGGACATGGTATAGCTGAGAAAAGATTTGCCTGACCTCATTCGAAACGGCAATGTCGATCTGTCTGACCTCATTCGAAACAACAGAATCAATGAAAATCTTGTACCTGATCACATTCGAAACGGTAGGAGAGAAGGACTCAGCCAGGCCAGATAAACTGGACATGTTTGGCTGGGGTTTTGCCTGACCTTATTCGAAGCGGCAGTATCAATCTGTTTGACCTCATTCGAAACAACAGAATCGATGAAAACCCCGTACCTGACCACATTCGAAACGGTAGGGGAGAAAACCCAGCCATCTCCCGCGACCAAATCTCCCGTTATGTTTCCTCCGAAAGAGACCCCGATTGCGAGTCTACCGATCTCCTCGAGACGAAACACCCATTACTTTAATCGAGTGGCTATAAAGCACAACATATCCCGATCGTAGGTGGCGATCAAACCAATGGTCGACCCAAAAGAAAAAAGAGAGGTGGTTCGGAGGCCGTGAAGGCATGACCAAACATAGTGGTTCGGGGGCCATAAAAGCATAACCACATAAATAGGTTCGGAGGCCTTAAAGGCATAACCTGAGGGTGGGTTCAGAGGCCGTAGAGGCATGACCCAAGGAATGTCTGAAGAAGGAATACTCTCGTAAATGAACCGGCCCAAAAGGGACATGTGGTCCGAGAAGTATCGAAAGGCTAATGAGCCGGATACGACAATATGTCCTCATAAAAGAGCTGACTAGAACATCATATAGCTCGAGAGGTGTCGTATCAAACGACCACAAAGGTAAAGTTGTCAAAAGACAGGGTATCCTCATAACAAAGCCGACTAAAGTGTCATATGGCTCGAGGAACGTGGCTAGAAAGCCGAAAGTGTCCGGAGACGGGATACTCTTGTAAATGAACCGGCCCAAAAGGGACATGTGGTCCTACAAGTATCGAAAGGCTAATGAGCTGGATACGGCAAAATATTCTCATAAGAGCTACTAGAGCGTCATATGGCTTGAGAAGTGTCGTATCAAACGGCTACAGGGCCAAAATGTCAAAAGACGAGATGTCCTCATAACAGAGCCGACTAAAGTGTCACGTGGCTCAAGAAACATCAAAGCATATGGCTATGTAAAGCGGAAGAAAGCTCTCATAAGAGAACCAGCCAGAATGGGCATGCGGTTCGAGAGACCTAAATGCCAAATGGCTGTGAAACCCGACGTGCCTCATAATAAGGTCTTATCATCAAGGGTCAGCCAAGTGAAGGCAATAGTGTCGTTGATCGGAACATCAAATGATCAGGAAGGTATATATCCCGATCGAGGTAGTCTAGGAGATATGTATCCTGACTACACTTCAAGTAGAGTAGGAGGTACATATCCTACTTCTCATATCAAACAGCACAGGAAGTATGTATCCCGACCAAACATATCAAATAACACATGAGATATGTATCATTATTGAATGTATCAGATGACACAGAAGGTATGTATTCCGACCAAATACTAAAAAGGACAAGAGCTATGTATCTTGCCTACACATCAAACGAGCAGCCCTAAGGTGAAACAACCTGAGGCAAGATGCTCAAAGTATAGTCGGATGTCAGAGTACTCCGATAGAACATGGATCGGTGTTAAAATCGATACGACATGTGACTCGACGTGGTGGATAGAACCAACCGAAGTAGTCGAAAATATCAAATAGGACAGGGGAGGTATCCTGCCTATGCACCGAATGAGCGACCATATGGCTAAAATAGCCCGAGGTATCATGCTCGAAGTATATGCTGGATGCATAGAGCGCTCCGCCAAACATAGATCGGCGATAAATCCGATGCAACATGTTACTCGATGTGGTAGACAGAACTAACCAAATAATCGAAAGAATTAACGAGGTTAGGTAACTGAAATGGTCTAACCAATAAAGTTCTTTTATGTAAGCACTAGCGAGACGAATCTCGCAGGTGATTCTCTCATTTAGCAAATAATTATGCTGGGAGGCATCAAATATCCCGGTATAGACATGGATCAACTGAGCGACTGATACAACATGTCATTCAATGAGGCGGACCAAACTAACCAAGCCAATCGAAATATCATCGAAGTGGACTCACAAGTTCAAATGTAGAGTGCTTTAAGGAAGCACTAGCGAAATAAGTCTCGCTAAAGTGGCCCTCAAAACTAGCGAAGTAGTTGTTGCTGAGGAGAGCTCAATGGATATTTCCTGCAAGAACTGGCTAAGGCAATTCCTGTCGGGGACAATACCGAGGCGAACGTCATGCCTCAGAAGTGCAACTGACTAGCGACATGGATCGAATAGAGAATAGACAAAGTCTAAAATCGATACAACATGTCGCTCCGACAAGGCAATGAAAATTGACCGAGTCAAGAATATCAAAGAGGGTGGATGGTCAAAACATACCAACCCTATACGATACTCGCTACGGAAATTTGGTAGAATGAATTCCAATGGGGAATTACCACGAGTATCCAAGAGTGGTTGGTAAAAAAAATATAGCATTCCAACCGCATGGGTGCATGGATCTCAGACCAACCCAAAAACATCCTCCTAAGAGGGAAAATGCCGCACTCATTTGAAATGAGCGGGAGACTCTAATTCGGACCCACACATGGTGCTCGACCGAATAAAGGAGTCGAGGAAAGAAGTATGGCTTTCCCGCACAAAAGAGGCATCAATCGAACTTGACCTCAGTCAGTCGAGACACCTTAGAAATGTTGGGCAAAATAGAGCGAACCAACCAAATGATATTTAGCCGGAAGACCAAAACATATCCCTTAAGAGGGAGTACACCACACTCATCTGAAGTGAGTGGGCCCAAGCATATCCGTAAAAAGGTGCTTAGTTCGGACCCTATGTAGAATGGGTAACCGAACAAGAATGCTAGGAAAGGGCATGACTTTCCTGCATAAGGCAAATATCAATCGAAATTGACTCCTGTCAATCAAGATATTGCAAATGTTAGCTAAGCAAGATATGATAACCATAAATGCAAGATATGATAACCATAAAGCTATGCTCAAATCCTCCAAAAAGAGGGTATCTTCCACTCTCACTGTGACGAGAGGGACGAATGTATCTACCACACTCATTTATGATGGGTGGGACACCCTTGCTCGGGTCCGCTCGAAGAGAGGAACCGAAGAGAAAAGATAAGAGAAGTACTTGGCTTCTCTTACACTGATTACTGGTTGCACCAAGTATAAGCCGCTCGTAAGACTTCCACTTTATCTGTTTAGCAATTCAGCAATCAGTTTTAAGAGATGCACAAGACCTCTCTTACTTGCAATGAAGCAAAGGAATGGGTGGGTGTACAGTGTCGTACAACATACCCACAAAGAAGGCTAGTCAACTTCCGAAGGAAGGACTGCCAGGAACCCGAAGGTCAACACATAAAGTGTACAAGAAGGTGGGTAAAAAGCCCACAAGATGGCAAGCCTTCCTTCCGAAGGAAGGGCCACCGGACCCAGAGGGTCGACGCATAAAGCATAAAGATGGTGGGTATAGAGCCCACAAGATGACAAGCCTTTCTTCCAAAGGAAGGGTCGCCGGACCCAGAGGGTCGACGCATAAAGCATAAAGATGGTGGGTAGAGAGCCCACAAGATGGCAAACCTTTCTTCCAAAGGAAGGGTCGCCGGACCCAGAGGGTTGACACATAGTGCATAAGGGTGGTGGGTGAAAAGTCCACACACAAAAAGAGAGTCAACTTCCAAGGAAGGACTGCTTGGACCAGAAGGTCAACGCATCAAGCGTGATATAATGTGGGTGTACGGTATGTCGTACAACATGCCCACAAAGCTATTGAGAGCCTTCCATGCCATTTATATTTTTTCATTGGCATTAAATATTATTTTTTTTTATTATTCCCAACATAAGTCGTTATGGGGAATGATTTGGCGTGACATGCCAACTCAATCTGGTAAGTGGAGCTCTCAAGTAAGCATCCTAGACTCATGACCAGATATACCATGCAAAATATGAGATTTACAAAATTCAGGTCCAGGTGCGATTTTCCTTAAGTACTCTTCCCTAGTCCCTGTCCTTTAATTATTTTCACCCTTAGCCTAGATAGGCCTCGTCGTTCGTATCCGGGTGTAAAGAAATGTTTTCATTTTGGAGATGTCTTTAAATCAATTACTAATTTATCAGTCATCCCAATGTCACTTAAACAATTCTCTGAACCTTAATATTCTAAGGATCTTACCAGGAGAATTTTGAAATCAAAAAGGTTCTTTATATCAAAATTTTGATTTCCCACTCACCTCAAGCTTCTTCTCAGGAGTGTTGATCATTTTTTTTTCTTTCAATCTTTTTTTCTTTTTTTTATTTTGAAGCCTTTCACACTTTTTTTATCTCTCCTGAGAATTACTATATTTGGTGAGCTTCTTTTTGTTATAAAGTAATTTTTTCTGACTAAAAAATCTCCTGAAGAAAGATTCTTAGAATTTTATGGTACATTACTTGTCAAGCTTCCATCGGTCTAGCTGAATGGAAAAGTAAGATATCTAAATAGTCTCTGAAACTACTCACATCTCAATGACATTCATCTAGTCACTCTGAGGTGTTCTCAGGACTTAGGTGAAAGTTCATTAAAGTAAGGGATTCGGTCAGCAAGACATAATTCAAATCCCCCGAACCATGAAGATCAGCAAATCCTAAGAAGGTGCATACATGGTCTGGCTTAAAACCCATCCTCAGGATCTATCATAGATTCAACCTCAAGAAACATCGAAGGAAAATCCAAGATAAGATCAACTAAGGAGCACAGTTCCTTTCGGAAGCGTCTCAACGGCTTATGTAAATGGAGCTGAAATATCAATAGGTACAGGGATAAGAAGCCACTGCCTCTTGGTCAAGGTATATCTCGGTTAGATAAGCAGCGAGGTCTAACCGGTAGTGTCGGATATCAAGGTATCCCGATAAGTCATGGACTAATTTATCATGACAAAGTGTTTTAATCAGTTCAACATGAATATTAACATGGTGATAAGAATCAACCAAGTCAAACAAAATATCCATGAGGTTGGATATAGGAGATGAATCCATCTCACAGTGATGCTTTCTCACAAAGAACAGACTAAAAGTCAATAAGGTCCTAGATAGGTGAGGCACCAAATCTTAGTCAGGTTCAAAGTAGACTGACTAAATAAAATACTAGACAAAGAAGTTGGTCTTAGCAAAGAAATGCTCTCATCAAGAGCTTAGCCAAAAGGCAAACATAGCTTAAATCAAATGAGGCACTCTCAAACGACTCGGGAGATGTGCATCCCAGCTAAACATGGATCGACTAAGGCTAGCAAAATGGACTAGTCAATACAACATGTTATCAACAAAAAATTTTTTTGGGGTGTCCCCCAATCGAAGTATAAAACTTCAATTATAGCCTTGCTTAATAAATGAAAGAGATCGAATAAAGCAATCCTCAAAGCAAAGGCAAGTAAACTCCTCGCTGTCAAATGTGGAAGGTCATTCTACATGTAACGTCGGAATATCAAGAGACATGGTGGCAAGAATTTGCCTAACCCAATGAGTATTCGCCGAAGTACGACGATCAACTTATGTCCTCACATAAGGAGGGAATCGACGGGGTATGCCCCGGATCTCCCTTTATCGACATAGGACAAATTCATCTAGCGCGATGAAGAGGAAGCCACAAAATTTTCCTCGTGATTTCAGAAAAGAGTTAGCACATCATGTATGGGCAAAAGCCGCTCCAACAGGATCATCAATGATACCTGGCACAACATCTGGTAAGTGGCACTAAATACCATGCCAAGGGTTCCATGCAACTCCTCGGCGAGTCTCATGTCCTACACAACAGATGGCAAACATCCAGATCTCGTAATGGACTGAGAGGTATATCTCGGTCTCCTACTATGAGAATCATGGGAGTATGGTAAGTAGAGGAGTTCTTACACAACATGCTTAGATATTTCGGAGATCTAAGCAAGAAACTCATCTCTAGAAATATGACCTCGCCCTCTCAAAGAGGAAACTAGAGTCTCAACGAGTAAGAGACCATGGCCGAATCGACCACTATGGTTGCAGCAGCTCGTTCCTATTCTTCTGGACGCCCTTGCCTAATGTTGGGACAGGCGAGACCTCAGAGAAACCAGAACAACTGGGGCTGGGACAATCGTCAAACCAGCAAAAACATTTCCCCTCAAAGAGGAAGATGCTCCTAGATCTTCTAAGTCAGAGAACTTGTGGTAGCAACAACGATGACGGACCGCAAGGTGAGAATGACTTGCATCCGAAGGAGGGAAGAATCCCAAGCAAACCCGACCGGAGTGTAGTCCACATAACCAGACAGAGGAGAGAAGATGATTTTTCAGCTAATGGAATTTGGGCGTTATTCTGTGCTGAATCGGAAACAAGTCATGGAGGGGACATGGTTCACATCGCCAGAAGATGAAGAGGTGATTCTCAGCCGACGGGATTTAGCACCATCCCGGGCCAAAACCAAAACAAGCCATGACATCGACATGGTCCACAACATCGGAGGACGAGAAATGTGATTCTCAACCTTCAAGATTTAAGTATAAATCTTGGGCCGGAACCAAGACAAATCATGGCGGGGAAATACCGCACCGCCAGAGGACAATACCGTAGCAGGTAACTCTAGCACTCTTACATAATATAACATCCGTGAGGATGAAAATCCTCAACATATGGAAGGACTAAAATAGAGGCTAGTAAACAGGAAAGAGCATTGTAGCGTACCGCCATCTGGCACGAGTCCTTTCCTCGAGGGAAAAGTAACACCGATGCGAGTTGCTACAACGAAAGTAGTACTACATGCACAACTCCATTTCAAAGGAAGGCACGTAGCAAATGTCCAATGAGGACTTGGTCCGCGCAACGGGGACCGTAGCAAAAATGACTCAAAACGGGGGCCAAAGGCACCTCCTAAACGGGAGTCAAAATAGGTGTAGAAACCTGATACAAGCAATGCTGCTAAATTTGCAGCAATCTATTCCTGGTCCTCATGGCCTTCCTGCCTAATCGAGTGACGAGTGGATCCTCGTGGAAAACCGGAACGAAAGAGAGTCGGACAAATGTCACAATGACGACGGTAGCGACAAACCTATCGCTAAAAGAAAACTCACCCGCCTATGGCAAGGAGACACGTGAGAACACGGAGGGACAAGTCTAGAAAAGACCGTCAGGTGCGGCGGCACATCGCTATCGAGCGTCGTCCTCTTTTTGCAAAAGAAGCGAACGCGGCGCGAGCCAACACAGCAAAAACAGCTAAATGTGTACGAATCCCCTTTAAAGGGGGAGGACACGGAGGAAAACGCCTCAGATAGCGCAGGAACAACTCAATATGCACGTCTCCCCTTTTAAAAGAGAGGGCATAGAGCAAAACGTCCGAGAGAGCGTAAGAACAACTCAATATGCACGTCTCCCCTTTTAAGGGGAGGGCATGTAGAAAATGCCTCAAATGGCGTATGAATGACTCAATGTGCACGTCTCTCCTTTTAAGGGGGAGGGCACAGAGCAAAATGTCTCAAAGGGCATAGGATTATGTAAGGTAACCCCACAGGGGTGCTCGAAAGAACTGAAGGTTATGACACTCTCAGGAGCACAGAAACGCTTGAGGAGAGGAGAAAGAGTTCTCCCTGGCTGCAACGATCATATCCATCTTTCTGCTCTTCCGCGTAGCGGGGCAAAAAGTGACAATGATAAAAAATAAGGAAAGGTCAAGAAACCAATCACAAAACTACAACGACATCGATACATGCGATAATGCTGCAACCGAAATGTCGAGGGTGAGAGAAGGGACAGAATGCATCGAGTTGCTACCCCTAGCAACCGATACATGGACTGAAAACCAAGGTCTCACCAAAGGCTCAATTGTGACTCGAAGGAAGAGAACCATGTCACGATAATATAAGCGAAACTCCTAGTATGGAGAGAGGCTATAACCTCAGGAAAAGCAAAACTCCAAGTATGGAGAGAGAGACTTCTCCCCAGCGGAGTCGCCAGTTTTGCGAATACGCTGGGATCCACAAGACTCATAAGCGAAAACTCCAAGTATGGAGAGAGAGACTCATCCCCAGCGGAGTCGCCAGTTTTGTTTTCGCCATTCTTTTCTCTTTTTTATTTTAAAAGGAGTCGCCAGCTTGTCAGTCGTCGTATACTTCCCCTATTTGAATAAATCTCCCTCCTGAATCAAATAAGTGATTCGAAGAGGAGAGGAACCGATTAAGAAGGGACATACGACAAAGTGACAAACAAGATAAAAGAAAAACATGGATAGTCTACGTGCGATAAACCTCGCAAGGATAAGTCAAGCATGTCCGCCCAAACAAAATCGGCGCAGGCACCTCGAACCAATATCCGCGAAAGAAGTATCTACGTAGACTACCCATAACCGGAGAGTCAAGTGTATGTATCTCGTTCGGGGTCAAGAGCACTCCCGGAGGAACGTATTCCTACCTGGTTAATTACATCTCTGGGGATACCCAAGAATACTCTCGATAAAAGGAGTTTCGTTTTATATTATCATAGACTTGGGGTATAGGCAATCAAAGGGAGATTATTCCATGTGGGAAAGTCTCGACGCTTCAAAGCTCTCGCTAAGCCATCAGGCAGAGAGTGAGTCTCTCACATCCCAAATGGGGTAGCGGCTCATCAGCATACGAAACCCACAGAATAACCTAAATCATCTTGACAGGGGTATCCCAACACGTCAAAGCACGTCCGGGCCATAAGGGCAGAGGACAAATCGTCGTATCCCAAACGGGCGGCAGCTCATCGGCATCGGGCCGTCAAAATGATGTTAACGAAGTCAAGGAGCGAAAGGGCTCAATAGGGGTAGTCAAAGGAAGGAAGAAGTAATCCTAAAGGGGTAGAGGTAGCCAAGTCAGGGTACCACAGACCCGTCATCCAAAGCAGTAGGACCCTAAGTCTACTCGAACGTGAAGGTAGTCGACCCAACACATCTTGAGATCCCCGGTCAGCAATCCAAGAATTGCATTATCCACGGGGACCTCGGTAGCCCTAAGGTCAAAGGAAGGAAACTCTATCTTATGACTATAAGTTGGAGCTCCAAGAGGTGGGTCTCACACCTGCCAAAGTGGCAAGGATGCCTCAGGAAAGAAGAGAAAGGGAGGTTCAAATACAAAGCTGGAAACACTCCCAACAAAAGGACTTACACCCCGTCTGGGTCGAGGAGCCTTCTAACACTCTAGGCGCACTAGACACCCACCTATAAAGGTATGTTGGGCCGCGTCAGTTGAAGAAGCACTGAGACTCCTCCTCGGGACATGCAAATATGAATGCAGTTATCTAGAGCGGTCCTTAAGTAATGTAGAGGCCCTATTAGTATGACTTGGGTGATAGCCATGCAATGCAACCCATTTAAAATCCGGCCCGAAGGCCATGCAAGAAAGTAAAAGTGCATATTTTAAAATCTTGAATATTTTAATCCTAAAATTCATTTATCTTGAATATTTTATTAGGATTTTTTTTAACGTATAAAATTTACAATTTTAGGGTCCTTAAAGAGCCTAAATGATATCGTGAAATCCCAGATCACAGAAACAAACAAGGAAAACACATGCAGGCATGCAAATATGCAATAAAAATAAGAAAGAAAACACTCCATAATAAAATAAAAGAGGCCAAAAATGTCGCTAGACCGGCAACATAATCCAGAAAAAGAAAAATGCGGCCGAACTCCGCATATACATGCCCGGTCCTAATTCTATACATTAATATAAAAATGCAGAATTAAGATACGGGGCACGAGCATCAGCTCCTAGTCCCCTCCACGTGGTTCCTACGCCAAACGCCTTGGAACTCGTGCCCGTATCTTATTTCTACTACAGAACTCTCCTAGACTCTAAAAGTACAAAGAAAAAGAAAAGACTCAATCCTGCATGAAAACAAGTGTTAGAGGGAAAGCTCACATGCAAATGACGTATAATGAGTCATGCTTTATAAATGGGGGAGCTAAATAGCACCTGCAAGCAAAAATGTCAGAAATCATCACTTGCTCCCCCCATAGCGGTACTCGGGTGTGTGTATAAATAAGCATGGCTCCTCGTGAAAAGCGCCCTAACACACTACCATACATATGAAGTATGCAATCACATCACAGGCAAAGTGCAGAAGAAAGATACCTGGTTAGGGCAACCAATCCATCAAAGAACAATAGCCAGGCATCAAAAAGACTACCTAGCAACCTAAGTCCTAGCCTAGCACACCATCTAACGAAAGTGCATAAACCTAGTGCCTAAGTGCAGGGTAAGTCTGGGTATAGTATGACTTTGACGGGGTCGCCATACCGGCCCCATCCTAAAGATCCGAAGGATCTAGAGGGCGTCACGAAGAGGGGTGACACAAGTTAGATCCAATGGATCCTTAGCACAATCATACTTGTGCCGATCCCGATGACTTAATTTGCATTGCTCATTGGGATCAACCCAGCAAGCAATGCTCGTTAAGGCATCGCGACCGACACATCGTCACTCTCCTAACAAGTAGGACAAGTCATCGAAGAATGGGTAAGCAAACAGTCATGCAAGAAGCCCACATTTTGATTGCTCGACTGAAGTACGGAACAATCACAACGGGCGCCCAAAAGGGCAAGCACACACATAATGCAAAATGCAAGGATGCTACATGCAAAGAGGATGCACCAAAGTGGTGAAGGTGGAGTATACCGTGAAGGCAGTGACTCAGAAAGAGCGGGCATGTCGTAGTGGCAACGGCCCAAAAGGATGGGTATGCCGGGGAGGCAGTGACCCAAAGGTGGAATAAATCTCACCAGGGAGAATCATAAAAGTGCGGTGCAAATGGAAATGCAAACACAGAATATGGTGCAACATGCAACCAGAGCAACATGCACATGCCAGAAAACATGCAATAAAATGCAAAAGCATACAAACATGAGTGGTTGGTCGACCGGACCGTGGTGGCTGGTCAGACCAAAGAAATGGGTGGATTATTTCGGGGTAACCAATCCGACCCTAAAGGATAGGTGATCGACTTGGGACGGCCGATCGAACCCAACCGAGGATCGGGGATCGGCCCGGGACGACTCGATCAACCCGAAGTGCTCATGCGAATATGCATACAATGCAACAAATGACCACATGCAAAAATGCAACAAGATGATCCATGCACATGCGATGAAACCCAAACAGTCGACGACACGTCGAACTAGTCCTAACGACCTCACATAGGTACCTAGGGTTGACGCACTTGGATCTGCATCATCGCCGCCTCCAGTTTTGGCGTGGCTATGTAGAGGGTTTCCCGCTCCGATTTCTCGTAGGGAAACTCTCTACCGTTCGTAGGGCGGACTAGCTACAAAGGTTTTTCCGCTCTACGAATGCCCCGATCTTATAGGACGGACTAGCTACAAAGCTTTTCCCGTCCTCTAAGATCGAACTCAACTAATCCCTCCAAGGGAGATTAGGAGCACCAAAACCGTGGGAAATTGGGATTCCAAACCAGCGGGACTAGAGCCTAAAGCTTACAACAGGGAATCGCTAGGCTACGAATAGGAATTGGCCAACGCACAAGATTCCTAACCTATAGCTCACTCTAGGTAAATCAACGATCCATCACATAGGCGGCTCGACCGGTTGACACATGTCGTCCGACACCTCCACCCCACGTGGGCGATCGAGCCCACGTGCCTAGACCGGACTAAACCTAGGGCCGGTTAAGGGATAAGGAAATCTCACTGCCGCGAAGGTTGAAGATGCATTCTCTTCATGCTGAAGCAGAGCCCACGTTTCCGGCGAACTACCGGTGTCCAGCCCGTGCGCCAGCGTACCTCACAATGAATCATGCAACGAGAAAAATACGACGCAGTGAAGTATGCAAAGTACCCAAAAATAAATAATTTAACACATAAAAATATGCGCCCAAAAATGTACCTCCAAAAGAAGTTGGATGCATCAAAGTATGCTCAAATTACCCCACTAGGCACCACGAAGACTTTGCACAATGATTTGATGCGACAAGCTCATCTACATTGTCCCAAAAAAAATGGAAAAGCTTATGACATTTTAGCCCCTCTTCCAAGTGCTTTTAGATAACAAAAAAAAAAAGAAAACTACACTTGTGTAATTGCAAATCACAAAAGATCCAAATTTGCTTAATCGAAGCAGGACAAACCCAAACAAAAATAATTTTGGTATAGCATAAGCCTCACTGATTTGGAATTTCACAAATTAAAACATTAACATGAAAAGATTCTGCACATATGAATCAAATTTATGACACATAATAGTGGATTTGGAGCAATGTTCAACTTTAATCTACCTGCATATGTCAAACCAAGGAGGAATGAGGTCGCCGACAATATATAGCCGGAGAGAGTTTCGGTGCCGACATTTGAAAGGTTGGTGGAGCGTCGCTGGTGAGAAAATAAGGTCGCCGGCCCCGAAGGAGGAGCGGCTCAGAATGACCGGCGGCTGAAGATCTCGAATAAGGTGGCCAGCGGCGTCATTCTTCACCGGCGACGAGGAAGACCCGGTGAGGTGCGCCGGAGAGGGAGCTCGGGCAGGCCTTCTCGCCAAAAATCGAAGGGGAATTGACCCACAATTTTATATTATGATATTTTTAATTTAATTGCAACGACGCCAAAAACTTGACCCCGCTATATTATATGTATAGAATTGTAATTATTTATGTTGTGGATGCTTACGCAAGTATACGTATCGTATCAAGTAATACGGGGCTCTAGTAGAGTCCCGGTTATCGATCCCACAGGGAAAGAGAAAATTAAATAACAACTAATTTTAAAATAATAATAATAATAAAACTAGTATACGAAAATTTGGAATTCTAAATTTAAGCGCAATAAAGTAAACTAAGTATTCTAATCAGGTAACTTTAACTAAGTAGAGAATTAATACGTATTAAAAGTGCAGGAAATTAAACTAAATAAGTCTTAACTATTTAGAAAAAGTATCTTTCCTATTCTTTACCCTTTGGTCCAGGTGTAAAGAATATTGACTAATCCTATGTTTGATTACTGAATCTGCGGCTAGACTGGGAGGATACGGACTGCCACTTCAGAGCTCCCACATTCCCTCGCCCGAGGCTAACATCTACACTTCATCTCTCAAACAATATGACCGAATTGAAAATTTTAGTCCGTCACACTAAAATGCTCAATTCTACGCCGATAATATTATTTCCCTATTTATTTGCACCTTCCTTCCAAGGCTTTGAATTCCCCGAATATCAGATGTAATTTTTACTATAGTTGTAAATCAACACGTTTTAACAAATCAAATGGCCAGTTTGAAAATTAAATTAAGTTTTAAGTAAAAATTATCACAATTTATTAATATATAAAAGTATCTCTATTTTAATTTCATCAAGTCACTTAATTTCATAAACGAGGAGAAAGATTAAATAAACTACTCGTAATGCATGGAACTAAACTAAGCATGGATTTCATTTAAAGTTAAAAACAATAAATACAAATACTTATCTTGATTTATCCCTGCAGTATCCTCGTAGTTCCTTCGACTCTTCCTTCCAAGATACAAGACGACTCACTAATTACTCACTAAACTCACTAAAGACTCACTAAAGACACACAACTACACACAAAACTGTATAAAAAGACTAAAAGATTGCACACAAAAGATCGATTTTCGGCCTCTATATATAGAGGTAAGCAAAGGTCCAAGAGGTGTGTAAGCATCTCTTCAAAAGTGTCCAGTGTTCAATGTATCCGTGCCATTTGAACTAGCTCGCTCGTCGGCGACTGAACTACTCTCATTGTCGGCGAGGCTTCTAGAAGATCTTCAAATCGCGCTATCTCGCTGTCGGCGGGCTCGGGCTCGCGGTCAGCGAGACAGTTATAAATCCTTCAAAAATGTCTCCTCGTAACCTCGCCGTCGGCGACTCAGCACAAATTGCATTATTTTCTTCCTTTTTGCTCCAAATCTGCTCCTTTTTATGATTTTTGCTTTTATCACCTAAATTCTCCATTCACGCAATAAAATAAAGAAAATACCCTTCTTTAAAGTGCAATTTCATCAAAAATAGGTATGAATTTCTTAATAAATTTTTCAATGATCAAAATCCTCAAACTTACTTATTACTCGTCCTCAGTAATTTTAAGTATTACATAAAAATAATGATTTCTATAGTAAGATTTTTCAATTCAAATAAACTATGAATTAGATTAATTAATATAATAAAGTTAAATAAAAATAATTCATGTAATTTTAATTAATCTTATAGAAATAAATTAGTTATCGTGTCTAAGATTTCTAACTTACTATTCATTTCGGTGAATAATTATATTTAAAAGAATAACTACTTAAGATATTCATATGATAAGAAATTCAAGAAAACACTATTAGGTAAAATTCTAATCCATAAATATAAGTTTGGAAATATCTAAGTTTTTTTTTTTTTCTTTTAGGTTAATTCAAATGAAGCCAATTTTTGATAAGACATCTCCTCAAGCTTCTCCTCATTTTTCTTTTTCTTTTCTTTTCTTTTTCTTTTTCTTTTTCTTTTTCTTTTTTCTTTTTCTTTTTTGTAATTAGGATTATCGTATCCGGAGAGCTCGTTAATAATTTTGAACTTCATTTTCATCTTCCTAAATTTGAAACTTAGGAATATTTCTTAGCTTATATATACTTCATAGTTTTTACTTTATTGATTTTCAATCTTTTCTTTTTCACTCGAATACTTAAGAATTTTAATTTTAGAATATAGTTTTCCTTACTAAAAATAGTTTACTATATTCTTATTCCCTTTAACCAAATATTTTATTCTATTTAATTAATTAAAGCACTAGAAATATTTCATTTAACCTTTTATAATAATTAAATAAAATAATTCATATTAATTAAATTGAAAAATTTTCTATAAAAATCATTTTATAATAATTTGAAAATAGGAATTGAGAACAAGTTAATAACTAAATTTGTGTTTTACTCCCCCACGAACTTAAATTTTTATATCTATTCTAAATAATGAAAAAGGGAAAGTAAATAAATCATACCTTTGAAGTTTAGGTATTTCTTTTCTTTGAAATTTTTGCGAACTTTTTCATTTTTCATTGAACTTGCATCGTTAGTATTCTCCATATATATATAACAATTTAAAGAAAATGCAGGGATAAAATCTAAGATAAGTATTAAACATAACAATTAAAATAACTCTACACTACACATATGAATTACTAACATATTAAAAACATTGAACTAACAAATTAACAATTTTACAACTTAAAACAATACAGAATAAAATAAAAACATATTAAAGAAAACTAACATCCTATTTAACATAAAAACAAATGTAATTAACTAACACAAAAACAATAACTAAACTATTATCACAATTCAAGCAAATAATCTAACAAATATCCAATGTCTCACAACATAAAGTATCGAATATTACAAACATATAAAAGTTTCCAAAATAACTTAACATCAAACAAACAAAAACAAATAAAGTCCTAATCTTCTATATTGAAGTCCCAAACTATATTGTCATCCCCTCCTTGATCTGCAGGCTGAGAAGACTGAGCAGGATGATACTGAAGATTAGCTACTTATACACAAACAAATTCACACAACACAACAAATTAACTTTAATATTGAAATCCATGAGATATACAAACTAACATAATTTTAGACTCTATAATCAAACTTCAAACTTCAATCCTTACTACTAATCAGCATCGCAAACCAATCCACGACACACTAAATGCTGATACAAAACTATGACGCATATCTCAATTAGGTTTGAGATATTCAAAGCATCATTCCACACATAATAAAATCTAAATCAAATCAAATAACATAAACATAAACATACTATGGAAATCTTTACTACTACTCTTCAATAATATAGACTAACTATTAAGATACAATAAAAATAGATGACTAATATGGGTTGCCTCCCATAAAGCGCTTGGTTTAACATCGTCAGCCCGACCTAATTTCAATTATAAATCAGGTCGACTAAGCATTAAAACCTCTTTATAGTTAGGTCTTATACCTTCGAAATATGGTTTTAATCTATGTCCATTAACTTTAAATTTATGTCCAGTTTTTGGATCTTCGATTTCTATAGTTCCGTATGAAAATATTTGAGTTATGGTGAAAGGTCCTAACCATCGAGACTTCAATTTTCCGGAAATAATTTCAATCTAGTATTATACAACAAAACTTCCGTCCCGGTTCAAAATTTCTCCGATTAATCTTCCGATCATGCCATAATTTCATCTTTTCTTTATAAATCCGATCATTATCATATGATTCATTTCTTAATTCTTCCAATTCATTTAATTGCAGCGATCTCTTCTCACCAGCTTCCTTCATATTATAATTAAATTCTTTAATCGCCCAATATGCTTTATGTTCTAATTCAACTGGTAAGTGGCATGTTTTTCCATATATAAGTCTGTAAGGAGTCATTCCAATCGGAGTTTTATAAGCAGTCCTATAAGCCCATAATGCGATGTCTAATCTAATAGACCAATCTAACCTATTTGGGTTTACGGATTTTTCTAAAATACGTTTAATCTCACGATTAGATACTTCGATTAATCCATTGAGTACGTGGATGATAAGCGAGTGGATATCTTATGAGTAATATTGTATTTTTCTACTAGTTTGTGAATGTATTTATTTCTAAAATGAGTTCCTCCGTCAGTGATAATCACTCTCGGCATTCCAAATCTAGTAAAAATATTTTTCATCGGAAATTTTGAAACACTCTTAGCATCACACCTAGGTAAAGCTTGTGCCTCAATCCATTTGGAAACATAATCGACGACTTCTTAATATATATGAGTTTCCAAACGAAGGAATAAAAGGTCCCATAAAATCTAATCCCCAAACATTAAAAATTTCAACTTCTAATATAAAGTTTAGAGGCATTTCGTTTCTTCTAGATATATTTTCTACTCTTTGACATTTATCGCAAGTTTTAATATATCTGTATACATCTCTAAATAGAGTAGGCCGGTAAAATCCAGATTGTAGAATCTTATAAGCGGTTTTATCGGTCCTGAAATGTCCTCCAAAATCAGAATCATGACATTTTTGAATAATTGGTTCAGTTTCTTCATAAGGTACACATCTTCTAATAATTAAATTCTTACATTGCTTATATAAATATGGTTCATCCCAAAAATAGGTTTTCGTATCATGGATGAATTTTTTCTGTTGTTGTAAAGTTAGCATAGGTGGTAAAATATTACTAACTATATAGTTTACTATATCAGCATACCATGGTATTTTCCACTCATTGATATTATATAGTTGTTCATCGGGAAAAGCATGCTATAATTTCATTTTCAATATCGGATAATTCATGATTTTCTAATCTTGATAAATGATCCGCAATTTGATTATCAGTTCATTTCTTATTAATGATCTCAAAATCGAATTCTTGCATTAATAGCATCCATCTAATTAATCTTGGTTTGGAATCTTTCTTTTGCATTAAATATTTGATAGCAGAATGATCAGTATGCACGATACATTTTGTTCCAATCAGATAAGGTCTAAATTTATTAAAACCATATACTACCTCTAATAATTCTCTTTCTGTAACTGTATAATTTATTTCAGCATCATTTAGAGTTTTACTAGCATAGTATATAACTTTAAAAATCTTTTTGTATCTTTGCCCCAGAAGCCTGCTCCTACAAGCATAATCACTAGCATCACACATAAGCTCGAATGGTTTCTCCCAGGTTAGGTGAAACTATTATAGGTGTTGTAATTAATTTTTCTTTTAAGAGTTCAAAAGCATTCAGGCATTCGATTGTAAATTCAAATTTCTTGTCCTTTTCGAGAAGTTGGCATAGAGGTTTAGTAATTTTTGAAAAATCTTTTATATAGCGTCTGTAGAATCCAACATGTCCAAGAAAACTTCTTACCCCTTTTACCGTAGTTGGAGGTGGTAATTTAGCTATAACTTGAATTTTTGCAAGGTCCACTTCCATGCCTTTTTCCGAAATTTTATGCCCTAATACAATGCCGCCCGCAACCATAAATTGACATTTCTCCCGATTTAGAACTAAATTTGTTTTCTCACATACTTCTAATACTTTTTCAAGATGAGTTAAGCATGTGTCGAATGATGTTCCAAATACGGATAAATCATCCATAAATACTTCTATTCCATTGTCGATTAACTTACTAAATATAGACATCATACATCTACTGGAATGTTCTTGGTGCATTACATAATCCAAAAGGCATTCTTCGAAAAGCGAAAGTTCCATAAGGACTAGTAAATGTAGTTTTCTCTTGATCCTCAGGAGCAATTTGTATTTGATGATAACCGGTGTATCCATCTAGAAAACAAAAATACTTATGTCCGACTAATCTATCTAACATTTGGTCTAGAAATGGTAAAGGGAAGTGATCTTTCCCGGTGGCGGTATTTAATTTCCTATAATCGATACATATACGCCGACCGGTAACTTGTCTTATAGGAATAAGATCGTTATTTTCATTGGCGAGTGACGGTCACTCCTCCCTTCTTAGGAACACGGTGAATTGGGCTTACCCAAGCATCGTCGGAAATAGGATATATAATACCATTATCTAACCATTTTAAAATTTCTTTCTTAACTACTTCTTTCATTATCGGGTTTAATCTCCTTTGGGGATCTGCTTTAGGTTTATGTTCATCATCTAAAATAATTCTATGCATACAGATTGAAGGACTAATTCCTTTAATATCTGCTAAAGTCCAACCAAAAGTTTTCTTATATTTTTTAAAGTTTCTAAAAGTTTTTGTTCTTGAGATTCGTTTAATGCGGATGAAATAATAAGCGGTAAAGTTGAAGAATTACCTAAATAAGCATATTTCGAATGATCGAGGTAATATTTTTAGCTCGAGTTCGGGAGGTTTAATAATTGATGGAACTATATTCTTGTCGAGTGTTTTCGGTATTATCCAAAAATTCAAATCTTTCCTGAATATAATCTAGTTCTTCGTTATTATCTTCAATTAATTCAGTGTTTTCTTTTTCTAATTTATCTTCGTAATATTCCTTAAAATGTTCGCGTTGTAAATGTTCAAGTATTTACATCCGAAAACATTCATCATCTTTTTCTAGCGCAGGATATTTCATTGATTTTGCGATATTAAATGTAACTTTTTTGTCATTTACTCTCATAGTTAATTCTCCTTTTTGAACATCAATCATAGCTTTTCCAGTAGCTAAAAATGGTCTTCCTAAAATGATAGGAATTTCTTTATCTTCCTCCATATCTAAAACAATAAAATATACTGGGAAGATAAATTTATCCACTTTTACTAACACATCTTCAATAACTCCCTTAGGATAGGTAACCGAACGATCAGCTAATTGAAGGGTTACTTGAAGTAGGTGTAATTTTTCCTAATCCTAATCTCTTAAAAATTGATAGAGGCATTAGATTGATGCTTGCTCCTAAGTCACACAAAGCTTTTCCATAAAAATTTTCTCCTATAGCGCAGGGTATAGTGAAACTACCGGGATCTTTCAATTTTTCGGAAGCTTCTTCGAATAATAGCACTACACTCTTCACTAAGTGCAAGCTGTTTCATTATCGGTGAATTTTCTTTTCTTATTTAGAATATCTTTCATAAATTTTACATAATTTGGCATCCGATCTAAAGCTTCGACAAAAGGTATATTGATTGTTAATTTCTTTAATATTTCAAGGAATTTAGCAAATTGTTTATCTTTTTTATGTTGAGCTAGTCGTTGAGGAAATGATGGTGGAGGTTTTTCAACAGAAATTTTCATAGGTATTAAAGGATGTTCTAAGTTTAAATCTTGTTGAATTGTTTCCTTTTCAATTTCCACTTCCTCTTTTTGGCTTTCAAGTTATTTTTGAATTTGAGGTTCTAATTCTTTTCCACTCCTTAGTTGCTTTAATTTGTTCTTTTCCTTGATCTTTAGGATTTATTTCCACATTACTAGGAAAAGTTCCAGGTATTCTATTATTTAGCGCGATAGCTAATATGTCCAAGTTGAGTTTCGATATTTTTAATAGTTGTTCCTTGAATTTGTAATTGATTTCCTTAAATTTGTAGTTGATTTCCTTGATTTTGTAGTTGATGACCCATATTCAAAATTAATTCATCCATAGATAATTTCTTATCTTTGAATTGAGGGTTATTGTTATTAAATCCGGGTAGGTAATTAGGTTTATAGTTTGGAATTGCTTGATTAGGTTGATTCATCCATTGTTGATTAGATGTGTTATTCCAATTAAAATTTGGATGAGTTTTCCAACCAGGATTATAATAGTTTGAATAAGGGTTATTAGTTCTATTATTAATAGCATTTAAAGTTTCATAATTAGATTGAAATTCTTAGATTTGTCCAGATGAGTTTTCTTCTAAAGTAGGAGAGTAGTTCATTCCAAAATTATCTAATTTCTTAGATATAGCAGCAATTTGAGAAGCTAACATAGATATTGCATCGTTTTCATGAATGCTGGCTATCTTTTCGGATTTATTCTATCGGCGAGGCCATTGGAAATTATTTGTTGTCATTTCTTCGATTAGTGCATAAGCTTCATTAAATGGTTTAGACATTAATGAACCTCCAAGCAGACAGCATCGATGATTGATCTTAAAGATCCTACTAATCCATTATAAAATGTTTGAATAATCGACCAATCTGGTAGCGCATGATGTGGGCATTTCCTAAGAAGTTCTTTAAATCTCTCCCAAGCTTCATATATTGATTCTCCATCTAACCGACAAAAAGTAGTTATATCATTTCTAAACTTAGCGAGTTTTAGATGGTGGAAAATATTTGGATAGAAATTTTTGTGATAATTCTCCCCAAGTTTTAATAGATCCAGAGTGCTTAACGAATTCAACCACATTTTAGCCTTATCCCTTAATGAAAAAGGAAAAAGTCTAAGTCTTATAGCATCGTCGGATACTCCTTGATATTTAAAAGTAGCACGAAAGTTCTAGAAAACTAGCAAGATGTAAGTTAGGATCTTCGGTAGGTGAACAACTAAATTGATTGTTTTGTACCATTTGGATAATTGCGAGGTTTAAGTTCGAATGAATTAGCAGCTACATCGGGGTTTTGAATAGTTAAATGAATTTCATCCGATGTAGGGTTGGCATAATCTCATAATGGTCTTTGTTGGTTCATATTTTGAATTTCAGGAATATTTGCCATTTGTGTTAAATTTATAATTTGTTTCTTTTGTTTTCTAATTCTTTTAATTGTACGCTCTAATTCAGAATCGTAAGGTATTAAATTTCCGTTTCCAAATTTGCGCATACAATTTTTGAATAGATATTAATTTATTTATTATGATTATTTTAAAATAGTCCGTTACTCTAGTAAATTTTTCTTACTTTCCCCGGCAACGGCGCCAAAAACTTGACCCACAATTTTATATTATGATATTTTTAATTTAATTGCAACGACGCCAAAAACTTGACCTCGCTATATTATATGTATAGAATTGTAATTATTTATGTTGTGGATGCTACGCAAGTATACGTATCGTATCGAAGTAATACGGGGCTCTAGTGGAGTCCCAGTTATCGATCCCACGAGGAAAGAGAAAATTAAATAACAACTAATTTTAAAATAATAATAATAATAAAACTAGTATACGAAAATTTGGAATTCTAAATTTAAGCGCAATAAAGTAAACTAAGTATTCTAATCAGGTAACTTTAACTAAGTAGAGAATTAATACGTATTAAAAGTGCAGGAAATTAAACTAAATAAGTCTTAACTATTTAGAAAAAGTATATTTCCCCTTGTTTAGAAATTTAAGTGATTGATGAATTTAAATAGATAATTTTAAGGTATTGTGACAAATAGAAGCATTCATATTCTTTACCCTTTGGTCCAGGTGTAAAGAATATTGACTAATCCTATGTTTGATTACTGAATCGCGGCATTGGCTGGGAGGATACCGATTGCCACTTCGAGCTCTCACGTTCCCTCGCACTGGGGCTAACATCTACACTTCGGCTCTCAAACAATAGGACCGAATTGAAAATTTTAGTCTGTCACACTAAAATGCTCAATTCTACTCCCAGTGATATTATTTCCCTATTTATTTGCACCTTCCTTCCAAGGCTTTTGAATTCCCCGAATATCAGATGTAATTTTTACTATAGTTGTAAATCAACACATTTTAACAAATCAAATGGCCAGTTTGAAAAGTAAATTAAGTTTTAAGTAAAAATTATCACAATTTATTAATATATAAAAGTATCTCTATTTTAATTTCATCAAGTCACTTAACTTCGTAAAACGAGGAGAAAGACTAAATAAACTACTCGGAATGCATGGGAACTAAACTAAGCATGGATTTCATTTAAAGTTAAAAACAATAAATACAAATACTTATCTTGATTTATCCCCAAGCAGACTCCTCGTAGTTCCTTTGACTCTTCCTTCCAGTACAGCACAACTCACTAATTACTCACTAAACTCACTAAAGACTCACTAAAGACACACAACTACACACAAAACTAGACAAAAGACTAAAAGATTGCACACAAAAGAGCGATTTTCGGCCTCATATATAGAGGTAAGCAAAGGTCCAAGAGGTGTGTAAGCATCTCTTCAAAAAGTGTCCAGGTTCAATGTATCTGTGCCATTTGAACTAGCTCGCCGTCGGCGACGAACTACCTCGCTGTCGGCGAGGCTTCTAGAAGATCTTCAAATCGCGCTATCTCGCTGTCGGCGGGCTCGAGCTCGCTGTCGGCCGAGACGGTTGTAAATCCTTCGAAATGTCTCCTCGTAACCTCGCGGTCGGCGGGCTCGATCTCGCTGTCGGCGACTCAGCACAAATTGCATTATTTTCTTCCTTTTTGCTCCAAATCCGCTCCTTTTTATGATTTTTGCTTTTATCACCTAAATTCTCCATTCCTGCAATAAAATAAAAAAAATACCCTTCTTTAAAGTGCAATTTCATCAAAAATAGGTATGAATTTCTTAATAAATTTTTCAGTGATCAGGAATCAAAGCAGCAGGCTCGCGAATCCAAAGGGAGGCGGCTTCGGCAGTCTTCACCTGCGTCAGAGAGAGGGAGGCAGCAGGCAAACTCGCCGGCGAGGCTCGCTGGCAGAGGGGAGGCGGCGCGAGTGGGATCCAGGAAGAGGAGTCGCAAAATATCGGCTAGGGTAGGGCTCATGTGCGAATTTTCTTGCTGGGAGAGGGAGAGATGCAATATATTAAAGGATAATATAATATATTATATAATATAATAATAATATTATTATTATCATAATTATCATTCTCGTATTTTAAACAGGTATATGTCCTCGCAGCGAGTTCAATGTCTTTCTTAGCTAAAATCGACGTTCTGGACGCACTGGCGCAGTCCGTTTCGTCATCCGGAGTCGTTCGGGGCTGCTCGGGTCACTTTTTGAGCAATTGGGCCAAAAAAGAATAATTCGCATATTTTAAGTCCACTCGCGATGTCGTAGCAAAATGAACATCCTCCGTAGGTAAAATCGACGTCCCGGACACACTCGCGTGATCCGTTTCATCATCCGGAGTCGTTTGGGTGATTTTTGACGATCGGGCTAAAAACGATAATTTGCACAATTTTTACCCCGCTCGCAAAGCCGTAGTAAAATAGACGTCCTTCCTAGCTAATATCGATGTTCCGGACACACTCGCGTGGTCCGTTTCATCGTTCGAGGTCATCTGAACAAGCTCGCAGGTGGATGAGCCAATTTGAGCTAATTTCCCGCGCGACGCTTCGAGTAACACCTATCGACCCTGGTATGCTCGAATGGACATCCCATGCATGTAATATATAAAAAAAATGATGCCAACATCGAGCAAGAAAGGTTCCAAAAGTGATCAGAACAGATCAAAATCCAGAAAGAAGAGCAGAAGTCAGTCTTCTAAGAGATCTAACGAGTGTTACCACCGCCACAAAGAATGTCACTTCAGGAGGAACTGTCCGGATAGAAAGAAAAGTTTTCAGGAGAAGCCTAAAGATTCTGGAGAAGCAAGTGTAGCCTCAGATGACTATGATTCAGCAGAAGCTCTGGTGATATCAGAATCAGAATCCAGCAAGGAGTGGATCCTCGATTCTGGGTGCTCCTTCCACATGTGTCCTCACAAAGACTGGTTCGAGACACCTGCAAGCGGCAAACGGTGGGTCCGTTCTACTTGAAGATAATAAAGCTTGCGGGGTACTTGGCGGCGGAACAATCGGAATAAAGATGTTCGATGGAGCCGAGCGGATACTTCAACACGCCGAGTACGTTCCAGAGCTTAAAAGAAATCTGATCTCCTTAGGTATTCTGGAGTTAAGTGGATACTCGTTCAAGGCAGAAAATGTCTGCATCAGAGTAGTCAAAGGTTTGCTCATTGTTATGAAAGGGGTCAGAAAGAATGGGCTATACTCCCTAGTTGGAAGAACTGTGATCGGCAACTTCTCAAATGCAGTTCAATCAGAACCCGACAGGACCAGATTATGGCATATGAGGCTGGGGCATGTAAGTGAAAGAGGCTTACAAGAGCTGTCCAAGCAGAATCTGTTATGCGGAGATCGAGTCAGCAAATTGGAATTCTGTGAACAGTGTGTATTGGGGAAGGCTACCAGGGTGAAGTTCTCTACCAGAAATCACACATCAAAGAAGCCACTTGATTACGTACACAGTGATTTATGGGGCCCAGCTAGAACTCAGACTCATGGAGGAGGGAGATACTTCATGTCTATCATTAACGACTACACCAAGAAGGTGTGGATCTTCATCCTTCAAACAAAGGATGAAGCTTTTCAATAGTTCATGGACTGGTTACTTCTCACTGAAAACAAGATGGGAACAAAACTGAAGCACTTGAGAACTGACAATAGTTTAGAGTATTGTTCAGAATAGTTTGAGGAGCTGTGCAGGAAGAATGGCATTACAAGACACAAGACAGTCCGAAACACTCCTCAACAGAATGGCCTAGCTAAGAGGATGAACAGGACTCTCCTAGAGAGAGTGAGGTGTATGTTGCTAAATGCAGGTCTACTCAAAAGTTTCTGGGGTGAAGCTGTGTCAACCGTCTGCTACCTTATCAACAGATGTCCATCGACAGCTATCGATATGAAGACCCTTTGGAGATGTGGTACGGGAAACCAGGTAACTACGATAATTTGAAAGTTTTTCGATGTATTGCTTATGCTCATGTTAGACAGGATAAGCTGGAAGCAAGAGCTTTGAAGTGCATTTTCATCGGATATCCACCTGGAACCAAGGGTTACAAACTTTGGTGTCTAGATCAACAAAAATGCTTCATCAGCAGAGATGTGACATTCGATGAGTCCAAAATGACAAATCTGCAAAGCTACATTACCATAAACAGTGCCACTAAGGAGGGTTCTTCTATTGAGGTGGAGTTGCAACAACAACAAACTTTCATTGATCAAAGGACTGTTGTGAACAATCAAGATGAAGTAGCAGAAGACCGACGAAGAGATCGAGCTAGAAAGCGGATCGGATGATTACGAGTCGACAAGAGATAGACAAAGAAGAACTATCAGACCGCCAGAGAGATATGGTCGTGCAGATATGATCTTCTACGCTTTGAGTGTTGCTGAAGTGATATAAGAAGCTGAACCGAACAACTATAAGGAAGACTTAAAGAGAAAGGAAAGAAATAGGTGGGTAGATGTCATGAATGAGGAAATGGCTTCTCTGATGAAGAACAAGACTTGGGAACTTGTGGATCGACCAACGAACAAACGTGTAGTTGGTTGCAAGTGGATCTTTAAGAAAAAGGAAGGCACACAAGGTATTGAAAAGTTCGGGTACAAAGTCAGACTCGTTGCAAAGGGATTCACTCAGGTAGAAGGAATCGACTTCAACAAAATTTTCTTGCCTGTGGTAAAACATTGCTCCATTAGGATGGTTTTAGCACTAGCGGTTCAATTCAATTTGGAATTAGAGCAGCTAGATGTTAAGACTGCATTCCTGCATGGAGAGCTTGAAGAAACCATCTACATGGATCAGTCAGATGGGTACAGCACACCTGAGACAAATGACAAATTTTGCCTGCTGAAGAAAGCTTTGTATGGACTGAAACAAAGCCCTAGACAATGGTACAAACGATTTGACGAGTTCATGCTAAAGATCGATTTTGACAGAAGCAGCTACGACAGTTGTGTGTACATGAAGTGGCAAGACAGTGAAATAAGTACGTACTTGCTCTTATATGTAGATGATATGTTAGTAGCCAGCAGAAGCAGGGAGGAAGTCCAAAAGATCAAAGATACGCTCAATTCTGAATTTGACATGAAAGACCTAGGACCTGCTACAAAGATCCTAGAGATGGAGATTAAGAGAGACAGAAAAAGGGGCAACTTATTCTTATCTCAGAAGTCTTATATTCATAAAGTTCTGGCAAGGTTTAACATGCACAAGTCTAAGCAGGTTGCAACACTGATTGGTCAGCACTTCAAATTATCGAATTCTCAAGCACCTGAGACTGAAGCAGAGAAAGAATACATGGAGGGTGTCCCCTACGCTAGTGGGGTTGGTAGCATCATGTATGGTATGGTTTGCAGCAGACTAGATCTAGCCTACGCTGTCAGTGTTGTTAGCAGGTTCATGGCAAATCCAGGACAGGCTCACTGGGAAGCACTAAATGAATCCTGAGATACTTAAGAAGCACTACTGATTTGGGGCTACTCTTTAAAAGACAAGAAGATAAAGAAGAAAAGATAGTTGGTTACGTGGATTCCGATTATGCTGGAAGCATCGACACTAGGAAGTCACTGACCATATTCATTTTCACTGTCTTCAGTATTACTGTCAGTTGGAAGTCTAATCTTCAATCCGTTGTAGCTCTCTCAAGTACAGAGGCTGAGTACATCGTCGTAACTGAAGCAATCAAGGAAGCTATGTGGTTAAAAGGCATGGCTGAAGAGCTTGGGATACCTCAAAAGGTGGTAACTGTGTTCTGCGACAATCAAAGCACTATTCATCTCACCAGGAATCAAGTCTTCCATGAAAGGTCCAAGCACATAGATGTGAAGCTTCATTTTGTGAGGGATGTCGTCACCAAAGGCTCAATAGTATTGGAAAAGATACCTACTGAGAAGAATCCTGCTGACGTGCTCACCAAGCCGCTACTTATTGCTAAGTTCAAACATTGTTTGGACTTAGTGAACTTTACCACGGGCTGAGGGCCCCTCAGGGGCCAGGTGGAGGGAATCATCACTTCAGAGCTTTGAAATTGAGAGTCAAGATGGAGAATTGTTAATATTGACTCACAATTTGTGTTACACTAAAGGCAAAGGGGCACATTTGTAATATTGTCTTATTCTTTTAAGCCTCTTATTTAGGCTTCATCTATTATAAATAGATGAGGGGCTGAGGCTTAGATAAGATGTGAAGTGAATGTGAGAGGCAAGTGAGGATAAAATCTGTCCAAGATTCAAAGAGAGTGAGGTTAGCTTGGAGGAATGTGAGGAGAGCATCTTGAAGGGCTTTGGGATTGCAAAGAGTGAGGCCATGGAAGATGAGGGCTCGTCTTGTAAAGCTATATATTCTCTTGTCTTTGCCTTAGTGAATTTTACGATCGATTCCCTCCCGTGGATGTAGGTCCAAAGAGACCGAACCACATAATTGCTTGTGTTCTTGTAATTTCTGTGTTTGCATTTTTTCTCTGAGTTTATTTCTTGCCAAGTAGTATTCAATCCAGATTTCCCACAACATAAAGTTTAGTTTGTAAATAATGAAGGAATACAAACAAATATGATCAGATGGCCCAGAGGTATCCTCTCAATCGAACAACATTCGATGAGCATTTGAGTGCCTTAATGATGTTAATTGAGCAATCTTGGGTTTTTGATTTATCTCCTCGAGACACTCGATTATTCAATAAGCATGTTATATTCATAATCCATTTCACCTTCCAATTATGTCTGTAAAGTTTCTAAATATGATTTTATGGCTTGATCTAGGCTTAATTTGACTCGAATTGGACCTATTTTGGACTGTTGGCCCCGTCTCATCAAGCCAATGAATTTGACTTCTAAGTTTCTTGAAATTAGAGTTTTTGGTGGCTTCAAATCAAAATTTGAATGTTTCTTAGTAAAAAGTTATATCGAGATCTGTGAATGATGAAAATTTATTGACGGTGTATCGCATAAAATAGAGTAACCTCTTTAGAATCAATAAATTAGCAAAAACTTTCCATTGGAATCATTGGTTGCTTACATAAAAAATTATACCAAAAAACATATATTAATTTGACCAACTTGAGCCCTCATTTTCCCATTTTGCATTTTCTGTCTTCCTGATTTTCTTATTCCTCGTTAGATCTGAAGGTAAATAACCTCCATATGAATAAATGTTGACTTCATTTAGCTTTTCAATTTAAAGAAAAAAATTAATTCATTTAATTATTAATTACAAAAATAGTAACTCATTTATCAAAGTGTATAAATTCATTTACTACTTTAAAATACTCTCACATAATCGATTTCCATGCATCCTAAAAAAAAAAAAGAAAATAATTTTGTAAAGGTTTTTTTTATTTTTGCAAATAAATTTTAAAATATAAATAATTTTCAAAATAATATCTAGAAAGGCGGAAAAAAAGATTTTTCTAATATCATTGTTATTGGAGCCACACCGACCATTTTACAAATAAATTCATTTTACATTTTATTTCTAAACGACAAAACCACGCATCTACTAAAGCATTCTGATCTTAACAACACTCGCTGCCCATTTTTGGGAAGCTTATAAGTGCAGGGGCGTTTTGAAAACGCTGCAGTACCGTTTGGATCCACGTTTCGACAGCTTATCTGAAAATACGGTAGGATTTTTACACTAAACGCAGGCCGCGGGTCAAACCCCGCCATCAATCCGCATGTCTCGTTTCAGGATAAACTGCTTATCTTGAAACACATAAATTGTCCCAAATGTACCCTTAGTTTTCTATTTCTTTTTATAGTCCAATATTCTCTGCCATACTTTAATTTAAAATTAACAAAAAAAAAATAAATTATGAAATAATTCAATTTAATATAAAACAAATATATTTTAATATCTTCTCACATATTTTAAAAAACATTTAAAAATACATTTTTATAAAAAAATTAAAAAGCAAAAGTAATGAAAATTGACACTTGGGTGACTTGATATATGTGAACAGCCAAATAGCCTTTTAGGTGGGACCTTTGTCCACGTTGCCGCTTAGAGGGCGACTTGATTTATTACAGAAAACTATCTCATCCATTTCTTATATTAATTATTAAGCCATTTACATACATGTCACCTAAGAAATTATTATTTATAACATTTAGCACCAAATAATAATCAAATTATTAGAATGTTAGATTTGTAAATAAAAATCTTTGGAGTACTAAATAATAACAGTTTTCAATCCTCGGCAATTTTTTTATTTTCCTATTGGATAAGGGATGGCGTGGTAGGCTTACTGGTTTCCAGGCTGTCATGCTCTGATGGCAATATTGTCATTGCACACTCTTTAATTGCATTATCCACTTTTTTCAGTTAAAGCAGGCGGCTTAAGGCCCCCCTCAAAAAAATCTTAAATTTATTGACTTTCTTCTTCGGCTACGATCTTTTCACCCCCGCAGCTGCTTGAGGTGTGGAAGAAACAGAGGACCCATTGCTCTGTCCATTAGAGAAGAAGCTCCACTAGAGCCAGTGGTCGTCTTAGCTTTGTTGGATGAGGAAATTATTGGTTAATTTGATAGCTACAGATTAGGGTTTTAACTTGACCTAATTTCCGCTTGGATCATCGTTTAGGACAAGGGTTAGGATTTTTCGGTTTGTTTGGAGGATGGGGGCTGCAGCCTCAAGCGTTATGGGGGCTGAAGGTGATGTAGGGGGTCAGGAGACGGGGCTAGGAGACCTGCCGGAAAGCTGCATCGCCGAGGTTATGCTGCACCTCGACCCACCGGGGATCTGCAAGCTGGCGAAGCTTAGTCGGACTTTTCGTGGAGCGGCGTCTGGTGATTTTCTGTGGGAGACGAAGCTTCCGAGTAACTACAACTATCTGTTGGAGAAGGCGTCGGATGACAAGGAGCTCGAAATTCCTCTGACTAAGAAGGAGATCTTCGCACGGCTGTGTCGACAGAACCCCTTTGATGGGGGAACAAAGGTATGGACGAATTGGAACTGGTGTGGGGGGTTTTTCTATGGAGCTTTATTCTCTTTTTGGTATCCCATTGTTGCGGATTTTTATGGGCAGCGTTTGATTGATTGCAAGTTCTTATGCATCAATTGATCTACCTTTCTGTTCATCTTACAGTGGATATGTTGGGAGGCGCTGTTTTTTTTTATTTGGTTTCTGGGATTTGATGATCATTTTTATTTAAGAAAATTAATCCTTGTTTTTAATGGATTGCGCAGTGAAGAGTTGTAGGTCTTCGTTTTTACAAAAAACTGGCTGATGCATTTTTGACGGGCATTGATTTTTGTCTGATGCGCGCAGGAATTCTGGCTAGAGAAGTACAGAGGTAGATTTTGCATGTCCATTTCTTCAAAGGCGTTTTCCATTACTGGAATAGATGATCGGAGATACTGGAACTTTATACCCACGGAGGAATCAAGGTATTTCCCTTCTGATGCTATTTCTGCACATAAATACATAAAAATTTGATCTTTTCTGTTTGGGACATTTGAGGCGAGCGCTACATTTGTTTGCTAAATATATTGATAATTGCTAGTTTGGTTTGTTCAATTTTGAGTGCCTTGCTGCTGCTTTACTGGATTTGAGAACAGTTTTCTTTTATTGTTCCTTTTGTTCTGTTCTTTTACTTTCTGAAAATCCATAAACTATTCGTCCGTTTGTCAATAAAAAATGTTTTGTGACGCAATATGTGTTTCTTACTATGAATATTGCTGAAAGATGCTCTTAGATGGTTGGATTATCAGTTTTCTTCAATCTCCCCAGTTAGAAAGATTTAAGGGTTGTTTAGCAGTGCCTTATGGCCTAATTACTATTAAGAAACTCTTCTATATCTGTGTAAATACTCTATTTTTCCTTAATAGTAAATATACAGAACGAGCTATTCAATTAATTATAATAATTTAGCACACGTGGATTCGTGAGTTGGCATCCATGAGAAAGATGAAGTGGCTACTCGTAATTTATGGAGGGTAATTAGTATTAATTGTGTTGATATTTGGTAATTAATATTCATTACATTGAATGCTTTGGAGGCACTCCAGGAAGCAGATTCCTTTAGCATTTATTTACTCATTTATTGAATTATTCACAAAGGTTTGTGGTTAGCTGAACTATTCTGTATGTTTTTGATAAAATGAAATTATGTTAATTGTAATGGAACCAGAAAACAATCTCTGGTTGCATTGCTCCATGCAGCTTAGAATGGATTAGTGGATCCTACTTTTGAGTTTATGCTGTCTCAATGGTTATATTTCTTTTCTCTCTCTTAAAGAAAGTACTATATTTATGAAAGAGATACCAATTCATTCAAAGTAACATGTGATTGTGAGGTTTTCTAGCTTCTGATTAGGTGTTTATGATTGGACGGTTTGTATCTTTAATAATCTTTTTGGGATTGGCTGATGCCCCCAATATGCTTGTCTGAGTGCATGGATTAAGGAAGATTTACGGACATACCCCTCAACTCTCATTTATTTACATATCTAACAGCTAAACTTCAATTTTTACAAACATGCCACATTATCTTTATGAAAAGGTGTTTTTCACATGAAGTTTTTTTAGTGGAATTTGTGATGTGATATGAATGATTTGGTTGGTAAAAATTAAAGCAAATTTAGGTGCTAGATATGTAAATACATAGGAATTGGGTGGTATGTATGTGAAGCCCCCGTTATTTAATTGAAGGCATCACCCACTTCAAGGCGAAATTTTTCCCTGCGGAGTCCGGACGCAGCTCTGCGTCCGGACTCCCAATCAGAGACAGCGGAGGAGGGGGGAGGTGGGACCGTGAGAGAAATTTTTTTTTTTTTTTCGTATTTCAGCGGCCCTACAAGCCGCTGATCTCTGATTGGAGTCCGGACGCAGAGCTGCGTCCGGACTCCGCACGGGAAAATTTCGCGAGGATGGCAATAATTAAATCAATTCTGCAGTACACCTCTGGTATTAAAATAACATTTTTAGTTTTTTAATCCTGAATTCTGACGAGTAGAAAGTACATATAGATTTGTGTAGTTGGTTCAGATCATTTTCTATCATTTATAAATTGTAGTTATTAGGATTTGTCAATATACAGACCTTTTACTTGATAACTTTTATAATGTGGTTTTTGAATCTTGAATGCTCCATTTATCGTTTTTAATAGCGCATTTTCATTCACAAGTTCTATTATTAGAGCCCATTTAATGAATATTCTTACTGAGTGCAAGTATGAATTGATTTCATGTATGCATGAAATCAATAGCAGTTAAGGGGCTGTTTGATATGTTGCAATAGGATTGCAATGTTAAGGTATTACATTATAATTGAATGTTTGGAATTATTTATAATTTTTTTGGTAAGTGTAAAATACAAGATTTTTTTTTTTTGGTTTTAAGTAAAATGAAATCAATGTAAAACCTGGCGGCAACTGCAGGTGCCGGCAGGTGGCTGATAGTTATGTGTATGTCCCACTTTCGTAATTCTCGGTGAAAACTTGCTAATGATGTGAAGAAACATACTATAACTACCATGAAAACTGGTTTTTTTGTGTCCCAATGCATTCAAGATTAGGACAAATATAAACTGTAAACTTTGGCAAAGGATTTGCTTAGTTTTGTACAGATAATACTCTGTTTACCATAAAAACCGGCTTTGTTGTTTCCTAATGCCCTCAAAATAAGTACAGAAGGTATATTTTCTATTTTGGCAAGCATCTAAACTTTTATGTTTACATTCTTATGCATCACACGATTCTTATGCATTTACATATCAAGCATCTAAACTTTTATCTTTACATTCATAACACTTTAGAGTTGAAAACTTATATAGAAGAGGTGTTTATATAATAGTGAATGTTGAAGGCTTAAGTGCTATAAATGTAAATATGAAAGTTCAGGAGCTAGATTTGTAAATACATAAAATTTGTTTGGTAGGCTCATAAATGTCCCTACATTGTGTATGTTTATGATAAACAGTGTGCTGATCTGTTGCCATGTTATATGACCCTTCATATATTATTTTAGTTATTTTAAAGCACAAATGCAAGTGAAATATAAATTTGATAAAATGATGTGAATCTCATTTCTTCTCTTATTCTCTTCTTCAGATTCCTCTCAGTCGCCTATCTTCAGCAGATTTGGTGGCTTGAGGTGGTGGGCGAAATTGAGTTCTGTTTCCCTCCAGGAACATACAGCCTCTACTTTCGCCTTCATTTAGGTCGTCCTTCTCGCCGGTTAGGCCGTCGAATATGTAACACGGGCCACATTCATGGCTGGGACATCAAGCCCGTTCGTTTCCAGCTGTGGACATCAGACGGCCACCATGCTTTGTGTCAGTCAACTATAGACGATCCTGGCTGTTGGATACGTTACCATGTTGGCGATTTCGATGTTGCGAGTGCCGATTTCCCCATCAAAGTTAAGTTTTCTATGGAACAAATAGACTGCACCCACACCAAAGGTGGCCTTTGTGTGGATTCCGTATTAATATACCCCAAAGAGCTCAAACAGGAGAAGTTTTCTACTCAATGTCTGTAAGTTTTATATGGGTTAGAAAATATTTTGCTTTTTTGTTTGTTTCTATTTATTTACCCCTTAAGTTTTCTTGCCAGAAATCTGTACATAAAAATTCCTGCTGTCAATTTTGGGTGAGGGTAGTATTAGAATGTGCAGGTGCTCATATTTTGTAGTTCGGTAGAATGCTGTTATGATTGCGTTAAATGTGCTTCAGTATGTTTCAATATCATGGTTTTGCTGCTGATTAATAAAATTCAAATTATTTTATTCCGGAGTCTACAAGTTTTTGAATTTGCTTTACTGGATTTTTTTTTTCCTTGCATTTGATGGTGAATTTTGTGATGATCTGTAAGGCATCAGTTAGAAAAAAAAAATGACTTCTCTGCAGAGCCTGGAAACAGAGAAGTGCTTTTCAGTGTTTGTATTTGTATTGGAATATTTGTTTGAGGCATTTAGATAACTAACATCTAATTTTAACTTTAAAAGGTGGAATACGTCTTTCCATGCATGGATAACATGTCATATACTAAAAAATTGAAGTTTATGTCCTAGATGTGTGTTGAGAAATTTTAGGGCAAAGAAAGATAAGAATTGATACAAATCCAAAAGAACACAGAGATTTAACGAGGTTCGACAAAGATGCCTACATCTTCAGGAGCAGAGCGGCGATTTTCTTTTCAACTTTCAGAAAATGAGTATAAGATACATAATAAGTCTTAGGATTACAAACATACATATATATAATCTTTGAGTATAATATGTAATTACATGATTACTTCTGTACTGTACTGTTAGGGCGTTGACCCCGCACCCCCAACCCATGTAACATAACTCTCCCGATTGGACGGATGCTTCCGCTCCACTCCAACTTCCGTCCCTTATCTGGTATATGAGCCATACCTAACAATATGTAAATATATACGAAATTGAGTGGTATGTATGAATGTAAATCTTCCTATTTTTGTTTTTTTTTTTAATCTAGATAAGAATAAATAAAAAAAGATAATTTATAGTTCAAATTAATGAAGTTAAGTCACTGATGGGATGATCTCGATGATGATTGGGAGTGGGAGAGCACATTTTATCGTGTTCTTTTTGTGACAAATCAACTACTAATTATATAAAGTAGGAATCTAAGATGGTCCCATTCCATTCCGGGTGATGCACGATTGCTGCTATGAATTTTGCTACTTTCTTGATTCGGGGAAACTATTTATCTCTTCTCCCACTTGAGATTTGTGCTGTCAAATCAGATTTACCGGCAGAAAATGAGCTCAACTTATTTCATCCTTGAAAAAATTTACCGAGATGCTTACGTGAAAAAGTATACGGGGTTACAAGGGGTTACAAGCGTGTTATAACTTTTTTGTACCTCCCGTGTAACTCACTTGTAACCCGCGCTTCTATTTCATACATTTGTACACGGGAGTTACATGGGAGGTACAATAGGGTTATAACCCTCTTGTAACCCCCGTGTACTTTTTTACTCTGTGTACGGTTGACGGATACAAATTTTTTTCGACTTGGCTTCATCCTGCTAACTTGAATCAGAATATTATAACTTATATAATGCGTAAAATTTATTCAAGTTAATTTCGATTTGTCGGGTTAATTTTGAGTCCATTCCAATTATCATTAGAGTTCTAGGTTTGATTTCGGGTTGTTGTTTTAATCTTTAAATGTGTTGGGATTCATGACAACCCCAATTTAGGTTTGTCTAATCATGTTCAGTTTGTATGTTGAGTCACTTTTTGACACTCCTATTTTAGATGGCACGAGTGGTTTCATATTTTTAAAGACATGTCTAAAATCTAAACCTCAATTTTTACATGCATGTTACCTTTATTATTTCACTTTTTAAAAGTTATTAAAATGGTAATTTTTATGTGATATGTAAGATTTTGATGCTATAAATTTAAAAAAAATAAAATTTAAGCATGATATTTGAAAATATATAGGATTTGGTGATATCTATGTATACGCCTCTTTTTATTTTCATTATATTTGAAAATCACTTGAATCAAAAGCTTTTCAGTTCTCAAATGACACGATTGATGATTAATTTTATTACTAAATTTAACAAGTTACGACGACGACGAGTACTCGATATACAATAATACAAACATGCAAATGGTAAATGCCAACGGCGACGTTGCAAAGTAAAAAAAGCACAAAACACATAAATGTCCCTCTAAAGGAGGGCGACGGACCCAAAAAGAGATGAAATATGTTGTTGCAATGCTGAAACATGGATGGTAGCCGGATGGCGTAGGAGTGATGGAGACCTTTTGGGAGGAGGCTAGCAGCAAGTTGATTTAGCGTAGACGTGAGTATGAGTGGTGACAGTGGACTAAACAACAGTAGGAACATGTGTCTAGGGGTTGGATAGTAGCCGGAAGCGGTGACGATGGGCTAGATAGCAGCATGAAGAGTAGGCATTGGGCTAGATAGCAACAGGGACAGATTTATGGGGCCCGACAAGAGCAGTAACAGGTCCTGGAAGGGCTGGCGACAGTAAGAATTGGCTGGCGACAGCAAAGACTGGTGACAGAAAGGCGTGCGCTAACATGAAGGAATGGAATGAGTGGACAAAATTACCAACTCGAACGAGGTACAATCAGAGCAACTTCTGCCGCGGGATACAATTCTCAAAAGGGAGAAACACCTTATACTCCAATTGCTTGATATGAGATGCTTGGACCCATATTGAATCAATTTTAGAGTTCTTGGGTTGGTCTTGCCTAGAGATGCTTGGTTTTATTTTAAGTTTGATGAAATTGAAGCTTGAATGATCATGAATTTTTATATGAAACATTTCTTACTTGAAATACTTGGAGATTTATGCCCAACGATAAAAATCTGTTGACGAGACATCAACTTCGAAACATTTTCTTAAAGCTTTAAGCTGCTAAACCAATTCTTCCATAAGATGATGATCCATGAAAGACGTGTGGGTCCGCACGAAATAACATTGTGACGTCTGTCATCACTAATAATAATTGGATACATTTTGATAATAATTTATTTTAATAATACAATGCGAGCCTAGTCCAATTTTTTTGTTGGGCTATCGCAATTATCGTCAATTTCATCGTCTTTAGAAAACAAGGAGCCATACCACTGTAGCATTTAGAAAAACAAAAAAAATGAATAAATTTATATGTGACATTCATGGTCATATTTCTTGTAGAAACAAAGATTTGTGAATTGTAATATCCCATAACCGAAAAATTATTCGGTCCGGAGTCCGGACGCAGCGCTGAGTCCGGCCTCCAACGGGAGATCGGCGGTCATAATTAAAAAAATAAATTTTTTTTTAATTATCGGCGGCTCTACTGCCGCTGATCTCATGAGTCCAGACGCACTATTAGCGTCCGATTCCGACCTAATAATTTTTCCCCATAAAGAGCTACTTAGATAGATTATTTTAAATTTAAATTTAATTTTGATTTTTTTTTTCCTGAAAAGGAATAGTTATAAAATAGATGGATATTATTTTTTATAATGAATTGAAGTATATCTACTAATAAAATTAATATAAATTAATGCCTATTAGTGAACTTGATTAAAACGTATTGATTCATTCCATTATATCTAGACGCAACTATTTTTTTAGATAAATTAATGCATTTATTCAAATACATAAGAGATAAGATCTAAAAGATTACTAAATTTAAGCCACACAGTCGTACCACTTAACGATATCTATATTTGTGAATATTTGACTAATTATATTTATGACCACAAAATACAAAAAATAGTTTCAATTTTAGGAGTTTATTTAAATATTAATGTGAATTAAAATATGATTAATTGTGATAATTAATTTTAGAAATAAAATAATAAAAATATAGAAAAATGATATTAATTAAATATATTTCAAAAATAAAAGAAAAATGATCTTAAATTTTATGATTTATCCCTCAATTTTGAAAAAAAAAAATAATTTTAATTATACTGGTGACAACAAATAATAATATCACATGATAGGGAGCATTTTTTAAATTTTAAATATAAAAGAAATTTACATAGATTATGTTAATTATATATATATATATATATATATATATATATATATAATATTTAAATTTTGATTTTAAATTTTATCACTCAAAATTTTTATATCATTTAAAGAAGGTAACTATTTTAACATAATAAAATGAATTACACTTTGTCATGAATAAATAAGACGACTTATAAATAAATTGTGCAATCAGTTATGACCTGTTAGTAGATAGACCTTTTTAAAGATTGATAAATCTTCTCATATCATGGATTCGAATGAGATAGCATGCTTCGAATAGTTAGACATATGAGGTAAAGTTCTGGAGGCTCGTATGATATCCTAATACCATTCTTTTATATATATATATATATATATATATATATATATATATATATATATATATATATATATATAAATAGAGTAGCATATATGTAAATCTTCCAAATATAAGACGGACCGACGAACGGAGCGGCACCCGGAGGCCCCTTTCACCAGTCGGTGAGCAGCGTGCCTTTCAGTTCTTCAGTCGTTTCTCACTTGGAATCTCGCTCACAGGTTTTCTGAGGTAAAAAGGCTTCCGATTCTGTTCCTTACCTCTCATTTCCCCCTCGCAGAGTGTTTTAACGGCAATCAGTGAGGTTTTCGGAAGAATTATTCGTTAAGTTTTCTTTATCCTGTTCTGCATCTTGTTGTGAAAAAAGGGGTTGCACGGCATGGAGTTGTGCCTTGATTTCGTGGAATGGCTGGGACCGGATATTGTCTCGAGCGTGCTTTTATTTCTTGAAGATCCCGCTGATCTTGTGCGACTCAGCGCCGTTTCCCGTTCCTGGCGGCGGTTTGGTGAGAGCAAATCCTCTTCTTTTTCCGCATGAATCTGAATTATCTGATCTTGGTATTTGAGAATTTTTATTATGTTTAAGGAGAAATTGACGGGCTTTTAGTTGTTATGCCATGTTTAATGGGCCATCTCTTCTTTTGCTTAAACATATTTATACCCGTACGCTGTTTTAGTAATCTGAGTTCGATTATTGCCAGTTACTGAAGATAATGGGTTTTAACTTTAAGATTTTCCATTATTTATGGCCTGAAAATGTGACCTCATTCTCTAGTTTCTTCTCTAAATCGATGGGGATGGGTTAGGCACTCGAGGAGGGGAGGGGTGACTTGGCGATTTACATTATTGATGCTATTATTGATAGCGAATATTGAGAGTTTCTTCTTTTTTATTTTTGGTTTATAGAAAGGAGGATTTCTAAACAATGAAGATGTCTCAAGATGTGCCATACTCCATACTTTCTCTTTCTTGTCCTCGTTTACTGCCCCTCCTAAGTCATATTTAGTGCCCCCACTTCGTCTTCCCCTCTTTCTCCTTGTGCTGAATAAGCCTCTTGTTGGTTTCATTGTTAATGTTTTGTAGATGCCACTGTTTTAATATTTACAAGGAATATGTGCATAGAAAATGTAGTTTTGATATGAAGCTTTTATGCTATTAATTAAAGATTTTTGTTATGAGACTTCTCATTTGTGTCTATATACTTTAAGGATTTAAGCCTTTCCATGCAGGAGCTGTTTGATTGCGTGTATTACCTTTCGTAACATTCAAAGTCTAATATTTTTCTAAATTTCATTATTAAGATTACCTCTTTAGCCATTGCTACAATAATACAGAACTTGTAACATTGCCATTATTAGACAATAAAGGTCTTGAAACACTGCAACTATTAAGAATTCTCATTTAGATTTTTCAAGAATTAGTAACATTAATCAACAACTACTATATATTTTAAGAGAGGAGCTAAGCCAACACTTGGATATTTAATACCGCTTTTGAGCCAACTGTAATATATGGTTCAGACCTATTTACTCTGAATGTGAGTTATATTTCTTTAAACTAGCATTATGTAAGGCAAAATAGTAAATAATAGAAAGAAAAGAATGAAGTAAATTATAAGGATAAGTTGGGCTTCCCGTAAAAATTAGTTAATTAGTATTATTTATTTATTCTTTTGGTTTCTGAGATCAAATCAAAACTTAATTTTTTTCTCTTGTAATTAAAGGAAAAAGGATTAAATATATGATATCAAATTTTAGTGAGTGTGATATTAAAAATTAATTGTCAATTCTGTTAGAAGATAAAGTGATACCTAATTATGCTAGTTTTAAATATCTTCGATTTATTATATAAAATTGGGGATATGGATGAAAATTTAATTTCTGAAGTTATGGCTAAGTAGCTAAATATGAATGTATCTCAAAAGTAATATGCAATTATAGAATCTCTCAAAGACTTGGATTTGTTTGAGATAGATTTTTCATTGCTTTGCCTTTTAGATTGTCACTATGCATTTGTTAGCTATTTTATTTTATTTTTTATTTTTCAGAAATTTTTATGGTTAAAAATAGTTTCCTTCAACTAGATTCGTTGGAGCATTTAGAAGAAATAATTATATTATTTTCAGTAACTTTCAAGAAGTCTTTTTTCTTATACTAGTTCTACAATAATTTGTATTTATAGTCGCTCCAAACTAACCCTTCATGGTATGTTTCTTGAAGTTATAATAAGTCCGCTATTTTGTATATACAAGCATTGGTAAATAAATTTTTTTTGATAACCATGTTAAGTGTGTCAAAAATATGAATATTAAGATGAATTTCTAGGAAAATTAGGAATAGATAAATCTTGGAATACTTATATCTTAGAGAGATTGAAACTATCATATATTAAATAAAAGATAGTTGACTTCAGACTTAGGTGGTTTGTATATGTATTACAAGTGATAGAAATTGTGCCATTTAGTTGGGTAGATGAAATTATTGTCTAAAGATTAGAAAGAAAAATGATTAAACCTAACGTAATATTGATAAAGGTTGTTAAAAAAGGTAATAGTTGTTAGAAAAGATTTGTGTAGAATAAAATTACCACTTTATATAGCACTCAACTGGAACAAATGAAGAATTAGAGGTTTATAAGGCCAAACCCAAGTAGTAAGAATAAGGCAAATGGTGATGATGATCATTAGAAGCTTGTAGTCTACAATAGTTCTTTTCTATTAAACAGTTTTCATATGTAATATGTACATCATGCCATCTGAGGAAAATTGGCTTATTAAGTGGTTGATACTATAGAAGATGATTAAGGGAAAATTGCTAGATGGATGAAACATTAATTACGTGGTTATATTTTGGAAGTCTTCTTTTAATTTGGGCTTGATCAATTAAACTTTTATTTGCTTTAGGTACTTGTAGATTATAAAGCAATATGGTAAAAAAAGGTGGCCATGTGGTATGAAATGGCGGCTGGAGATCATACAGACACACACTTGCACGACACAGGATGGGGAAAAAAGGGAACCAGACACTAATAGTCTTTTGTATCACACTACTTAAAATATCCAATGACATTTGTTAGTATAATTATGACATCCGATTGAGAAATATAATAATGTAGAAGGCCTATCATTTCATCGAAATAGAGCATTCATAGTGATTTAGAGGTTTAGTTTTAAATGCTAATGGATGAGTTGGGTTGACACCAATAATTTAGAAGACTTGATTGGTTTGTTTAAGGATCCAATTTTTTTTACTAGTCTTCTGGTGATTTAGGGTCATTTGTTGGTTCTTTTGTTTGTTCTAATTTGCATTCTAATTGAATGTCAAAATGTTTAGCATGTTGAGCTTCTATAGTAAGTGTAAGTTTCATTTTCAAGAGTGGATAATTGGCATTTGAAGCAGTCTCTTGTTAGACAACCTCTAGTATTTTAGGGTATATATATATATATATATATATATATATATATATATATATATATTAGCGAGTATAAGTTAATATGGGAGCCATACGGCCTCATTCGCTCCTTCAACTTAGACTGTTTAGTTGCTCTCCCTATTTAGCTCAAATTTAAAGATCACGATATAACTTTCTAATTTATGTATGTATGTGTGCATTCAATTTTTTTTGGGTATATTCTGTTTGAATTCTAACTTCGATGTTTGTTCCATTTTAGGTTTCCCTGACATGCATGTTGACCTCACTTTTTGTCGAGGTTTAGTATTCCTCTTAGATTTAGGATTCTAGCCTCGGGAGCTTCCTCGACGATCCTAGATTCCTAGCGATGGGACCCACCTCGTTTTAGAGTGTCCGGAAGCCACTTCGTTACTCTTCGAAATCTCGTACGAGATTCCGTACCGCTAGTCATATGCTGGTCGAAATCGATGTCGAAGTTCAAACCGAGTCCTATAGGACTCGGACATTAGGACAGCCTCGTGCACATCTTACACACGCACCATTCTGATCGATCGGACTCGAGTCGAGTTTTGCGACGATACCAAATTTCGACGCAATTTTGACGCGACCGTCGACTAGGTTGCCCAGACGACCTCGGACGACGAAACGGACTGCGCCGATGCGTCCGGAACGTCGATTTTACCTAAAATTGACATTCAATTTGCGACGATAGCTGCCGGGGATGAAACTTACGGGACGATTATAATTATCCTATTAATAATTATAATATTTATATTATTATTATTAATATATGTATTTATATTTACCCCTTCCCTTTTAACACATTTCCTAAGCCCTAATTCCCTCTCACGCGCGACTCGGCCTGTGCTCCCGCTCCTCTGATTCGCTCGGCTGACTCCGTCTCCTCCCGCGCTCGAGCCGCACGCCTCTCGCCCCATCTTCTGTGGTTTCCTCCTCGACTCGCACGAAGTCGATCCCATCTCTTATCCCTCGCGAGCGCCCATCCCTCGCAGCTCATCTTCTCGCCCTCTCGCGGCATCTCCGCGGCATTCCTATCCTCGCGGCGTCTCGCGTGCGCAAGTGGCCCGAGCCTCCGTCGCTCATCTTTGCGGCATTTTCTCCCCATTCTCTCTTGCCTTACCCGAGCCTACTCGACTCTACGGGTGAGTAGCGGTCCTTCTTCTCCTTCTCCGCCTATATAAACCCCATTTTGGGATGAAATTAGGGCCGGCCGAATTTCATCTTGGAGGGAAGTGCTGGTACTCGAATCCTTGCTTTGCTTAGTATGCTCTACATTGTCTCGGTAACCTCCTTCCTCCCCTCTATTCTTCTCGGTTTGCGCCAGTGAGGCCGTATTTTGTGCCGCTCGATTTGGTTCTCCTCGTTTACTCGTTTCAGTTGGGAACCTACATGCCATGGAATTTTTTTTACTTGGTTGCTTAAATGATGATTTCTTGCTTTTCCCCCATAGTGGCATGCTAGTAGGTTGTTATGTTTAATTTGAGGGGCTTTATTACATGAAGTATGTGTAGGAGTAGGGAATGTGGTATGACACTAGTTCCTTCCTTTGCTTTATTTGTTTAATATGGTGGAAGTATAGCATGACATTAGCTTCTCTTTTCTTTTATTTTCAAGCAAGTTGAGTTTGATGTAATATAATTTTAGGGCGAATCAGCCTCTCTTGCTAGCATATGGGAAGATTGGGTTTAAATGTTCTAAACATTATTCTTTATAAAGAAAAATGCATGCTAGCAAGTGTTGGGAAGGAAATCCTATGTGTGTTCTTATTTAAAGCAAGTGCTAGTCTTTTACGTTTGATATATTAAAGGCATGTGTTTAAGGCAAGGGTTGGTCTCGTTTGCAAGCATGTTAAGATAAATATTGAGATGTTCCTTGCTCACTTTAGCTTGATATGAAACAGGGAAGGATTTACTTAGCTTTACATACATGTGAGGCTCACTTCTTGCTCCTATCTCTTCCTTATCAAAAAGCATGTCGAGATGGATATTAGGATAGTTTCTTTGCTTACTTTGGTTTGGCATGAAGCATGGAAGGATTCATTTGGCTTTTTCAATATGCGTGTGGGGCTCGGCTTTTGCCCTTTGTAACTTTTTTTTATAAAGAATGACATGTTGGAAAGAAGCTTAGTTCAATTGGAGAAGCTTCATGCTTGTTCTTATATAAAACATATTGTGGCTCTATGTTTGGAAAGTTTGGAAACTTAATCTTTGGGCTTCTTGCATTCTAGCCTTCGTGAAGCATGATTAATTAATTTGAAAGATTTCCATGTTCATTCTATGCTCTTTCTTGCTAGAAAGCATATGGTAATTGAGCTTTTAAAGATATGTATGTGCTTCATTTTAATTGAGCTTTCAAGGAGAATTTGCTTCGACTTTACATTGGATTTGGATTTAACTATGGTTGAAGTTGATTTTAGCCTCATATGGCTCGGGTTTTGTTAAGTCTCGTTATATTCGTTGTTCCGAATTTAAATCGAGCTTAGTTTTGGCTTTATATGGCTCGGTTTTGTTGGAGTCTTGCTACATCTTTTGTTTTGAGCTTAATTCTAGCCGGATTTCGGCCTGTGTGGCTCGATTTTCAATTAGTCTTCATTGTACCCATGTTTTGATTCAAGGCTGAACTTATTCCCCAGCCCGACTATGGCTCGGGTTCGATTCTATACGGGCTCGGGCTTGGCTCCCTTAGCTCTCTTTTGCTTTGGCTTTGAGTGGGGAATGCTGTGACTTGATTTTATGCTGGTTTCTAGCCCAGCTATGGCTCGGGTTTAACTTTCGTGTTGGAGCCGTTGTAGTTTGGAGTTGGGTTGATTTATTTGGCTCGACTGGGTGCTTAATGGTGGCTCGGGCTTGATCTTATTTAGGCTCTGGTTGAAGCTTTGGTGCTCTCGGTTTTAATTTTGTGTTGGGAGGTCTGTTTCATTTGGAATTGGATGTATCGTGGCACGTTTCTCTTAGTCATGGTGGCTCGAGTTCGGCTTTTCCGTGAGCCGGTAGCTACTCCTATGAGGGGTGTTTAGTTGGGTCTTGGAGTTGGATTATGGTGGCTCGTGTAAGGCTTTGTTGTTGGATTTTAGTGAGATGTGTTGAAGCTGAGCTTTGAGTTTGATTTGTAGCCTCATTCGGGCTCGGGTTTGGGGCCCTGTGCTGACTTGGCCGAACTCCATCAAGGCCTCCTCCTTTTTATTTGATGAGTGGATCGATTTGGGCTTGGCTTAACTTTAAGCATATGAGAATTGTGACATTACTTACACACTTAGCTTAAACTCATTTCACTTGGTGGCTTGGCTTGAGGGTGGAAATGGTGGTGTTTGGTAAGGTCTTTATTTGAGCCTGAATATTTGGTGAGTTCTCTGCTTGCTTTGCTTGGCGAGTTTGGAGTTAACTCGAGATGGCATGGGAGCTTGTACACTCACCTGTTTTATGTATCGAAAATTTGGTGATTCTCCCGTCATTGCGAGCTTGACCTAGAGTCTGAGAGTGGTTCCGTGTGGGAAGAATTGTGTTCCAAATGATAAAGAATTAATTGAGGATCGGAGGGCTGGATTTTAGTATGAGTCTGGGGCTTTAGTCGGTTTTCTTCGAGTCACTTTTCTTTTCTTTTCCCGTTTGATTTGTGGATTCTTGAACGATTCTCGAAGGTCACTGCTTTTGGTTTAGTCCTATCTGAATGCAAGGATACCCGTTTCGGGGCAATCCAATCGTGCCCAAGTGAGAAAATGACGTCCTCAGGACCGATTCAAGGACCTCGGGCTATGCTTTCAGCGTTCTGTTGTTACATGTTTTAGGGGCGAGTAGATTAATCTTCCTCCCGTTGTGGTCTTTCCGGACCTGGAGGCGGGTTAATCTCCTCTTCGTCCCCTCCTTATTGATTTACACGTGTTCCCCGCTTCACTCGGAGGCGGTTTTGTTTTGTTTTGTTTTGGGGCAATGACGGCGATGATGCAAAGCGCACGCCAGTGATAGAGTAGAATGATATCCCATCCTACGACATCGTGACTCGCTCGGGGCCTCAGTGAACCGTAGGATGACGATATCATTCACGACTTCATGAGGCAGCGGGGCACCCGTACCTTCTTAGGATTGTTAGTGATCCTTCACCCGACGAAATGATCGACCCGTGGACAATCATGATTTTCAAAATCTGATAAAAATATCATATTACATTTCGAAACAAAATATATATATATATATCTTTCCACTACAATCGAAAATTGATAAAACTCTCTTTTGTATGCCTGAAACTCATGTGCATGCTAAAAATATAAATTTCAAAAACTATATTATAAAATATGGTTGTCCACTTGTTGATTATCGGTCTTGGGTTGAGGAACACTCTCCGAGTCGGGTTTAGTTGGACACCCTTCAGTTGAGTGGCGGGGCTTTATACACTAGCGTGACCGAGTAGCTCTTCGACGACCCTTCGAGCGAAGTCTTACACGCTTCGAGCTTAGCCTCGACCCGAGTGTCTTGCGGTTTTCTTCGAGCTTTCGTTTGATTTTTGATGAAGCACTCGTGGTCCTTTTTCCGGATTTCCGAGGTTTTGATGATTTTATTTTTGACTTTCGTTTGTTTTCTCGGGTTTTTTGTTATAAGTCAGTCTCCTTGCTTTATCGAGCTTTTAGACGACTTTTTACTTCTCTTGTTTGGCTTTTATGTGACACACTCCTGCTGTCTACACATAAGAAGACTACGGATCTTCCAGGGTATACGGGTTTGTTTACATTTACGACGTTACTTTTTTTTTGCGTACTTCTCTATCGTACGCTATATCTTGTTTAGTCATTACTTTTTGCATACCTACTCCTGCATGCTTTCTTGCTTAGCACGTTATACTGTATCTAGTTGCATGCTTTACTGTTTTTCCTGTGCTATATATCCTGCTGTAAACTGTACAACACTTCAAACATACCTGCATAGGATGTTTAGGAGAACTCGACTATAGGGTCATCTGATTGAACATTTCGACTATCACGCTTAAAACTCAACCTCTTCACTGCGAGGGCATTGAGCTAGCGATGGACAACGACGGCCATCTTCAATAAAGAAACACGTCTCATAACAAATTAAACCATTCGTTAGTTAAATAACAATCAATAGGATTTCGAGGTTGTTCGCTTAGTGCGACATAAATCCTCAACCTCTTGTTGGCGCTTTGTATAGCTTCGTTGTCATGATATAGCTCCGACTCGTTTTAGGATTCCGAGGTTGTCGTTCGTTACGACCTAAATCCTCACATCTTCTGAGCTATTCGTGTGATCGTTTCACACAAATGTAGCCCTAATTAAATAAAATTGGCGAGGATGAAACACTTAAATAATATATCTTCTAAATCGAGCCTAAACCATAGGATAGCATGGAAGTCACCGAGGTTCGCCTCTGGATCTTTGACATCCCCTGTTCTTCCTCCTTTGGATTCTATAATAAAATGTTTCAAATTTGAGCCAATCCCATTTCACTCCTCTTTGTCCGATTACGTTGAAAAGTCCTATCTTTTTGACTTCCTTGAAGATAATATTTCCTAATTGTTATCGAGAGTTGATTTAAGTGACTTCAGTCATTTAAGATGTAATTAACTATAGAGGCTTGCCTTTATAGGAAGCTTTTCCGAACCCAGCTTAAAATAAACCCTATTTAATTCTTTATATTAAATAGGGAACTTATCGACGAAATAAAATGGTTTCGCGACCAAACAGACGTCATATATTTCTTAGTTTATTTGATCGAGCTCTCACCTCAAGTTTTGTGTTTCTTTCGGGATAAATGCATGACTGAGGTGTAGCGCTTCTTTCATTTAAACTATGAAAAATATGGGGTCAGTTTGATTCCCTTCCTTTTCTTGAAGGATCCTTCCGAAGCGGGCAACGAGATTTCGATTCCGGCGACCGACAGCTTCTTACGGGCACTTCACGCATAAAAATATGCCGACAATGCATTGATGAAGTATTTGGATCTTAAATGTGCGTTCTCTGATGTTTTGTGTATGTTTGTATGAAACTTGAATTTGCTTATGTCGTTTTTCTGTGTTCTTTAAATATTTGTAATTATTAGATCCATAGTTGCTGCTCATAATTGTCGTGATCGTTATGCTTTATTAAATAAAAACAGTATATTTGTAATGTGAAATATAGTTCTTATTTTGAATGGATATAATATAATATTTTAAAATTTTATAGGAAAATTAAAATACTGTATATATATAGACACACACACACACATGCGTGTGCATTTTAATTTAATTGTGAGCTATCGGCCTCTTTTTAGGCTAGATTCTAGGTAAACGTACTCCAAACCCTAATGTTTAGCCTCTTATTTAAGGGACTTGCCGAGAAGAGAATTAGGAAACTTATATTATTTCGTAAAATTAATCTTTTTGTTATTAGAGAACCCGTGACAACTCGAATAATCTAAAACATAAAATTTTCTTTCTAGGATCTCTTTTTAGTTCTTGTAATAATACTTGATTACGTTAAAAGAAAAATTTTTAGTGTGAGCTAATTTTCTCTAGATGTCTGTTTTTTAATGTTAGGAGCAGCTTTAATTCATTAAATATATTTGCTACTATTATTTATGCTAGCTATTTCCATAGTTTGAGAAATGACTTGTGGCATGATCTTAAAGACATCTCTTGTAGTTTTCAGGGTTCTTGGCTAGTTTTTTGTGATAGTCCTCCTAACCAAGGTGTCATGGGGCATTTTCCTAGTACTCCTTGGATTGTAGACTTTCGATATTTTCCATAATAAAAACTGAGCTCTATTAATAAAAGTGTATGGAAAATATAACATTTAACAGCTGAATTTTCTGTTTGGGCGGCTTCTTATTAGCTTACGATTGGCTAATCAGTCATTTTGAATTTTTATATATAATTCATGTATGTATATATTCATTTTTCTCATTTGATTTTATCATTATATGAGGCTTAACGGCAAACATGATGGCCTTTTGACTTGGTGAAAGGGGCTCTAGCCATTGTTCTTTCTTAAATAAAGAATAGGTTCTACTAATCCATCCACGGTCTCTTTGTAGATTATAAACAAGCCAAGCTGACCATTATCATTTTACCTTTACTATTAGATTTTAAGTACCACAATAATACCCTGTCAACCTTTAACATCCTACTGGAGGTGCTAAGCTTCTTACAGGTGTGTTGACCTCATTTTAGTGAGGTCTTAGCTTTCTTCACGTTAGACCCTAGGATCTAGCTTTAGGAATTCCTTACTGACCATCCTAGCGGACTAGTCATGGAGCCCACCTCCCATGAGACTTCGAACCACTTCTGATCCATTTTGTAGAAGCACTCGCATGAAGTAGATCCCAAGCACTCGACTCTTTGCTGCAGAGGCTAAGGACTAACATGTAGAGTGCTCGAAAATGAGTTCCCATAGGGCAAACGGCCTTAGGTGAACCCTTAATGATGCTCGACCCGCACACACCACAATTCGACACTTTTTGGCCCGATCGTCGGCGAACTTGTCCGGACGACCCGGATGACGAAACGGACCGCACCGATGCGTCCGGACGTCGATTTTAGCTAGGAAGGATACCCATATCGCTATGGCTCCACACGCGCGCAAACGGCACGGAAATCGATGCGCATTTTTTTTTTTTTAGCGGCATCGGTTTGGGCTTAGCTCGGGTTCAATTCAAGCTCGTCGCAAGCCGAACATGAGCCAGGGCTATTTCAAATTTCAAATTTTTAAAATTCAAATCAGCCACTTAAATGCCATATTAATTAGGTTTAATTAGAGGATTTTTAATCTTCCAATTAAAACTCGTCCTTACTTGGCAGCTCTTTAATTCCCCGCCTATTCTCCTCCGCGCATGGAAGGTAATGAATTCCCCGCCGAATCACCTGTAACGGGTATTTTTGAAAGTTCTGCTATGCATTTTGGAGAGGGGACGCCAGCTTCGTCACGGAGGAAGTTCAGCCCCCTTCGTCTTCTACAGATCCTCCCAGCTCCCTACTTACGGCGATTTTGGTCTAGTCTCCACCTTCCTCCTCGGCTCCTCTCTTCCGCTCGCAAGCTTCTCTCTCGATCCTGCCTCTGCTCCCTGTGCTCGAGACCCATCGGCCCCCCGTTTCTCTTCTCCCGCTCTTCTCTGCGAACCGAGATCGACACCTCCCTCTCACGCCTGCACCGAACCCCGCTCGCCGCCTTCTCCCCCGCACAAAGCCGCTCACCTGCTAGTCTATTCCCTACCTGGCTCGCTTTTCTTCCCTGCGCACGCTGAACAGACCGGAATTCCTCCCGCTCGGCTTACCTCCTCACTCGATTCCCTCTCCCGCTCGAACCTCGCCATCCTCCGCACGCTCGACCTCGCCCTCGTCTCCTCTCTGCTCGAAGGCCCTTCCGCTCTCCTGCTCTGCTCGCCCTAGCTTCTCTGCACCAGAACCCTCACTCGCACCGAAGCCCATGCCTCTTCCCGCACGACACCCCCGCGAGCTCCTCTTCATCCCTAAGCTCTCGATCAAGCTTCATAACAATCGCTTAAACCCTATTTTGTCCTCTGCGGGACGCACGAGTCGGCGCTCAATTTGGTAGCACGCCTTTAAGCCCTTTTAAGCCCTGATAAGCAGTCACTTACCCACCCAGATCCAAATTTATTCAAGTCAAGGTCAGTGCAATAACTTAACATCTTTCTAAGAGATGTAGTCTGTTAAAGCATGCTATAATGTGAATAAGTAATATACTTCTCAGTTCTATGCCTGTGTTGCATTGTTATTAAGTTTAAAAAAAAATTGGAATCCCATGTAAAATGCTTCAGTTCCTATGGCTCTTTATACCGTTACTATAAAAAACTCATGCTGCTACTTTGCTTTCTTGAAAAAAAAAAAAATCTCTGAAAGATTTATAGACACAAGCCAATCAATTCTTATGTATTTACATATCTAACACCTAAACTTCAAATCATACATACATACTATCTTATCTATGCTTTGAAAGTGCATGTTATCTCTTAAAATTTAATATAGTGTTTTTTTTTATGTGATGTAAAAGATTCTTGTATTATAAATGCAAAACATGAAGTTTAGGTGTCATACATGTCAATACATAAGAATTAGGTGATGTGTATATAAACCTATCTAGTTGTGTTGAATTGGATGAGCCTGTTTTCATAAAACTTATTGTTAGACAGCTCATGGGAAGCCTTAAAGTTTGTTAGCACCTTCACGGTCTTAGCTCAATACATTAGCTACTCGGAGAGGGATTTAAGGGCTGCACTTTCCACTGTTTTTAGAGCTTTGAACACCTTTCTTTGGCGCTGTTATACTTGCAGTTTGGAGCTTTTTAAAAACACTGTTTTGGGGAGGGTTACTTTGCTCGATGCTTTTATTGTTTCGAGGATGTGTTATAATTGCTGCTTGGAATCGTTAAAAACTGTAGAAGTGCTGTGAGAGTTGTATAAGTGCTGTATAAGTGCTGTCCAGAATCGTACGAAACCTTAGAGTCCTTGTTGGAAGCTTCTAGCCGCTGTCTGGAGCTGTAGAAAGCCTTAGGATCGCTGTAGGAGAGTGTTTAGGCGCTGTCCAAGGCATAGAAGTGCTGTCCATCGCTGTAGGTCCATCGCTGTAGGAGAGTGTTTATGCACTGTCCAAGGCATAGAAGTGCTGTCAATCGTCGTAGGAGAGTGTTTAGGCGCTGCGCAAGACATAGAAGTGCTGTTTAGCATCAAATGATTGCTGTGTGGGCTAGTAAACCACTACCTAGCGCATAAAGTTGCTGTTTGGAGCATCTAAAGGCCTTAGGATCGCTGTGGGAGGTTCCTAGCTGCTGTTCGGAGTCGTAGGAAGCCTTAGAAACCATGTTGAAAGCTTCTAGTTGCTGCCCCGAGCCGTAGGAGGTCGTAGGTTCGCCGCATAGGCTTGCTAGTTGCTGCCCCAAGCCATAGGAGGTCGTAGGATCGCCGTACACGCCTGCTAGTTGCTGCCCCGAGCCGTAAGAGGTCGTAGGATTGCCGCATAGGCTCGCTGAGTTGATGCCCCGTGCCATGGAGGTCATGGGATCGCCGCATGAGCTCGCTGGCTTGCTGCCCCGAGTCGTCGGAGACCTTAAGATCACGATTTAGGTCCGGCTCACTCGCATTTTCTCCCTTCTTGGCTTTTGCTAGTTTTAGAGCAGGGCCTCTTCCGTTTTTTCGTTTTTTTTTTATTTTATTATTTTATCATTGTTTAAAACGCGTTAAGCTCACCAAAAGCGAATTTCGATTTAACTCGAGTAAGTCGTAAAACACTCTTAGCTACTTCAAGATAAGTTAGAGTGTAGGCCTCTGCGACCCAGTGAAGCCCTCTCTAAGTACACACCATGTGAGGCCCCTCTAGCTCACCCGCCTAATCCACAAGACAAGCCTCCTGGATCTTAGAGCACACCCTAAGTGAGATTCACTCACTTTACCTTCACTCGCGAGCTTCCTAGACTTTAGGAAGCACACCCTAGTGCGAGAGTCACCCACCTAATCCACAAGATGTACTTCCTAAACCTGAGAGCACACCCTAGGTGAGATTCACTCACTTAACCTTCACTGCAGGGCTTCTAGATTTTGGAGAGCACACCCTGAGTGAGAGCCCATCCATCGAACCTTCAAACGCACAGATGAAACTAGACACCGACCTTAATTCACAAACCGTTCGAGACACTCAGATACGGGGACGCACCGAGGCTTGGGCTCACCCTTCCTTAATTAAATCAAATAATCGAATTCTCGAAATGACTTAACCAATATTAAAACCCAACGCACCGGATTCGAGCCTGAACATTACACTCGCATCCTTCCTGGCAATCGTGGACATTTGCTTTCGCCACATACGGATCATCGGCTGGTATGTTTGCGGCGTGCAGGTAGGCGGGCGATGATAATAACGTTTACGTGGCTATGCACTGAGCGAAACGAGGATACGAAGCGATAATTGGAACAGCATCTCCTACTCGAGGACCCTCCATAGGTGAGAGGAAAGGACCGATGATACTATTCGCCGGCTCTTGTTAGATTGTTTCCGACGATCTTAGTGTCGTCGCAGTATCTTAAGACGATTAGAAATGGACTGACTCGTGGACTATACTATTTTACAAAATATTTACAAAACAAAAATAAAAATCTCTTTCATTGCTAAAAAGAATCTCTACACGAAAACTTAAACAACAACTTTCGTATGAAAATCAAAGATTTTGTCTCTTATAAAATATATAAAAGTCCATAGCTAATCACTTGACTGGTTAGTGATCTACCCTCCTAGATCGTTCTGCTCAGAACTCTTATCCAAGGCTCGGATAAGACATGCCTGGCCTACCGAGCCCTCGCTTTTATCGACGTCTCACACCTAGTCTCGGCTTTCCATACGCGACTATAAGCTTTGCTTATGATTTCTACGAGCCGTTTTCTTTCTTTTCATGGCGTTTTCTCCTTTTACTTAATTCACCGTAAGATCATTTGCGATTTCCCGCAAACGATACCACGTCAGTAATACAAATCATACAATCCAGAATAGACGCTCAGTGACGTTTTATGCTTTATTTCCGTAAATTACTTTATCGTAATCTACTTTATCGCACTCCACTTTATCGCACTTTACTTTCCAAAGACTTTTATTCGCCAACAATTTACTTTACTCCGCATGCAAAACCGAAAAACAACAAAACCCGAAAACATCGAAACACATTCGCAAAACCGTTCGAACCTTGGGACCCAGGATCGCTATCTTCAAGAAAGGTTTCGGAACTAACTCCGCGGCAAAGACAATGAGGAGCTTGGATTGAGTAACAAGAGGATCTTCTTCAAGAAACTCTTCCTCGTTTGCATAACAACATATGTGACTTCGATGTAGCTTCGTCCAGCCGTGGCGTAGAACCCTCATTCTCCTTTTGAGCTTCGTGTAACCGCTGTTGCAGGCAGTAAGTCCTAACTCGCTTTGTGCTCCGAGAGCTGTCGACTGCGTACGACGTAAACCCTCTTATCTCTGCGGCTATTCGTACGATCGAGTATTATGCAAGTGTAGAGTCCTAAATAATAAAATCGTGCAGGATTAAACAATTAAATAACATCCTCTCCAAAACGCAACCACATCATGGTGATAATGGAAGTCACGCGGTCGTCTCGTGATCCGTGATGATTCCTACCTTTTCTTTCCTTTCGACTCCCTGAAATAATCGTTCCCATTCGAGCCACTCCCACTGTTTTTCCATGTCCTACCGCGAAAACCTAAACCTCGAATTCTCAAGACGAACCACCGATCATTATCGAGAAGCTTTCTCGACGACACTACATATTCGGATGTAATTAACTATAGTGCTCATTCATAGTGAGCTTCGAACCTGCAGAAAATAAACCCTACCTACTCTTCTATTGGTAGTGAAGCATCTGGTCATACACATAGCGTTCGCAGATCAAACGGATGTCACGAGTCCTTTAATTAGCATGACGGGTCTACTGTCGCAAGATACATTACTCTTTCGAGAACGCTGTATCATTTGTGACATCAGCACGATTACGCAAATTACCTGACAAACGAGATCCATGAGCGTCTCATTTTTCAAAATTAAAATAAACTATTTTCAAAACTACTTTCCAAAATTATATACCTTTTTATATTAAACTAAATCACTAAAATTTTATATTCTTTCAAAATCGAAAAAATGATTGACGACAATTCAGCGACTACGTGACTGAGTTCCTCTCTCCATTTCGATCGAAGGCTTTATCTTCATACATCTAAGAATGTGTCCACGTCTCTCGTGCCGTGATCGTTGTTTTTCGTTGACATATCGCGCTCATTTCTTCCCGAGCCAAGATAAGTAACTCTTTGGATTCCTGAGCCATCCGTTCGATCACCATTAAATGGAGTGGCTCAGAATCCTAGGGCTATGCGGTGGACCCCCGATAGGTGGGGTAGGTTAGGAGCGGCTTATCGAAGCCGAGTTCGATGCGAAGTCGACATCCTCCAAATGTCGGACCGGTCCTACGTTTAATCCTCTTCGAGTTCGACTTGTTCTTAACAAGTTAAAACCGAAACTTCTCTATCACAATCCTCCCTTTAAACTCCAAACAAAACACAAAAAGGCTTAAGACAAAATTCATACGAATAAATTCACAGGATGCCCAGCTTATAAGACAAGTGTGTCAACTTGAAGACTCTCCACTCGAAACTACAAGCGCACAAGACATTATCGACCTTTTGGAAATTCTTCAAAATGTAACAACGTCTTCACCAAAGCTCGATCTTTTCTTTCGCCACCGGAATGAAGCTTGTTATTAGCAAGAGCGAGTCGCTCGACTCGGCGGTCATTAAGTTTGGGCAAGGATTCGAAGATATCGCAAGTTTCGGGGATGTCGCCGATCATAAGAAGGAAATCCGAAACGTATAAGTCCGTCGAGCCCGTTGTGGAATTCAACCCGAGGTCCGCTAAGGAATTACCCTCTACGAAAAGAGTGTTGGCTGAAAAGAACCCTACCATCGCCGTAAAATCCGCCACTAGAATGTCGGGACCGCTCCCAGGACTCGTTTTTCCTTCTACCACGGGATTCACCGCTTACCGCACTAGCTGCTCCGCTAAACAAAGTGGAAGGAGATTCTACATGAAGAAGTGTCGCCCAATGCTTTTGCCCCACCGTCTTCCGTATTCGAGATCGGGTCCAATTCAAAGCTCCGTGCGATCGACTAAGACACGAAAAGAGGCACAATGCGGAAGATTCCGAAGGCCGAGAAAGTGAAAGCCACGGAGCCGGCTACTATCGACACCGTTCTCCGACCGGATGAGACAGATTACGCGAGGCCTCACCTCTACTCGGGGGAGTAGGTTTCACTCGCTCTCGCTACTCTACTGGAGAGGATGAAGTCTATAAGGTCGCTACAACGTTACCATCACCATCTCTCCATAATGGTCCAAGGTCAATGATGGCATTCCAAGAGCAATCCGATACAAGTGATGGAGTCGACAAAGATAATCGACGATAGCAGATTTCCAACCTTCTCAAAGAATACGATCAACAATCATTCCAACAGAGGCCGCACTGCAGATGGATGAAAGACATTGGTCCATCTATAGCCAAGCAAATAACAAAGTATATCCTTTTAAAAAGAAGTCCGTAGCAAAGATGTTCAGTGATTTAATCAAGAATCCTAAATTCAGATTAAGAGAGCCAAAGAAGCTTCTGAGGAAGTCGATAAAAAGACCATCCCAACTATCGCTCTACTACATGACGGCTTCTAGTCATACTATATAAAACTCGTATCGCCTTCAAAGAATGGCTTGAGAAGAACTTTAAGAATTTGAGTGATAACTATCCCGAAAGAATATTCTGGAGAACTCCGAAAAAGCGTTCCATCAATACGATTTCGATTGAATGACTGTTTCAAATGACTTCTACACAACTACTCCAAAGATTTCGACGAAAAATACGATGTTGATAAAAAACTTCCAACCGACCTTAAAGTTATCAAAGGAAACTCGATTGAGAGCTAAGTCGAAAGGCTTCGAGCCGACATCGCACGACCGTTCAAAGCAACAAAGAAAATATATATGCGATGAACCCTACGATCCGTCAGATTATGTGATGGAAGATTTCGCAGAATCCTCGTTGTTGAGACCGGAGCTTCATCATCATCGCGAGATGCTCCATCACCCGCTGAGGAGAACACCACTCGATGAGTGTGCAATGTGTCATTCAACAAAGAGATGAACAAATCATGCAAATGGAAAAGGAAATGGAGGAAATGAGGGTTGTCATGACCGAACTACAAAACGGACCTCGGTCACCTGTAGGCATACATGAGAGCGGGCTACGTAAATCATTCATGTTACAAATGAAAACAAAGAATCAACCCATAACACAATACGGAAAACGATATCAAGCGGATAATGAGTAAAGATAGTGAGAGAAGTCTTTAACGCAATTCAAAAAGGGCATCGGTTTTTAAGGGTAGACCTTACCTGAAGAATTTGATGCTGTACAATACCCAAAGCGCTTCGTACCACCGCTGCTCAGGCATTTGATGGGACGGGAAACCCTCGACAAGACGTGCTGCACACTTCCGAGCAAGATTGTTGCAACGCTGGGGGTAGTGATGCATCGTTGTGTCGTCGACTTGTGAAGCTAGCCTTTCGGAATTGCTTTTGACCGATACGCCGAACTTCCCAATGATTCCGTGAAAACATTGCAGAATCGGAAGACCTCTTCGTTAAGCTGCTCATTGGAAGCTAAACACCATATCACCATCGATGATCTCTGCGATGGAGCGGCAAAAGTCACCGAAACATCGACGTGACTATATTCGCTGATGGAGAAATTGAAGACGAAATGTGAACCACAACTCCAGTGAGCAACACGCAATAAATACTTCTAAAGAGCATTCAATGGTCCAAAGAGGTTTCTTACTCAAGGATTCACCATCAAGACATTCGAAAAGTTACTTCGCTAAGGCCGGAGTCTACAAGAAGAAGCTAAGCCAGTTGATTTCCTGAGAAAACCGAAAAGCCAAAGCCCGTAAAAACATTCGAAAAGAGGATGAAGAATAGCGCGACGATACGATAAAGGAAAACGAATCAATACAGCATTCAAGTCGAGAAGCTCTCAACAAAACTATCAACATCCACAACAATACGGCAATAAGCTATTCCAAAGAATGGTCGTACTAGGATAATGGAAGATGTGGTCCGTCTACGATTGAACGGGTGAACGTAACATACTCTTTCAAGAATGAGGCGATAGAAAGATGTTCCGAATTTAGTCAAGAAGCTCGAGTTCGTGCTACTGTAACCAAGAAGACCTAAGAAGTCAACAAGCAAGGACCAACCCAATTATCGCCCATACCACGCATTGCTCGGTCATACCATGTAGGGTTGCTTCGTCTTCAAAGAATGGCTCGAGAAAAATTTCAAGAACGGAACATAACGATCCCGAAAGAATATTCGAAAGAACTCCGAATGCGGTTCCATCAATGTAATTTCTGGCCGATCCTAAATGTTCCGATCGATTCCGATGCAATGACAAAGGATGAAACGTCTTTTGATTACTATCAGTACTACTTTGTTTTTGAAACGAATGTTAATCGTATCAATGTTTTGTATGTCCTTCCTCCCACCGCAATAAAATAAATGAGAATTTGTTGTTTTTCGAATCGTTTAATGTTTCAAGAGCATAGTTAACAAAATGTCCAACGCTCAACGTAAAGACAACTCGAGAAAGGGGTAATTCAAGATAAAATTTCAACGATTGTGATGAAATTATGATTTCAGTGAAAATAAAATTAATACCCTAATGATCGGTCCTTCACTTTAAAAATTTCTGACGGGTCCTAAGTAAAATTCAAAATAATTTCGATGTGTTTATAATACGAGTAATCGATCGAGTGATATCACGAGCACTTTTAATCCTCTCCAAGTGACTTGTGCCTCGACCTTCGAACGAGTTATAATATCTCTGGATTCGTCTTAAGAAATATTCGAGAATTGTTAATCGTGGAGTTCAAACATTCAAAATCTTTAAAAATGCTCTACCGGATATAAGTAATTTTAGAAAACAAAGGAGCGAAAAAAAAAAAAAAAAAAGTGTGAAAATCTCCGAGAAGAATCTGAGTGCGGCATAAAATCAAAAATCGCTGTCTCAATTCGACATTCAAAATCTAACACGTGCTCCATCGATATAAGTAATTCTCAATAAAGAAGGAGTGAGCGAAAAAAAAAAAGAAGAAAAATGGAAAAAAAGGGCTCTCGAGTAAGCTTCGAGGTGAGCAATCAAAAATCGGTGTTCGAATTCTCCCCGAATTAAGAAACTTGAAAGGTCTCTTACGGAAAATCTTCGATATTATACTTGAAAGAAGTTAAGTGATCTTGTGTCTTTTAGTCGACTATTAATCGTCTCGAAATATCCTTTGGAGATGAAAAATATTTAAATCACATGAACTAAATTCGAATCCGCTTAGCTCCGTAAAGAAAGGACTAAAGAAAGCGCTTACGTTATTAACGAAATTAATCGGAATTCTACCCTCGAAGTCATATCTTCAACGCCTGCGAGGATTCTACTCCACGAAGAGTATCAAAATGGTTTCTCAAACACTCGCGAACATCTTTACAAATCGGTGATAAAGAAAGCGCGATCGCCACAACGTATCTACAAAGCTTTCAGCCTTTCGAGTCGTGGTGTTTCTATAAATAAGACATCTTTATGTGTACTGTAAAGAATATAATTCGATAAGTATCTTAAAGAATCAGGTTATTTTCGCACACGTCTTCGAATCAATTGGATAAGACTCACGAAGTCTCACATGCATCATGGGTTTCAAAAGACAAAACCTCGTCTTTGAAGACCGACGTCATACTTGTCTCAAAACTCAGTCCAAATCCTAATAACAACGCAATAAAAGAAAACTCACAAAACTCAACGAAAAATCACATCAAACTACGACAAAAGAAATAAACTCAAGCATCAAATCAAAACGATCAAAAATTCAAAATTCAAAATCAAAATTTTAAACTTCGAATTCCGACTCGGATATGTCGAGTTTCCTCGACCTATCCCTAGCGTCACTTCTCTCGCCCGAAGTTTCCTTCCACAGAACTCGGGTCCTATTTTTCCGTACGAAGAGGCTAGTCGGCTCTATCTACATGAACCGCGCTCTTCTATGCCCTTTTGTCCGTATGCATGAGATTCGGCGATTCTATCGAACCGCATCTCTTTTCATCACGTACATTTCTTCGATCGCCCATCGAGTCGGATGCGAGTCTCTGCATTCCTTCTCAATCCGATTTCTTTCGTCGACATTTTTACACAACTCTCCTAATTCCACAAGTTTCATCAAATTTTCACAAATTTCTCACAAATTCATAAATTCAAATCTTCCTTCGGATCAGTATGAGACCCCTTCAATGGATGTTAAGGCTCCCTGAGTCCTTCAAATTTAAAATCCGTGGTCGGTGCAGTGATTCCGACTCCTTCAAATTCCACAACACAAGATCAAACACAATACAAATCAAATCAAAACATTTCAAATCCGAACCACGTTCCAATTTCGACTCCGGTTAGGTCGAGCCTCCTCGACCCATCGCTAGTGTCATCTCCTAAGACAAAGTCTTCTTCCATAGAAGCATCGAGTCTCCGCACTCACAAACCTTCGCAAATCTCTCGCATTTACATTCCTATCTTCCACAATTTTTCACTTTCTATCCATAAACTTCTTACAATATGAATATTTTCTCCTGCGATCGACCTATGAGTCGGAAGTTAGTCCCAGCAGATTCTCATACATCGATCATTTTGTCCATCGTTTAGGTTGGATGTTAGTCCAGATGCATTCCTTCCTAATGTGATATTTTCATTTACCTGGGGTTGGATATTAGTCCTACGCATTCCTCCTGGACAAGAGAAATCTTCTCCGATCAGCTTATGAGTCTCAAGTCGAGTCTCAGAGGCATTCCCTCATACTCGATCATTTGTCATCATTTAGGTTGGATGTTAGTCCCACATGATTCCTTCCTAATGTGATATTTTCGCTACTTCAGGGTTGGATATTAGTCACGTACGCATTCCTCCTGGACATAGAGAAATCTTCTCCGATCGACCTTATGAGTTCGGAAGTTAGTCCAGGTGCATTCCTCATATCGATCATTTTGTCACCGTTAGGTCGGATGTTAGTCCCAAGTAGCATTCCTTCCAATGTGATATTTTCGCTACTCTGGGGTTGGATATTAGCTCCATGCATTCTCCTCGAATAAGAGAAATCTTCTCCGATCATCTTATGAGTTCGGAAGTCGATCCAAGTCAGATTCATCATCTGATCATTTTGTCATCGTTAGGCTGGATGTTAGTCCCAAGGTATTCCTTCCAATGTGATATTTTCACATTTCCATGGCTGGATATTAGTCTAACGCATTCCTCCGAAATAAGAGATCTTCTCTCGATCGATCTATGAGTGGAAGTCGATCTCAGTAGATTCCTCATATCGATCATTTTATCATTATAGGTTGGATGTTAGTCCAAGTGCATTCATTCCTAATGCGACATTTTCGCTACTGTAGGGTTGGATATTAGTCCCAACGCATTCCTCCCACGTAGTAGCATACCTTCGGCTTCGAGTCTGGATATCGATCCCAGAGTGCTTCCTACTCATCCCGATCTTTCACATCGCATAGGGTGGACAGTTAGTCTCACAGTGCATTCCTTCCTATCGCGATAAACATCTTCACTACTTCGAGTCGGATATCGTCCAGTCGCATTCCTCCTCAATCGCTCTCTAGGTTGATGTTAGTCCCAGGTGCGATTCCTTCCTAACGTGATGACATTTTCGCTACTTGCAGGGTCGGATATTAGTCCCAGCCGCATTCCTCCCCAATGTAAGCAACACCTTCGCTTGAGCTAGATATCGGCCCCGGTGCTTTCCTACTCATCCCGATCTTTTCGTCATCGCATAGGTTGGATGTTAGTCCCGAGCGCATTCCTTCCTATCGCGATGAACATCTTCACTACTTCGAGTTGGATATCGGTCCCGCCGCATTCCTCCTCAATCGCCTCTTAGGTCGGATGTTAGTCCCAAGTGCATTCCTTCCTAACGTGATGGACATTTTCACTACTTGTAGGGTCGGATATTGAGTCCCGCCGCATTCTCCCAATCGTAACGAACACTTTCGCTTTGAGTTAGATATCGGTCCCAGATGCTTTCCTACTCATCCCGATCTTTTCATCATCGCATGTGGCTGGATGTTAGTCCCAAGCAGCATTCCTTCCTATCGCGATGGACATCTTCACTACTTCGAGTCGGATATCGATCCCAGCAGCATTCCTCCTCAATCGCCTTCTAGGCTGGATGTTAGTCCCAGCGGCATTCCTTCCTAACGTGATGGACCTTTTCGCTACTTCAGAGGGCTGGATATTAGTCCCGCCGCATTCCTCCCCAACGTAGCGAACACCTTCGCTCTTGAGTTAGATATCGATCCAAAGTGCTTTCCTACTCATCCCGATCTTTCGTCATCGCATAGGTTGGATGTTAGTCCCAGGCGATTCCTTCCTATCGCGATGGACATCTTCACTACTTCGAGTTGGATATTAGTCCCGCAGCATTCCTCCTCGATGTAGCAGACACCTTCAGCTTCGAGTTGATATCGCTCCAGATGCATTCCTACTCATCCCGATTTTCTTTTCGTCATCGCTTAGGCTGGATGTTAGTCCAGATGCATTCCTTCCTAACGTGATAGACATTTTCGCTACTTCTGCAGGTTAGATGTTAGTCGGTCAGATTCCTTCCTATCGTGATGGGACATTTTCGCTTACTTCCGTGGTCGGATATTAGTCCCGCAGCATTCCTCCTTAATATAGCAGACACCTTCGCTTCTTGAGTTGGATATCGAGTCCTAGTGCTTTCCTACTCATCCCGATCTTTTCGTCATCGCATAGGCCGGATGTTGAGTCCCAAGTGCATTCCTTCCTATCGTGATGCACATTTTCGTTACCTGTCGGGTCTGGATACATGTCCCGCTGCTTTCTTCCCCAATAGTAGCAGACATTTCTCGATCGGTTCTCGGGTCGGATGCGCACTCGCGCTTTCCGCTCAACTCCGATTTCTACAAATATTTTTCGAAATACTTCACAAATTTCCACAACATCTTTTCCAATACCTTCGCCATCGCTGTAGGCCGGATGCGAGACCCCGTGCTTTTCGCCCCACTGTAGCAGACATTCCTTCGACACCCACTCGGTCGGATGTGAATCCCAGATGTCTTCCTTCCCGACATAACAATTATTTTTGACATTGATCCTTAGCTCGATGTGCATCCTCGTGCCTTCCTCCATGACGTGACTCCACTAAAATCAAAACGAACCAAATCGACATTCAAATCTCGAAAAGTCAAACTCACAATCACAATTTGAAAACACACTCGCTAATCCCTAGCAGATACTCATAAATTCTCCACTGAAGCTTCTTTCGAGCCGGGCTTTCCCAAGTGGAACCTCAACTCAAATTCGATTATCGAACCCGGTTCGATGTTCTGATCCGTTCTAAGTATGTATACTTAAACGGATTCTTTGGCTTCGTTGATCGCTCGGTCAACGCCATACGCGCGCGTGCTTGCTCGACACACCACACCTATCGAGTCCTTTTGTTGACCTCATTTTAGTGAGGTCTTAGCTTTCTTCACGTTGGGACCTATGATCTACTTTTAGATTCCTCATCGACCATCCTAACGGATTAGTCATGGAGCCCACCTCCCATGAAGCCTTCGAACCACTCTAGACCCATTTTAGTAAGATCTCGTATGAAAGAAATCCCAAGACTCGACTCTTCATTGCTGAGGGCTAAGGACTAACACGTAGAGGCTCGAAAACGAGTTCCCATAGTGCAAACGGCCTTAGGTGAACCCCAACGATGCTCGATCCGCACACACCACAATTCGACACTTTTTTGGCCCGATCGTCGGCGAACTTGTCCGGACGACCCCGGATGACGAAACGGACCGCACCGATGCGTCCGGACGTCGATTTTAGCTGGAAGGATACCCATATTCGCTATGGTTCCACACGCGCGCAAACGGCACGGAAATTGATGCGCATTTTTTTTTTTTAGCGGCATCGGTTTGGGCTTAGCCTTGGGTTCAATTCAAGCTCGTCGCAAGCTCGAACATGAGCTGTGGCTATTTCAAATTTCAAATTTTTAAAATTCAAATCACCCACTTAAATGCCATATTAATTAGTGTTTAATTAGTAGGATTTTTAATCTTCCAATTAAAACTCGTCCTTACTGGCGACTCTTTAATTCCCCGCCTATTCTCCTCCGCGCATGGAAGGTAATGAATTCCCGCCGAATCACCCGTAACGGGTATTTTTGAAAGTTCTGCTATGCATTTTGGAGAGGGGACGCCAGCTTCGTCACGGAGGAAGAAGTTCAGCCCCCTTCGTCTTCTACAGATCCTCCCAGCTCCCTACTTACGGCGATTTTGGTCTAGTCTCCACCTTCCTCCTCGGCTCCTCTCTTCCGCTCGCAAGCTTCTCTCTCGATCCCGCCTCTCGCTCCCCGTGCTCGAGACCCATCGGCCCCCGTTTCTCTTCTCCCGCTCTTCTCTCGCGAACCGAGATCGACACCTCCCTCTCACGCCCGCACCGAACCCCGCTCGCCGCCTTCTCCCCGCACAAAGCCGCTCACCCGCTAGTCTATTCCCTACCCGGCTCGCTTTTCTTCCTCGCGCACGCCGAACGTACCGGAATTCCTCCCGCTCGGCTTACCTCCTCACTCGATTCCCTCTCCCGCTCGAACCTCGCCATCCTCCGCACACTCGACCTCGCCCTCGTCTCCTCTCTGCTCGCCCTAGCTTCTCTGCACCAGAACCCTCACTCGCACCGAAGCCCATGCCTCTTCCCGCACGACACCCCCGCGAGCTCCTCTTCATCCCTAAGCTCTCGATCAAGCTTCATAACAATCGCTTAAACCCTATTTTGTCCTCTGCGGGACGCACAAGTCGGCGCTCAATTTGGTAGCACGCCTTTAAGCCCTTTTAAGCCCCGATAAGCGACTCACTTACCCACCCGGATCCAAATTTATTCAAGTCAAGGTCGTTGCAATAACTTAACATCTTTCTAAGAGATGTAGTCTGTTAAAGCATGCTATAATGTGAATAAGTAATATACTTCTCAGTTCTATGCCTGTGTTGCATTGTTATTAAGTTTAAAAAAAAATTGGAATCCCATGTAAAATGCTTCAGTTCCTATGGCTCTTTATACCGTTACTATAAAAAACTCATGCTGCTACTTTGCTTTCTTGAAAAAAAAAAATCTCTGAAAGATTTATAGACACAAGCCAATCAATTCTTATGTATTTACATATCTAACACCTAAACTTCAAATCATACATACATACTATCTTATCTATGCTTTGAAAGTGCATGTTATCTCTTAAAATTTAATATAGTGTTTTTTTTTATGTGATGTAAAAGATTCTTGTATTATAAATGCAAAACATGAAGTTTAGGTGTCATACATGTCAATACATAAGAATTAGGTGATGTGTATATAAACCTATCTAGTTGTGTTGAATTGGATGAGCCTGTTTTCATAAAACTTATTGTTAGACAGCTCATGGGAAGCCTTAAAGTTTGTTAGCACCTTCACGGTCTTAGCTCAATACATTAGCTACTCGGAGAGGGATTTAAGGGCTGCACTTTCCACTGTTTTTAGAGCTTTGAACACCTTTCTTTGGCGCTGTTATACTTGCAGTTTGGAGCTTTTTAAAAACACTGTTTTGGGGAGGGTTACTTTGCTCGATGCTTTTATTGTTTCGAGGATGTGTTATAATTGCTGCTTGGAATCGTTAAAAACTGTAGAAGTGCTGTGAGAGTTGTATAAGTGCTGTATAAGTGCTGTCCAGAATCGTACGAAACCTTAGAGTCCTTGTTGGAAGCTTCTAGCCGCTGTCTGGAGCTGTAGAAAGCCTTAGGATCGCTGTAGGAGAGTGTTTAGGCGCTGTCCAAGGCATAGAAGTGCTGTCCATCGCTGTAGGTCCATCGCTGTAGGAGAGTGTTTATGCACTGTCCAAGGCATAGAAGTGCTGTCAATCGTCGTAGGAGAGTGTTTAGGCGCTGCGCAAGACATAGAAGTGCTGTTTAGCATCAAATGATTGCTGTGTGGGCTAGTAAACCACTACCTAGCGCATAAAGTTGCTGTTTGGAGCATCTAAAGGCCTTAGGATCGCTGTGGGAGGTTCCTAGCTGCTGTTCGGAGTCGTAGGAAGCCTTAGAAACCATGTTGAAAGCTTCTAGTTGCTGCCCCGAGCCGTAGGAGGTCGTAGGTTCGCCGCATAGGCTTGCTAGTTGCTGCCCCAAGCCATAGGAGGTCGTAGGATCGCCGTACACGCCTGCTAGTTGCTGCCCCGAGCCGTAAGAGGTCGTAGGATTGCCGCATAGGCTTGCTAGTTGATGCCCCGTGCCATAGGAGGTCATAGGATCGCCGCATAGGCTTGCTAGTTGCTGCCCCGAGTCGTTGGAGACCTTAAGATCACGATTTAGGTCCGGTTCACTTGCATTTTCTCCCCTTCTTGGCTTTTGCTAGTTTTAGAGCAGGCCTCTTCCGTTTTTTCGTTTTTTTTTTATTTTATTATTTTATCATTGTTTAAAACGGTTAAGTCACCAAAAGGGGAATTTCTGATTTAACTTGAGGAAGCGTAAAACACTCTTAGTCACTTCAAGTATAAGTTAGAGTGTAGGCTCCTTAGACCTTAGGTGAAGCCCTCTCTAAGTACACACCATGGTGAGGCCCCTCTAGCTTCACCCGCCTAATCCACAAGACAAGCCTCCTGAGATCTTAGGAGCACACCCTAAGTGAGATTCACTCACTTTACCTTCACCGCAGTGCTTCCTAGACTTTAGGAGCACACCCTGGTGAGAGTCACCCACCTAATCCACAACGATGTACTTCCTAAACCTTAGGAGCACACCCTAGTGTGAGATTCACTCACTTAACCTTCATCTGCGGCTTCCTAGACTTTGAGAGCACACCCTAGAGTGAGAGCTCATCCATCGAACCTTCAAATGCACAGATGAAACTAGACACTCGACCTTAATTCACAAACCGTTCGAGACACTAGATACGGGGACGCACCGAGTGCTTAGTTCACCCTTCCTTAATTAAATCAAATAATGGAATTCTTCGAAATGACTTAACCAATATTAAAACCCAATGCACCGGGATTTGAGCTCGAACATTACACTCGCATCCTTCCGCAATCGGGGACATTTGTTTTGCCACATACGGATCATCGAGCCTGAGTATAAGTCCAAGGTCTAGGTGGCGAGGGCGATGATAATAATGCTTTATGTGCTGCTACACGAGGAAACGAGGATACGAAGGATAATTAGAATAGTATCTCCTACCTCGAGGACCCTCCATAGGGGAGAGGAAAGGACCGATGATACTATTCGCCGGCTCTTGGTTAGATTGTTTCCGACGATCTTAGGTCGTCGGTAGTTTTAAGACGATTAGAGATGACTATCGCGTGACTATACTATTTTACAAAATATTTACAAAAACAAAAAATAAAAATCTCTTTTCGTTGTTAAAAAGAACTCTACATGAAAACTTAAACAACAACTTTTGTATGAAAATCAAAGAATTTTGTCCTTATAAAATATATAAAAGTCCACAGTTAATCACTTGGATTAGGTTAATGACTACCCTCCTTAGATCGTCTGGCCTGTAACTTCTTATCCAAGGTCGGATAGACATGAGCTCCAACTTCTGAGCCCTCCGCCTTTATCGACGTCTCACACCTAGTTCGGTTTTCCATACGTGATTATAAGTTTTGCTTATGATTTCTACGAGTCGTTTTCTTTCTTTTATATCGGGTTTTCTCCTTTTACTTAATTTGCCCGTAAGATCATTTAGATTCTCGCAAATGATACCACGCTCGCAATACAAATCATACAACTGATAGTAGATGCCGCGTACGTTTTTACGGCTTATTTCCGTAAATTACTTTATTGCAATCTACTTTATCAGACTCCACTTTATCGCACTTTACTTTCCAAAGACTTTTATTCGCTAACAATTTACTTTACTCGCATGCAAACCGAAAACAACAAAACCCGAAAACATCGAAACACATTCGCAAAACCGTTTCAACCTTAGACCTTAGGATCGCTTACTTCAAGAAGAAGCTTGGAACTAACTCCGTAGGCAAGATAAATGGTGAGCTTGGATTGAAGCAACAAGAGGATCTTCTTCAAGAAAACTCTTCCTTGTTTAGATAACAACATATAGGACTTCGAGTAGTTCGTCCAGACATGGCGTAAACCCTCATTCTCCTTTTTAGGCTTCGTGCAACCGTGTTGCGCAGTCGTAAGTCCTAACTCGCTTTAGGTTCCGAGGTTGTCGTACGGTACGACGTAAACCCTCTTATCTCTCGTGGCTATTTGCATGATCGAGTATTATGCAGTGTAAGTTCCAAATAATAAAATTGGCAGTGATTAAACAATTAAATAACATCCTCTCCAAAACGCAATCCACATCATAGTGATAGTTGGGAAGTCACCGGGCTGCTCGGATTCGTGATGACTCCTACCTTTTCTTTCCTTCGGACTCCCGAAATAATTGTTCCCATTCGAGCCACTCCCACTGCTTTTCCATGTCCTACCGTGAAAACCTAAACCCTCGAATCTTCAAGACAGAACCACCGATCATTATCGAGAGCTTTCTCAAGTGACACCTACTATTTGGGATGTAATTAACTATAGGGGCTCGCTTCATAGTGAGCTTCGAACCTGCGTGAAATAAACCCTACCTAGTCTTCTATTAGGTAGAGGAACTTGTCGATCACACATAAAGGTTCGCAGATCAAACGGATGTCACGAGTCCTTTAATTTGTATGATTGGTTCTACTGTCGCAAGATACATTACTCTTTCGAGAACGTGTATCATTTGTGACATCAGCAGACGATTACGCAAATTACTTGACAAATGAGATCCATGATGCCTCATTTTTCAAAATTAAAATAAACTATTTTCAAAACTACTTTCCAAAATTATATACCTTTTTATATTAAACTAAATCACTAAAATTTTATATTCTTTCAAAATCGAAAAAAATGATGGCCGACAAGGTGCTAGAAACCCGAGTCAATGATGTTGATCAGTACTTGCTAACGACCTGTGCGTCATTGTGAGATCAATTGTATGGATCCATTAATGAGGTATTCTCTTCTTTGATTTGGATTAATATCAACAAAAGACGGTTAAGCTCAGGCCATATCCAAGGTTGATAGTGCGTGCTAAGGTCTTCGAGCTAGGGATGATTCGAAGATCGAATCTGTGGTTGGTGGCCTTTTAGTTCTGGTTAGGCTTAAGATTGATGAGTATGATTTTTCAATTTGTCATCTATGAAATAATTTGTTTGCGTTTTATGACTGTTTTTCCATGTGGAAAGAGGGAGGTGTTTATAACCTTTTGGGATAGTGACTGAGGAGTGCTTGTGGATGCTGGAGAGGCAAGTTGTATACCAAATGGTATGCGGCATGTCCTGAGAAGTTGGAATAGTATGGGGGAGGTGACAACAATTAAAGAGTATAGATAGATTTGGTTGTGGCGGTTAGGATTTCGTTAGATCTTTTGGAGTAGTAATGATCCAACTGATTAGGTAATTTTTTTATTTGCTTTCTTTTAAAATCGGTTTAATTGATTCTAAAAATCATAAAAATATCATAAGATAATTGGTTAATTAGGGATATCAAATAATTTTTTTACAAGCTTTTATTTGCTCGAGTAAAGCTATAATTTATTAATATTTGAATTCAAACAGCAGGCAAATTGATGAGGCTACCAAGATGCACAGAAACTTAAGCATAAATCAATTTTATGTCTTTATTATCGTTATTTTACTTTATCTGTTTTGCATTGATTGGGTTTCCTATGATTGTTGCGTATACAACCTGTCCGCATATCATGTTTAATTGTTATTTTCAGTCTAAGAGTTGCTTTGTTTTCTTTTGGAGATATTTAGATCCATTTATTTTAATCCATTGTTCTTAAATATGATTTCTTATTGTAGGAATATAGCATCTTAGTTATATTTTCTTCATAGATTTTGAATTTGGTATCTAAAGCATTAAGTTTCTGCACCAATTCTTGGTTGAAGAAGAAAGTGTTTTTACTACTAGTTTGTCATGATGCATTGAGGTTTTTTTTTTTAAAAAACTATGTAATATTTTATACGATTGAAAGTTTTATAATGTGTTTTTTATGCCCACAGTTATTGAAAATGGTTTTTGCAAGAATTTTTGCTCAAGAATATGCTCCGAGGTCTCAAATTTTGCACATGTGACTGAAATAAGTAGCGTGCAGAGTTCAGAAGCTGGGTCTAGCTCTGGTGCAGAATGGAGGACTTTAGAAAGAGAGCACAGGGTCTATTCATATTTAAGCCACTGCATGGTTTCACCTGTAGCGAAAAGAGATTGCATCCTTGAGGCAATCTGCGCCTCCAGCACTGATAATTTTCCCGATGAGAGCATCGAAAACACATTGGAACCAAACGATCGTGTAGACATGAGACCTTCGTACTGGTCGAGTGAGGGACAAAAGAATCCTGAAGTACCGGAGACATTAACTTATAGTTTGCTTTCAAAGTTGTGTGTAATAAATGAAATAAAATTACATCCATTTGAAGGTTAGCATTACTGTTTCTTTGTAGTTCATGCTATGCTTACTTGCTAATAATTTTTCTCTATTTTCAGCGTACTTTCAAAATGGGAATCCCATATATTCAGCAAAAGCAGTAAGGTTTCGGATGGGCTATTGCTCGTCGCCTTCCGAGACTTCTAAAGATAGTCAAGTCAGTGCAGTTGATGATTACAGGTGGATCTATGTTTCACCTGAATTTAAAATGTTACAGGTAATTTTAAAGATTTTGTAATTGTTTTGTATATTATAGTTGCATTTTTTCAAGGTTAGAAATTTATCTCTTGAGATATATTTTATAAATTATCTTTGTTTTAGATTGATCCTTTTGGCTTCCTATAAGTGATAATAACGTAATTATGTGGGCCAATGCTGAAAATCTCCACTATTGTCTGTGCACATCCATGTAATTTTTATGTATGCCAAACCTCAAAAAAAATTTTCACTTTAATGTTGGTGAACTGAAAACCCAAGGGAATCAAACCCCAAAAATTGCTTAAATATATCAGACAAACTGAATATAACTTTGTTGGTTGTACAAGTCGTCAAAGATGATAGGTTTAGTGTTATTCAGCTTTAATCCAGATAATGCTATACCGTGAGCTAAAATTTCTACATTTAATGAATCCCTATTTATCGTCACCTGTAACTTCATTATGCTATCCAGAACAATAATTTTAAAAAGTACTTAATCATTACGAAGTACTAGTAATTTTATAGGAGTTTTCATTCTGTGTTGACATTTTGAGACTTTAGAAAACCCTGCCGGACACACGATGTTGGCTAAAAGTTCCGCATGTTCATTAGACACTTCTATGACTTGTATAGTCTCCTAGTAAGCCCAGGGTCAAGCTCAATTTCATGATTCTCATTATCACACTTGAATATATTGTAGTTTTATAAATTTAATGAATTAAAATAAGGTATGAAATATTTTACAGAAGATAATGAACGAATTTGTGGAATTGTTATTGTTTTTTGACATAGCTTTTAATCATAAAACAATACTTTCTATATTTAAATTTAAATTAAATCTGTATTAAGAGAGAAATGACATTATACCATCAAACAAAGTTACTACTAATATTGGAAATATGTGCTCTCGTCAAAATGGTTAAGCTCATCATAATGCACCTCATGCATCTAATAATTGTAACCACTCAACATTTTTGGTAAGTTAATCATCTTAGGTTGTAACATGATTATTAATTAAGGTTCCAAAGAAAAGTTCCTTTCTACAACATTTGAGCATTAGATTTTGTAAAAATATTTGTTTAAGTCTCATTAGATGGGTTACTATGCAAATGAGTGTTAAATATAAATTATATATTGATATTAAAAAAACAGATAATAAGAAAATGAACGAGGAAATGATATTCAAGAAATTAATGAAATGGTAAGCTATTATGTAGATATTTCATGGAAATGCTCTTTTATGTTATGGGATGTGCACCTAAAGTTGATTATGGTATAAAATGACTTATATTTGAAACATATTTTAAGCATGATGATAAACTTTATTAACTTGTTGTAAATGTTGGAATATAAGAATATCGTGGCTAATTAAGCTATTTATATCGTAAAATTAAAACTTGAATTACACCTGTATCCTTTTAAAGTAACATGGATAGATTAGATTTCAGTTTTTGTTGCATAAGTATGTAGTGCATATTCAACTAGCTACTCATAATGATAAATTTTTGTGTAATATTTTGCTCATGCATGCACCACATGACTCTTTAAGTCTTCCATGATTGTATGATCTAAATACTACTCACATTGGGAAATCTATTACATATGATTCAATAATAATGGAAGGAGATTTTTACTAGAGAATTTTGCTTCGTCTACAAAAGAATTTTTTTCTTTAATAATGTGAACTATGTTTCACTTTTATTACATCAACATTAACTTTTAAAAATGAGTCTATATGAAGGATTGATTTATGCTTTGTTGATTGTAGAACCTAAAGATGTTAGTATTGATTATACATGAAGATGTTAATTAGGTGCTATATGTAATTTTAAAAATTTATAGCCCATTGAATTAGATCTCTTGGAAACATACATGCTAAAGATTTGATTATTGGATTACCTTTAATTTATTAATCGTATTAGTTGATGAATCCAGTAAATGCTTTAATGCCAAATTAGCTTAATGGAAAGAGTTTAGGCCTTTGTATAGTTTGATATTGACATGTAGATGTAAGTTGGTTTATGTGTGCGGACATTTGGGCTTTGGAAGTTTTGAAGAGAAATACATTTATTGGACTTATTATTAATTATGAATAATAATATAATATTTATAGGATACGTGGTATCTTTATTCATTTAATTTTTATGTTAACTTGCCAAAGAAAATAACATTAAATTTTAAATTCAAATAAAAAAATGGATCTTCCAATTAATTGTGGTAGCCATCATTTATTTTCTTCTAGAGAAAATTTTCCATGCATGGCAACTATCCTTTTTCTCCCGATTCAAATGGTGCCTGTTTGGACATTTTTTTATTTTCAACTTTCTCCCTCAAGTTGGAGTACATATCAATCGATCCCAGCTTGCTATTTAGGAAGTCAAAATTGTATTTGAACATCCTTTTGTAAAGATATTTGCAGTTTGCTGCGTTGTAAAGATATTTGCAGTTTGTGGAGTTGCGGGAACAAAAAATATGCAAATAATTCATGCTTCAACTTTTTTCCTTTATAAAGTGGCTATCAACTTCTAACATTTTTGATAGGATTGTGGGTTATGCTTATCGATGCTTTGTTTTCACAATATAACTTTATTAGAGAAGCTATAGTTTTTGGTACTTTAACCTAAACTTGCTGTAAAAATTTGTTTAGATATTTGTTGGCCATGAATATATTCTGATTTAATCCACTCCATGCAATTTTGCTTTTTACTCCATATGGCAAGCTTGCCACATTCATCCAATAACTAGTTGTGGATGCTCTATTAGTACTAGAAATTACCGCATCTGCATTAACATAAGAGTCTGTTGACCTCGTTTTTATCGAGGTTTAGTCTTCCTCCTAGACTTAGGATTCTAGCCTCAGGAGCTTCCCCGACGATCCTAGTGATGGGACCCACCTCGTTTTAGAGAGTCTGGAACCACCTCGTTACTTTTTGAAATCATGCACGAGATTTCGTACCGCTAGTCTATAGCCGGTCGAAATTGACGTCAGGAATTCAAATTGAGTCCCTATAGGATTCCTTGACATTAGGACTGCCTCGTGCACGTCTGACACACCTGGACGCACAAATTCTCAGTTCGCGACCTCGACGTCTTCGATTTCTTCGCAGTGGACTGGAGCCGGAGTCAGAACGCCGGGACGATCGACATCAAAGTCAGAATTTCAGAAAAGGCCGGATTTGACGCACTTTCGACGCGACCGTCAACGAGGTTGTCCGAACGACCTCGGATGACGAAATTGACTGCGCCGATGCGTCCGGAGCGTCGATTTCACCTAAAATTGACATTTAATTTGCGACGATAGCCCGCCAGGATGAAACTTACGAGACGATTATAATTATCCTATTAATAATAATAATATTTATATTATTATTAATATATATATTTATATCTTCCCCCCTTTTTAATATATTTTCCAAAACCCTATTCATCCTACCCGTTGGATCGACCTCTCCCGCGCACGAGCATGTCGCTCGATCGAACTCTCCCTCTCTCTCCCCCATCTTCTTCACGGCACCAGGTGCCCCATTCTCTGCGGCCCCCTTCCTCGAGCCGCACACACACACACACTCTCATCTGTCATCGGATCCTATCCCTGCCGCGATTCTTATCACCTGCGGCATTCCATGCTGTGTGCCGGGCCACTTGCGCGCCTGTTCCTTCTGTTTGCACGGGTAGAGGTCTCCCTGCAGGTGCTCTCCCCATCCCTTTTCTGTCTTGCCTATAAGTAGCCCTTGTTTTGAGGATTTAGGGCTGGCCGATTTTTTTCCTGGAGGTGGGGAGGCACTGTTGGGTTGATCTTTGATCTTCTTGCTTTGTTTGTGTGCTCTACATTGGCTGGTAACATCTTTTCTCTTCTCTACTCTTCTCGGTTTGGCCTAGTGTGGCTTGTGGTTTTGGCTTTGGGTTTGTTTCTTCCTGTTTAGTCTCTCGGTTGGGCACTTGCATGTAATGGGATGAGTTCCTAGCTAACTTAAATACTTGCTCCTTCTTTTCTCTTCTTTTTAGAAACTTATTAGTTTGCTGTTATGGTTTCATTTGGGAATATTTATCACTTGAAGCATGTAAAGAATGAAAGTATGAGTATGTTTTAAGGCACGTGATTGATAACTTGCTTACGGTGATGGAAATGACATTGGCTCCTTTCTTTTTGCTTTTCTCTCTACCTGCTTAAAATGATAAAGTGTGGCCTTATACTTGGGCTTATCTAGTATGAGAGGTTCACTTGAGCCTTGCAAGCATGTGGTAAGTTCGGTTCTCATGATAAGCTACTAGCTCCTCTAGCAAATATTTTTGAGTAAAGCTCTTTACTTACTCTTGTTGTTATGAATTGTTGAGGAGCCTTTTGCTCTTTTATACATATGTGGAGCTCGGCTTTTGTTCCTTGTAGCTTTTCCTTATCAAAATGGCATGCTAGGAAGAAGCTTAGTTTAATTTGAGAAGTTTCACACTTGTTCTTATATGAAGCATATGGTGGCTCTATGTTTTGAATACATGGAAGTTTGATTATTAGGCTCATTGCATCTTAGCCCTTTACAAAAGCATGTTAAATGGATATGGAAAGTTTTCTATGTTTATTCTTGTTGGCAAACATGTGATAGTTTCATGAATTGATGTATAAAAGCATGGAAGTGTTATTGTAGTCCAAGTTTAGCCTCTTTTTCAATTTCAAGCTAAGGCTATGTTTAAAAATATATATATATATATATATATATATATATATATATATATATATATATATATATATATATATATATATATGCTTCATTTGGTAAGTTCTTAAAAGGCTTGTTGTAGCCTTATGTTAGAGCTTGGATTTAATCGTGGCTGGGCTTGGTTTTAGCCTCATGTGGCTCGGTTTTCTATTGGTTATGTTGTATTCCTGGTTGTAGCTTGGAGCTGGGCTCGTTCTCAGCCTGCTGTGACTCGGTTTTAGCTCCTTGTGGAGCTCGGTTTTGACTCTTTTGGTACCTTCTGCTTTGGCTTTGTGTTGGGACTGCCGTAGCTTGATGCTGGCTTGTTTCAAGCCTTTTTGTGGCTCGGGTTGGGCCTGCAGTGGCTCGGTTCTGCCCTTATGATGTTGTTCCCTGCCTTGGATTTGTGTTAGGTTGGCTGCAGCTTGGTGTTAGCTTGGTTCTAGCCTCATGGCGGCTCGGGTTTATACCTTGTGTTGGCTCGATTTAAGCTTTATGTGAATTCAGTCCTATGGCTATTTGGTGAATATTTTCGTGCACTTTGTGATGAGTTGGGTATCCCCTTTAGCTTACTTGTGGGGAGATATGTTTGGAGAACACTTCTTGAAAGAAACTTTCCTATGTCTTGCTTGAGAGAATTGGAGTTAGTTTGGAAGATTTGCAAGCTTGTCCACTCACTTTCTTATGTATTAAAAGTTTTATTCTGAGATGATTTCTCCGGTTTTCTTCACCTCTAGTCGTGAGCTTCCTCGACCCCTGCTGCCTTGGCCGTGAGCCTCTTTGGCCTTGTCCCAACTTGGCCATCAACTTTTACTTGGTTTTATCGGAAAATTTTACATTTGCGAGGCATGATCGAGTTGTGAATCACGTGAGGGTTTGGAAATCTCAACCTATGGGGTTTGGAAATGCCTATGAGATTTTCTTAGCTTACTACTATTTGATTTACCGTGTGAAGGTTTGGAAGACTTTTTCAAACCTTATTTTGGGGCGTTTTAGGCTAACTCTCCTTTCGTTTGGGCCCCGCCTTTTTTAAATCGGATTTGAAAGTAGGGTTAGTCTCTTTCCCTTCCCCTTTCTGCTGTTTACTTGTTTTCCCTGCTTCTCTCGGAGTTGGTTTTGTTTTCGTTTTGTTTTTGGGGCAGTGACGGTGTTGATGATAAAGGAACACCGGTGGTAGAGTGGAATGATATCCCATCCTACGACACCAGAACCCGCTCCAGGGCCCCGGTGAACCGTAGTATGACGGTATCATTCACCGCTTTAAGGCAAGTGGGGCACCCGTACCTTCTTAGGATGGTTAGTGATCCTACACCCGACGAAGTGATCGACTCGTGGACAACCGTAATTTGCAAAAATCTGATAAGAACGGATACTACATTTACAACAAAAACATATTTTTTACTACAATCAAAGTATTGATACAAACTCTCTTTTGTATGCCTGAAATCCACGTGCATGCTAAAAATATAAATTTTAAAACCATATTATAAAACTTGGTTTTCCACTTGTTGATTATCAATTTTGGGTTGAGGAACACCCTCCTGAGTTAGGTTTAGTAGGACACCGTTCTAGCTGAGTAGACCAAGTAGCATTCGACGACCCTCGAGAACATTGCGATGCTTCTCACCTAGCTCGACCAGAGTCTTGCAGTTTTTGCGGATTTTTCGTATGATTTTGATGAAGCACTTGTGAACCTTTTTGCGGGACTTTCCCGAGGTTTTGATGATTTTATTTTGATTTTCGTTTATTTTCTCCGAGTTTTCTACCGCCAGTCATTCGCCGTTCTTTTTCGGGTTTTTCTGGATGATGTTTCTCTTTCTGCTTCGCTTTCACTTGTGTGACGCATTCCAGCCTGCTGCATTTAAGAAAATAATGAATCTCCCAGGTATACGGGTTTGTGTATATTTACGAGTATTCTTTTTGTCACTATCTTGTTCTTTGTAGCACGTTGTCTATACTCTCTGCTGTATGCTTTCTTGTTTACGTGTCTTATATACTCTCTACTATACTCGTACTAACATTTAAGCATACTTTGCATGTGATTTGAAGAACTCAACCATGCGCTACTTGATTCGACATTATGACTTGCACCTGAAAACTTAACCTCTTCACGTAAGAAAGAGTTGGAGCTAGCGTGATGAGCAAGACGACCATTTTCAATCAAGAAATATGTCTACACTGAATAAATCATTCCTTAGCGATTAAACAACAATCCATAGATTTCGAGGTTGTTCGCCTAGTGCGACATAAATCATCAACTTCTTTTTGGGCCTTTGTATGACTCTACTGTACACTATAAACCCCAATTCTTTTTAGGATTCCGAGGTTGTCGTTCGTTGCGACCTAAATCCTCACATCTTCTAGGCTATTCATGTGATCGTTTCACACAAATATAAGTCCTAATTTAATAAAATTGGCAGGATGAAACATTTAAATAATATCTCCCCTAAATCAAAGCCAAGCCATAGGATAGTTTGGGAAGTCACCGAGGTTCGCCTCCAGATCTCCGACATCCCCTAGTTCTTATTCCTTTGGATTCTATAATAAAATGTTCCAAATTTGAACCAATCCCCTTTCACACCTCTTTGTCCGATTTCGTTGAAAAGTCCTATCCTTTTGACCTCTTTGAAGATAATATTTTCTGATTTTTATCGAGAGTTTTCTTAAATGATTTCAGTCATTTAAGATGTAATTAACTATGAGAATTGCCTTTATAGAAGCATTTCGAACCTAACTTAAAATAAACCTCATTTAATTCTTCATATTAAATAGGGAAGCTTGTCTACAGAATAAAATTGTTTCACGAATCAAACGAACGTCATATATTTCTTAGTTTATTTGATCGAGCATATCACCCTCAAGTCTTATGTTTGTCCTTCGGGATAAATGCGTACGACTGAAGCTAGTAACGTTCTTTAATTTAAACTATGAAAAATATGGAGTCGATTGATTTCATATTTTTCTAAAAATTATATGTATATATATATATATATATGTATATATATATATATATATGTATATATATATATATATATGTATATATGTAAATTAAAGCGTCCTTTCGAAGCGGGCGACGAGATCTCGATTCCGGCGACCGACAGCTTCCTACGGGCACTCCACACCCAAAACAACGCCGACAGAGTCAATATTGCATTGTGCTTTTATTAGTAGTTCATTTTGGTGATACCTCAAGATTCTGCTCCTAGCCGTCAAATATTTCTTTTTTTGTGAATGCATAAATTGTTTTATTAAGCTTACAAGTCTACACCCTCTTAATCATTTTGTTGCATATAGCCCATGTTCGCCTGTTAACTTCAAATGGATTGGGCCTCTTTATCCATTCGAACGGAGCTCTCGCTTGCTCATGTGGTTCAAACATATCACTATTCTCTTCCATTCAAAAAGATCGCCGAACCATTCGATCAATTGCTCCATCCGAACGTCTCGTTACGTTCGTTGCCTGCAACCTCTCGTGAATCATCTTCTCTTTTTTCTTCTTTGATAGGGTCAATTGAAATAGAAGATTCTTCCTTGCGCTATCGGCCATCTTACGTGTTGCTTACGGACCACCTCTTGTGAGTGTCAAGCATGTCGAAATTGAGAGATGTGCACATTTTTCTGGTTTTTATTCATTCATCTAGAAGAGCAGTCAAACTAAGGGTCTCCCTTCCTCTAGTTCCTGTTTGCTTGCTAGTCGGATGACCAAACCAAGGGAAATCTTCTCGTTTTCGTTCAAACAACAAGTCTTCTTGATTAAGGCTTCAAAACCTTATCATGGTCAAACATGACATGACCGCACAATCTTCTTCTTTGGAAGTTACTTTTAGATCCGAGACTACATCTTCTATACATATCGTGCCTGATAACTCATCCCACTTAGTCACTAACCATAAACTGCTTGACCAGAATTTTCTTCAATGATCACAATCCGTTTTCATGTACATATGTGGGAGAGGGAAAGATGGACATCTTATTGGCTCTAGAAATTTCACACTCTGAATTTTGGGTATGGAAAACTGATGATCACTTGGTTATGTCATGGTTAATAAATTCCATGACCATGAAAATTGGAGAAAATTCTTGCTCGATAGGACTACCAAGGAGATATGAGAGGTTGCACATGAGATCTACTCTAGCACTGAAAACCTCAGAGTTTTTTTGAGATTGAAAGCAGACTACATGTTCTATGACAGGGGGAATTGAGTGTAACTCACTACTGGCTGCAACTTGACTTGTATGAAATTTTTTTTCTGGAAATGTCCTGATAAATTTGCCGTGTATAGAAAAATTATTAACATCGCAGTTGCGATCCAGCTTCGGATGTGAAAAGTGGAGGGTTGCGTTAGGTAATCAACAGTCAGCGTAAAACTTGTCGAAAAAAAATCATGACATGAATCCTTTTGATCGTCGTGTAAGTCTTAGGGCGTCCCTAGAGCGACGCGTCGTATGGCTCGAATACGATGGAAAGTGTCTGAAGTGCCATTGCTGACGGCGCCGGGTGTAGTGTCAAGTAAGCGAGGGTTCCCACATTACGGACGGATGCGGGTAAAGAAGTTAGTCATGATACTTAGTATTAGGATAGGATCCCGGAATATAGGTACTCTCGATAGTAAACTAATGGAATTGGTTGATATTATGATCCATAGAAAGATAAATATCCTATGTATTCGAGAAACTAAATGGGTTGGAGAAAAATGTAAGGAGATTGATAACTTAGGTTTTAAAGCTATGGTATTCCAGTAAGAGTCAAATCTTAGAAATGGTGTAGGTGTAATTATAGATAAGAGTTTGAAAGATAATGTTATCGATATTAATAGAGTTGGAGATAGAATTATAAAGACTTAAGATTATTATTGATACTTAAGATTTTTAATATTATAAGTCTTTATGCTTTCCTCGAGTTGGTTTAGATATAAGTACTAAAGATAAATTTACGGAATGATTTAGAGATACATACGAACATATACGCTGAAGAAAAAATTTTTATTGGAGGAGATTTAAATGGACGTAATGCGGTAGAGTGGTAGAAGATTTCGAAATATTCATAGGTAGTTACGGTTATGGAGCGATTAATGAAGAAGGTAGAACCATTTTAGATTTTCTATTAGCGTATGATATGATTATTACTAATACTTTATTCGAAAAGAGATGAGCATCTTATTACTTATAAGAATGGATCTAATAAAACACAAATTGATTATTTTAGCATGAGAAGAAGAGATCGTCGAGATTGTAAGGATTGTAAGGTTATTCCAAGTGAAGCGATTAAGTACGAACATCGATTATTAGTTTTAGATTTTAAGATGAAGAGTTGTAAAATAAAGAATACTGGAATGAACATCGTAGAATAAGATGAGAGCACCTAAAAGACACGAAATAAAATTATTTTTAGGAGTAAAATTCGAGATTTAAATATTTGGGATGTTCGCTGAAGACGCGAATGTTATGTGGGAAAAATTAACTATTACTTATTAAACAAGTGGTAAAGATGTACTTGGAGAATCAAAAGAAAAAGTTTCATAAATAAAAATAGTTGGTGGTGGAATAATAATGTGCAAGAAAAGATAAAATATAAGAAGTTATGTTATAAAAATTGGTTTAAATGTAAAAGCGTAGAGAAGCTGGGAAAAATATAAAACGGCCGCAGTGAAGTGTAAAAGAATAATCGAATGACGCTAAAAATTACGCTTTTAGTGATCTTTATAACATGTTAGATACTTAAGGAAGGTGAAAAATATATGTATAAACTAAGTTAAACAAAGAGAAAAGAAAAGTAAAGATTTAAGCTCAAGTAAAGTGTATTAAAGATGAAAATCGAAAAGTCTTTTCTTAGAAAAGATATTCAACATAGAGTGGGTGAGTTATTTTGATAAAGCTTTTTAATGATGATCGTTGAAAGTACGATTGACGCTTAGTGATCTTAATATCGTTAATAATAATAAAACTTTTCATTTTTACCGTCGCATTAGTAAAAAAGAAGTTGATGAGGCTTTAAAGAAAACCAAGGAGGCAAGTCCGTAGGACTCGATGATATCCCAATTGAAGTGTGGAAATGTTTAGGTGATTTGGGGTTTTCGGCTTACTAAACTTTTTAATATTATTTTAAAAACTAAAAGGATGCCCGAGGAGTGGAGAAAGAGCATTTTGGTCCCCATTTTTAAGAATAAAGGAGATGCGCAAGAGTGTGCAAATTATAGAGGAATTAAATTGATGTGTCATACTTTAAAATTATGGGAGAGGGTAATTGAACATAGGTTAAGACGTATTACGAAGATTTCTCATAATCAATTTGGATTTATGCCTAGGTGATCTACCATGGAAGCTATACATTTATTGAGAGGTTTGATGGAGAAGTACGAGAGATAATAAGGAGGATCTAAATTTGATTTTTATTGATTTAGAAAAAGTTTACGATAAGGTTCACTAGAGATGTTCTTTGGAGAGTCCTCGAGAAGAAAGGTGTTGATATAACTTATATTCAAGTCATTAAAGATATGTATGCTTGAAGTCGTTACATGTGTTCGAAGCGAAGGAGGATTGACCAAGTATTTTACTATTTCGTTGGTTTACATCAAGGATAGGCTTTAAGCCCATATTTTTTGTTTTATTTATGGATGGTCTTACTCGGGCATTTACGAGAGGATGTACCTTGGTGTATGCTTTTTGCTGATGATATCCTCCTTGTGGATAAGACGAGAGAAAAAGTCCAGGAAAAACTTGAATTATGGAGGTCTACATTGGAGTCTAAAGGTCTTCGTTTGAGTAGAACTAAAGCTGAATACATGGAATGTAATTTTAGTAATAGTAGGTCTAGTGACGACGAGTGTAACTTTGGGTGATCAAATTATTAAAAGGTGTGAACGATTTAGATATCTCGGGTCCATTGTTCAAAGCGATGGTGATATAGATGGGGATGTGAATAGTAGAATTCGGAGTTGGTTGGTTGAAGTGGAGGAATGCGTCCGGCCTATTGTGTGATAGAAAAGTACCGCTTAGACCGAAAGGAAAATTTTATAAGATGGTGGTGAGACCTTCGATGCTCTATGGTGCTGAATGTTGGCCTTTAAAAGAGAAGCATAATGTTAAGTTAAGTGTTGCGAGATGAGAATGATTAGGTGGATGAGTGGCTTTACTCTTAAAGACAAAATGCGAAATGAATATATTCGTAAAAGGGTTGGAGTTGCACTTAGTGACGGATAAAATTAGAGAGAGTCGCCTTAGATGGTTTGGTCACATTAAACGTCGACCACTCGATGATCCGATTAGGAGAGTAGATGTTTTAAATACAACTTATGTTAACAAAGGCGAGAGGCGTGACCTAGGAAAACTTGGGCTTATTGCATAAAAAATGATCTTAATTTATTAGAATTGAACGAAAATTTGACACTAAATCGGACGCAATGGAGAAAAAGGATTCATGTAGCCGACCCCACTCAGTGGGATTAAGGCTTTGTTGTTGTTGTTGTTGTTGTATAGAAAAATTATTGAACAAAAGAAAACCGTCAAATTCCTTCTTGGATTTAATAAAGACCTAGATGAAGTCAGGGGGAGAATCACAGGCATTAAACTCATTTAGGAGACATTTGTAGAAATTTGAAGGGATAAAAGCAGAAAGAAGTTAATTATGACAAATAATCATACCAAACCATCTGTTGAATAATCAACCTTGTACACTCATAACTCCTCGCAAAATAATAAACTTAGGAAAGATGAATTGTAAGAAATTTGGTAATGTGAAGGCAACATGTTGGAAATTACGCAGAAAACCTACATATCGGAGGCCATCCAATGGAAGACATGATAGGGAGAACCGTGCAAGTAGTACTTATAACCAATAACAATGTAAATTTCAATCTATTCACCAGGGAGCAAATTGAGGCACTGTAGAAAATATTATGTCATGGTTATAATTCTGGATAAGTACCACAATCCAATACCAAGTAACCAACCAATCCTTGCCCCGTTCTCCTATTATTGAAAACAATAAACTAAACCTTGGATAGATTACTCCATAGCATCATATCATATTACAGGAGATATCAATCTCTTCTAACATTATAAACCATGCACCAGTCACTCTGCAGTTCCAACAACTAATCTTTTATTTTCTCCAGTAGCAGGAATTGAATCAGTCGACTTGACAAGGGATTTTCATCTGTAATTTGTTTTTTTAGTTCCAAAATTAGATTATAATCTACTCTTAATTAGTAAACTTACTAGTGACTTAAAATGTATGACTAAATTTTATTTCAAAATTGTAGATTCGAGGAAGGTGATTGACAGTGCTGAGATGCATGATGGTCTAATCTGCCTAAAGAAAATAATCTCATCGGTAGACAAGTTTATCCGTCAAGTTGCATTTCTAAGTTCTGTTTAAAATCTATTAATTTAGTTTCTAATTCCAACTATTTTAGTTGAAAGTCAGGTCTTGTTAATACATTGTCGCATTGGTTATTCAAAATTTCCTTATTTTGAAAAAATATTTACACATTTGTTTATAAATAAAAAATTTAATTTATATCAATGTGAAACGTGTCAACTTGCAAAATATACTAGATATGTATATTCTAAACTAAAATATAAGTTCTGACAATTTTTTGCTGTAATTCACAGTGATATCTGGGGATCCTCTCAAGTAAAAAATATAAACGTGGCATGATGGTTTCTATCTTTCATAGATTATGATACTATAATGGCTTGGATATTCCATGTGAAAGAAAATCTAAAATCACCACCATATTTCAATCTTTTCACTCCATAATCCTTAATTCCAAAACAAACTTCAACACCTTAAAGCGGACAATGCTAAGGAATATTTCAATTCCATTCTTGGTCCTTATCTTTCCAAGCATGGTATCATCCATATAAGTTTCTGTGTGGATACTCCTCAACAAAATGAGATTGTTGAGAGAATAAATAGACATTTACTCGAAGTGGCCCGTGTTATTACGATCTTTAATCATATGTCTAAACACTTTTTGGGGGAAGCCATTCTCATAGCCACGTATATTATAAAAAGAGTCTCTAGTCGTGTCCTAAAATTTCAAATTTTTCTTAATGTTTTCATGGAATTTTATCCACATATCCACTATTTTTCGTCTAACTCACCATTGAAATTCTTCATTTTCCGCCTTTTTTCACATCCACCAATAACACCTCACCGAACTTGGTCCCAAATCTCTTAGGTGTATCTTCCTTGGTTCTCCAACCAAAAAAATTACAAATGCTACTCTCCAATTATACTAGAAAAATGTATAGCCCCATGAATGTCACAAATCAATCTTATTCTGCTAAATCTGAAATTCAAGGGGAGTATTGGAGGAAATATCAAATTTGGGATGTTCTTCAAGACACTTGAACTGAATCAAATTCAGTCACTAGAAAAACTAAACCATGTCCTACACTTAACCAACTCCATTTGAAGAACCAAACTCTATCACTGAAATTGCCCCAATTGTCTTTAATCACCCTTAACTTGACACTAGAGAACCACTTAGCATGTAATGGACACCATGCAAATCAAGAACCGTCAAGAACATGAATCAACTTCTATATCTGATAATCATAATTATATGGATTCCTTGTGTCATGATTGAAGGTGCATTTGAAAATCCAATCAAAAGATATATAGCTTATGAGAAGATGTTGCAATCTTATAGGGTTTTTGTGACAAGTCTTGCTATTGTGCATGTTCCCAAATCTATTAAGAGGTTCTAAAAGGTTCAATCATGGAAACAAGTTGTTGAGGAAGAAATTGGGTTGCCTAATGGAAAAAAACCTCAACACATGGACACTTAACAGAGCTGTTAATGGAAAAAATCTTGTAGGTTGTAAATGGATATTCACGATTAAATACAAAGGAGATGGAAGTGTAGAGAGAGTCAAAGTCAGATTGGTTGCCAGCAGAGTCACATGGAATTGACTACCAAAAAACTTTTGAATCTGTTGTCAAGCTTAATACTCTTTGGATTCCACTCTTTTGTAGTAAACTATGGGCTCTAAGAATTTGTTGTCTCGACCCCTCTTGAAATAAAAAAGACGACAAGAGGGTTTACTTAAGGTTTCAGGTCAAATTTTTAGAAGGAAAATAAAATTATAGATAAGACACTACCCAGAGATTTTACCCTTATTTCATTAGGATTTTTTGATACGAGGTTTGAGATTTCTCATAGGCGCAAGACTCTATTTATATAATGGGAGAGCACTTTTGATTAAGGCTAGTCATTAAGTACTAATTGCTCAACATATAGCAACAACAATTTATGGATTTATATTGTGGAATTTGATTGAATTTTTAGATTATAAAAATTTATCACTTTGAGCTTAAAAGCATATTGTTGGGGGAATACTGATTAGCCTGATCAAGATCCCATGATTTGTCTTCCCGGGTTACTATGAACCCTGGTCTATTTACTCGGAGGAGGGTGTCACGCAACCTGAGTGAAAGATCATTGTCGACAATCATGACTTGCTTCTTCCAAGGGGATTTTATAGAATTGAGGTGAAGTTTGTCTAATAGAATTAATTTTTGTCGGTTTTAGCTAATAGAAGAGTTTGTGTCCTATTAAATATAACTTATGATTCATGTCTCAATGAGCACATAACCATTAGGAATATGTGGGCTACAACCATGACCATAATTTAATGGCGTCATTTGACTGGCAAACCACGCAGTTAAATGACTCCGAACTTAATTGTTTTTTTGTGGACCCGGCTAGCCAAGTTACAACAAAATGGGCGTAAATCGATTTGAGAGTGAATTTAGTAATGTGTTTGACTTGATTTGACTCTATGTGAGTTTATTTAAGTGATAAATTTATCGCCCCCAACAAACAGGCGTAGAGGGTGGATAATTTTTTAATTTTTAGTTTCTAGTGATTTTTAATTTTAGTATTTTATAATTAATATGAATTACATTATTTTTTATTAAAATTGAATCATTCCAACTTTGCATCTTCCATACAAAGGATCGGCTTTAGGATTGACAAATGATTGAATCTGAACCTTATCAATTCTGTCATGCTTTTAGTGGAATGGGTTCATTAATTGAGTTTTTTAAAAATAAACTTTGGACCTTGAAGCTAATTTATGAAAGTTAACCCATCCGGTTGAATTTTTTTATCATCCCTGTAATTGTCCAGAGATTTTGACTATTTGATTGAATCTTGTCAACTTTGTCTCGCTTATAGAGAGTCAAACTCCTGACTTGTATGATTGAATTTCAAATATACTTTAGCTTTGAAGCTTAATTTTTAAAGCTAACACCTTCAGTTAAAATCTTTTATCAAGTTGGCCATCATTAGGGATTTTTATGGTTCGATTTGAATCTTGTCAACTCTGCCTTGCTTAGAGAGCATCCGGTTCAGAGTCTATATCATTTGAGTTTTAAAAATATATTTTTAAATTTCATTTTAAGAATAGACGCATCTAGTTGAAATTTTCTATCAATGCGATAATCATAAGGGAATTTATTGTTTTTTTAAATTGTGTTCAAAATTTGAGATAATTTCATCTGAATATAGAGATAAAGCACCTCCAATTTCTTATATAAAGTAAATACTCAATTATTAGTCAATCATGTTAACTTCAATCCTTACATGGAGAAAAGTTTGGTTAAGTAAACAGCACCCAGCCTCGTTAATGCCACTCCTTCTTAGGAGGATAATACTGGGCCGATGAGACTTACGAACCTATCTTATAGACAAGGTGACCCACCTAAGAGCATGTATTATTTAATATTTAATTTGATCTTAAAAAGATGAATTTTGTAAAATTTGCATATTTGCATGCTTCTTAGAGCACATGCAATAAAAGTGTTTTGAGAATTTAACACGCTCTTTAAAATAATACTTTAATATTCAATTTATTTTAAGCTCACAGAACTTTCTCAGACCGTACGATCACGCTCTCAGTACTGGGTTCACTACAGGCCCTGTTTTAATTATTCCTCATTTGTGATGCCTAAAATATAAGGAAATTATGTGCTTTTGGTTTAATATTTGGGTTATGTTTTCGAAGATAATTGGTCAAACCAATTAAGTTCCCATTGTTCTATCATCTTGGGCCAAATTAACGATAGAGTGCTTTGATTTCTTATTATCTCAGGAATTAATTAGTGGCCATTGATTTTCTTCTATTAATTAGTGCCAAGTTTTTTCAAGCCTAACATAGATGTTGCAGATCTCCAAGTCTACAATTGTCGTAAAGAACACGTCTTATAGTTTGTTTTCACTAATAAGGTATCACTAATTTATTGGCACGCTTATGATGAAAAATATATCCAGTCTTATGTGTTGTTTGCCCTGCAGCCTCTTATCCATATGAAATAAGGGTATTTGAGGCATTTAGAAACAATATTTGCTTGAATGAAATTTTAATTTTGTGGATGTGAATTTTTTTTCAAATATTTGTGGGACCTCATTTCTCACAAATCTGAAGCTTCATTTTTGACGTAATCTACTTCGCTCAGGAGAATGCCTTGCAATCTTTCAAACTCCCTCGCCCTGTTCTTTGCATTGGCGGAATATTGCAGATTGAGTTGTTGGGAAGGGTTCAAGCACAAGAGACGGATGGCTTATATTACATATGGTGAGTTAATACTCGAAATCTTACAGTTTCATTGAAAGTGGTGGTTGACCCCATTTTTCTATCTTTTATTTTATCCTTTTGGTTGACTTTCCATAAATGAACTGTCGGTTGTTTTATAATCATGTTCTAGTTCAGGAAAAGTGTCGGGATTATTAATTCTGTATGCTGCATATCGTAGTTATATGTTTTATTATTTTATCCAGACATCAAATCTTGTCAATTAAATAGAATTTTAGATGCTGGTGGCTGATGATTTGTTCTCAGCAAAATACTGCACTAATTTAATAGGGCTAGCTGTCCTGTGCTTAGTGGCTGTACTTGCCCAATCCTTGTGGCAACACCAAAACTTAAGGATAAGGGTGGTGAAATCCAAAGTAGAGGGACGAGGGGTGATGTTTATTTAATTTTTTAAAAATCTAGTATAAACATATTAAATTAAACTATCATTGGGGTTGTTGTTGTTGCTGTTGTATCATTGGGTTTTAGCCGACCCCACTTAGTGGGATTAAGGCTTTGTTGTTGTTGTTGTTGTATCATAGGGGTGATGTTTATTTAATTTTTCTATCCAGTATAAAAAATATTAAATTAAACTATAATTAATATTAAACTATAATTAAGTATTTAAATTTACAGGGGTTTTTACTGCATGATAAGATATTATTGATTTTAGTAAAAAATTTAAGGGTGGCAAGTGTCTTCCCCACATGCACCTTGGTTCCACCGCTACCCAATCCTGTTGTTCTCAGAACTTCAACAGCTCTCTCGAGTCATATCACTTTCATCCATTCCTTCAGACTACAATTTCTCTGCTTTTTTTTATTTGGGGGAAAAATGAGGGCAAAGCTCAATTCATTGATTCTGTGAAGTGTTACAAGAAAGGGACCAAGCACGGTCAAAATATAACATATCACTTCAAAATAAAGGACCACAAAATAAGGGCTAAAAGACTTGCAGAAACTAAAAAAATGAGCATGAGGGGCTTAGAATTTGGTCAAGAGTTGTGAACATCCAGGAACACCTTCCAAGCTATCAATATCTTTATTTCTTATTCGGAAACACTAGCTTCACGAAAACAATGGAGGTGTGGACAAACCTGCAAGCATACCTCTTCCAACATGTAAATTAAATATTACAATCTAGTATAACCATGAGTTTGCCAACATTGATAGTAGAAATTGAAATTAGGGCAGTGCTGCTGGAGCCATATAATCATGGAAATCAAAGACCTAGGTGGGTCGGGTCGAGCATGACCTTTCATAAGAAGAATCACAAATCTTGCAAAAGGAATGGCAGAACATCCTTGTATAACTATGTTATAATACGAGTCTCTGTTAGTCAGCAAATAGCACCATTAAATGCGCCCACTTTGGAAAACAATCATTCAAGCTGCCCATTCTAACAAAAAGAACAAGATAAAGCAGTCAGGATAGATATAAAAACTTCGTTTGAAGGAAAACACTGGTAACAGGAGAGGACCAACCTCCTTTTGAGAAAATAATAGTTTGATATCAAGAGGTTATGCATCATTAATAATCCATCTCCTTTTGAGAGGACCAACCTCCTTTTGAGAAAATAATAGTTTGATATCAAGAGGTTATGCATCATTAATAATCCATCTCCTCAATTTATGAGCCAGTTGATTTGCTATTCTCATTTTCAAGGATGTTAAGGACGAGTTATTGTTGTTAAATTGTCTATCATTCCTTTCTCTCCAACTAAAAAAAATATTAATAGACACCTCTAAGCAATGAAGCCTTGAGAACCTACAAAAGAGATGGTTGCAAGAGGAAAAAATTTTTACTTGGGAGAAGGTTTTGAATCAGCAACATAGAGAAAAAACAAAAAAATAAATGATTACAAGTCTCCCCATAGTCCTCAAAAAGCATACAGCAACAAATAGTTCAAAATGCTTTGCTAAGATTATTGGCAATTTTTAACCCCTTTAACACCACCATCCCAAAAAACATATTTAATAGAGTAACCTTTCAACCAAATTCTCTTCCACCAATTCACTTTGTTGTAACCCTAAAAAATAAGCTTATTAGCTTTAGCATTAGAGAAAGAATGCATTTCTTCCTATAAGATGGAATCCACTTTATAGGAAAGAGGGATATTAGAAATCGCCTGGGCACAGTCTCTATTTAAACATTGAAGTGAAGAAGGGATAAGCCAAAGGACTTCAGAGTTGATAGAACTAAGATGAGTATTGGTTGATTTATCGAAATGTGGTAGCATACATCTCCCAATAAATTAGTGAGAGAGTGGCCATAAATCTAAGGATCATGAAATAGGGAGAAGAATTGACCATTACCAATCTTTTATTGTAGCTTTTTATCTCATTCAGTGTGCTGTTTTTGTAATATCTTTCCAAATCGGATACATATTAGTAGATTTAGTATCCCAATTTGAATCTTATACACTATAGTGTCATTCAGCCAACAAAATTTTAGGGATTAAGTTTTTTCAAGCCATTTCATCTTGCACGTCTAGATCAGAGTATTGGCCGAAGAAAGACCCGAATTCCCCATTTTCATTTGGGAGGGTAGTTTGAGACCATGAGATAGTGTACTTTTTGAGATTTACCACCATCATAAAGAAAGAGTAATGATACTAATTTTTTCATGATATATTTAGGAAAGGAGATTGATTTCAACCAGAAGCAATATAGTGGTTAATAGATGATATTATAAGCTGAAATCTATTTCCAAGCAATAAATTTGCTATTCCAACTAGCTAACCAATTTTGCAATTTATTTAATAGACAAGAATGATGAGTTGCAGTGAGCTTTCCGTAATTAAGGCCTTATTTGAGTGAGCTTCTCCTTCCATATAAGTTCCTTTAAAAATAACTTTAAAAAAAATAGTGCTATAAAATTATAGTTGCTAAAGTCAATATACCAATTTGAATAAAAATTTTTTTGTGCTTTTTAACACTATTAATCATAGGTTCTTCATTAAAAAAAAAAATGACGAACACCCTTTTTTTAGTAAGCAACAAATTTTTATTCTTGTTATTGTTTTGAAAATAAATATAAAATGCTAAATTATTAGCCGTTGCTTACTTTTTTACATAAAAAACATTAATTTTTTTATGTAATACATTGTTCTTCCCAACCTAATATTTTTATTGTTGTGGGAAATGTAACTTGGCTAGAAGAAATCACAAATAGCACAAGTAAACAAGAACACAAAACGATTTTACAGGCAGATCTTCCAAGAATTGAATAACGTCAGGCAAGAATTCCCCTTGCCTAATATCTGTACTGTTGAAGATTGTCTCTGACTGAGAATGCTGAATACTAGGACAGCCCTTTTTGAAGCTGCAGCTACGGTTCTTCTTGAATGTCGAATGAAAGGCAACAGTAAAAAAAAAGCCTACACAGTAAAAAATTCTCATAGATGGCGCCACGTGTTGTGGGAAATGAAACTTGACTAGAAGAAATCACAAATAGCACAAGTAAACAAGAACAAAAAATGATTTACGTGGTTCGGTCCTTTGGACCTACATCTGCGGAAGTGAGTCAACCAGTCAATTCACTAAGGCAATAAAGAAGAATTACAAGGCTTCTACACCATTGAGGAATAAGCTCTCATCTTCAGATCTTTCTCTCGAATCACCTCGACCTTAGATCTCCAAGATTTACCCCCTCAATCCTTGAAGCCTCTCCCTTTCTTCTCTACTTCTTCCTAGTTCTCACATTTCTTTGTTATTCTCCTCACCCCCTCAAAACAAGCCACACCCTCTCTATTTGTACAACCAAGAGAGTGGTAGGTGGGAGGTAGGTGAGTGGTAGGTGGGAGGTAGCTGGGCGGTAGGTGGGCAGTAGGTGAGATTTACACTAATGTGCCATTATCTTAGCCCAAGTAATTGGGAGTCATTAACAACATTTATGTTAAGGGAGGCCATGGATGAGTCTTTGAGCCTGCTTCTGACAAAAACTATTACGAATTATTAAACAATTATAAAATTGAATCAATCAACATATGGGTAGTCAAATAGAAATTTGGAGAAAAAAATAATTATTACGGTCCGTAGAATAACTGTTTGTCTCTGCTATTACAAGCCTTCGCTTCCTTTCCCCTCTCCCTCGAAACGGACCATGCAAGCAGTGACTGAAAGGGTACTTCCTCCTCCATGATATTTTGAGAAAATATCCATGCTAAGAGTGAATTGAAAGGGTGAGGGGCCATCCCTGTAAGTCCATACGAGGAAGAAAAATAACATGAAATTTGTTAATTAAGAACAATAGAGAATAGAACATCATGAATGCAAAGCATAAATTCACTCAATAAAAAATTTGGGAAAAGCTCTTCTGAGACAATCAGCAAAGAAATACATTTCTTTTAACACTATGAGAAAAGCTTTCTTAAGGCCTCTATTCGGATTTGAATTGATTCGTGATTTCATGGGTAGCATAATGTAGTCGTCCACAATATCTCTATTTTTGTTGAAAGCCAATTGAGCGGGGCGGATAATACGAGGAAGAATAATTTTAAGCCTGTTGCAAGGATATTGGCTATCCCTTTGTAAAGAGTGTAACATGGTGATATGTGCCTGTAATCAACGATAGAATTGGAGTGCTTTTGTTCAGGAATAAGAGCAATGAGACTACCCTGGGAGATAATTCTTGAAACGCTCCATTTCAGTCGCATTGACAAGTCCGCTGGCCTGGATGGGTTTATTTCTAAATTCTTTGTCCTGCCCGTTGGACATTGATATAATTTTTATTGGCTATGGTTAAATTGCAATCTCTTCTTTCTTGCATTTTTATTTTTTTTATTATTTGTACTTAAACATAGTGCTCGAATCCTTGTTCTTTACCTTTCCTTCACCTCTCTGCATGTTCCAGCATATGTCACGTCCAAGTTCTTGGCTACCCTCTTACACCGCATCTGGACGCCGAAGTTGTCGCAGCCGGCAACGAGATTGTTCTAAAATATCTCCCAGAAGCTGGGGTTTGTTCCTCACCCCAGGCCCAAGATTCATCTGGCTGGCAGAGTCTCAAAGATAGAATCAAGGATCTGAGAGCTAGAGCCAGAGATGGATGGCACTATCCCTTTCTCAGCACACTGCTCAGTGCAATGGAAAGTGATTTAGATGACGAAGAGCCTCCTCTGGGTCACTGGTAGTAAAACATGTGAGTTGCAGACTTCTCTTCATTTGTAATAAACGTGCGCTGTTTATTTATAATTATAAACTACCAAGTTGTATTCTGCTGTCTGCGGGGAAAAGTGTGTTGATTTTGAAGAATTGTAGATCCATTATCTTAATATAAGAACAAAGATTATTTTTAGGAAAATTTACATACACATCACAGGTATTTACATATCTAGCTAACGCCCAAGCTATGATATTTATATTTATAACATTATGGTGTCACAAGCCTCCATGTAATATTTTATGCTATTTATTGTAATTTTACGCAATCCCTTTGCAGTCATATCTAACGTCTCAACTCTTAATTTTGTTACAACGCCATTTTAATCTTCTCAACTCTAGCGCACTAACTTGGCTGTCAATAAAATTTTGGAAGATTTACAGCATAGCACCTCAATTCTTTTGTACTTACATATCTAACATTTAAATTTTAATTTTGACATATATGCCATCATACTTGTGCATGAAAAGTGATATTTCACTTTTAAAAGTTTTAATGGTGGTCATTTTGATGTGATGTGAAAGTTTCGGGTGGTATAAATATAAGAAATAAATTAGATATGTAAAATATATAAGAATTGCTTGTATTTATGTAAATGGCCCTGAACATTTAGAAAGCTTGCATTTACTTGAAATGTGGGTTGCATGTGTTACATATGTAAGACACATCACTTCTTAGTGATTGAGTATAGTTTCTAACAATGAGTTCGTGAGTTCGAAGCAAACATATTATTTTTTGGGCTCTCCTTTCCTGAAGAGAAAAGAGAAGATACGAGGAGAGAAGAAACCCAAAAAGAACTCAAAAAGACATTTCATTTGTGTTTGGTTAATAGAAAAAGAAAGGATGAACATGCCATAAATTTTAAAGTTAAGTTTTAAAAAAATATTATATGAATAGTTTAAAATAGTTCCTTTTTTATATATATATATATATATATATATATATATATATATATATATATATATATATATATATATATATATATATATATATATATATACATATGTATTAAATCAATTAATATTTATTTATTTTTAGGTTTGCTTTTTTCCCTATTTTCTTTGATTCTTATAATATTTAATATTTTATTTTTTTTTGTAAAATGTAATTTTTCAATTTCAAGTTAATAGATTATTATATAATACGATTATTTACTTTTTATGTGAATTTAAAATAGAGTTAAATTTATTTTTATTTTATGAGTGCTTAAAATGAATTATATATATATATATATATAATTTATATTTATTTTAATATTATATTAAATGCATGTTTATGTCTTCTATTATCAATGATAATTTTTTTTGTTTAAATTTTATGTTTGCATCTTCTTATTCGTACCATGCAATATAATTGTATATACAAAAAATACTAGCACGAATTTCAAAGAGAGTGAACTACCATGGTGAAAGGGCCTCTTTTTTTTAGAGGTAAGTAAGCCAATTTTGCCAAATTTTCAAAAAAACCAATTACATGATGGGGAGAACATGTAGAATTTCTTTCTCTTTTAAATAGGAGGAAGAATCAGCAACATTGAATGAAACACGCTCACTAAAATACTTAAGGAGGGTCCACTTAATGATTGCAGCTTAACACATTTAAGGGGCGTCTCGATGGTTAATTTCTCGAAAAACAAAAGAAACGTCACATTCATACAAACTTTTTAAGCACCCCTTGCCATAAAAAGTATGAACTCTTTGGGCCCATTCTCGATACTCGAGGAACATAGCTCGACCAGGTTTGTTTGCAATACTCGAGGAACTCAGGTTGGCTGAAAGGTGGCCAGCAGACTATATCACGAGACAATTAAAAAATCATACCTTAGCAAAAATGCCCTCGTAAGACCTATGGGCTTGGGCCTTTGGGATGTTTTCCCTTCTCATCAGCGACAAGATCCGCGAAGTGCTGTTGGGATCTCCGAAAGTCCCCTAGTGGATGCACCCCCCACAGGTGATGACAAGATCCGTACCTGGCGGGCGATGAAGGGTTGAAGTCCCATACGCCTAGGCAAACCTTGGGCAAGTCCTTGGAAAGCTCTGAAAGTAACTACAATAAATCCTAAATAACCACACGATTGTGTTAGGTCGGGATACGTCCCCAGTCTAAGTGACCACGTGAAATGCCAAAAGCCCATTGGTTCTAGGGGACCCAACCGTCAATTCGATCGTCGAAATACACAATCGATTGGCTCAACCTCATGAACCAAGCAAAAATTGATAAATCCCATGGTTGTGAACCTATGTGTAGTCTGAACAATGAAGTCTCTACGAGTATCCCTCTGTCCCCTAGCAACAAGATCCGCAAAAAGGACAAAGAAGGAGTCTCCGAAAATCTTGGCAGCCACTCTCAGGTAGCGACAATATCTGCACCAGGAGGTAAGACCGGCTGGGAACGATGCTCACTTGACTAGACGACGCGTCGCAAGCACCAGAAGGAACAAAGGTTAACTCTTGGGACATCAAAGACGGGTTGTCCTGAGAGCAAACAGCTTTAAGGGCCAAATTCCTGAATAAAACAAGAAATTTTACAACCCTAAGTAATAAATGTAGTCGCGAAAATGTTTCTTTTCATTAATCTATAAAGAATTACAAGTCTTTTCGTATGAAACTAACAAACTTCCAGGATATGCAAAAAGAAAGAAAAAGATTGAAAAAAAAAGGATGCTTTTTCAATAGCAGGGACTTCAACCAGTAGCCGACTCCTTCCCGTCGCCAGTGCCGTCCTTTTCTTCAGAGGCTTCATCCGATTTGTCGGGGATCAGGTTAGAGAACTCATCCGGGTCGAAGTACTTGGAGTCGATCAGGCCATGATGAATGTATCAATGGGTGGCATGGTCCAAATTATTCTCATACTTCTCCCTAGAGACTGACGAGGCAACCTTCTCCTCTTGCTCGACAAGCTTATTCTCCAAGGAAGCTATGGTATCAAGGGATTCCTAGTTGACCGTCTCAAATCCTTCAAGCCTAACCTGCAAGAGGTCCCGATTGTCTTGAAGCCTCTTATATTTAGTATCTGGCAAGGCTTCTTTCTTTTGAGCTTCCTTTTGCGACAACTCTATCTCGACTAAGGCTAGCCTCTAAAACTGGGCAGGCAGACTATGTCACCATTAAATGCCACAGAGCCACGTTCCGAATAAGTTCTTGGCAGTCGAAGCCCCAATGAGCAACCGAACCTTCTGAACCGTAGATAATCCACCAGTGCCGAGGGCAACTTCCTATTGCCTTCTAAATGTAGATATTCGTCTAGAGACCGATCCAGCATGCTGAATCGCTTGCTGCCCTCCTCCCATAAACCCCAGACACTTTCGGGCACAGGCTCCCATCCGGAAGCCTCCTTCATCCCTTTTAAAGGAGGGGTGGAACATCATCTTCCTCCACCGGATCTTTCCCCCATCGATGCCCTAAGTGCGTGACATCGCTTTTGGAGAAGGAAGTCAACTCCCTCGATGAAGAATCAGTTGTGGTTGAAGGGCCGGCCTGAATCGTTCTGATCCTCTCAAATAAGGAAACGAAGGAAGGACCTCTGGCCTGAGAATCTGGCGGAGCAACAGTAGTTGGTGTCATGCCGGCTAGGGCGCCTGCTGCAAAAGATGAAGGCGCCATGACCATGCTTCTATCCAAAGTATCTTTAGAAGCCAACTCCCTCTCGTCACATTCCGTTACATCAATAAAATGAGAAGCACATTTTTAGGCAATAGCGGTGACCTTACTAGTCAGCTTGTCTTAAACAACAACATTGTCAACAGTCGCATAAACAAGTTTTCTCAAGGCCACACTACGAAAGGGCTGGTCCTCGTCTCCTACCAGATTACCTGATTCTGCGAGACGCTTCCTCTTCTGACTCTTTGCAGCCAACATTTTGTTCACCTCCTTCGTCGAACCTCCTCTATAATGTTTGAGTTGTGACATTGCTCCTCTATCATTTTACGCGCCAACACGCAAATAACTGTCGCCGTAGTGGTATATTGAGGAACCAAGAGACGATGGTCAGACAACATCTCCAAGGCAATAGTCATGCTCTTTGGAAGTGACCTCGACTTGGATGCCTTACACCTTAACGCTCGGTCCAGATTCCCCAGGCGTTGGAACATGAACCGATAAGAAGTTTCTACTTCTAATCATTTATCTTATTCTCCACTTCTACTAAGTGAAGTTCCTTACCCGAGGAGAATATAGCGTAGCCCTCCCTGTCGACCTTGAATGAGAAGAATAATTTAAAGAGTTTGATCGACCATGCAAGATTCTCCCAATGATATAAAATAATGAAAGTGATGATTGCGAATTTCTGCCAACGACTAATGCCTATGTTATTGAACTACCCTCCTAATTTGAAGAAATTAGGAACTAATGCCTATGTGTTTATTTGCTTTCCTCTAGATTTGCATCACGAGCTCAAGCAGACTTGTGAGCTGACTCGACTCATGTACACCCCTCTATATTAAGTAGTCATTTAATAGATCATAACATTTGTTCTACATTTGATGAGCTCAAACACAACTCCTATCCAAATAAGAGAGTTAAACTAGAAAGCAGTTTTATCAATCTAAAACCTTTTAAAGATTTAATGGTCATCTAACAAATCTATGTAACATAATGCATTACAAACTTTGTTTGCAAAATATACAATTTATAACTAGAGGGTGGGTCCCGCAACAAGTTGACCCACTCCACGTTGGCCCTAAAATTTATCAAAATACCATTATAGTTAGACATTTATAAGTGAAATTTTCATATTTTTATTTTTATTCTGGTTTAATAAAACTATATATAAATGTATAATATTACATATCAAGTTCTATGTATAAAAGGCTTCATGAATTAATATAAGAAGTAAATTCAAATTAATTTACTAAAACCTTAATTTGGGGATTTAAACATACCACAAATCTCTTTAATAATTAATATATATTGTGATATGCAACAAATATAAAATATTAAAAAAGACTTTTATGCTAAAATAAAATTTTGCAAAACATGAGTGAACAAAAACATAATTATAAATAATTAAAGCATATATCATTAAATATACGTTTAATAAAGCTTTTTATGCATAATCAAATAAATAGAAAAGTAATGCAAGTAGACTGCCAAAAGTCATGGTGAAACAATTTGTTCTATATTGTCTTTAGGAGTGTGCATAAGATTAGTGCAAGCAATTTGTTTGACAGTGAACTCTTTCATTAGGAAGAGTCTTATGTTCTACATTGTCGTTAGGATTGTCGAGCTCACATTGGTGAGTTAATTTATGGTAGAATCATTTATGTGAAGGATTGTGATTTTGTTAGATGTTTTCTTTTCTATGAAAAATAAGTTCTTTAAATAAAATAAGAGGAGCGGTTTTCGCTAAGTGTATAATAGCTATTTGTCTGGTAGTTTTTAGCTCTCTTACAGGGAAACATCCTGGAGACACTTCGACTGCTCTTATAAGATTTTGCATTAACGACATTTTGGCTCACTTTTAGGGAGTAGTTTCGAAGCTAATTATCTTTCTTATGTGGAGAGTTTTTGGAACCTTAGCATAATAAGTATACGTTTTTCATTTTTACTAATTAGATTCTAGAGAAATAAAAATTTTAAGTTCTACAAGATATGCACCAGTGGTTCCGTAAGTGAGGTCTTAGAGCACCAAAAAAAAAATTCTCTTTCTAACTTTTGACCCCCTATTTATGGATCTTATGGTTTCATTTATTTTGGTATAAGGTTTGACAAGAGTTAATTGAAAATTGCATAAAAGTACGAGGTTTAAAGCCAGGGCATTTAAAATAGAAAAGATTGTATGGTCGTTTGCGGTTAAACCATTTCATTTTCTATAGCTTTGTCTATAATATGATTCATGAGCATTGATAATCAACACACAAAACTTGACCTTTGGTTCTTGGTCCTTTCAACTCATACGACATTTTGCACTTGGAACTTGGTCTTTCCAACTCATATGACATTTTGCACTGGGCACTCGGCCCTTACAACCCATCACTTAGAATTCGACCCTTGGTATTGTCATTTACAAATCAACACTTGTTAAATTACACAAAGCTCCTCAGCTTGTCAACTTTGCAGTTGGAGAGCTTGGCATTTCAAGCCGGCAGGTTAGCTTGGTAGTTTGGTAACCTCGTAGGGCAACATGGGAGGTTGGTAGAAAAATCTGACAGGGCAATTTAGTAGCTCGAGAGCGTAGCATGATAGGCAATGTGATAGTTTGATAGAGGTTGGGCACCTCACAGGTCAACAGGGCAACGTGGCAATTCAACAGGGCAACCTAGCAAGTTATTAGGGCAACCTGACAGCTTAGCAGGTCACCTTAAAGGTATACATCGTCCTTTTATGTCATTTAGCTTTTTGAAATCATTTATTTGAGTTTATCTTGAAGCTTTCAAGTGCTTTGGAGCTTGTCCAATGACTCTGTGCAATGACATTGGTTGTCATTTTCATCGTTGCTGCTTCACTATTGAGTCATGCATGAATCATCATAATTTATGTACATGTGTGTTATTGCAATTGACGAGGACAACATCTCATGCATCTTTGTATGTGTGTTCAGTGAGTGTCTGTCGGATAAGATATAAATCACTTTCATATGTATCATTTTACTATATGCATACTCACTTGTAGTCGATCTCTGCTTGTTGCATGACATCTCGAGTCCACCAGGCAAGTGTAATTTCTTTCCATAGATAGTCAGTTTTATCGTTACTTCCCGTTTGTGTGTGTCATATTGTATGTAGGCATCCTTGCATTCATTTGTTACTTAACCTTTGTTACTCGTTGTGGTTGTGTCGTGTTTTGGTCGAACGATCACAATGTGGGCTTCTTGCATGTTTATATGATGACCTAATTTTCTTGATGACATGTCCTACTCGTTAGGAGAGTGATCTGTTTGTTGTTCGTGATTCTCAAACGAGCATTGCCCTTTAGGATGCCTCGGCTAGCAATCTAAGTTTATGTATCATGAACAACAAACAATATGACTGTTAAAGATCCAATGACTCTAACATGTCACTTAGTTGCTCCGGATCGATCGTTAGCGAACCGTTATTTTAAAGTATAAAAACAGATATTTTTTGCTATTATAAGTATTATCCACATATTTTGAAATTATATATATGTTAAGTGGTATGTGAGGCTACCTCTTTTAAAATGTCACTCCTTTTCTTGTGACGTGCTTCAGATCCCGTGATATTTAGGACGGGGCCAGTGAGGCGACCACGTCAAAGTCTTACAATAACTGGAGACTTTGCCCCGAGCATTTAGATGTTGATTAATATATTATTCTTTAGATGGTATGCTAGGCTAGGACTTGTTTGCTAGGTAGTATTTTTGACACATGACTATTGTTCTGTTATGGCTTGATTGTCCTAGCCAGGTGCATTTTTCTGCTCGTGCTTTTGGTGTGCTTGCATGCTCTTTGATTTTGATATGCATGATGGTATAATAGTTCAGTCTCTTCTGCTGGGGACACTAGCATTTATATTCACACACACAGGTATAATAAAGAGGGGGAGCATGCAATGATTTACATGTTCACTTTGCTTGCATATGCTATTTAACTCCCCCACCAAGCATGACCTAAACATATTTGTATGTTATGACCCGTGCATAAATTTCTCTACAAGTTCAGTCTTCTTTCGCTTTTCTATTGTACTTTTTAGAGTTCTTAGAAGAGTATTGTAGTGGAAATAAGATGCATGCATGGTTCCGAGACATGTTAGCATAAGAATCACATGACAGAGGACTAGGAGCCGATACTCATGTTCCTTCTCTTAATTCTGCATTGATATTGATGTACAGAATTAGGACCAGATATGTATATGAAGAGCCTGGCCGTGTTTTTTCTTTTTGGATATGTCACAGACCCAACGACACTAACCTCTTTTCTATATTTGGCTCGTTTTACCTTTCCATTGCATATTTGCATGCTTGAAATGAATTTCATTGTTTCTTTATGTGTGGATTGTCTGAGAATCATGAATACAATTTAGGCTTTTTAGGATTTAAAATTCTAATTTTACTATAAAATCTTATTAAAATATTCAAGATAAAAGAAAATTTTAGGATTAAAATATTTGGGACTTTAAATTTTACACTTTTGCTTTCTTGCATATCCTTCGAACTGGAATTTAAATGGGTTGCATAACATGACTCACACCCAAGTCATATAATAAGGCCTCCACGCTTACGATTGTGATAGATAACTGCGTCATATCTGCTTGTCTCGAGTAGAAGCCCCTGAGCTTCTTTAATTTGACTGGCCCAGCATAGATTTCTACATAAATGGTTGTATAACATGCTTAGGGTGTTAGAGTCTGTCTCGACCGATACGAGATGAAATTTATTTCTAGATAGTGTTTTTGGCTTAGTAGTTGGACCTCTCCTTTCCTTTCATTCCCGAGGCATCTACGCAATCTATTTGGTGGGTATAAGTCCCACCTCTTGGAGCTCCACCTTATATTTATAGGATAGAGTTTTCTTCTTTTGACCTTAGGACTATTCGGGTCCCCGTGGACGAAGCAATTCACGGATTGCTGATCGAGAATCTCTGGACGTATTAGGTCAACTACCTTCACTATCGAGTAGACTTAGGGTCTTAGTAGCTTGGGTTGACGGGTCTGTGATACCCTGGCCCGGCTACCTCAACCTTTTAGGACTATTCTACCGTTCCTCTCACTGAACCCCTTCGAGCCGTATCGCTCCTTTGAATTTGTTGATATCATCTTGACGACCTAATACCGACGAGCTGTCGTCCGTTTGAGATACAATGATTCACCTTCTACCTTGATGGCCAGGTGAGCTCTGATATATAAGGATATCCCCATCAAGATGATTTTTGTTATTTCATAGGCTTTGTGTGTCGATAAGTCGTTACCCATTTGAGATGTGAGAGATTCACTCTCTGCTTTGTGGCTTAGCAAGAACTTTGAAATATCGGGGCATTCCCATACGATATAACCATCCTTGGACGACATATTGTTCAGGTTCATGATAATATAAATGAAACTCTTTTTATTGAAAGTATTCTTTGGTATACCCCAAGATATAATTAACCAAAGGGATACATTCCTCTGGGAGACTCTTAACCCAGAACAAAAAAAAAAATTTTTTTGTTCTCTGGTTACATATGATTTATATAGAAATTCTATTCGTGAATGTTGAGTTTCAAGGTATTTCTGTCCGATCCTGTTCAGACGTATATTCTCAACCCTTCACACGAAAATTACTCATATATAAGCATTCTGCTTCATTCATTTTATTACTTGTCTATTTGTTTGTCGTATATCATTTTTATTCAATTTCTCTTCTGTTCAGATCATTTAGATGATCCAGGATGAATATTTATTCGAACAAAAAAATTATACGACGACATATAAATAAACAAGCTGACAAATCCAAATACTCTAAAAAGAACCGAGAAAAATACTTAAGGGCAACAATCAAAGCAAGGGGTTGTATTTTTCTTTTCCCCTAGTGTGAGAATGACCTATCCATAATCTATGAACTTTATTGCTTATCCTCTAAATCATGCCAACTGTCATATCTTAATTGCAGGATTAGATTATTACAACAAGGCAGAAAAGGGCTCGAACCTAAATTAAAATTTATAATAATAAAATCAACAAATTTTATTTAGCATAAGTAACCAATCACCACTATCTCTATCCCACCGACCCCACCAAACTTTAAAATAAAATAAAATAAAATAAAATAAAATAAAACCCTAATGCTAGTCATTATGATGCCGCAATTCTAACTAAAACCTTTAATGAAGATGTGACAACGTACTTTCCTCACCTATTAAAATTCATAAAATTTAAAAATAATAATTGAGACAAAAGTTAGAGCTAATCTCCTTTTCATAATTAATGATTCCGTATTTTGATTGGGCGCAGATTCTTCTCATAATTATCTTACTTTTCGTTTAATTATATACATAATGAAAAGGATTATACAAATAATACATGATTAGAAAGATAATAATGAAGTTATGTTGCTTTAATTTTTGTTACTCGCCTAAACTCTCATGTATAAATATTCAATGCACAAACAGGTTCATTCTAATTAATAATATTATTTTTAAGAAAGTAAGAATTTCTGCAATATTTAAAATATTTTTTCAGAATAATATGTATATAGCAAAATAGCCCCACATATATAACTCTAGGCTTCCTACACTCTTCTTATCTTATCTTATAATTGCTGTCAAATATGACTGGTTAGGATGATCGTATACATAGGCTTAAAAGGATGTTTGATAGAAGAGAAATTATTACGTACGTACATGAACATATGAATCATAGAGATGGGCAGTGTACGTTTATATGTGAATTTGTGATGGCGTGAACTTCCCTATCTTCTATTGTCTTGAGACGTCCACATGTAATAAGTTCTTTTGTGATAGAAAGGGTTCTAAATTTTTCCAATAAATTTATAGGACATTAACATAAATACAGCCCAATTCCTATGTCCTTACATGCCAAACACCTAGATTTTGGTTTTTAGATTTCGACCACGCAAGCTTTCGTATCACATTAGAAATACGATCATTTTAACTTTAAAAATTAAAATACAAATTTTCGTGCAAAGATAAAATGGTGTGTATGTAAATAAGGAAGTTTATATGTTAATGTTATTGTGTGAAGCCCAGTTGTGTTAACTACTAGAACATTCAAAGCGTTCAATTTTACTGATCTAGCTTGACAGTGAGTTTGCTCGAGGGTTATGAAGCGGTGAACCCTTGTATTGGGTTCGTTGGAGTTGACCCTGAATTTCTTTTAAAAGAAATTTGTATTCAATTTCCTCCCCAACAACCAGAAGAAAGCGCAACCGCACTCGATATAGGTTCAAACTCTGAGGACCCGAAGGGGAGCACCAAAACAGTCAAATGCAGTGTCCTAGCACTGAGCCAACAGCATCGCGGCGCCAAGTCTAGGTTTAGAAACCCGAGAACACGACATTATAACGTCCATTTGGGTCACCTTGGCGCCCTAACTCCAGTAACCAAATTCAAACTGTTCTGATTTTATATTTTGGCTTCGTTGCGGGATTCGTATGTGCTGAAGTTGGATTACGGGATTTGCTCACATACTAAAATATATGTTTTAATATCGATTAGACGCGACCTACCGCCTATCGCCTACTTTCCTTCCCAATTCGTCACATAAACCTTATTTGAATCATAATCAAACAATTAAAATCATTCAAATGACGCAGCATTAATTGACTCATGATAGGGATATAAGATCTGCATTATATCACATTTTTATTTGTAAAATAGTTAACCCGTCCCTTTACACTCCCACCAAATTAATTCCTCCAATTTAGTCACCATTTTTATTAGATAAAACCAAACCTATGTCCGTTCATCCAATAATTTGAGAGATATTTATGGGGCATTTACATACATGCCGCCCTATTCCTATGCATTTGTATATCCAACACCTAAATTTTGCTTTTTTACATTTATACCGCCCAAAACTTTTATATCACATTAAAACCGCTACTTATTTAAATACAACTTTTCATGCAAATAGGCGAAGTGGCTTATATGTAAAAATTGAAATTTAGGTATTACATATGCAAAGAGATGAGAATTGAGTGATAATGTGTGTAAATCTTTCAATATTTTAAGAATATGAAGTTTATAAGATGAAGGCTCTTTTTTATTTAGTATAAGTTATTCGATTAGTCAAAGAAGGGCCCGTGCGGTGCATTTTGAAAATGCTCACAGATCCGTTTGGATAAACTATGTTTTGGCTTCTGGGCGTTTTCAAACAGCTGAAATCAGCTTTTTCACACCGTTTCTGGCTATGTGTGGAACAAATATTAGGTGCGGACTCCGCACCTACGGAGGCTAGTGGTGGGGCGCCACGTGGCAAGCGGGCCCCACAAACATTAACACTAGCAAGTGTATGCTGGCAAGACTCACTTATCATATGACGCCCCACCACTGAAAAACCGTATGTGCAGAGTCTGCACCTAATATTTTTTTCCACATGAGTGACACTTTTTAATAAATTAAAATTAAATAAAAATCTTTTTAAAATAATATATATATATATATATATATATATATATATATATATATATATATATATATATATATGTAATATAGTTTACTGTTAAAATTTAAAAATAATTTATTTATTATTTAAATGTTAAACTTATATCGACCTATCTTGTTATCCATTAAATTAAAAGTTGATGTTAATTAAATTTTTTTAAAGCGAATATTGTGAAATTTCTTTTTTTTTTTTTTGTATTAATATTAATATTTTTTTATTTAATTATATATTAATATTTTTAATTATAATGTTATGTCTGATACATGACTATGACATATTTTCAGTAATGAAAGTGACTTGACTCGTGTCTGTATTCTTGTATTTGTATCCGGCCAACCATATCATATCCTTTTGTCTTAAAATGATGGCTCATATAGAATTTAGATTTGCTATCTTTTAAATAAATTAATAAATTAATTAGGTATTTTATTTATTGCAGGTTAATAAAAGAATGATATAAGATTATTGTTATCTAAAATTCATAGTATATGTGTTTATTTGCTCTATTAAACTATATAATTGTTGCATTAATTTTATACCAAGTGTATAGTCATAAGATAATACTTATAGTTTATAAAATTGGCCAACCACCCAATTATTTCTAACACCTAAAGTTTATTTTATATTTCCATAAGCAAGCAAGTCGACCGGCCACCACTCTTAAAGCTGGCCGGCTTCCCAAAACGAAGGTCGACAGAGGACTCATGCAAAATAGTCGATTGATGCCAGCTTGGTCGACCGACCCCATATCTACGAAGCAGAGGGTCCATGCACACAGAAAGATATTAAAATCGGTATGAATGTGAAAAGACACGACAAAAGATAATAATTTTCTAGAAATTTACATGTGTAGCACCCAATTCTTATGCATTTACGTATCTCAGACCTAAACCTTCAAAATTTCAGTTAAAATCCCCTCTTCGTTTTTATGAAATACGCAATAGGTTTAATGTGACACGCCAAAATACATCGGTTCAGTAGTTTCAAAAACACACCTGAAACTTGCTATTTACTAATCAACCATCCTCTCTCATTCTTACTCAAATATCAAACTTTGTGGTACAAATTCAACTGATAAATACGTCGGCTCACTGGATGGCAAAGATGTTATATTTGATGAAGCAGTCATACATCTAGCCATATTTAACAATGTTATAAAACAAGTATTAGCATGCCAATAAGTTAAACTCAAGAGTATTCTTATACATGATATATATATGGATGATTATTTTGAATATTACGATATAACATTGATGAAAGTAGCATTAAGTTATCCATTAGGTTTTATTAATTTTTATATGGGAGGCCATTTGAATAGCTAAAGAAGTTCATGAATTCATAAAAATTAAAATTTTTTATCAAACACTAATCTCAATTAATTTTTATGAAGGATCTTCCAAATTCAAATTTAGGATTTTCCATAACCCGATTTGAGCAAACTTATAGTCAAACTAACCGTCTCAACACAAAAAATTTAGATGTCAAATATTGAAATTCTAAAATTAAGATTTTGTCAGTCTTTTGTCTTCTTCGTGGTAGAAGAGATTAATTATACAACTCATGAATCCTACTACAAAAGGAGAGTTCAAGTTTTATAACATTGAAATCGACGTATGAAATTACCTCTCTTTTTTATATGTCATTTATTTCGAAGGAAGTAATTTTATAGGAACTTTCATAGAAATTAAGACATCGCAGCAGAAAAAGAATGAATTCCTTTCCATCACTGTCTATGCCCAATTATGAGTCATATGCACACAACCGCCTAATTTGCTTTGCACACATGCAATACTCTATTTATTTCTTGAAAATCTCTTGCTTAGATTGAAGGTTAACACCTAACGTATAAGGAATTTACAATATTAAGTGTTTTTTGTCCTTTGGCCTTTTTGCCCCTCTAGGCTCTATTCTCTTTAGACTCTTCTCTCTAGACCCACTATGGTAGAATTATCTTTTTTTTCTTTGCGACCCCCCAGTTACAATATATAAAATGGGTCACAAATCAAAGAAATACCCCAGATTGCTCTTTCAAAGCAAGTCTGTGTGTGCTTTGTTATTTCTTTCTTCATTTATCTCTCTTCAATTCTTCCTTGAGGTTAATTCTGCTCTGATTTTTGGACATGACTCACAGGTCAAATTTGGATTCAACAATATAAATAAATAAAATTTAAATGTTAGATATGTAAATACATAGGAATTGAGTAGGGATGTTAACGATCTGATTTTCTGTCGAGCTACAGTCGACATACAATCGGCTAAAAAAAAGATGCAAAATTTTAGATCGTAGCTCGACTCATTATTTTGACCTGATCACAATCCAAGCCAAAATTTAAATCAATTTTCGAACAATTAACTATCTTCCAGGTAACTTTAATAAATTCATAACCCTAACATTAGTAGGGCTCTCAACAATCAAATTTTGAGTCAAACTGGGGTTGGCTCGATATCGGCTCAAAAAATATTCGATACAAAATTTTAGCTCATAGTGAGGCTTGTTTATTTCGATCTAATCTCGATTCAAGCCAAAATTTGAATCAATTTTTGAGTGATTAATGATCTTAGAGCTAAATTCACAACCCTAGAGTTGACAGGTATGGGTGTAAATCTTCCTAAAATTTTTATTTATCACAACCATGTGAATATTTAACATCAGCCCGATAATTTAGCCAAATAAAAATAAAAAAAGAGAGAAATTTACATGCAAATGACGATCGAACAGTCTAATAAACAAAAGCAACAAGATCTTTATCCCACTAAGTGGGGTCGGCTACATAAATCTTTTTTCTCTATTGTGTCCTATTTAGTGTCATATTTCCATTTAATTCTAATATATTAACATCATTTTTTATACAATATGCCTAAGTCTTCCTAGGTCTAACTATGTTTTTTTTAATTGAAAGAGATATAGTCTCCTTACGCGTTTCATCGAAAAAAAGAATTACAACACCGGGAAAAAAGTCTTATCTAGCACACCCGAAAAACACACGCAAAAAAGAGCGAATCTAAGGACCTCTTTCCAGAAAAAACAGAAAAAACAACTCACGCACCACGACACAACAAAAACTAAATATCCCAACAAGCAACATGAAATAAATGGACCGGAATAAAAGAAGAAACCCAAGCATTATGAAAATAAAGTCCCATCTTAGCAATCCAATGAGCAACTTGATTACCTTCACGTCGAGTGTGACTCCACTTGACCACCAAATTCCTAGATAAATCCAAGATTCTCTTCATCTGAAGATTTACACTCCAATGATATGGTTCCCGCAATAAACAATACCTCCACAAAATAAAAGAATCGCTTCCAAAATAATGAATTTCCAACCTTTTCGAACAGCCAATTGCAAATAAAAAACCAAAGCATCCGCTTCATCCACAAGGGGCGAGATAGGAACAGAATGAGAAGCAAACCAGTACAGAATGGATCCCGCAAAATCACGGCAAACACCCCCAACACTAGCAAACCCGCTATCCCAACAACCATCGACATTAATTTTGATAAAAGGAGCAGGAGGTGTAATCCAACGAATAGTCTCAGAAACATTCCCATTACTAATATTAGGGAAACCCAAGTTATGGAGTAACTTGTACAGCTACCTGTTAAGCTTCTCCTTAGAGGTTAAAAAAACCAAACATTTGAAAAGATATCCAAAGATTAATTTAACAGTAGAAACAACATTAGGTCTCTTACCATAGAACCGAACATCATTTCTAGCAACCCAAATGAACCAAATAATGATAGCAGGAATGGAATTAAACAATATATGTCCAAACATCTTCCAATTGTTAAACAGATCCATAATAGTAGCATGCCGAAAATAATCAGTAGAAATTATAAGAATGCTACAGCAACGAAGCCAAACCTCGCGAACAAAAGAACAGTGCAGAAAAATAAGATTAATGGTCTCACAATCATGCATACAAAGAGAACTACAAGAAGGGAGATGTAAGCCCTTAAGTTTAAGAATGTCATCAACAGGAAGCACATTATGCAAAACACGCCACGTAAAGAAAGAAATAGAGGGCTTAAGCCATTTGTTCCATAACCATTTAAGATCAAGACCAGTTGTATAAACAAAAGTATCAGTAAATATTTTAGCATCAGAAATACCTTGTTTACCTTTAAGAGTCACTCTATCCTCTCTGTTGATATTAAGGGGAATGCAAGAGATAAAACTAGCCACATTATAAGGAACATACAGCAAAAGTTTATTCAAAATCCAATTATTATGGACCCAAAAATTATTCACCTTCAGATTAACATGCTTCGGGCCTCCAAAACTATTAGCTAAAGCACCACTTCCCATCCAATCATCGTACCAAAAGGATATATTACCTTCGCCTGCATCCCAAGTTAACAAAAGTTCAGTATTATGAGAAACAACCAAAATATCTTTCCAAATAAAAGAATCAGTAGCCTTGGGCGAAATAGTAAGGGGATGATCATTAGCACAATACTTAGAATGCATAAAGGAGGCCCAGAGAGAATCATTCTTATGGAAACGGTACCAAACTTTCATGAAATTAATAGTAATAGAGTTAGTTAAGCTTCTAAAGCCTAAACCCCCAGACTCAGGTGGCTTACAAAGCTTAGCCCAACTCTTCCAATGAATTTTCGAACCATAAGAACCTTCCCAAAGGAATTTATTAAAAAGAGACTCAATCTTCTTAATAATAAACCCAGGCATGTTCATAAACTGAAGAGAATAAAGAGGTAGGGAAGTAAGAATAGATTTAAGAATAGTAATCCTGCCCCCAAACGAGAGAAAACGTTTCTCCCACGACAAAATTCTATTCTTAATCTTATCATACAACCCAAGAAAATCCTTACCATGAGATCTACCTTTGTACAAGGTAAAACCTAAATAATTTAAAGGAAGCATGCCACGGCTACAGCCAGTAAAATCCGCAATCCAATGCCTTTTTAAAACAGGAATCTTCTTAGCACAATAAAAAAAAGCATTTAGATTTATTAAAAGTTAAGCCAGAAACACTTTGAAAATGCAACAACGTCTCCCAAACCTTCCTAATAGAAGGCTTATTAGCATTAGTAAAGATAATCAAGTCATCAGCAAAACAAAGATGGCTAATAGATAAATTCCCCTTATGAAAATAATTTAAAGAGGGGTTAGTCATATATAATCTATTCAAGCATCTAGAAAAGTAGTCTAAAGCAATAATAAAAAGATAAGAAGATAAAGGATCTCCTTGCTTAAGACCCCTAAAAGATTGAAAGAAACCCTGCTTCTTACCATTAATAATAACAAAGTGGAAATTACCATTTATGATACGATAAATGATTTGACAAAAACTAGAGTTGAAACCCATAGCCTTCAAAATATTCATAAGAAACTCCTACTGGATATGATCAAAAGCCTTCTGAATATCTAATTTAAAAAGAATGAATATCTATCTGATGATCCGATTATGATAGTTGACGTTTAATGTGACCAAACCATATAAGACGTCTCTCGCTAATTTTGTATGTCACTGGTGCGACACCAACCCTATCAGGGATATGTTCATTTCAGATTTTGTCTCTAAGTGTAAAGCCACTCATCCACCTAATCATTCTCATCTCGGCAACACTTAATTTAGTTTTATGCTTCCGTTTAATGGCCAACATTCAAAGTCATAGAGCATTGCAGGTCTCACCATCATCTTATAAAATTTTCCTTTCAATCTAAGCGGTACTTTTCTATCACACAACATGCTCGAAGCAATCAACCAACTTGAATTCTATTAGTAACATTTCCATCTATATCACCATCACTTTGAACAATAGACCATAGATATCTAAATCATTCATACCTTTTAATAATCTGATCACCCAAAATTACACTTTTGTCACTAAAGCTACTACCACTAAAATTACATTCCTTGTATTTAGTTTTAGCTCTACTCAAATGAAAGCCTTTAAACTCCAATGTAGACCTCCATAATTCAAGTTTCCTCAGCTTTTTCTCCCGTCTTATCCACGAGAAGGACATCATCAGCAAAAAGCATACACCGAGGCACATCCTCTTGTAAATGTCCAGTAAGTCCATCCATAGCTAAAGCAAAAAGATACGGGCATAAAGCCAGTCCCTTATGTGATCAAATAGAAATAAGAAAATATTTGGTCAATCCACCACCTCTTTAAACAAAAGTAACGGCTCTAATATACATATCTTTAATGATTTGAATATAATTCATATCAACACCTTTCTTCTCAAGAATTCTTCAAAGGATATCTCTTGAAACTTTATCGTAAATTTTTTCTAAATCTACAAAAATGATACGTAAACCCTCCATATTATCTCTTAACTTCTTCATCAAAGCTCTCAATAAATATATAGCTTCCATAATAGATCTGCCCGTCATAAATCAAAATTAATATGTAATAAAAATACGTATATGTTTGTAGAAAAATCAGATCAGATGTATTGTATTCTTATTTTTTAAATTTTATTTCTTTATTTTTATTTTTTAAATGTCAACCAATCATAAACAATAGTTTATGGAGTACAGCTGTCGGAAATGAATCAAACGGCCGAGCTTGTTGGAGACGCCGCCACATCATCAGAACCAACCACATCATCATCAGAACCAGACAAAACTAGGACTATAGGAGGGAAAGATTTATAAAGGAAACATAAACGTCTAGAGTTTTCACCCAAAACTCTACCGACAGCGGGACCCATTTAAAGTATGGCAGGCTGAACGGGTTAATTTGTTTGTCGATTTGTGTGCAATTTAACCTTACTCATACCTGCTTGCACCGACACTTGGCATGCCACGTGGACCTGCATCCACCATCCATCTCGCGAGCATTAGAATTCGAAATTTTAAGAGATTTCAGATTAACAAAAATAATGATTTGTTTTACATTTAGACCACCTTGGCTTGATGGGTTCTCTTTACATGAAAGATTTGGATATTTGATTTTACAATGCTTTGATTGCTTGCCTTTTATCAGAATAAATGAAGTTATTGTTAATGATTTCCAATCCTGAAAGAAGCTCAGAATATTGTTTAAGAGCTAACATTAATGTTCCCATCAAGTCTGCCTAATTTCTTCATTTTGGAAATTTTCTAATAATATTTCCCATAAGAATTATTGATAATCACCTATTGTTGAATGGAGCAAGTTTTTTTGCTTCTTTTGCTTGGAAGATTATGCAATAAGGTCTCAAAACAAGTGATATTTTGAGTTCTAAATGTTTTCCGGTAGTTAAAGATTATGTGTATCTATGATTGGAAATTAGACTCACAATCATCTTTTCTTTGAATGTCATTATGCTCAATCCTTCTGACAATTCCTCTCTTATGAGCAATAAATTTTTTCCAAGTTCTCACTTTTGCTAATAGTATATCTTTTACGTAACTGTTCGTATTATTACTTATTTCATTTGAAAGGGAAAAAAATCTAGAATTTTTGTAAATTATATTATGATTAGAGAGTTGTATGAATATTGGTTAATGGTTTTACGAATGTTGGGGGTGTTAATGTTTTGATTCTAAAATTTTTTTATATTTATTTCTTCATTATATTTTGATACTTTGATTATTATGTTGTACTATTTCACTAGATGAAAAAAATAGAGAGTGTTCTCAATTTCTTAAAAAAATAGAAATAAAACAAGATAAAGAAAAATATAGCATTTGATCGATATGGATAAATCGATTATAACTAAAATCCAATTTCTGAATAATCAGACTTAACTAACCAAATTGAATTTTAATCTAATTTAAACAACCCAATTATGAATAAATTAAAATTTAGTTATTACTTGGAGTTTGATTATAAAAAAACTTACTCATCAAATATCTATAATGTCGATTTTTTTAAACTTCTTGATTGGTTCTAGTGAATAAAAATTAAGAGTTAATTTATAACAAAGTTTTAAATATTGTGGTATTAAAGAGAGAAATGGAAATATATTTTTGAAATGGAATCGAATGAATCAGAATTTTTCACTTCGGTTAATTTTTTTGATTTTGACCAACTAATGCATACATCTAATAATATGCCTGAAAAATGCAAGTCATAGAGTCTTTTTACTTTTTTTGAGTTGCGTAAATGTTCGAATTTGATACATTAGGATTCTTCTTCTTATTTCATACCACAATGCTATACATTCGAGCATGTCAACACTAATTTCAATAATGCACATAATAAAACCATAATATTAGTAATCTTTTTGTACTTGAGAGCATGACTCAATTATATTAAAAGCTATTTAAATAAAAAAAATGAATCAATAAGAAACCTCAATAATAATTATATTTTATAAAATTTAAAAAAGAATCCAAAGAGTAAAGCAAGGGCTTCAAAAAGACATGGGACCACTGGAGAGGTCATAATGTTGGTGTATGAAGAAATTTCAGTCAGCATGAGTAATTGAAATTCACAAACAATACTGAAGAAGATCAATGTGTATTCCAATAATAGCCTAGTGATTTCATGTTCAACAACAAAGCAATATCATGGAGAGGAGAGAAGTAGAACAAGAGCTTACTCAAGTAGGGGAAAAATTTGCGTATGTAGACCGTACGCAGCTCGCGTACGCCATCCAGTAGGAGGCGGCCACATATGTATGTAACCTCCATGTACCCTCTAAATAACAAGTGGAAGTTACATGTAGTGCTACACGTATGCTACATGAGATAAAACACGAAAACTTTATGCGTAACCTTCATGTAACTTGGTAAACCGTACGCTGAGTTGCGTGCCGTCTATGCACGTAAATTTTTTCCCTCAAGTAGAGGTCTTTTTCTAGAAAACAAAAAATCCCTTGATCTGTAGATATCTTCTGTCAGTTAAGTTGTTTATAAGGAAAGAATGAACTTATCATTACTTACGATAAAAGACAAATTTTGGTGTTTGACAAAACATAATAATGAAATCATCATAATTCAGATAAGGTATGAAGACATGCTCTCTAGGTGATTGTTTTCAAAAGAGGTGTCGTATTGTGTGAACATTAGAGAAAGAAAAATGAATAAATTATAGGTCCTAAAAGATCAAAGAGCATATAAATAAGAAAAATTTATTGTGAGATTAAAAAAATTTCTTAGTTACAAGTTTTGTTGCAATAACAACAACTGTTATTAATAAATAATATCGGTATAGTGAGATTTGAGAAGTCATCTAATAAGTAGAGCAAAGTATAGATAGAAAATCAAATATCATAAGTTTTGTTTCGGATCAATATCAGGTGACAACGTGAGTCCTAAAGTAGTATGAACGTTGAAATAATTGAAAATATGAGTTTGATTGACCACCCATTTACTTTGATCTTAAATATTAGAAAATATTGGGATATCATTTATGATAAGAGTCATCTAGCTATTATATAGACCGTATAACTTTATTTGGGATCCTAAATGAACTTATTAATTAGAGAATTTATATTTAAGGGTAGAAGTAATAAGACATTAAGATTGAAGACACCAGTGATCTACCTTGCAACCAAGAGTCTTAGCGAGAAGTTATATTATTGCCATTTGATATGTTCTAAGATAGTTTATCTTTGAAGAGAAGAGCTTAATTAATAAAGCTTGGGAGTAGTTTTGTTTTTCCAAAATGAGCAATGGCATCGTTTGCACAACAAAAGAAAGATGGGGTTCCTAAAAAATCTCTAAATAAGGGCATAATTGAAGCCATGAGAGATGGCGATGATACAAGTGAAGCCTACTCCACCACAGGCTTTACGTTTGTATGTATGTTCTATCTCAAGAGATAAAGTGAATCTTATGAGAGGTTTTAGAACATATTGGTCATAATAAAGCAAATTTTGAAGCATGTGTAAGGCTCTGATCCAACATGGGAAGTAGTTCTAAATGAAAATTTTAATAAATTAAAATTTTCCAATTAAAGATAAATCTTTAGCCCTCTAAACATTAATTTAGGTAATAACTATATGAAAAATGGGTTGGAATTCTAAAGAGGATTTTTGAGGAAATAGTAAGTTCAAGTTATTTTGAGGTTGGTGAGATTATAAGCATGTATTTTGCCAAACATTAAAATGCCATGAACATATACAAGATTAGAGTTTTATTTTATTTTATTTTATTTTATTTTATTTTATTTATTTAAGTGTAACGCCCTCAAAGGGGGATCTTATTCTTCTATTGTCAAGCAAATTAGACAAATGGCATGATTAAGTGAAAGAGATCGGAGAGAGGTTTGTGTAATGTTTAAGACTAGATAACGAATTTAAATGTACTTCACGTGCACCATTAATGCATATAGAATAAAGTGACTTAACTACATGCCTTTATCCAATCTATAAAAAACAAAGAAAAACTTTTATATGCCATATTTTAAGACAAAATATTCAATCAATATTGTTCAAGGCTTAAAACTAAAAGTTATGTGAACTAGAAAAATTATATTAAAAAAATATTTTTATATTTTTTAAAAAATTTAAGAGTTTGAGGCCAATATTAAAATGGATGAAAAAACTTAGCTATAATTGTTTAGAAAAAAAATCATGAAAAGAATTGAATATTTGACTATTGGATGCAAGAAACAAAATAACTTAACACAACCTTACATGAAAAAAATGCTAAAGTTACAAAATATAATGTAGGCAAAAAATAATTCATAATATATTGAATAAAATAAATAATAATGTCTGCAAGATAATGAGTTCTAACGTACTTTATGATTTATGTATTGTTATTCTTCAAAAATAAACAAAAAATGACTCAAATCTCACAAGAAAAATAAATTAAAGCGTGTTAGTGAATATTTGTTGGTCAACCTCTTTGCACATTTGAGCAAGCACAAGGAATGATAAGAGGAAATTTGGGGAATACATTAACATCCATGATTTATGCATTAAAAGAGAAAAAGTTTCTAAAAATAGAAAAAAATATATAGTAAACAATAATTGACATAGAAGAAATAGAACCATCCACATAATAGGTACATTTGGGGCGGTGGTATGGTGCCACACTGTAGTTTTTTACTTTTAGCAAATCTGTATTTTGTTGCGTTCTAAAAAAACTGCAGTTGAAAAATGTGAATCCTACCATACATCACTACCCATGGTGGCTGTCAGAAAACTGAGGTCTGTCTTTGGAACAGCAACTTCTTTTTCAGCAGCTTCACAACTACTCTTCAAACAGCTACAGTTGCCCTAAAAAGACCCTAAATAGAATCATTATTATCCAAACTGTTTATTAATAAAGAACGTGCAGAACATTATGTAAAAAAAGAAACTCATTTCAAACCCTAAATGGCTAAACCATAATTCTAATTATCAATTGTAGCCATAGCTAAAACCTTTTCAACATACATTTATCTGATATATGGAGTACAGCAGTGTGAAAACAAAAGAGAAATAAAAAAGAAAAGAAAAAAAAAACTTTAAATTTTTTTTGTAGAATATTTATGGATCCATCCACTAAAGTGATAATATGATAAATATTTTTTTAAAAGAACTCTCATATTGTTTAGAAGAATCGATGGAAGCTATATACACATATTTTAGAGAGAATTATTTGATTATTTTGGGGCATTTACCAACATGCCACAAAATTTTTATCTATTTACACATCTAACATCTAAACTTGCACATTTACGTGCATAAAACTCAAATCTTTAACATTGCATAAATATACTAAAATTATTAGCTTTTTAAAAGTGGATGCATGTTTTCTATGCATAGTTTCTAACACCAGAGTATTTTAAATGTATATATATGATGTATCTCAGAATGCATGTAGATTTACACCACTTAGGATAGATTTGGGACGATAGAGAGAAGTAGAGAATGAGTAAGTCTCGAATAAGATATAAAAGAGGCTAATAAAAGGAAAAAGACTTACATGGACTATAATATGGCATTATATCCTTTAATGTAACCCATTAGGTCATTGAGATATAAGATTGAATGATGAGAACTCATTTACCTTTCCGAACAAAGGGTAAGTGAGTATATTGTCAAATTAAGGTGAGCTAATAGATTTGTAGTGTTGCTAATGCGTACTTCTTTCTGAATATATTCAATATATTCCCCAATTTATCCTATTTTTAATAGAAGTCAGATCATAGCTGATATATATTTATAGCTTGCTAATACGACATGGTGTGTTTTCATCACTGTTTAAAGCTATAGATAAGCATATTATGTGATTGTGCATGTGAAATTTGTTTCGACAAGTGTGAGGTTACTCAACCTTCTAAGGGTGCCAAACGATTGAGCTTTCCATAGCCATATCCAAGTAAAAATTCTTAATTTTGAGTTCAATTAAGCAGACTCATCAAGTTTCACTAAACAAGATTATTTTACTCAATTATGGAGCCAAGAAAGTAGAGCCACCAAAGCATGATTACTTGCTAAACTCGCTTATGAAACTCAATCTTTAAAGCTGACTTTTATAAATCTTTCATCCCACTTAGGATAACTATTTACCAGGTGAAGTTAACCAGCGACTTTACTAGAGTACACTATTTATTTGAAAAACACTAATACATTCAAGCATGTTATATATTTACTAATTATTTTTAAATATAGTCTTTACTATAAATTAAATGTTTATTCTTATATGTAAATAGTGTTATACTACATAAAATCTTTGGCATGTGACTTGTCCCTTTGACAATAAAAATTATCTTAAAGCAATTATACTCTCTCCCTCTCTCTCACTCTCTCACTCATTCTCTTATTGCTTCCTTATTCTTATCAATAAAATTTTGATGGAATTAGATTCAATATGAAAATAAAATAAATTCACACTTAAAATTGAAGATTACTATGTCACAACACTATAAAAATATTCACAATATAAAAATCATAGATCCCATTAAGTAAGAAATGATTGTGATAACTAGAACTAAATGATATCTCCCAAATTTTGGAGTATAAAAATATCAAAATAAAGATGGCCCTCATAATGACACCTTGAAAATGATTAGACATGCAAAGAAGATAAACAAAATAATCAATGTAAGGATGATAAAATGTTGAGTAGGGGATCTAAAGCCTAAATAAAAAGACAAACCCAAGAATAATAGGAATGAGCTCTTGTGACTTGGCACTGAATAATTGTTACTTTGTACTTGATAGTCTGTGGTCATCAGCTTAAAATATTAGCTAAATTTAATATTTTGATTCATTGGTCATGAAGTTAAATAAAAGCTAAACACAAATAAAAAAAATAAACTAAATTATCATTAATTTATTATTTTCTTTTTTTGGTAAATTATGAAGATAATTTTTTGTTAACCCATCTAAAATTTTTAAATTTAAATCATTTGAAATGTGAGCGTGTCGGTACATACAAATAACATAAATATATGAGCCTAAAAATTGAGCCACATAATTTTAATTTATAATTTATAATTTGTTTAATTAATAAATGAGAAGAACTAAGCAAATAGGAGCAATTTGCCTTACTAATAACTTTTTAATAATAACAATACAAAAACCGTACAGGATAATAAAGTAATAGAAGATTTACGTAAATACCACTCAATTCTTAAAATAATAAAACTAGGTTTTTTCTCTCGGCTTGGCTTTCCCCGCGACGCGATTTGGGCGCGTCCGATTCCGCGAGGAGAGGAAGCGGCTTTACGAGTTACTGTAGCTATATCCAGTTCGACATATCGAGATCTTTTTAATCCCTCCAATCCGTGATCTCTCTCGTACTAACAATTCCGCGGAATCTAACGCCGGAGCTCGGCCACCGTCTCCCGCCATAAAAGATCGAGTTTTTCGTTCTCCGCGCGGATCTGATCTGATTCTGTCGGGCATGATGCGAATGCAGACGAAGTCACCGCCGGTGGTGGTGTTTGAGTCTACGAAAGATTCGCAGGCAGTGATTATGGAGGACGAGCCGGCGAAGTGGGAGGTTCGGCCGTGCGGAATGCTCGTGCAGAAACGGAGCACAGAAGATGGACGAGCCGCTGTACCGGTACCTGCCATTCGCCTGCGGGTTAAGCACGGCTCCAACTATCATGAGGTCTACATTAACTCACAGGCCAACTTCGGTAATTGCTTGTATTTTGTTTTCCGTTCACTGGGATTGAAATTTTTGGATTTTCTGTGTTTTTTCTTAATGGAGCTCACGGGTTTAATTTGGTTTGGTTTCGAGGAGCAGGGGAGTTGAGAAAGGTGCTTGCAGAGAGAACGGGGCTGCATCCTCAGGACCAGAAGATATTTTTCAAGGACAAGGAGCGTGACTCAGCAGCTTTTCTCGATATGTCGGGGGTGAAAGACCGGTCGAAGCTCGTCGTCGTGGAGGACCCGGCGGCGAAGGCGAAGCGGGTGCTCGAAATGCGCCGCGCTGCGAAGTTAGAGAAGGCCGTCAAATCCATTTCTCAGATCAGTCTCGAGGTGGACAAGTTTGCTTCCCAGGTTCGTCATTTCGTCGAATACCTTATGTTCTTTCTCTTATCATCCCAATTAGGTTCATCCTTGATATCTGTTTACAGGTGTCGGCACTGGAAGGTGTGGTTTTGAAAGGAGGGAAAGTGGCGGATAACGAATTTCTGAGACTCACCGAGCTGTTGATGAACGAGCTGCTCAAATTGGAAGGGATTGTAGCCGACGGCGATGCCCAGTTACAGAGAAGAATACAGGTATCAATTCAAAATCCTTTCTTTGGACGATTTCTTTAACGTTTATTCTATTGTTCATATTCAGTAACTCTTTGGTGCTTTCTGGTTCCTCTTAGGTTAAGAGAGTTCAGAAATACGTTGAAACGCTGGACAGGCTCAAGCTTAAGAACGCGGTGCCCAAATCTTCTTCCCTGCCACCTCAGAAGGCTCAGCAGAAAGCACCGCCGTCATCCCCAAAGACAAAATCGGTAATCGTAACAACAAAGTGGGAAACTTTCGACTCCCTCTTCTCTCCCCTCGCCTCTCCATCTTCGTTAACCACCACCACCTCTGCTGCGCCTACCCCAAAATTTGACTGGGAGCTATTCTGATTGCGTGATACATTATACTTGAGTTGAAATTTGCATGGGGTGCTTTGCACCGGCCGGCGGCCAGCCATGGTTTCAGGTGTGTTGAACACAGGTGTTCGTGTTTTGGCCATCGCTCATGATTGCGCTTGTTTGATTTCTTCTTCGTTCTTCATTCTTCGTTTTAGATCTCATCAAATTTTCCTTTTTTTTTCTTCCTTCTCTTCCAGCCATTGCTAAAACCAGTGCTTTTATTCTTTTACATACATGAAGATCTTGGGATGGACCCAAGGCTATGTAATAATAATAAATTGTGTTTAAATATAATGATTCACTAGTGGCACTAAATATTCATTCTTTCTTTGTCTTATGATTGGAATTCTATCTTATCTTAGTTGTTTTTCTAGTTAAGGTAGTAGTTATACTAAATTGGGTTTGGTATGCAAACCACTTTTGTAGACTCCAAATTTACCAAACTACCAGAATTGAAGCCATGTGGAGTGGAAGGCAAGTTTGGACTAACTTTAGCTTTACAGATGTGTTTATACTTTGCTTCTTATTCTTCCATTTGGGGTGGGTGGAAACTAGGGTTTTGGAATGTGAGCTCAATCCCAATGGACCTCTTGGCTTCAACTTAGTTCATTATACACAAGAAAAGTTGTGTTCTTAGAGGAAAATTTTCTACTTTTATTTGGATTTGAAATGAAAATTCACTTTCTGGGTATCATTATGAGATTAAAAAATTTTCTATATTGTTTATCTTAATATGAGTGGAGAATATTATTGTTAAATAGGGATGTTGGCTTGAAGTCCAGTAAGGGATGAGCTGTTTGTTTCATAAGCTTACTTAAGTTTCTTCTCAAAGCCAATTTGAAGCTGAAATAGTTGGTGGCCTGGCTGGCTGTTGGCCTTCAGTCGCTTTCATTATTGATCTGTGCTGCATCTGTTACAGACTAGATGGTTTATCTTTTGGCTTAGAAAGACTGGAATCGTGTAGGTGTAGGGTTTCTTATTTGAAGCTTGGATTTTCTTTTTGTGTGTATGTATATATAACTACGACAGAATTTAATAATTATTTTTTTTCATTATTTACATTTATTAACATTTAATATTGAGGAATGTATAGTTCCCTTATTTAAATGAAATAATTTGTTTTTGGTGATTGGAATTGACTTTAAAGGAAATCAATTTCTACTGGCTGCCGCCCTTATAGATTGGTTGACCTGAGGTCAATGGATCTCTATGGCTGGAATCTGACATTGCTTGCTGTGACGTCTATTATTGTGTTGTCATGGTAAAAGATTATTTCTCCACGTTATAAATTGGAAGAGTACATTTAACTATTTCTCGGTCAACATTTAATTTAAGAAATAAAGAAAAGTCAAGTGTTGAACCAAGATTGTATGTGAATCACTCTCAAGAAATGCAGGGTAAATGAGGAGACAGAAAGATGAAGAGTAGTAAACAATATTTTTTCTTCATTAAAAGTTTCCCTATTTATAGAAGATGTTGTATAGTCGTGACAATACGTTTACTCTTATTTGGAGAGGGTGTGTACTTGGGTATTTTTGATATTTTACAAAAGATGAGTTGCCATTTGGCTCTACTGATAAAACTTCATTGACTTGGCTCGACTGGGTCAGCTTGGTTGGTAGGGTTCTGTTAGCTGATCCAACTTGGTTGACTATCTTCAATATCTGGTATGAAGTTTTCGGGTCTTTGTTTAATGGTATGAAGTTTTCGGGCTTTGTTTAATGGCTTTCCTGGAATCAATAGTTTAGACGCTCTCTTGTCTTGTTTCCTGTCGAATGACTTAAGCTTGAATTGTTCGATGGCCTTCTTGTCCGCTTTTTAGCTCGGTATTGATTAGTCTGATTTGGTGGGTCTCACCCTCTCTTTGCAGTGGATTTACATCCATCATATTTTTTTCTTTTGAACGGCAAGATCTCTGTAAGGTCAATACAACCATTTTTTTCTTATCTACACTAAATTTTGACCTATAAATTATGAAAGTTAAAAACTCTCCTTAGCTTTTAACTAGTAAATCTTATATAACAATATATCAATATTATTTTTGCCTTTTTAGAGAAATATTTTGATCATATAATGTGTCCTATATAGCAATGTGTGTATAAAATAAAGTTGTTCACAAAATCAATTTTCTATTTCTATTCATCAGATTTGAATCAAAATATAAAAATTCATGCCAATTTTAAAATGTTGATACTGTTTTTTTGTATATCAAGATTTTATTTTAAGATTTCATTCGGATTATTTTACGTGGTCCGATACAATGTCAAAGCTTTGTGCATTTACGAACGTGATACATACCACCTAATTCCTTGTATCTACACATCTAACTCCTATATTTTTATTATTTTTGCATTTATACTGCTCAAATTTTTAGTATCACATAAAAAATATCATCATTTTTAATTTTAAAAAATGAAATACATATTTTAGTGGTATTTGTGTAAAAATTAAATTTTGGGTGTTAGATACATATATAAATGCTCATAAATTGAGTGATATGTATGTAAATCTTTCTTTTTTTTGTGTAAAATTTTTAGGATAGTGTTCGATCCTAAATTAAACTTGGTGAACACCCCCCAAGAGTTTAGGATTTAGTAAATGAAGGAAGAAAGAAAGTATAGTAAGTCAGGAGTTTCCGGTAAACAGTCGGTGAAAAGTTATTTTATTTGTATTTTTGACTCATATTTATAGAGGTGAATTTTCTTCACTTACAAAAAGGAGGGAGTAGTTACGGAAACCGCTCTTAATACAATTGACTTGCTTAAATTCGGCCGACTGAGGTGACGGGCTGAGTGGTAGTCACGCCATGGGTTGGTCGGCCAAGGAGCCCGGTTGAGTGTCAATCTCGTAAGCCGTGGTAAAGGCAGATTGTCCATTTAGCCTTGATCAAGTATTCTCGCCTATGCCCCGGTCGGTCGGGACTGTTGGCATGATCTGTCGTTTGAATTTCTCACCATAGTGTATCGATCATTCATTGACCACGTGATTGACAGTAGGGTGGTAGGATGCTTTGATTGTTTGGCTTTTGTCTAGGCCTTTCAAATGCTTTGATGTTTGTGCCCACAGTTATAGCGTATACGTATAAATATTTATTTTTATTATTTTAAATTTATAATGTCCATTAAATATTCGAACTCAACATCTTAATTTTTCTTATATGCATTCAAATACTTAAAATATCATATTTGTTGATAAATTTGTTTATTATATTTTTTTCGTACCATCTGCCCAAAAAAATTTAGGATTATTACATATAGATGACCACAAACATTAATATTTATAAATCTAGCACCCCAGGTGATTTTTTTGAAATCGATGCATTTATAAATGTTTTGATCAAAGCATTGATAATTTGATAAAATTAAAAAATATGGGTTGGGACCTTATCATGAAATTTGATATTTTAGAAAAATTTAAAAATGATTGAAAAAGAGTGCTTCATTTGTAAATAGAAATTAGTTTGTAATTACCTCAATTTTTTTTTAATTAAATGAAAATTTAACTCTAAGTGTCCTCTAAACCGTCGGCTTTGTTAAAGGTATCCATCTATTTTATGAAATGTGAGAAACGTTTTTGCAATAAAATCTTGATTTAATCATTGGAACTAAGCCAGCTTCCATAGTACGCTTTCTTGTGATTACAATTATTATTTTTTTTGGCTGGCTGAATTAGTCACGTGATTTTTGTAGCAGGAATTCCTTGCTGATTCCAAAATGGCATCTATGTTAATGTAAATAGTATTTATAAAATCAGCTCATGCGTCATGGCTGCTAATTATTTATGCTGTTGACCCTTTAATGATGGGTGATCAAATTCTTATTAACAAATAACATGCATTTATTATGTTTGGAGCGGTCGTCACGCGGGACTGTAGTACTGCACCGCACTTTGTGATGTTTGGCTCTTGCTTTTTTGAATAATTGCGGTGAAAAGTTGTATCTTGCAACCTGATCTATAACTAAGTGTCGTGATTGTCAGAATTCTACAGTTTAAATTGTAATTACAATCATAATATTTTGAACAATAATTTACTCTTCAATAACTTCTGCAGCTGTCCAAAATAGACCCTAAGAAAGCTTAATTAGATTTTTATTCAGAATTTTTGTGAGAAGTTGAAATCAGCATTGTAACAGTATTTTGAAGAACAATCTATTCTTCAACAGCTTCTGCAGCTATCCCAAAGATACCTTAGAAATGCTTAATTAGATTTATATTCATAATTTCAGTGAAAAGTTGAAATCACGATTGTAAAATTTATTGTTTTAAAAATAATTTTTGAGTAAAAGTACTATAAAATTCGCTAATATTTTCATTTTAATCGGAGGTATCTTTAAATCACTTTGTTGAATCCAAATATCTTTTGTGGATCACATCCAAGGTATAGAGCGTTGATCATGAGAGAGAGAGAGTGTGTGTGAGTGCACAATAACAAGAGTTTGTATAGAATAAATTTAATAGTCTTTTATCGGAGAAATGATCCCCTATTTATAGGTTTCAGAGGTATCTAATAAAATTACATATTTATCCATATTCTAATTGGGACGTAACTAGTCATTATTACACCTTTTCATGTTTGTAACAAACTCTAAGAATCTTTCATATTCATAACTGATATTGACACCGTTTCATATTCATGACTTGAAGAGCAGCATTTAATGATCCATTAATCTTGTCAAATTCTTTGTTCGGTTGACATACATTCGGCTTGCTGAAAGGTCATTGGTCGGTATTCTCAATGGAATCCTGAGGAGACCCTCGTATAGTTAGTGTGCACTTATTTGTCAAGCAGAGTGTGAATTACTGTAATCTAGCAAATCTTCTTAGACAATGGGCCTTCTCAGAGGACCATAAATGTTTTTAATGAGGTGCCCTTTGGTTATCATTATGAAAAGCTCTGGAATCATCTGAGGGAGCTGGCCATGAATAACTCTCCCTCGTATTAGGTGTCTTCTATTAATTCATTCGGTTGTGTTTCCGTTAGGTCAGCTCAAAATTCCAATTTGAGAAAAAAATGCTTGGTGTTTACGTCTTTTGGCTCTCCCGATACACCTTTATTTGGTGTTCATAAGCGAAAATCGTTAAATTTTCTTGAGATTTGCACGGTCATATTTTGACGGAAACTTATATTCTATAAAACAATAATTGAAAACATTTTCCCATTGTTATTAGGGAAAAAATTATGTCATGATATTTTGATATAAATTTTATGAAGATGTGCCTAAATATTTTTCAAATTGTTTTAAAATTAGTGCATATTTTCTCTTCATATCTAATTGTCTAGAGAGAATGTTCTGGCATGAATCTCGAGGAGATTTAACGATATAGATAAGATGGGCTCTGTTAAAAGCTCGCTAGTAGGAGACTCGGACGCCCATGCATTCGATCGGAAGCATCGAGATCGAAATTAACCAAGGCAACCAAATGGCTCAAACCTAAGTTGCTCGACCGGTCGTGAAATACATGGGAATCCAGGACATCTCGGTAACCGAACCAACCGAAAGGGAAATGCTAATCCCTCGAGTTTTACATTTCCCTATGAAGTATTTAAAAGCCTCCCCGAACATAAAGAATTAGTAACACAAATCTAAATCTTCTCCCAAGATCTTTTTGTGTAAAGACTACTTATGAGATTACATTGATTCACCCTCTGCTTGATAGTCTACCGGCCAGTCGACGGAATCTCCATTTCAGGGATCGACAGTCGGACTTGATCAACCAATCAACTTCACTTGGTTGATCGAGTCAACCTTGTCGATCTTTTGTCAGAAAGAGTCCAGAAAACCAACAACATCAAACCTAGCCTATCGATAGTCTTACCAGACCAGGCCGACTAACGGACCACTCTAGCTTAGCCGACTGATAACGCTTGTCCAAAGTTTTATTAGTATAACCAATTGAACTGGGCCCATATATACAAAATACTTGTAATAACTTGTTGGCCCTCATTAAGTAGGGGTACATACTTAAAAATCACTCATTGTACCCCTTTCATCCATAAACAGGGGATTCTTCTATGAATAAAGAGTTACTCACTTCCTCTAAATTAGTGTTCATTTATCTCTATTTATCTCTATTTATCTCTCTCTGGTTTTAGACTCTATTTCATGAGAGTGATTCACAGATAAATCAAAATTCAACTGCAATATTAATTTTAAAACAAATTCATCAGTTTTGAAATCCATTTTGTTATGCATTTTTAGAGAGATATACTTCCTTCAAAACGGTCTGCAGAAATGGCACATTTATGCCTTGGTTTAGCGAATATTTTTATCAAAAAAAAAAAATGGTGTCAGATCTTTGACTAGATTGCTCAAGATGGCCATCAATTTTGGATTTGCTTTCAAATGGGTGTAATAAAATTCACATTTGAATTACTTTTATCTCAATCTTAACTTGAATTTATGAGTTCTTAAGAATTGTAATGTGAGTGAGTCTGAAAATTTTGAAATTAATTTAAAATTAGAGTTACAGATAATGGGAGAATTTGTTTTGCATTCATGTCAAATTAAACTCAATCATTTTAGGCGCATTTTTGAATAGAAAATGTATAAGCTGAAAGGGTAAGGGTTTTTTACTTGCCCTTTCAAGGCAAAAAATACTTCCCATTTTTTAATAAAAATGTACAAGTAACTTTAATTTCCTTGAAAAGTTAGTGCTTTTTTTTCTTTGAAAATAAGGAAAAATAGAACCATTGTATTGTATTTGGCATATATTATTATATTATATGTGAGGCACATTATTACACTAATTTTGGAGTGCATTGTTACGCTGACTTTAGAGTGCCTCATTGCACAGTGCATTAGAAGACGTACAACTCCGTCAGGCGCTTCACTATTTTGTAATGTACATTGGGATTTTGCAACCTGTGTTGTGACTCTACAAGAGATTTCACAACAAGGAGCAAGTTGTGGACGATCTTGGTTGACCACAATCAGCAAGCATAGGTTCAGGACGGTGTTCGACGGTTGCAAGAGCGTCTGGCGTTCACTGGACCTTTGGTCTCCTTTGAGCTCCGATCTTCCTTTGGTTCAAGGTCTAGGCCCTACCTCAAGTGGAGGTTGGGCTCTATTCATAAAGTATAAGTAAGACCTCCCTGCAAATAAGAAATAAATTCAGACAACTCAATTGCATGCTCGGGAGAGGATCTCTCGTTTAGACAAAATTTGGTGGACATTTGATGTCTTAACGATATTATAATTGAGTGATCTTAGACTCGTTATATTTGTCTCGTCAAGACACTCTATTTGACTATAAGCTTGTCATATTTGAAATTTGTTTGACTTTTCAATTAGTACCAGAAGCTTCCATAAATGGTTTAATGGCTTGATATAGACTTAATTTGACTCGAATTAAAACCAACTTTGGTATCTTCAGGTCTTTCCCGTAAAGTCTTTCAGTCTTTTAGATCTTTAAACTCTATTCAACTTCATGTCTTTATTGCCATCTTAAGAAAAGCAATACACTTTATGATTCTGAGAGCAGTATTCTATTATTTTTGCCAATATCTAAAAAAAAAAAAAAAACTCGATTGGAAGACCCAAATTATTTCCTTATATTTTATTTAGTATTTAGGTGAATTATTAACTTTTAAATTAAGTGATTTTAAGCTATTTAAATTAGTTGTATTAAGACGCGTGCATAATTTATATATTATTTGACCAATCAATCACTAAAATTTTTAATAACACTTCAATTTGCCCAATGGAATGTGGATCGGACCACTTTAGTATCGCTAGATTTATTTTATTGAGACTTCAAATAAACCATATAAGTTTTGTAATATCGAAATTTAGATAGTTTTTAATTTAATTTCTAAGCTTTTATTACTTTTAAAATTGAATCAAGTTATATGTTTTAATTGCTGCATTCTGTGATGATTTATGAAAGCTAATACAATTATTTGTTTATTTTATGCATATGAGGAACATAAATTTCAAATTGAGTAGCATTACTTCCTATGAGGCTCATGAGGCTCATGTATTGGAGAGCAATTTTAATTAATTTATAAAAATATTATATTAATAAATATTAATTCTAGTTAAAACTAAAAAAAAATGTTTTAACTACGCTCATTAAAAACTCATTCACCTAAGTTGGACTTAGCTTGGTCATATCATAAATTGTTTGGCTCAAATTCAAGTCAAGCTTTACATATATATTTATATTTGACTTGTTTAATTGTTTTAAATAATTTCATTTTTTTTTAGTTTTTTGTATTTTGATGAGCAAATATCTAAACAAAATTTTTTACTTTTTTATTTTTATTTAAAATTATTAATAAATAATTTAATAAATTTAAATAAATAAGAAAATGATTAAATTTGAATTAGTTTTTAATTAATTTCGACCAATTAAATAAAATAGTCTTAAGTTGTAAATAAATTTTCTTATATTAACTAATATAAAAAATATTCAAAATTATTTCCGTGAAATTAAAAAGTAAGGAATTGAACAACACTCGTATGCATGCATATATAATACATATATATATATATATATATATATATATATATATATATATATATATATATATATATATATATATATATATAACCAATACCAACACTTTTATATATATTTATATGCACAATACTCAAATTTTTAATATCTTATAAAAAATATCACTTCTATTAACTTTTTAAAAATAAAATGTAAATTTTTATGCATAAATCTATGACACCATTATATAGAAGTCTAGATGTTAGAGATATAAATGTGTAAGAATTGCGTGAGGAAAGTATGTAATTTTTTCTTATTTATTTTTTTTTATTTTTTGTAAAAATTACTTTATTTGTTGGTTTATTACTGCTTCTGTTATTTATTTATTAAAATAAATCAAATTATTTTTCAAAGTCCTTAAATATTTAAATCAGTTTTCCTTTTCTTAAACACGTGTAAATCAGTTTCTCTTGCTAAAGATTTGATGTAGGTGTTCTTATTATTTATCTCGTAATTATTTATTTTATTTATTATTTTATTAAAAAAATTTAATTAATTTAAATAAACAGACTTGGACACAAAAAACAAAGCTCAAATTTGAGCTAAATTTGATTAATTAATCAAATTTAAATTTCAAATAGAAGATGTACTCCACTCTGTTACACCTTTATTACAAAAGTTCATGCATCATATGCTATTGCCTCTTACTCCATTACTAATAAAATAATAAAAACTAAGATAAATAATAACTTAAGCATTAAGCAATCTTGACGTATTTTACAAAAAGTCTGCTTGAAGCTGAAATTTTATAAACATACCCCTGAAGAGTCCCAACAGTTGTCCGTAGTCAACTCGGTCTCTAACACTAGAAAAGCTGATTTTGACGTGATCAACATAAATTGTAGCCCCTTTTTTTATTACATTAAAGTAAGAGAAATATTTGGAGTAAAGTGTCAAAGTAGGCCCGATCATTTACCATAGTAACTCTTTAAGCCCAGAGTTTATATAAGTATCAAAATAATCCTAGATTCTTTAAATGGAGTATGAAATAATCCTCTTGAAGGGCCATTAGAGTTAGGGGTGTAAATGGTTTGAGCCGGCTCGAGCTTGGCTCGTTAATAAGCTCACAAGCCGAGCTTGTCAGGCCACGAGTTTGTGCTTTGAGCTTGTTTATTAAATGAGCTCGAACTCATCCCAGCTCGACTTGTTGGCTCGTGAGCTGACTGTATAGCTTATCACTAGTCATTTTGATACATTTTTAAGTGAGCTGCCTCAGTGTCCTCCTCCTTATCCGGTTACAAGTATCTATTCTTGTGAACTTTTGTAAAAAAAAGAATTTTTAGTCCAACCAAGTTCGAGCTCACTATTAGGAAGAAAAATAGAGCTCGAATCGACTCATTTACACCTCTAATTAAAGCTCAATTTTAAAATAATCAGAAACTATTTTGACATTTCTATAAACTCAAGAGTACAACAACCTCATCTAAATAGTTAGAGATTATTTTTACACTTTGATCGAAATATTAATATTTATCTTAAATGATGAAAACATTTCAATGTGAACGAATTTAAAAAAAAAAAAAAAAGCTGTAATGATATAGATTTTTAGTAATATTTGAGATATTTTTTTTACATAACATGGACAAGGAAGAAGATAGCCCATCAACCTGAAAAGAAGACCACTTGTTTGTACTGTGGTCCTTCAGCGAAAGCAGAAGGCTTTTAATTTGGGGTCCCATTTTCTAATGAGCTGTGACCACATATTTTATTTTTCTGAAACTCTCAAGAAAACACTTTATGGATCCTGCAAACTTTCTTATTTCAATAATTGAAAGGATGATAACAATAATTTCTCCTATTGATGCAATAGTTAGAAAAATAGCTATCTTTATATGAAACAAAAGCATATTTGAAAATAGGAAGATTTGCGTATATGCCCTCAATTCCTATGTTGTATACACAAATGCGGGACCACTCTACTAAGCTCACCTACTAAAGTAATTGGATTGCTCCGATCATCTAGATAGGTCGATTAAGGTCCACTCGCCGAAGTGCCTTAATCGGTAATCGGTCCACCCGTCGAAGTAGTCAGACCATCTCGATCATCCGAACAAATCTGATCCTGCCGGAAATAACATCCAATCAACCATCAATATATTTGTTAATTTTCAAGGCAACCCATTGCCCAAGACAAATGACAGCTACCACATCTCCGACATTGGATTGTGCAGCTCGGGAAGATCATGTCCTCATTAAAGTCATCCCATCAAAAATACAATAGGAGACTTGCCAAGGAAGAAGAAAACACTTTATTCAATATTTTTATTAAGAATTACCCCTCATGTATAAAAGGAAAAAAAAAAAAAAAAAAAGGGGAAAATGACTCTTTTGGGAGCCAACTCCCACTCACTCTCTCTCTCCCTTCTTTTGAAGAACGAGAGATATTTTTTAGGGCTTGGGAAAATAGTGAATATCCATCTCTCTCCTTCCCCATTACCTCCTATTTCTCTACTAATATTATAGCCACGTTAGATCTTTTACCAAATTGTGTGGTATCGTAAACTATATGAGTCCCTACGTTGTAAAAAGGATTCAACATATGTATTTAGTTATTTAATGGATGATGGGCTTTGCCTTCTAAAATTTATAATTGTGATATTTCTTTATGTGATTTGAAAGATATGGCTGATAATAATGTACAAAATAAAATTTACGTTTTGACATGCAAATACTTAGGTTTTGAGTGATATGTGTAAATGCCACTTTAAAATATTGCAAGCATCAATATAATTTTTCAGTTTAGTACAAAAAGGAGAAGACATAATGCGCTTGCACCAATTATTGACAATTGCCCTGCCAAAGAAAGATAAAAAGTATTGATTAATTATTGTGTCCAGTAGCTAAGTAAGAAAATTTTAATAGCAATGGCCCAAAATAGGCTTTTTTAAAAAAAAAAAAAATCAACCTTTTCAACCAAAATTAGGACGATAACGACGGTTTTAAATATTGTTTATATATAAAAAAATTATAATTTATATCATTTTATCTTTATATTCTTAAAATATTGATTAATTCTATCATTATCAATAACATTCAATATTTATTTCTCAATATAGGTGGATATGATATCATTAAACCTTCATATTTATTTCATAATTAATTTTCTATAATAATCATAATAAAAAAAATAAATCGGTCAATACTTTATCTAACAATTGATAAATTTAACACTATAACTCAAAATAAGAGAATATAATAGTTTTCTTTTAGTCTGAATTATTTATTTTGTTAGGCTTCTAATATTTTTAAGAAAAAAAAAATTAAATAAGAACGGAAATCCATAATATAAGTTTCTAATTGATTATCTAGAAATCTTAAATTTATTAAAGTAAAATCAATCAAATAAAAATGTGTCATTCTGATTAAGTTATGTTTATCGAATGCACTAAATGACTTAGTTGAATTCAAATATCTCAGCCATTGAAGTTACATATTAATGATTTTGTAGAATAATTCAATTTGAAAATGATGTAGAACTATTGTTTTCAACTATATGATGATAATGTCCAAATGCAACCCATTGATCATTTATATTAAAAAAACCTATTGATCATTTTAAAAGGGAATAATTATTTTCTGTTAATTACAAAATAAAGATTCTCTATTAATAAAATTTTCTCATTTGTGATGTTTTATATATTGAAGTATAAATTTCACATTTGAACTAAATATATAATATTAACAATATCTTGATCATTTCTCTATAATGCTTGTGATAGTTCAAATGTGATCTGATGAATATCTATTATTAAATGAAAGCTAAGGAAGAACTTATATTATTAAATGAAAGCCAAAAGTCCAATTAGAGTACTTAATTATGGGTTTAACATGACTTTTAATTAATTAGATATTAGAATTTGTTAATTAACTCATTCATGAATAATTAAACTTTATTATTAACATTACAAATTACTTTATTGTTTCAAGTAATATTGCGTCTGAATATAGTATGTTTGGACGGCAACATGGATCGCACTATCTTACTGTGCATCACAATCGTCCGGAGATCTAGAATATGAACGTAATATTTTCTCCGGATATTGAGACACTTAAATTATATTTTTGTTTTTTTTTTCAATGATCATTCTTTTCAAGATAAGTTCATGTTTATATGCGTAAACCGTGTTTGATTATGGAAAAAATATTACATCAGGACTCCGTAAGGACGAAGGCGAATGGCGGGGCCCCACTACCATACACTGTTATTGGTCATTGTATGGGATAGTGGGGCCCACTTGCCATGTGGCGCCCCACCATTCGCCTCTGCATGCATGCAGAGTCCTGATGCAATATTTTTCCTGATTATGAGTGTGTTGAAATTAGTTAATAGATGATCCTTAATTTATAGCTAAAAAAATTACATCAACAAGTCTGTCCATCATTTGTTAGCTACCGAATTAATTAATAATTACTGTTAGTGCTCTCTTAACAAATGATTTGTGTCCATCATTTATTGATTGAAATAAGCACCATATGATTGTATGTTATTAGCTTTTCTAAAGTCGCTTTAACTATACTATAATTACCTTACCACTATCAACTTGATATATATTAATCATGCTATTCCAAATTGTCAGCCACAAAATATTCTCTCTTAATTGTTGCTTTTTAAAAATAATTTAAAATTTTCTTATTTTGTTATCTCCCTACATTTTTATTCTCTTATTTGTCAATGTTTTTATTATTTTATTTTAATAAATATTTAATTTGAAATAAACTTCTGTCTTTTAAGATGAAAGCGAGAGATAACTCAAATTTATAGAATTGGGCTAAAGCTAAAATTTAATCTAAATGAATTAATAGAGCTGAAATTAAAAATAAGAGGAACCCAAATAGTACTCCACTAATTTACAAATTTAACATCTACCTCATCCATTGATGTCTTGCAAATAATCCTGAATCTTAGATATTCCCGAGACTTCACCATTGGGCAGTATATACTCGAATATTCATTGAGGCCAATAAAGCTTTAAAATCATCACAAAGCTTAGAATTTGGCCCAATAAAGAAAATATTGACTTGGAATAAAAAATAAACCTCAGATTTTCTTCCCTTAATCCTTACGGAAAGATGTTATATGGCTTTTTCTAATGAGAGAGCGACAGAACATATCGAACATGAATGATAGAGTTTTATATTTCTATTTGGGATAAAAAAAATTAATTATTATTTTTTTTCTTAAATATATTTAATTTCTGTGCTTTTAATGTGTTTTATTTTTTGATTGCTAAAATAAATGATTTTTTTTTTAATTTTTTTTTAAATACTCTGAATCGTTAAAATTTGACGAGTGCTTTTAAAAATAAATTATTTTTTTTCAACTTAATAGACATGATTAGTTTCAAATTAAAGCACAAGTAAAATCTAACAAAAAAAAATCTCAAATAACCCCTAAATTTGTGGCTAATCAATCAATATGAATTTCTGTTTGAATCATGTCAGCATGCATCTGATCAAGGCAACTCATCTAACTCGTCTGAAAAACTAACACAACAATGCTTATGTAGCAAACTCCATGATGAGTTCTCTTTGACAACTTGAATGACAGTGCAAGCTAGCCCGTGCAGTGTATTCGAACAAGAGAACAATATAAAGACGATAAAATATATATCTCTAGATAGTCCCATATTTCTTTTGAGTTTGATTATTTATTATATGTAGTCAGACCATTTATAAATAAGTGTAGCAATCTCACAGTATAGTCTTTTTTTCTCATTTTCTATATGTTTTGTAGGCTCTTCATCATTCTTAGCTCTTTCTGTGAAAGTCTGAATTTACAGACACTCAAGATTTAACATCTAGATGAACCACAGGTAATATACATGAGAAATTGAAATTAGCATAGTAGCCCCTCACTATCATAAATTTAGATAAACTTTTATAAAATTATTTATAGCAAGATGATTTAACTCATAAGTTCTTTTTTAATTTATATAAAATGAAAATTCATCCTTTTAAAATTGTGATATAGTTTTCATCTCTCCCTCTTAATTCTATGATATTTAGCATTCCACTCTACCCAAAAATAACGCCACAACCCACCCCCCACAATCTCCTACTTAACCCCCACAAGCCAAAAACCTCCCCCACCCACCTTCCCAAACCCCCCTTCACTTTCCCAAATGTCTATCTACTCCATCACCTCTCCCAAACACTGCGCCGCCAAACAAACCATCCCTCTCCACCGCCTCAAAACCCTCAACAAAAAGCTCCTTTTCACCATCTCCTCCCTCCTCCTCTCCCTCATCTTCCTCTCCCTCCTCTTCTTCCTAGTCCTCCACCCTTCCAAACCCCGCTTCCACCTCCACGACACCTCTCTCTACGACCTCACCCTCTCCTCCCCACCTCTCCCTCGTCTCCTCAACTCCACCATCCAAGCCACCATCGTCTCCAACAACCCCAACACCCACTCCTCTGTCTACTACGACCGCCTCCGCGCTTATGCCGTCTACAAGGGACAACCCATCACTGCTGAAGCCGAGCTGCCTCCTTTCTACCAAGGAAACGGCGACACCAACTTTCTCTCGGCTTCGCTTGTGGGCGCCGGCATGCCAGTGGCGACGGGGTTGGGGGATGAGGTTTTGAGGGATCGGATGAATGGGAAGATAGTTTTGAATGTTCGGTTGGATGGTGAGATGAGGTGGAAGGTGGGGAGTTGGGTGTCTAGGAGGAATAGGTTCGATGTTGACTGTGTGGCTGTGATTCGTTCTGGTGTTGCTGCTGCCGGCGGTGGCCTGATGGCGGGAGTGGTGGGGGAGGCGGAGGGGGCGGAGTGTTCTACTAATGTTTGATGATGGTTATGTGTGCTGTGAAGGGCCTTTTTTATGTATATATTATATAATATGCATTCGATACAGTGTGCTGTAACAGTTAATTTGGGGAATGATTTAAAAGAAGAATCATGGAGATATGCTATTGTTGGTATAGTTTCTTTATGTAAGATATTTTTATTGAATTATAATAAAATTTTGAGCCATTCACATGCATTGCACACAATTCTAATGTATTTACAATGTCTCGCATCTAAACTTTCATGCTGACACACATAGCATCAAATTTAGAAATCAGATCAGATGGGGCCAACCGGTTCAGCGAATCGGTGGCCAATTTGATCTGGATCATATAAAAAATCTCTGCGTTTGAACCAACCAGAATCAGACGAACTGCCCACCATTAGAATCACAAATCATCGCTGTGCGACCAATTCTGTGTGATCCTGAGGTGTTCATAGCGCTGCATCATGGTGTTGAGGTGTTCATCCTGCATAGACTCGTGCTGCATAGCTTACGACCTTAAGATCCTAGCCAACAGGATTCTTAACCATATTAGTTTGTTCTTATTATATATTTATCATTAGTATATCATTACTATATAAATTAGATGATATTTAATTAATATTTATATTTATTAGATCACTCAAACCTTCAGTGGACCAATAAAATTTGAACATTTCTATCTTCTTCTTCTTGCATAACACTCAAATATTTAATATCCTATAAAAATAGTATTATTATCATTGTAAAAAAAATTAGACGTGACATACAAATACATAAGAGTTGTGTACTATGTATCTAAATTTTTTTTATCAGGCTGCAAACGAATTATTTAGTCATCTAGTCAACTAAAATGCAATTTAAATTTGCAATTTAGCGGCACCTTGCAAATGTAAGGGTTCGTTTGGCGCCGCTGTAGAGCCGCTGCGCGGCCCCGCGCCTCCCTTTTCTGTCTTTTGGGGCGACGGTGTCGCCGCGGCAGGCCGCGATTTACCCCGAATGCGGAATGCTCCCTCTCTCCCGCGGCACAACATCCTCCTTAGCAGATCTTTTTTGTGCTAACCGAATTCTGTTTTATTTTGTTGAATTGTGCTCTTATGGCAATTCTATTTTGCTCATAAAATTATTATTTCGACTTGTGAGTGTATATAATTGTTATTATTATTATTTTATAGATGTTGAGGTTCCTATTGCATGTATTATATTGATTTACTTTTTCACAGTGCAACATTTTGGCACCCATCGAGTAGTATCAAAAATATATTTTGTCACAGTTCTGTATTAAACAGTTTTACCAAACTTGGGCAGAATGGTTATTTTTCCAGAAACAATCGCACTAAACAGATCAGTCGAACCTCATGACAGTTTACTGCAGGACAGCAGATACCAAGTGATGCGAGGTAACTTGGCCTTTTCGTTCGCTGGGCCTGGCCCATCTAGAAAATAATATAAATGCAGGACATTTACAGTCATAACACTTAACTCTCATACATTTACATCTCTATTTGAACTTTTAAATTTATATGAATCTCGTTCCTAAATGTCACAACAAAAATATATTATTATTAACTAAAAAAATAAAGTATATCTTTTTTCATATTAAACTTTCATCGTTAGATATGTAAATCTATAAATTGTGCGGTAGGAATGTAAATTTCCCAGAAATGTAGAATATGATAATATATACTATATAGTATTTTTATGACTTATTTTTTTTATTTTTTGGATAAATGTCTTAATTGCATATATAATACCTATATTAGTTATTTAAACTAGAAAATTCACGGCGGTAGAGTAGTAGATTATCTCTTAGTGTTGTATGAAAATTTAGCACACACACAGATGAAAGACAAACAAGTGGTGGCAACTCCAGAAGTAATTACATGGAAAACCCGTAAGGAAAAAACCACGGAGCCTGACCCAGTTGTGGAAATGCACTATTGATTAATTATTATAGAAATCCCTTGTCCCACAGACGGGAAAATAGTAACTATATTTTTCAGATTACAATGTTAACTGACGATGTCTAGTTGTTGGTGATCGGCGATAATTGGTGGTGATCGACGGTGACGGTCGATAGTAGCTGAAGACGATTGGTTGTTGTCGACGACGGTCGGCGGTGCTCGGTGGAGGCCGACGGTGGCTGGCGGTGATCGACGACGATCTGGATGATGCTGGACTTCAACTCCTTATAGCTTCCACTCTGAAGTTTCAAGTCTCCCTTTCATGTGAGGGGTAGAGTTCTATTTATAGTATTTTAGGTGTAATTAATGAATCAATTTTGATCAGACAGTCCAGAGTGCTTCCCTCAATCAGCCAATGTTTACGGGGCATTTGATGGTCTTAACAATGTCAGAATTGAGTGATTTTGGGCTCGTTGGATTTGTCTTGTTGAGACGTTCGATTCAAGTATATGTTTACTAGTGTCGACATTTTGTTTGGAAATCTTCCAAATGTAGTTTAATAACTTGATCTGAGCTTGATTTGACTCGGATCGGACTAGTTTTTATATCATCGGGTCTTTCTCATTTAGTCGGTCAGTTTGACTATGAGTTTGTTGAAATCGGAGCTCTAGATGAATTTTTATCAAGATTTGAATGTTTCTTGCTCAAAATATCGTTTTAGGTTCCGTGTCATGCCTCGAGATTCACGCCGGATGATGAAAATTTATTGGTGGCGTATCAAAAATAAATCATATTTGAATATTAATCAAGATGATTTCTAATTGATGGTGAATCTATCTATATTCGTGACCGTTTGTTTACCGTTTAACCCTATCCTTTCCCTTCTTTTCAGCCAAGAGAATCCATTGGGAATATCTACGGGTCTCATTAATAAAAAAAGTCTGTGGCGTCCATTCATTTATATGATTAATTAACAATACATTAAAATATAAATTGTTTTTTTGTTATATGTTAACTATATTTATATATATATATATATATATACATATTGTTTTCGCTAGAATCTTTCTTTTAATTCAACAAAATCATACTTCAAAAATGCCATTTGACTCGAGCGTCTGAAATTGTTCTTCAGCGAAATTAGCTGTGGCCAGCAAGAAGCTTGTTGATGTCAAAAATCCACGATTCATATAGTATTAAAGAAAGGAAAATAATAATAGCTTTCCTAAATTATTAGCGTTGAGGCCGACGGCTGATGAGTTTTAGGTACTGTCCATACATGTGGAGCATTTATTATATAAAGTTAATGTCTGTGAGAAATTGAGGATAGGAAGTTCTTAAGGTGTACATCTTGAGTACACCCAAATCGTACGTGCAAATGTAATACTTTGTCTATATATGTGATTTTTGCGATAATAATTTTTCTATCTTAAATTGTCATTAAGGTCTATTTATTATCTCAAATTTTTGAGACAACAAAGACAAGCGCAAGAATATATATAAATTACAATGGCTTTATTGTTGCAAAATTGAATCGCCGGTTGGTTATTTGCGACCATGACCAGTCATAAAACTCATTGCAAGGACAAACATAAAGCCACAATTTGATTGCCTTCTCAATTCATACAACATTTGAAATGAAAAATTGAATAAAATCATTTGACCTAAAAACATATCTACAACGGTTTAAGAGATATGAGTCAGCTCAAACTCAACTCATTAACAAGTTTGTTAGTCAATTTCATTGAGTTAAAAGCTCCGGCTTTGGACTATAATATGGCTTGTAAAATATATGAACTCAGGTTTGAGATTCACAAGACTTAAAAGTTCGTGAGCTCGCTCAATTCAGTCCATACGTGATTAAATACAATCTTGACAACCATAGTTGATAGGTTTAAATCCTCCACAATAACTCCAAATGTTGCGACTTCATCTTTTTATCGTATACAATCGTGTTGGTACTCCTATTGCAATATTGATGCTTTATCTTGCTATACATTGTTATAAATAGTGCCATTGAGCAAGCTCCTACAATATTGTCCTTCTCGTTATGTCCCTCAGTGAGCCCTCCTCACTCTATATTTTTTTAGCAAGCAAACTAGCTCAAGCTCAAGCTAATTTTCTTTTTTTTTTTTCCGAGTGAGTTGAGCTCAAGCTTGGCATAAAGGTCGGCTTGAGCTTGAGCTTGAGCTTGAGCCAACCATTAAGCACACAAGTGAGCTAAAATTTGCAATGACTTGGGCTCAACTCAACTTGTTTATAACCCTAATTAAGCAAAGATTTTACCCATTCAAAATAATTTTAACACATCAACTCATGCAATCAATTACCCACACATGAATTCAAAATAAATTAACTCAACATACAATAAAAATTATCAAAATAACACATCACTGAGCATTTGTAAAATGCTAATTATATTTAAGTGCTAAAAAAAGACTACTCAATAGTTCTAATAAATACTTTTATCAACAAAATTAGATTTAAAAAGTTAAATGAATTTACAAAATACACATCATCATTATCGTCGTCTTTTTTGCCATCATCATAATTAGCAATAACAACATCATTTTGAGTATCACATAGAGCACATTATTGCTATTACTTACTTAACATGCATCATACAATGTCCCCCATTTTTTTTTGTATTTGATTTCTTTGGTACTAGATCAATTTAAATTTCAACAAGATCGAGAGGTGTAATTTCATTTCCTCAAAATGACATCCAAAACTATATGAGACCTCAGTTAAATCTCTTGCTGCTATCATCCATTCGTTAGGGTTGATTTCATGTTAAGTAGCACCCTCAATGTTATATTTTGTAGTCATAGCCCCCTCAAATTTGTCCAACATAAATTTGAATAAATAGGATATATATTATTATTTCTTCTTTATTAATGTCAACATTAAAATTTTAATTTAATATTTATAGCAGTGGCACAGGATTAAGAGTCATTATGGTAAATAGATCCTTTCATCTTATGGGTTTTTGGAGTAGTTCAACTTTAGTTGGGGCTCTTTCTTATTATTATTTTTTATAATGCTTATGCCTTCATTAATCATTATGATAAGATATTTATTTTTTATACTTAAAAACAATTTCAAAACTTATGAAAATCCCAATAATTTAAAATAGATTACTGCAAATTAATGTCATTTTCTACTTAAAAATTTGTTATTTCCTATTTTAATTCAATTAAATAGAAAATATTTTTAAAAAAAATTCTAATGCTCTTTGATAATTTAATTACATCTTATAAGGATTTAGATAGTTATCTCATTTATTAAATGATTCAGAAAGATTTACTTAAACCAAAGTACTTTCCTTTAACCAACATGATCAAAATCCAGCCAAAATTTAATATTATGTATAACATCAATTGGGTCTAGTTCAGATCAATTTTGGGTTAAAATATTCATTTGATATTAAATTTGGGTCAATTGCAAATTACAGATTAATCTAGACCGAACCCAAAAATTAAATGGAGTAATATTCTAATTCGTAATTTGAACTAAAAGTTAATTAAATATACTTGAAATTGAATTATTTTTTAGTTGGCTTTGAGTTGGTTTATTGGGCTAGTTCTTTTCCTTACCCATAGCTTAGAGTCACCTTGCAATTCAAATTTTTTGTTAATTAGTATGGAAGATAAATAAATATTGACGAATAAATATGTAATCGGTCTCTCATCCAATAAATCCCCTCCTTCAATACTTCAAACAAAAATGAATACTAAGCAAAAAAAAAATATTTTTAAAATTTTGTTGAATCTTTTTAGGACATATATTTTTGTATTATCCGTGGAATTGTACAATCTTGGAGAGACCTTGAGAGAAGGATATATGAATTGAAAAGAAAGATGGAGATGGAATCTCTTGAGGTATTGTTAACCTCGTAGGGTTATGATAGGAATATGAAGAAATAAAGAAATGATATAGTGTATGTTGTATTGTGTTACAATTATAAGAAATATGTGGTTGAAAAATAATGGTCACAGGTGTTAGCTGATCCATTAATTTATAGGGACGATGATGAGTCCAAGTATTCTTTTTCATATAGACAACCTTCCTAAATCGATAAACAACTGTAGTGGCACACCTTGAGAAGCATAGATGAGCTTAGCAAAAGCCTTGGTGAGTTTATGCGAGCTCAGTAAAAGAATTTGACGAGCTCGAGTGAACTCGAAAAGGGAACTCGCCTGCTTAGCAGGCCTCTATGAGAAGTTGTTCTCGTGGTCACCACTTTGATTGATGCGGTATATGAATATAGTCAGTGCTAGCTCCCGATGCATGGTGAAAAAGAGGTCCCAATCTGATAAGCTCATGAGGTCCATATTGTAGATGTTCTCCCTTAATAGCTAAGAAAAATCATATTTTAGATGTACAAATATCAATTTATTCATGTAATATAATTGCCTACCATAAAGAAATAGACCTCCACTTCCATTGTAAAATTTAGAAATCTACCTCGAACTCTAATTAAATTACTAAAACACCATCATTGTCGTTAACTTCAACAACCAAAGGAGCTCTAAACATACTTAAACATAAATCATTTACACTCTCAAAACATACCAGCAAAACCAACCCTTACCAACAATACCAGTTTCCGGCCACCGCTCGCGAGCCCCCTCTAGGTATCCACATCGCACTCATTCTGTCCGAGCAACGGCACCTGTCCAGAGACTCCCTTCCTGAACCCGACGAGCACATCACACTTAACAAACACATTGACCCACCCACTCCTAAAGGGGCCGGGCCGATACTTTACCCGACCCGAAATCACCAACCTCAGCGGCACCACACCATAAGCCTCCTCCGTCATCAACGCAGACTCCACCTCCGCCGAAACAGGGACGACTTCCCCTCCAATCACGGGCGAAACTGTCACCGTTCCGTCGGACTCTTCGTAAATCGACGGCAGCGATGACGGCGGAGTTATGGGTTGGTCGCGGTAGGATACGTAGGTGCATAGGCCGTCGTATTGGATGGCAGAGCGGTGGTTGGGGTTGCGGATGGAGATTGTGAACTGAAAGGAGGTGGAGATTGCGGTGGCGGGAGTGGGGGAGGTGGAGTTAGTTAGGCGATAGATGGCGGCGGAGAGGATGGTGAAGTGGGGGTGGGAAGGGCGGTAGATGAGGTAGAGGATGAGGGTGATGATGCCGGAGAGGATTAGGAGGACGGCGAGAGCGGAGCAGAGGAGGCGGGCAGCGGTGTCCGGAATGTAGCGGGAGAAGATGTTGAGTTTAGCCATTAGTGTTTGAAGAGTGTTGGAGTGGCGATTGGGGGGGGATTGTGGTGGGTGTTGATAAGGTGGAGGAATTGGAAGGGCGGGCGTGGTTTGTTGATGTGTAAAACGAAGAACTTTAGTTTCCTTTCCCGCTGAGACCAAGTTTTTCTTCATTTTTATAAATATACGCTGAGCGCAAATTATTACATTTTAAACATTTTTCATTTGGAGGCGGATTCATATATATTTGGAGACGTATTCATATATATATAATATTATTTTTGTTCAAAATCTATTCAATTAATTCATATATAATATTATTCAAAATCTAAAAAATTGAACCAATTAAATTTTTGTTAAAATCAAACCGAACAAAAAACAATTAACTCACTTTAAACAGTTCAGTTATGAAAAAATCAAAATTTAATTATTTTTGGCAGCTTGATTATGAACAAATATAACACGAATTACATATCGTACATATATAATATTCATTTAATTTTATGGATCCTCAATTTCAAATTTCAAATAAATATTGCATGTAATTAAATTTTAATTTTTTTTAAATTTATTTGGTTAAATGAAAGTTAAAACAGAACCAATAATTAAAAGATCAAATCTTAAAATTTAAAAAATTAAAAATTGAAATTTAATTTTGAAATTGTACCGAATCAATCAAAATTTCAGTTCCTAATTTTGCCAAAGATGAAGATTTTTTTTTATTATTATTTTCTCTAGAGTCGCGAGAATAATATTTGACGCCGCTTAAAGAGACGCTGCTGAGTTCTGGCTCACAGTTAAACTTTTATAAAGCAACCATATCATTATTAGCATAATATCCTTCGTTCCTAAGGAACCTCTCTAACGTTATATCTTTTAATTCTTATGTTTTTACATATCTCACACCCAAACTTTCTTATTTGCATTATTATCACTTTTTAAAAGTGAAATAATTATTTTTATATATAACATTAGAACATCAAAATACTATGCATGTAAATATAAAAGTTTAGAGGAGATATGTATGTAAATACATAAGAATTGTATATTAAATATGCAAATTTCCTCGGAGGTATTTACATACATAGCACACAATTCTTTTATATTTACATATTTATCTCACACCTATTATATGCATGGCTTGATTGGATGCACCAACACTTTATTTAAAAACGAATTAAAAGAAATTAAAGCTTATATATGATTGAGAAGCCTTACTCGTGGCTTTAACCATGATTTGCCAAAAAAATAAATAAATAAATAAATCCATTTTCTTTTCTCTTTTTTCCCTTACTGTAAGATATGCAACACATCATATTTTAGTTAACACCTTTAAATTCTCACTGTAAGAATATTATAATCTTGGAGTTCGACTCGTGTTCCATATTTAGTGTCAAAAACCAACTACTTTTTCGGATAAGCTGTTGAAATACAGTTTTCAATTGACGAGATGACGTTTTTAAAACACCGCCGCTGCGGATAAGCTGTCAGCTGAGCCTTGATCAATCTAACCAAATTAGCTTGATTACTTCATTCTCGACTTTCGTCGTGATATCTTAAAACACAACTTTGAAATATCAGCTAATTTATAACATCAATAAATACTTTTGAGTTTAAATTGATTTCTTGCAATTTACTGAGAAATTTGTTTTCAAACCCTTTAACATTATATTGTAATTAAGTCATCACATCGTGACAATATTTCACTGCTTAGTTATGCATTGAATTTGGTTATTTACTTGTATGATTTATGATTTATGAATATATATTTATCGTCAATGTTTAATTTCTTTTAAACTTGATGGTACTGTATGGGTATGCATAAACAAAAGTATTTAGAAGAAGAGTCGGTGTGATCATAACATCTAATATAGTCTTTCTTGCATGCTAAAAAAATTAATGTGTTGTACGAATTAAGATCCAAAAAAACACAAATAAAATAAATATAATAGGAGAATACCGTAAGATTTTCTAGATGGAAAGACCCTAAAAAAGAGAAACAAAAATTACAGGGTCAAGCCCAGTCAAAATAATTCACTATGTGATTGTAAATTTATACGTCAAAATGATAGATTTTGCCCCTCCCATCGTTAGGACGAAATTATCTGCTCAAATGTGGGATTTCAATTTTCCCGATGTTTGGATTTTGGTGTAGAATAAAAAAAAGATGGGTTTTCTCATGGATTCGTGGGGGCAACACAAAAGCTCCTAATCTACGAGCTTTCTATTTGGAAATCAAAATCCTAACCTAATTTCTCTAGGATCCAGACTTAAAGAATTCTAAGAATGAAACTAGTAATCTATTAAAGAATTTCACCTTCGTGACCAAGCATTTCTTCTCATAAGAAATCTTATATGTTGCCAACAGCACCTCAGTTTCAGTGTCTGAGTGCAGCCGGAAACTGGAAAAAGATAAAAGAGCGTCCTTTTGATGGAAGAAACAAATTTTTTGTGATATACAAGTAAAGAAGGAAGTTTGGGTGTCGACTGTTGGATGTGTAAATAAAGAAGTTTGCAGTGCTATGTATGTTAATCGCACCAACCCAATCCGATAATGGATCAGGCTCCACGAGGGCACTTGCCCCGTTCAAGCATACTCAGAGTTGTTCCCAACCTTTCCTCTTCCGCCGTTGGCTTCTCCTCCTTCCCTCCATCTCTTCCCTCCCAAAGAACAAATTCTACATCACGGCGAATAAAATCCCTTTCTAACCGAACCTCATCTTCTTTATACTGTGCTTGAGGAATGGCGACTGTTACATGGGCAACCGGACCACCCACTGTCCTTCCACGGCATATCTGCTGCTCGTGTTCCTCTTTCTCCCCCCGTAGTATTTCCCACTCCAAAACCCTTCCTTTCAATTCCATTGCAGTTCCTTCTCTCCATTCCGACTTCCTTGGAAACCCATCCGTTTCTTTCCCCTCGGTTGCACCAATCCGACCAGCGGTGACCTCAGCCGGGCCGCGTAGTCACGCCGTCCGCATGTCGTGGGACGGCCCTCTTTCCTCCGTTCGACTTATTGTCCAAGGAAAGAATTTTGAGGTATTCGATTCACTCTGCGTTGTTCTTCTGAAGTTGCACTTCTCATTAGGTTTTTATTTGTTTGGTCAGTTGACGGACTCGGTGAAGAAGTACATCGAGGACAAGGTAGGAAGGGCCGTGCGGAAGCACTCTTATCTCGTCAGAGAAGTCGATGTTCGGCTTTCCGTCCGCGGGGGTGAGTTTGGGAGAGGTCCCAGGGTTCGCCGATGCGAGGTTAACTCTTTTATAAATTTTATCGAACTTACGCATGTTGCAATTGGACTGATTACATATGTGCAATGTGGTGCTGCGTTGTGTCTAATTCGACCAGGTTTCTATATTTACCAAGAAGCATGGGGTTGTGCGTGCAGAGGAGGATTCGGAGACGGTGTATGGGAGCATTGATCTGGTTTCATCCATTATACAGAGGAAACTAAGGAAGATCAAGGAGAAGGATTCAGATCATGGGCGGCATATGAAAGGATTCAACCGTCTTAAAGTTCGGGATCCGGACCTTAATGTAGAAGAGGAAGAAGAGGAGGAGGAAGCTGATCAGTCTATTCCTGAGGAAGAGGACAACAACATATTGGATGAGGTTCGTACGTGTAGCAAATTAATGACAATCTTAGTTTTTCAACAGAGAGCATTTCTGAAATCTAGGAAGTTATTTCATTTCCTTTGTTCTATTCATGATTTGGCATTTGCTGTTATTGGCTTCAAACATAAGATGAAGTTTGTTGTGTTTTGGAGGTCCTGTCAATGGAGGGAGTGTGCATGCATCTTAAATCATGTTAGATTAAAAGAAAAAAAAAAAACAATCCACACATAATAAAAAAAATGAAATGAATAGGGAACATTATACTTTTCAGTTGGGAAAAAGGCATAAAGAGAGATTTTATTGAGTTTAACCTTGATAGAAAATTTTGACCAGTTTAATTAGTGAAATACAACTGGCTGCGACCCCAAAATTGGAGAAATTTAATGTAAAAGACCTAGCCTGCGGAGGGAGTTCCGTGTTGTAGTGAAGTAGATCATAATTGTTGGAGGTAGTTAGGATGGTTTCTTGACAAAGGAGGAAATTGAACACCCTGAAATGTTGGCGAGTAAGTGCAAGTGGTTGGATCAATCCCTCCAGGGGACTATAAAGTGTTGAGTCAAAATTTTATTGGATAAGACTTGGTTTTTATTTTCTTAATATTGATGGTTACTAACTGAAGATTCATTTGAACTTGATTTTCAAAGATAGACACTAATCTAACAAAATATTACTTCATTCACACTTGATTTTCTAACATGGCAGGTACCATACTTATGTTTCATTATATTTAGGGTTGTAATCTAATAGGTCGAAGAATTATGTAAAGAGGTGATTGCATTTTGTTGATGCATTTTATAATAAATAGAAATATAGAGCAGAGAGGAGAGGAAAAGAGAGGAGAGCGGTGCTATTGAGAAACAAATATGACAGTTTTTTTGGTTGCTTGCAGGGAGAATTCTTTGGCTTTATAGTAAGGATTAAGTGTCATTGTTTTTCATCTTAGGGTGAGAAGTTTTCTGTCATAACGAGGAATAATCTTATTTGGATTCTTATAACATAGATGGGAAGAGAATACTTGGGGCAACATCAAACTCTTAGAGGCCCAAGAGTCAATGTTAAACTTTGTTTGATAGCTAAATGCCTTGATAGAGGCCTTAGAGGAAACAACTATAAAAGATTTATAGCTTAAGCTGGAGTTTCTTTTTTTTCTTTATGATCGAAAGCCGTTCAACAATATTTATTAGAATCAATCTAATTTACACGCAGGGTATGCCTTTTAAATCACTTTTAAATGAGTTTAATTACATCATTCAAGATTCGATAAATATTAATGTGATTGTTAATAATGACGATCAAGCTTTCTTGTTGTTGTGCACCTCTTTTACAAGTATTTTCGAGATAACATGTTATATGATCATGCTATAACTTACTTGAAGAATGCCAATAATTCACTTGTTTTAAAAAATGATTTCTAAGTTCGGGGAAGGTGACAAAATAGGTAGAAACATACTTTAGTAGGTTAAAAGTGATAAAATGTGCAAGTCTTTTTCTCAACTAATGTTAGTAGTAAATTTCATAGTAAATTCGAAGAGATTTTTGCTTTGATTGGAAGAAGAAAGCTCACATAAAGGATAGCTGTTTTGCATTGCAGAAAAAATGAACAAAGAGTAAACGGTGACCATGAAAATGATAAGTTAGTTGCTTCATGTTTTGTTCAAATTTGCAGTAAAAAATTATTTTTAATAAAATGTATTTGACTTTAGACTCAATTTATTTTATTCACTTATATTATGATTAAATATGTTTTTAACATATAAGTTCTAGCGAGTGTGTTTATATCTAAAATGGAGTTATGTGTAAGTTTGTACATTTTTGACAATGTTAACATGATTACCAGAAATGAATCAATGACATTAATTGTCATAATATGGTGTAATTGCCCTGATATGTTGTAATTAATATCGATTCCATATATTGATATCTAGGCTTAATTTATGCTCTTAATTTAGTTTCTTTCATATCTAAATTTTAGAATAGTTATATAAATACCATCTTTTTTGTACTATTGACTATCAAGCGAAGAAATACAAATTCCGTTTTCTTAATAGGGTATTAAGGCCAAAATTTTGCCTTAACTACCGATAATTGTTGGAGGACCGTCAATACTCCGTTCCCGCCGGCCTTTTTGCCGGACAGAAAAGGAGAAAATATTTTCTTGCATTAATTCTCGCTCGTATGCTCGTCGTCTCATTATTTCTTCGCCTGCTTCGTCTTCGTTCTACTTCATCTTCCTCTTTGACTCGGCCAGTCTCGACAGAGTCTCCTGTCTTTAATATAGTATCAGAGCTATTATTCTGATCTTCTCGCCTTCTCTGAATTTCTTGGCTCGGTTCAGGTTTCTTCCCACTCTGACGAGATCTTGGCTTTGGTTGTGTTTCTTCGGCGAGATCTTGGCTTCAGTGGTATTTCTCTGGAAAGATCATAACTTCGGTGAGATCTTGACTTCAGTTGTGTTTCTCCGATGAGATCACGGGCCGACACTCAGCGAGCTCGACATTCTCGGATTCGACACGCTGGACTCCGAGCCGGCGCTCTCGAGCCAGACGACTCTCGAGCTTCGGCTCTCACGGCGTTGACACTTGCGGCATCGGCGCACTCTGCTCTGCACGGTCTCTCGAGCCGACGACTCTCGAGCCGGCGTTCACGGCACCGACACTCTCGGCTCGGGCGACTCCCCGGCTTAGGCACTCTCGAGCCGACGCTCTCGGATTCGGCATCTCGTGCTCGGCACTCGGGGCTTCGGCACTCGGGGCTTCGGCACTCGGGCAGCCGGCAGCTCGCGGGCTCGACGCTCGCGGCTTCGACACTCACGGCGCCGACACTCGCGGCGCTCGACGACTTTCTAGCTCGATACTCTCGGTTTCGACACTCGGCTCGAGGATTTTTTTTTTGGGCTTCGACTTCGGATTCATCTCCCTAATTCGCTTTTCCTCTGCTAACCAAGCAGCTGACATCTTCACCTAAACTCATTCTTCAATACGTTTTCAAGATTTACTGAGCAAACTCAAGATGACATCCACTATACCATCATGAGATTGAGAGAGTGTTAACATGATTACCGAAAATAAATCAATGACATTAATTGTCATAATATGGTGTAATTGCTCTGATATGGTGTAATTAACACTGATTTCATATATTGATGTCTAGGCTTAATTTCTGCTCTTAATTTATTTTCTTTGATATTTTAAATTTTAGAATAGTTATATAAATACCACCCTTTTTTGTACTATTGAATATCAAGTGAAGAAATACAAATTTCATTTTCTTAATAGACAGTATGATACTAAAGGCGCATGGCGCTATAATTAGATTGTTAGTTGGAGTTAGTATGCATTAGAGTTGATGAATTCTAGATTTTAATGTGTTCTTAATCTTGCAGGATATATTTCTTTAATGATGCTAATGCAAGTAGAGCATGTAATGATGCATTGATTGTCTTGAAAGTTAATAGAGTAAATGTTTTATGTCTATTACAAAATGCAATGTCGCATCCTAATATGTTAGAATCAACAACTTTGTGGCAGTTTATGGAAGTAAAAATGATACAAAGTATATGATATCAAGTACCACAAAAATATGAGCTATTGTGAAATCTATTGTTGATAATTTTTGAATAGTAGTGCAAAGTAAAGCATTTGCTAAGTGGGAGCTTTCAAATGATAGATGGGTATTGCAGGATGGGTGAGGAGCAACACAAGAAGGAAAAGTTTATTAAACATTGATTGATGGAGGTATTGCATAGCCTTAATTAACCTCACAACTGTTAAGTTTTGTTACCTAGATAATATTTGGTATTTACTTTCTAATTTAGTAGCTACTAATTCAAGATTTATTTACACTTCTTTTTTAAAGATGATGGTTAATTCAAGTTCAAATCATTCACACTTGATTTTTTAAGATAACGTTTGATAAACTCAAACTTCATTAAGTTGAAGCTTGCTATCTATCATGCCTAAGCACTATATAAAGAATCTGTTCCGTTGTATTGATGCATCCCACAATAAGAAGCAACAAAGAAAGAAGAGAAGAGGGAGAGAGGGGAAATGATATCATTCAAGAAATAAAGGAAGAAATTTTTAGGTGTTTACATCATGATTTATTTTATTTTTTTTAGAAAGAAAGATTTTTTTACCTTTTTTATTTTTATTGAATACCTTGCTATAAAAGTTTATATCTTGTTAGATAATTTGCAAACTATATGGAAACTTATGAGAAGAAGGATGATGTGGGCACTTGTTTGATGACCCTTTGGTTAGCCGGGCTACATTAACTGACGACTTTAGTTCTACATATGCCTTATGAATACAAAGGGGAAGGGTAGATTACTTGTTTAGATTGATTTCATTGGTTTTCACTTTAATGCACTTTGATTTGGTTGTTTATGATGTCATTGGGATCGTAACAACAAGTCAATAATTTCGACAATATTTGGGTCCTTAGAAGTTATTTTATCTTTGAAATAGTGTTTGGAGTAAAAATTATAGTAATTTCAACTCACTTTGATTTGATAGGGATTTTAATGATCCCAATAAAGTTCATTGGTGTTGATACACAATATAAGAATAAGTTGATGAACCAACTTCTTTATTTTTTGTGAATGTTTGACGATTGATCGCAGTTGATAAAAATGGATGGATTATGGTACTCCTTGCTAAAATTACTTGTTCAACATATATTTTTTATAAATCAAAACCATTGAAAGCAATTTAAATTTTATGGTATTCTTGATAAAAAATCCATTTGATATGAATACTCATAGATCATAAAATTAATAAATAATTTATTTCAGTATTTAAATAATTTATTAGGGGGTTACATTTATGATGTTTGGACTAGGCCAAACTTTGCTTGAATGATGCATGCAAAAAATATTGTTGCAAATGTAACAATTTATAATTTCAAGTTGATTCACTAAACTTTCATTTTTTTTTGTGATATTTTATTTCGCACTTTTTTTTTACTTTTATTTATTCATTTTGGAGCAAGCATGCTTATAATAATGATTCCTAAAAGAAATTAACTGTGTTATTTGATGTTGGTTTAATTGGATTCTCTGGTTTGGTTTACTTTTTTGTTGGTTTTGAACTTCTGGTTCTTTTTAAGTTGCTCTTTGGACTTCATTAGGTTGCATCCTTGCGATGTAAGTTTTCAACCTGACACGTGATTTTGCAAATTTTAGCATATTTATTTTTCATCTGAAAGGACTATGAACTATCTTAGTTAAAATTTTTGTAAATTTCGAATTTAACCTGAATACAAGATTTTCATTTTGAAACTTTAGACCCTAAGATTGTCTATATCAGAATTGATATTAGCGCTTAAGGTTGTGGCACTATGTTAATAAAAATTAGGATATAATAACATGATTAATTGACAAGTAACAGTATGATGTAATTTAGACAAAATTGAGCTATGGTTCTAGACTACCTCAATGCAATTATTGTAAGTTTAATACTTAGACTCCTATGGGTGATATGATCTTAGGAAATTTTCATATTGCATCACTAAGTTAATTTTTTTTTGCTTGAATTTTGCTATTTATTTATTTAGAAAGGATTAACTTGCTGAAACTAAATTATACAACATGAGCATTATTATCAATGAAATCTTATTTTGAAATTTACATGGGCTGATTTGAAATGTATGCTAAGTGTAAATAAACCATTCGGTGAAAATAAGGTGCACCAACATAAGTGATTTAAGGACTTTAAACAATATATTTATGGTGTATTTGAGTAATATGTAAGGTTTGTAGATTTTTTTAGCCATACATTACTTGTATTTAGGCTAGTATATTACATTATCTTTTTCATTACAGGCTTTTTCATGAAATTAAGCAAGGACTAAGATATAGTCTTCCAGGATAGTAGATGAGGGTTTATGCAGAGCATTAGAGGTTTAGAAATTTTATAGTCATTTTATTATATCTATTTTCTTGTGTTTATGTCACTGAAAAAATCATTACAACTTTTTTATAAGCATGTAAATCATTCACCAGCATAAAAGTTATATATCGTCACCTTTGATCTTATTGAAGAAAATATTGTTTATGAATATTTCTTTGAGGATGTATTAGATGTAGACGAAAATGATGTTACAATAGAAGTCTATGTTTGATTTTGTTAAATTGGGATGCTTCAGGCCTATTGTGTGATAGAAAAGTACCGCTTAGACTGAAAGGAAAAAATTATAAGATCGTGGTGAGGCCTGCAATGCTCTATGGTACTAAATGTTGGCCTTTAAAAGAGAAGCATAATACTAAGTTAAGTGTTGCCGAGATGAGAATGATTAGGTGGATGAGTGGCTTTACACTTAGAGACAAAATGCGAAATGATAATATCCGTGATAGAGTTGGTGTAGCTCCAGTGATGGACAAAATTAGAGTCTCCTTAGATGGTTTGGTCACATTAAACGTCGACCATCTGATGATCCGATTAGGAGAGTAGATGTTTTACATTCGAATTGTGTTCAGAAAGGCAGAGGTAGACCTAGGAAGACTTGGGCTTATTGTATAAAAAATGATTTTAATTTATTATAATTAAATGAAAATATGGCACTAAATAAGACACAATGGAGACAAAGGATTCATGTAGCTGACCCCACTTAGTGGGATTAAGACTTTGTTGTTGTCGTTGGGATATACATATACATTTGATTATGTTCATGAACTTGAACATATATTTGAATAAAATATATATGAATTTGAGATCAAACTTGAGGATACAATTATATGAATTTGATGTTCTAATAAGAACTGAATTTAGTCATATAGATGTGATCCTGAATAAATCATGTATACTGAAGTTGATAAATTAATTGAAGAATATGGTGATTTAACTCTTTAAAAAGTATAGTATGAAATTATCTTCTACGACCCAAAATAATATTGGTTTTATTTTTGTTAGTTTCTTGGTCTATAACTTCATAAAAAAAGCCTCTAAGATCTTCATCAGTTTATAGTGCGTGCAGTGTTGGGAAGTATATGATCGAGAGTAGGGAAAAGAAAATACAGAAGGAAGAAAAAGAAATTCACCTCTTCAGCCATCCAATATACTAAAAAAATGTTATGTTGCAGTACAGTAAAAAGCTATCATAAATGGAGACATCTCCATTGTTGATGGAGCTTGAAAAATCATCCTCTTCACAATTCATATAAGAAAATGATAAGTCAGCGGTTCATTAATTTTGACAATCCTGAAAGGAGATATTATCATGTAAACAGGCCAAATCAAGTAGCACTCCATAGATATGACTATGAACATTTGCAAGCGTCACCTATAGACGAAATGCTATTTAAGCTCTGTAAATAAGAGAACTTTCAAACTCCAACATTTTAAAAGAAGCTTCTAAGATCTTAGGAATGAATTTTTCGTAGTTGGGCGAGCCATGATCTGTGATAAAATCATGAAGGGGATGGTTAATTGTCCATCCTTCAAAGAAACATATAAGAAGAAGCTTTATCATAATTTGGGCATCAGATTGGGATGGGACTAGGTGATCATTTTGACAGAGATCACAATTGAACGAATGATGATGATTATTATATCATCTTTTTGAACTTGAAGTTGTTGTGAGTAGTCTATAAACATTTTCTTGTCTTTAAATGAACTCCACATGGGGAGATCTAAGCTTCAAAGGCTGAATTAGTAGATTAAAATTCAAATTACATTTAGATAATGATGTTTGAATTTCACGAACCATTTTAGATAAGCTTGTTTTGAATTTAAATTCAAGATTATGATAAGTTCTATTGGAATTATCTTGTAGTATGAAGTTATTTTGTTTTGATTTGCATATAGGTTTTTTTTCGCCTTTTTATTTGTGAAGTTTGTTTAGGGTGAATTTAAGTTATCCGTCCTACAATTGCATATTTAATTTTTTAAAACTTGCACTAAATTCAATCGAAATTTTTCCCAAGTCCTCTTTCTCTTTTCTCTCCTTCTTTCCTTTCCATTTCTTCCCAGCGAAGTTCTCCAGTGCTTTGGTACTGTAGGAAAAGGGGGTATTATAATAATCAGCCGTTGGTGCTTGGAAACTTTAACATTGATACTAATACTCGCAGTTGTCTCTCTATTTTGATGCTGGCCAGCAAAAGAAAATAATCTAAATTGTTGGTTTCAACAATCCATGAGAAGATTTCAATGATATTCTGGCTGTCCTGTGCAGGAAATAATTCCAGTTGGTCATTTTTCATCAATGGAAAGTAGAAATTGAAGGACTACCTGCTGAAATAAATGCAAATCGAAGAGCTTAATTTGAATCCTTGTGTTGTGCAATTTAGGGCGAAGAAAAATAGAAATCGACACAATCAGAAGAATACAAAGATTTAATGAAGTTCGGCAAAGATACCTATGTCCTCGGGTCGAGGTTAGGACTACCCTCTGTAGTGCGTCGGTTCGATAGCTCTTACCCAAGATTGGGATACACACACAGACCAGCTCTGAGTCCTCCCCGCCATCGTCCTTACGGTCCTTCCGGACTTGTAGTTCATGCTTCGGGGTTTTATACGGATTTTATACGGATTTTCTAAGGGTTCTCCTTACGGATTTGTTTTCCTTTGTTTTCTTTCTTTTCGTTTCTTTTCTTTTAGTTTTCTGTGGGGTGCCCCGACCCTGGTTCTTTCACATACGCGGTAGTACCCACTAGTTAGTCAAATTTTCTCTACTACATTTACTCCTGTGTTTTTGGTACTGTCCTTTTTCTGCAGGAAAGAATAAAAGTAATATAACAGGTAGCAATGCATTGCGAGTAATCAGCGTCTACGGTACACTTGTAGCACCATTACATTTTTCCTTTACCGCACTACATGTTTTAGTTTCTTCAGTACATACACTTGTAAGTCTAGCATGTTTTACTTTCTTTAGTACATAAACCTGCTAGTGTAGCATGTTTTACTTTCTTCAATACATACTCCCGTCAGTACAACATGCTTGTGATGTTGGTTTACTGTTTAGTGTAGCATACTCCTATTTTCCTGCTATTACTGCTCCTTTTTACCATAGCAATGTCACCCCTGTTCACTGTAAAACACACACCTAAAAATAAAATAAAACACCGACTTAAAAAATTGCATGTTCACTTTAAACCTTAAACTTCAAACTGTAGCACTGCTATAACATGGAGTACCAAGCACGACTTCGAGGGCAGCACGACCATTTTCAACAACAAAACTTTTGTCTACATCAATGAAAATCATTCATTAGTCTAAATAATGCCATGGCGTCTTGAGGGTAGTCCGCCTAGTGTGACATAAATCCTCACTTGTTCTTTTAGGCTCTATCTGATCATCTTGTACTGAATATAAGTTCTAATTCTTTAGGATTCCGAGGTTAGTCGTCCAAGTCTAACATAAATCCTCTCATCTTCCAGGTCATTTGTATAATCGGATATTATGCAAGTATAATCCTTATAATTAATTGACAGAATTGAAAATCTAAATAAATTCATTTCCAAAATTTAAAGCCCAACAATAGGATAATCTGGGAATTCACCGAGGTTCTCGAAATCTGCGATATCCTCTACTTTTTTTTCTTTTGGATTCCTACAAAAAACTGTTCGAATCTCGAGCCACTCACCTATTGGATCTCCTACTACCATACTTCTTTGAAAACCCTACCCTTTGAATTCATGAAGATAGATACCTCTGATCTAAATCGAGAGTTCTCTCAGGTGACTTCGGTCATTTGAAGGGTAATTGACTATAGGGGCCTGCCTCCATAGAGAGATTTAAGAACCCAGATAATATAAACCCTATTTAATTCTTTTGTATTAAATAGAAGAATTTGTCGGTCAACACAAAAAGTTCGCAGATCAGAACGGATGTCATAAATTCTGTAGTTTGTTGGATTGAACCGTATCATTAAGCAGTGTGTCTATTTCTCGGGATAGATGCATCGCTTCCGATATTGTGCTCGTTCATTTCAAACTACTAAATGAATGAGATTTGTCCATTCTCATTTTTCAAATTTGAGATTTTATTTTAAAAAATCAATTTATGTATATTAAATAAAATCAAAGTCTTTATTTTATAAAACTACAAGTCATACTTTTCAAAATTTTCAATCCCACACATTTCAGCGACCGACATCCTGTCGCCGAACTGCTTCGCAACTTGCTCGCCGACTCTCGCCAACCTCCTTTGCGGACTCCACAGTTCGCCCTTCGCGGACTCCTGCCGAACTCACCTCTGTAGAAGCCGCGATTCACAGACTCCGTCGAACTCTTTTGCCGAATTCGAACTACCGCGAACCTTTTCTTCTTCGTTCTTCCAGCGCCGATCTCTTCCACCCTAGAACCTGGCTCTGATATTATTTGTTGTGCAATTTAGGGAGAAGGAAAACAAGAATGACCCAAAATCAGAAGAACACAAAGATTTAACGAGGTTCGTCAAAGATGCCTACGTCCTCGGGAGCAGAGCGGCGAATTTTACTATTTCAGAGGAGGCACAAGTTCAGTTACATACCCATAGGGTTACACATCTATTTATAAATAAAACCAACAGATAAATTACTAAAACACTCTCGCTCCCCCCAACCCACTTAATTCACCAAGAGACACACCTCTATACCAAGAGACACACCTTTTTACCAAGAGACACACCTCTTTATTCCAAGAGACTCCAACTTCTAGTATATGAGCCATACCTAACACCTTGCAATTCTAATTCAAATTCACTAATTCTACTTGTTATCCAGTAAATAAGCGATTATAAAATAAATTTGGATGGCTGTGTAAAACTAAAGCATGTGTAAATCAGAGAGGGAAAAGTCGTCTAAAACATGAAAGAGCGCTTGGGGTACCTTTACATGAATTGATAAATAAATAGGGAACCTCTAGAAAAATTTCTAAATCTTTTTTTTTTGGAATCCATTTTAGCATCTCTCATCAGCCTCTCATCGTTAGATTTCACAATAATGTTGTGAGCTTTGTTGCGGATTGATCTAGAATAGTAAGGAAAAGCCCAAAGGGATACTTTGTAGTATATTCCTTCACATGCAATCCTTGATGTTATCTCAGATTGAGCTATTTTGCTCTTATCAATTCTTGGCAATTATTTGGTAAAATTTAATTTGCTTTAGTCGCTTGAACTTTCCTCTTATTAATTTTTTATGTCTATTTTCCTCTAAAGTTCCACCAAATTAAAGCACGGTGACTCATGTCTGAATGTTGCTTTATCACGAGTACCGTAACAATACAAAGTGTTGTATTTCTTTGCTTCGTCAACTAACTAATTAAATTTTCTGCATCGATTGTTCCATCATAAGTGGGAATTTTCACTTTGTTGTCAATTTATACGACTTAGTCTTTCATTTGTCATAGTGGCAAATGATTTTCTTTCATATTGCTAACATTTGCCTGACTTACATTTGTTGGCGGTGTTATGAAAGCAGAGGGAAGAGTGCAGATAGGATCATTAAGGGCCTGTTTGGAAGCAGTATGTCTGTTCCTCAGAATTTCGTAATATGTTCGTATTCAAGGAAGCATATGCGAAGCAATGTGCGGAAAAGCTCATTGTCTCGTTTAGTTGTGATTATGGGAAAACAATTATGAAGCGAAAAATGACTGAATCGCCCTCGTTTATTGAAGTTCGTTTTAATATTTCGATATATTTATGTAGGATCAATTATTTGAAAGTGTAATAAATTTTTTTGAAAAATTTTATATTTAAATATACAAGTTAATAAATTTAAATTAGAATTTTTTATTTTTATATTTTTAATATATATTTTCTATATATAGTGAATTATTGATTCAATTCGATAATTTACTATATATAGGTTAAATTGTTTAAGTATATTAACAAAATATTTACGAGCGTCGGTATATCTTAATTTAATTTAAAAATAAAATATTAACGAACTCTGGTTATCTTTTAAATTTAATAAATTATATATATATATATTAAAAATTTTATAATTTAAAAAGGTTGTTCGTATTAATAAAACATTTACGAGCTTTATAAAATATTTTAAATAGATTGTTCAAATTATATTAAAAATTTAATAACACAATGAATAGAGCGATTGCGAAATCTCAAAATAATCATGTAGATTCTACAAAGAAAACATATACTCCTCTCAAACACGTAGCAGCAATAAGTAGAGTGAAAAAAAATTGAAGAAGCTATTCCAACAACAACCAACAATATAATGATGTTCACTTTGGCTTTCGAATCGTAACTCTAGCTTCATCTGCGTCTTCCGTTGTGGTCGTACACTCTCAGCTGTCGGACTCGTGAAAATCCAGTAACTATCTGCCCATCGAAAAAACGACACCGATCCGGAATGTCTCGAGGACGAGTATAAAACTTTCGTCGAAAGCTTATGCTGGTGACGTGATGTACAGAGATGCTGCAACCCACGACGACATAGCAATCGACGAGAGAATGGCAGACGTGTTGGAGCTCATTTTTACTCGAAATGCAAGCACATATGCGAACTTAATTAGTTTGAGTGTCAAATGGTCAAACAAAATGAAAAAAATCAATCTAGTGTGTAGAATTGTAAATAATGTGAAGTAAAGTCGCTCGAAAAGAATGTAAAAGACCGACATCAGTACCGCAAAAAACACTCACTCTCCAACTATCAATCGAGTAATGTCTCGCTCGAGTCTTCGCGATTTCATTTGCACCTCCCTTCTTTTGACATGATTGGTGCACTATCGTCATCCTCCCGTGGTTGAGACGGTTCAATGCGGTCCCGTAAGCCGTCGATCAGTAAGAACCTCGTCGAAATCAACATCAGCCTGAGTTGGATGCCGCTACGATATAGTTATGCGAGGCCGTAATTGCCAACACTATCCGCACTGTTTGGGAACGGATAAGGAGCGTATCCCGAAGAATGGCTCACTTCTTCTTCCAAACTCCGAATGTTCTCTCAATAACGTCTCTCGAGGACGAATGTCTCTTATTAAACAACTCCTTTCTAGTCACATGCGATTACTAGATTCTTTCAAAATCCGGAATGTGATATCTCGCATCGGGATAGGGTTTAAGATACTCTCTCTGCATGTGAGTATGCAAGCATCTACCAAATAATACTTCCCCGTAATGATAGAAAGTATAGTTAGGTATATGACCAAAAACATCAACTTTTAATATTATAAATGACCTTACTAGGTAGTGAGTGAGGAAATTAGTACTCCGACTTTCTTGTAAGCAACTTTAAAGAGTCTCATTGTCATATCGTGCTGCCCTCCCATCCAACCAATACAAATGTAAAGCACATGTCGAAATCACAAACGACCATAATATTCCGAGTTGTTCTACCGTAACGACCGATAAAAGCTACTTTCTCGTTATCCGACACTACCGCATGAACGTGCGTTCCATCTATCGCGTCGATGCAATCCTTAAGAAAAAGTAATCATATCAACATGCAATCCATTCTATTAAAAATTGTTGTAGTTAACATTCGTACCTTGAAATATGGCATGTATCGTTCATCATTAAGAATCTCCGTCGAGTCTCGCTAAAAGTTGGATCGGTTGGTTTTAGCATATTATTCGCTAACCGATAAGAGAAGCTCAAACCAATCGAGAAATATCGACTAATTGTTTCCAGACGAATGCTTGGAAGCGTTCCACTAGCTCCCCTCATCGACTCGTTACGTGACGAGTATAAATAGTGTGATGCCAAGTACTTCACTGATCTGTCATCCGTAAGACCTATGAAGTCCATGAGATGTTCTTAGGTCAACTAGAAGATCTCCGAAAACCTCATGTGACATTCGGAAGATATTACGAAATCTCGTTGAGTGTCCCGAAATCATTTCACCCATCCAATTTTCTCCAACCCGAGCTGAAGTGTAACAAGGTTCACGATCGACGTATGTATTATAGTATTGCGAGCATTATATTTATCGTCGCGTTTCTCTTACGTGCGTCGGACCTCCTCCTGGATTCATGACGGTATAAAATGCACCTTTCAAAGAAAAAATGTTACTCTCTATGAAATCGAGTAGTACTGCAAGCAAAGCAAATGAATGAACTACATTAAGAAAGGAAATAACTCAAACATTCAAACATTCAAATAGAAATTGTCTCGACAACATCGCTAACAACAATAACGAAAGATGAAATTAAAGAACACTTCCATATCATATCACAAGGTACGTCGGTCGAAAATAATAGCGAATGTAGTCTAAGCGTAGCTCTCTATCAACTGCAATGAAAAAGTCTCGGTGGAGAGAGTCCGGAGGAGGTCGATAAGAAAGAAGAAAAGATCACGATTCCCTATAATCTCCGGGTCTTCCTTTAGAAGCCTAACAACCTCCTGGACGACCTTTTTGAACTCTATGTGGAGCATCATCTGCCGATTCCACAAGTAATGTTTCATACTTCCAACGAGACTTTTCCTCTTCTTATCGATCCGGGCCGCTTTGTTCGGTTTGTAGATTGCATTTCGGTTTGATCGTATATGCGCAGTTCGTCGAATCGTTTGAAAGTTCTACGACGACCTCCTCGGGGGTTGTATCAACCATTGTTTGGCTAGGTGCAGTCGCGTATTTCCCGTGGCTATTGTCCAAGCAAACATTCGATCGAGTTTCTCCTCGAATTCGGTTCTATCCCAATTGTTTTGAACTTCCTCGCCGCAGGATAAATCTGTAAGAATAAATAATTTTTATTAGAAGTGGTGCGAAACATAAGCAAAACTAATTCAATAATGTGTTACCGCTAGCTTTTCGACTTCACCATTCTTCAGTAGCAACGAATAGTTCGCTTCGACGGATCCTAGCCTAGCCGATCGATCCTTGTTTTGAGTCCTTCCAAAGTTTCAATCTTTCTTTAGTTGGTTCCATTTATTTTTAAGCTCAGTACTGTCGTAATCCTCTCGCTCGTCGACCTCCTAAAATTTATTACTTATATTTTGCCGACTCTTCCTTGTCGAAAAAGAGTTTGGTCTATTGCTTCTTTCGATTTCCGCTATCGCAAACATCGCGAAAATTAATTTTATGTCCTTCTCCCAAAGTTACAGGAGTGCAACTTCTTTATTCTTATTCGTCATACTAATAATAGGAGATAAGTCGATAATATCTTCAAATATGAAATAAATCAACATACATATGAAAGTCTTGTCTAATGTGCTTTTAATTGCGAAATAATAAATTTAAAAAGCTACTAAGGTAAAAGAACACGAAATTTACGTGGTTCGGTCAAATTGACCTACGTCCACTTGAAAAGAAGTATTATATTTTCATTAATGAAACTTTTGAACATTTACATAGACTTTTACAAACAAATTCTAAACAACCAAACCCTTCTAAACATTTACATAGCTTTTACACTGCACTACACAACAGTGCACTACACTGCACTACACAATTCGGCACTGCACTTCACTACACAAATGTTCACTGCACAATTTCACTACAATGCACTGCACAACACAATTTGCACTGCACTGCACATTCCACAAAATTCGGTCAAATTGCAGTGCACTACACAACACTTATGCACTGCACTGCACACACACACACAATTCAACACACACACACAATTCAACACACATGTTCACACACACAATTCCACACACACAATTCAACACACACACAGTGCACTACACAGCACTACACAGCACGGCAATGCACTTCACTACACACATGTTCTCACAAAAAACTCCACTGCACTAAACAGCACTACACAATTCGGCACTGCACACACACACACAATTCAACACACACACTGCACTGCACTGCTCTTCACTACACACATGTTCACTGCACAATTTCACTACAATGCACTGCACAACACAATTTGCACTGCACTGCACATTCCACAAAATTCGATCAAATTGCAGTGTACTACACAACACTTATGCACTGCACTGCACACACACACACAATTCAACACACATGTTCACACACACACAATTCCACGCACACAATTCAACACACACACAGTGCACCACACAACACTACACAACACGACATTGCACTTCACTACACACATGTTCTCACCAAAAACTCCACTGCACTAAACAGCACTACACAATTCGGCACTGCACACATACACACAATTCAACACACACACTGCACTGCACTGCTCTTCACTACACACATGTTCACTGCACAATTTCACTAAAATGCACTGCACAACACAATTTGCACTGCACTGCACATTCCACACAATTCGGTCAAATTGCACTGCAATACACAACACTTATGCACTGCACTGCACACACACACACAATTCAACACACATGTTCACACACACACAATTCCACACACACAATTCAACACACACACAGTGCACTACACAACACTACACAATTAGGCACTGCACTTCACTACACACATGTTCACACAAAAAACTCCACTGCACTAAACAGCACTACACAATTCGGCACTGCACACACACACACAATTCAACACACAGACACTGCACCACACAACACTACACAATTCGGCACTGCACACACACACACAATTCAACACACACCAAACACTTATACTGCACTTCACTGAGAACAGACTCATGTTCACACACACACAATTCTACACACAATTCAACACACACACAGGGCACTACACAAGACCTTGCACGGTTCGCACCGCACTTCACTACACACATGCTCACACAAAAAACTCCACTGCACGACACAACACTACACAATTCGGCACTGCACACACACACACAATTCAACACACACTGCACTGCACTGTACTGCACTTCACTGAGAACACACTCATGTTCACACAAAAACTCCACTGCACTGCAAACAAACACACACAGATACTGCATTGTATTCAAACACACACACACACAATATTATAAGTTTTAACTTATTCAAAATAAGAATCGTGGGCTGCATATACAGAAGAGAGAAAGAGCCCATGTACTCAATTCTTTATAAAGGCAATGAGGCAGGAATGTGTATTGATAACAAAGGCCCATCATCCAACTTATTGCAAATGCAAAATGCAAATAGTTATAATGCACCAAGCGTACAAACATTTAATAATTTCTTCGTAAAGCAGAGCTAATTCGAGACTAAGCACACGCACAATAAGCTCATTACCATAATGTATTTATGAAACTCAGAGAATTTATTGTGTGTGGAAGAATTAAGAGGAGGGAGAGAGTGTTGCCTCACTTGCCATCCTATTCGAATCCAACAACTACAGTGAAAATCAAGTTTCATTCACAGAACCTTCAAAGGATACTAAGCACACGCACAAGATGAGCTTACCAGTACTCAATGAACATAACTAACGAGAAAAAAAATCCCCGATCGTAATCTATGTGAAGCATCGAAAGAAACAATCTTCCATGTATGTAAAGCTTACGAGAAAAAAATCCATGACTAAGCATGTATGTAAAGCTTCGAAAACAGATCTTAAAGCCACCATAACGTGAGATGAAACTTTGCAAAAAAGTAATCTACCATCAAAAGAATCATCTCAATTTTCGGCCCTAACAGATCCGATTACAGTGGCAAATGTACAGTGGAGAAGAGAGCTTTATCCACGGGACGAAGAAGATGGATTAGGGCGAGGAGGAGACAGGAGAAGAAATCTCTCGCACGATTAACAACGCAAAGGAGGAAGAAGAGCTGCCTTACCTTCAAAAACTCCAACTGGGTCGCGCGGAGGGCTCGCGGGAGAGAATTCTTAGGGCAGAACGGAGGAAGCGCGAGAGTTAGGGGGTGCAGCGGAACGAGGGCAAGGGATGAAATTTTAGCGCGAGAAGCACGGTGAAAGTTGGGGCCGCGGGTTTATCCCGCGGCCCGCTTTCACGAAACTTCGCGGCACAGTGCCGCGAAGTCGAGCAAATTTTCCACAGCTTTCACGAAAATTCGCGTTGAGCTGCCGCACCGCGGAGGAAAAGTCACAACCAAACGTACCCCTAAGACTTAATGTTAATGGATTATATTGTCAACCACTCCATTGGTATTGTCATCTGCTCTCTTATTATTCTAACCGCTTGATCACCAGTATTAGGATGACCTAGGGTCTATTTGGGCAGCTTATCCAGCTTATGCTGATAAGCAGCTTATCCTGACAAGCTGCGTATCTGCAGCTGATCCGAATAAGTTGTTTGTCTGTTTGGTTTAAGCGTTTGGAAAACAGCTGATTTGCGATTCGTTATGGATAAATGATCGATATGCTTTGAAATGAATAAACTGTTAAACTGTTTGGTTTCTGGGGTTTAAGAACGGTTTATTTTGAATTAAAACATAAAAAAAATAACTTTGATATATTATTTTCTGTATATAGCAATTTCTAATTCAATAATTACGTACAATAACAGTATTCTACATATGCACGTTGCCGGATATAATTTTGCGAGCACACACTAATACGGGAGTTCAAAGAATTGCTTTATGTGAAAATTTTGGTTTACAAGATCTTCATAGATGTGTTGTAAGAGAGTTGTCTTGCCCATGCCACCATGACCCACTACGGATGGAAGAGAAATGTTTTTGTACGGGCTAGCAATATGGGCTGGATCTTCATTTGTTGGCTTCCTCAACCACTCAATAACAAAATCCTTCCTGGATCTTCATTTGTTGGCTTCCTCAACCACTCAATAACAAAATCCTTCTCCGGGCCTCGACTGATCTGTGCTTGGGTGGAAGCGGAGACGACAGCTTGGACCTTAGGGTGGTTTTCTCGCAGCCTTTCGAGCTCCTCCTTCATGCCCGTCTGCCATCTGAAGCACTGATCTTGCAGGTCATCAGAGCAAGCGCTGATGATTTTATCCATGATTGGGCCAACAAACCAGTCTGCAATGGCACAGATCAAGGTTAAGCGGAGGAGAGGGCAGAGGGCAGAGGGCAGAGGGCAGAGGGCAGGCGCTTATGCTTCGGTAGGGACGAAGCAAAGGCCTCCTTCGGTAGGGACGAGGCAAAGGCCTCCTTCGGCTTCGTTCGACAGGGAGCGAGGGGGGCAGGCGCTTATTTTTCTTCGCCAGAATGCGGAACGCAGAGCTAGGGTCGCGATCAGCTTCTAATAGAAAATAAGAAAAGCTAAAAAACGCAGTTTTTGTAAACGCCCTAAAAACGTGCTAAACAAACAGTACGGCGGCGTTTTCAAAAACGCCGCCGCACTTATAAGCTGCCCCCAAACGGGCCCTTAATCTCAGCCATTATTTTTCTGTTTTATTTATTTCTTTTCTTTTGATGTAATTTTAGGATAATAAGAGGTTTTCCCATCCCTTGAATTTATTTATTTATTTTCGTTTATACCATTCACCAATGATAAGATGCTCTAATACTAGTTTGATTCAAATTTATCCTTTCAACGTTTATACCATTCACCAATGGGAAAAGGATTTCTGTACATTCTGCAGACATTATTGATTTAAAAATCAAAGTAACGGTATCTCAGTTATTTTTTGTTATTGTAGAAGTTTTTTTACTCTCCGATTTGATTTTCTAATCTATATATTTTCCTATCTAGTTCAATTTTCTGATATATCTTTGGTTAAAACCAACATAATTCTTCAATCTCATTTCAGTTCGATATGACTAATTATGCTCGTCATTTTGGATTGATTTCACGATTGATTTCATTGAGCAGTTTTTCATTTTATTCTCCTTTACTGTTGAAAGAGCAAGCTTAAATTCTATTTTCGGTACCTGAAGTTGGCAATTATAGTATGGAGAGTATGGGAGGAGATTAGAGAATTTTGAGAGTTAGAATTACTTTTCATTGGAATCAAACCCATTTTTGCAAATACAGGATTAATCTTTTTCTAAATTTACTTCATAAAATAAGGAACAATCTTGTCATTCGTAAACTAACACTAAAATAACAAAGAAAATTATCTAAAATTTAGTAGTCTATTTACAAATTTTCTTTGAAAACTAACTTTAAAATTTAAATTTATCATCATCCTGCTATCTTTATCATCATACAATTATATTTCCTACCTGTTGATCTTGATCATTTGGCGTTCAATCAACGATTCATCTTCATGTATGTATTTTTATAAACTTGATCTTTGCTATCTGTAGTGTGATGTGAAAATAACATTACTGGGGCAGTCTGCATTAAGAGTTCAAGCTGTCAAATTTCAACAATAATGTTTCCTTTGTTCACTTGATGATTTGATACAAAATTATGATCGTAGATGATTTAGATCTCTTCCTAGATCAATTTAGTAATGATTTTGTACTTTAGCATTTTTGTTACTTGCGATGCATCATTCTTTAATTATTCACATGATTTGCATGAATATAATTGAGAAAAATGACTCTAATTATAATAATTATAATGATGCTATTGTTGTGAGCAAAAAGTAGGTGGAATTTATACTAGATAATAAAATAATGATGTGTCTAAATCCTGAATGTTTACCCATTACAATATTTAAGAAATTAATTTTTAAAAGTGGATGGTCTAAAATCATGCGAAACATTGGGGAAAAAATGCTTGTAAGTCCGAAATTTCTGAAAGTTTTGGAAATTTCTGAAAGTTTTGGGAATTTACAGCCAACACTTTCTAAACAGTCATACGCTTTTATGTTTTAAGATGTGTTGCAATCATGCTTTTGGTTCTCTACTTGATGAATATCGATTGAGTAATTCATTTGAGTAGAATGATACAAATATTATTATTTTTATACTTCTTTTTACACTGAAAAATCCAAACAAACCCTCAATAATTGTATCTTTTAAGTTTTTTGTTTACTTTTGTGCTTGAATGCTAGGTTGATGTTAACTTCTCTAGTATGATGTGATTGGTCCAAATTTCGAGAAGCTTTGGTCTTATGCCTGCCAAGCAGTTTCAGATTGACTTTAATTATTTACTTTTTAATTCTCTAAAATTAGTGATTGGTTTTCATGCATGATTAATTATTGAAATCTAGAATAATCTTAAATTTTCAATGTGACCTTTATTTTTTATTGACAATTTGATTATTTTGCGATCCATATTTTTTGTGAGATTGTCAGCCATTATCGATTGTGCAGCTTTTATTAAAGGTTAAAAAACTATAGTGATTGAGTTCAATCTAGTAAAAAATGCTATTTTAAATAATTTTGAAATTATCATCTGTGCAGATTGTTGGCATTGTTCATTTTGTTGTGCAAAATAATGTGGAAAACAATTTCATACAACAACAAAAAAACCAAACAACCAAACAGTGCGATTTACGCGGTTTAGTACAAATTCACCTACATTCAGGGGAAGAATTTATTCCACTATCAACAAAAGTGGGGAGAAAAAAATCGGCTACACAACTTAACACACCTAAATCCTCTATAATCTCTTATATAAATAAGAGATGGTTATAGTATATAAATTAAGAATATTTTAAATATAAGAAATATTATATAATTAGATCTCCTCAAATTATGTCTTATAATATAGAAATATTATAATTAGATCTCCTCAAGTTATGTTACCTAATATCAATCTCCCTGATATGTGGCATTTACTAATTTATAACAATTAGATTTTAATACTTTTCAAAAAACATTTCTCCTGCATTGTCTTTTACTATTTCCATCAAATAATTTTGAATGCAAAATTCTTTTCTTGTGATAAATGGGCAATATCTCTCATCAGGTTGTTCGTACAAAATATTTTGAGATGCCGCCATTAACCGTGGAAGAAGCTGTCCAGCAATTACAGAATGTGGATCATGACTTCTATGGCTTCCGAAACGATGAAACAGGTGAAGAATATGCTCGACTTTTTGAGCTGGCTGCCTTCAAAAAGAATTTTGCTGCAGATTTTATTTCTTCGCTGCTGATTTTGCAAATTTTGCTGTATTTCTCTATCAGGGGAGATAAACATTTTATACAAAAGAAAAGATGGTGGTTATGGATTGATCATCCCAAAAGATGGTGGTAAGGAGCAGAGGTTTGAAGCGGTGGAGGCAGCGGTGACAGAACCTTCAGTTGTTGATCAGATAAAGAGCTGACTCCTACAGGAATTCACTGTGTTCTGATCTTTTTTTTTTTAGTTATTTATTTTTAATTTTGATGTTTATTTGGCCAATTTTTTATATGTTATGATCTGTAGTGTTGATATATGAGCTATTGTTGTTAAAGATGTGCATGAACTATTGGCATGGAATATTTATGAAGTGCCGAGCATTTAAATTTCAATTGCGACTTGTGAGTCCAATACTTGTGAGATGATAGGTAAAATGTAGATTTATGAATTATGAAATTTTAGGATTATTTTTTTACTTGAAGGGCTGACTGCAATTATCGGAAAAAGGAAGAAGGTTGGACAGTATAAGCAACAAGATGGACAAGAATAAACAGGGAGCGGGTCATAATCTGAAGCCTTTTAATAAAGCAACAACATTACATTATGACGGGTGCTTTGGTAGGGTTTTGGTTTGCTTCTTTATCTAAATTGGAAGGAGCTTTTGTCTTCGAGTCTTTCCTAATATCTCCTTTTCTTTCATACATTGTGAGGAAGTATTGTCTATTTTTCGGATCAAGAAGTGGAAGATGGTTTTAAACTCTGGAATTTTGTGTTATTTGATCGTGCATTGGGTAAGTGCCTTTTTTACCATAATTTGTTGCAAGCTATCAGTATGATGTGGAAGTTAAAAGGTACTGTTGATATGTTATCTTTTACTGAAGGTTTTTTTCTTCTTTAAGCTTACCTGCATAGATGATTTTGATGGATGGTACATGATTTATTCATGAGGCTTTATTTTTAAGCAATGGCTACATGAATTTAAACCAATTAAGGAAGATTTTAGTGATGTTCCTATCTAAATTACCCAATCAATAGCTTTGTTGTTGGTTGGAAAAGAGTATATCTAAGATTGCTAGCAAAATAGTGTTACATTGGTAGTTGATTCTTACACTGCAAATGGTTCAGAAATTAATATATTCTTTCACTGCACTAAGTTATCTTAGGGTTATCATTAAAGCTTCAAAGTTAAATATTGTCGATTCCCAGCAACTTATGGATAAGCTTTGACTAGCTGGTCGGAAACAAAAAATAAAAAAGAATCATTTCTTCTATTGGTAGATTTCAGCTTATTTAAACTACGATATGGAGTTACTTATATTATTGATTTTGCCTCAGAGTATTAAGATGAAAATCTTGTCTAGATATGTTTAACAATTTTACTTTTTATAATGGTAGTGGAAGGAAAATTATTACTATTGCTTGGAATAATATTAATCTACATATACCTAAAAGGTGGTATTCGTATTCCTTCATTAGATAACATTAACACTATGCATAAATTTAACATTATCTGGAGACATTACCATTATAACTCCTATTTAGTCAATTGGTGCATTGCCCATTATGATTTTTTTCGGATTAATTCTACTTCTCATATATCTTCTTTTTAAAAACTGTTGACTTTAGAAGATGTTTATTTTTTAAGATTACTTTTGCTAGTATTCTTCTATTTTATTATGATATTTGGTTAAATGATTTTTCTCTTTTTGATCAATACAATAACTTGATTTTTTGTCGATTTTATTACCCAAAGAATATTTTGCTCAGATATGTTAATATGAATGAGAAAGGGTGTTGCACTTTAATAATGATACTCCTATATCTTGTAGTAATTCCATCTATAGTATTCCTATTATTGATGGTAAGATGAATTGTCTTTGGAGGAATTGAACACTTTTCAAATAAGCAAGTGCATAGTTTTATTCATGAAATTTATATTTTAGAGATTAGAATAAGTTGATTACAAAGGGTATTCTATTAAATTACCCTTGCACTCTTGGAAAATTATTCATAATGTCTTCCGTTGTTCTTTTTAATAGTAGTGTTAATGCCAATAATCCTTGTTCGTTTTTCGTAGATGACATTGAATCCAATAATCTTCTTTTTTTTAGTTTTCTTTTTCTCATGCTCTACTTTGAAGTTCTTTTCCTAATGGTGGGTTTTTTTTTTTTTTTTTTATTCTTCCTTCTGTCTTCTTAAATTCTTTCATTTATTTTCTCTATGGATCTAAATATTCTTTTTAGTTTTGGTTGTCTACTTTGTTCTCTTCAAGCCTTTCTCTGGGAGTTGGAGATCTTTCTTGTTGCTATTTTGCTAAGGGGTTCCATTGATGAAGTGAAGATTTGCTTGGAAATCCCTTCTCACTACTACAGCTCCTATGGAGATTGTTGATAAGGCTTTTGTTTGAATTAACTGTATATGGGTTTGCAGTTTGGAAGTATTTTATCACCTATTTTAGCTCACACATTATTTTTTGAAACTGGGCGTGAAGTTAACATTGGTTTGGTGATCTTCTTCCACCATTATACAATTTTTTTGAAGACTTGTGATGTTCTTGGATACATACATTGGATTACCTGTATTTGTTCTTGTTGCTTGGAGAGATTTCTTTTCTCACAAAATTTAGCTCTTACATTGATTAATGAATGTTATGGATGTTCAGAATTATCATCTACTGAAGATTTGTTGCTGTTTCTTTATGTTTGGAGATTCTTTACTTTTTGGCTCTTATATTTTAAAAAATATTATTAGGGTGCTATTTATCTCTTATTAAGATGTTGGTCTTATGTAATTTTCTTGTTTTCATTTGATTTTGTTGGTTGTATTATTATTTCTTTTTTGTAATTTTTTTTAATCAATAAAGTTTAACGTGACCCTCATTTTTTAAGGGAATTGCTAATAGACTTCACTTGATTTACGAAAGTGACAATTACCTGAGCTCAAAAGAAATAATTTGAAATGCCAAATGTTGACCAATAGAGACGGTTTTAATTATAGATTACAATTAAAGATGACTCCTTGTCCCAACCAAATATCCAATTATTACAATAGACGCAACGGCATTCAGCACTCATTCATACATCTCCTTGCACGCCGGAAACCTAGCCACCGCAACCGCTACAAGCGGCTTTTCCTTAGTTAAAGTAACGCCAGTTCTCCCCTTCATATCCACCCCCTCCCCCTTCCTCCACTCAAACAAATGCAATAAACTCGCCGCCACAAACGGCAGCATCCTCTCCGCAAGCGGCAAGCCCGCACACTTCCGCCTCCCCGCCCCGAATGGAAAGAACCCAAATCCACCCGCAACACCTTCCCCTTCCTCTCCATCCAAGAATCGCTCGGGCCTAAACTCATGCGGTTCATCCCATACCTCAGGATCGTTTTGAATGGCCCAGACGTTGGTGACGACGCGTGCGCCGGCGGGGATGAGGTAACCGGCAACGGTGATGGGACGGCTGGGAACGCGAGGAACGAGCAGGGGAATTACGGAATGGCGGCGGAGGGTTTCTTTTATGAGGGAACGGAGGTATGGGAGATGGGGGATGTCGGATTCTTCGACTGTTCGACGGCGGCCCACCACGGCGTCGAGCTCGTTGAGGGCGCGGTGATATATTTCGGGTCGATGTAGCAGCTCCGCCATTAGCCATTCGATGGTAGTCCAGGTTCCGGTTGTTCCGCCGACTAGGAAGTCCTACATGTTTAGGATGGAGTGGTGCAGGTGAGCTGAATTGGGAAAGTACAAGGCCTCCAAAATTCATGTTTTATTAGGGATTTTTACATACATCCCACACAATTCTTATGTATTTACATCTCTAACACCCAAACTTTGATATTTACACTTTTAAGATCTTGGTGTCATAAATTTATGCATGAAAAATATGTATGTCACTTTTAAAACGATAACGATAGTAATGTTTTTGTTGTGATGTTAAAGATTTGAGTGTTATGTATGCAAATATAAATGTTTAGATAATATTATATATATAGATATATATATACACATAAGATTGTGTGGTATATATGTAAATTATCATGTTAATGACATGACTTTTGCTTTAAGCATCCAAATGATTTCTTACAATTATTGCATTCATTAATAAAATTAATGCATGATATTTTTAAGTTTTTGACGACTATATATAAAATACTATAATTACCATCATCAAGGCCTTGAGCTGAATATGGGACAGTTTAACCATCGGCTCCTCCCCGTGTCTAATCTTCAAAAGCTTCCACAACAAATCCTTCTTCTCCTCTCCACTCCCTCCTCCTTCATCTTCACCAACTCCGCATTTCCTCATCTTCATCCTTTCCTCAATCATATCCTCATAAACCCTATCCAGCCACGCCACCCTCTTCTTCATCTCCCTCTCAATCCCCTGCAAATCAAACCATGAAATCACCGGAAAGTAATCCGACACATTCGGCCTCCCAAGTAGCTCCACCGTCTCCTTCATCACCCTCCTGAATTCCTTCCCCTCATCTCTCCACTTCACACTCATCTCATCACCGCATAACATAGTCATGAGCATATTAAGCGAGACCTCGAAGGCCAACTCACCAACGTTAATTGTTACTCCTCCCCTGCCTCTCGCCCATATCCCTCGCACGGCACGCTTCATCTCACTCCGCCGGAGCTCAACGGCTGCATCGACGATGCTCTTCGCGTTGATGAGCTCCTGCACGAACACTCTGCGAAGCATGCGCCAGGTGGGGCCGTAAGGGCAGCGTACGAGGTTTGAGCCGCCGTAGGAGATGACCGCTGCGGCGATAGGTTGTTCGTGGTTGGAGAAAACGACGTCGTTTTCTGTGAAGATTTGTTTGGCAATTTTCGGTGAGGTGATGACAATCCAGAGTTTGGTGCCGATGCGGAGGCGCATGATGGGGCCGTAGGTGAGGGAGAGGTGGGCTAGGCGGAGGTGGAGGTTGGGGCGGAGGAGGAGGGAGAGATTGCCGAGGAGAGGAAGGCTGCGAGGGCCGGGAGGGAGGGGATTTGTTTGTGAGAGATTTCTGGTGATAATGTAGCGTGCGAAGGTGAAGAGAGCGAAGGTGAAGAGAGTTATGGAGGGAATGGTGGATGTGAGGAATTGAATGGCGGTCGAAGAGCAGAGTGAAGTGGAGGCTGAGGAAGGAGAAGACATTGCTGCTATGGAAGATGGGTCGTGGCTTGACGGGTTATTTATAGGAAAGACGCGGGGGGGAGCGATTATTAGTTCTCGTTAATTTGGATTTATGGGATTTGATAAATCCTATTTATTATCACTCTCACCGACATCCAAACTGTAGATAAATATAATATATTAAAAAATTGAAAGAAAATTAAATGCTAACAAAAGTCAATGGGAAAAATCCTTACGAGCAGCTCGCAAAGGCCTCCAACTGAGGTTGACACGCTCTTCGATTTTTTTTTTCTTTAAATCTGTGAACTTTGTCGCATTGGTGTCATTGAGATTTTTGATTAAGGTTGCCCTCAATTGGTCGATCATAGACTTCACCATGCTGTTCGTCACGATCGAACGACAATTATTGACCATCATTTGGCCACCGAAGCTGCCCGTTAGCCTGGTCAAAAAAAAGTTGTATAACAAATTTTAAGAAGTATGATGAAATATTTTGTGTTGTTTTTGTTGATAAATTTAGGGAAAAAATTAAGAATCGACACAAAGATTTAACGAGGTTTGACAAAAATGCATACGTCCTAGGGAGCAAAGCGGCGATTTTCCTTTCAATTTCGTAAAAGAAAGTACAAGAAGTATCGCTTAAGATGACTCATATACCAAATAAATGACATATGTCGGAGCGGAGAGAGTTGTCAAATCGTGAGTTACATTATGTGGGTCGGTAGTGTGGGCAACGCCTCGCGGTACGATATAGGAGTAATTTTGTAATTATATATTGTACTCCATGGCTATATAAATATGTCTGATTGTAACTCTAATGAGCCTTATACTCTTTTTCTGAAATTGAAAGGAAAACCGCCACTCTGCTCTCGAAGACGTAAACATCTTTGTCGAACCTCGTTAAATCTTTATGTTCTTTTGGATTTGTGTCGATTATTACGTTTCTTTGCCCTAAAATTTTTTAACAAATGGTATCAGAGAGAGGTTCTAGGACATATAAGAAAATTTCGGCGCAAGGAGAAAAAGTTTCGGCTATTTGGCGCGGCTAGGGTTCTAGGGCAAATTGACATAGGAAAGTTCGGCGACAGCAGGCTGTGATTTGCGACACTGTTCGCTACAGTCTGAAAAGATTTGCGACACGGAGGATGGCAACACATCGAAGGCTTCAAACATCAGGAAGAAGAGACAAATCACGACAGCTCGGCGCGAACAAGAAGGGGATTCGTGAACCGTGTGACTTCAGCGATTCGCAAAGGACGAAGGATTCGCGCGACGCGGCCAGAAGGCTTCGTTCAAGCGGCTGCAACCAAGAAGAGTTCACGCGGGGTGGGGGGGATTATTAGTTCTCGTTCATCATTGATGTATTTCAATTTATGGGATTTGATAAATCCTATTTATTATCAATCTAACCAACATCCACACTGTAGATAAATATACTAAAAAATTGAAAGAAAATTAAATGCTAACAAAAGTCAATGAGAAAAATCCTTACGAGCAGCTCGCAAAAGCCTCCAACTGAGGTTGACACGCTCTTCGATTTTTTTTTGCTTTAAATCTGTGAACTTTGTCGCGCTGGTGTCATTGAGATCTTTGATTAGGGTTGCCCTCAATTGGTTGATCATAGACTTCACCATGCTGTTCGTCACGATCGAACGACAATTATTGACCATCATTTGGCCACCGAAGCTGCCCGTTAGCTCGATCAAAAAAAAGTTGTATAACAAAATTTAAGAAGTATGATGGAATATTTTGTGTTGTTTTTGTTGATAAATTTAGGGAAAAAATTAATAATCGACACAAAAATTTAACGAGGTTCGGCAAAAATGCCTACGTCCTCGGGAGCAGAGCGGCGATTTTCCTTTCAATTTCAGAAAAGAGTACAAGAGTATCAGTTAGGTATGACTCATATACCAAATAAATGACAGATGTTAGAGCGGAGCGATTTGTCAAATCGGGGGAGTTACATTATGTGGGTTGGGGGTGTGGGGGCAACGCCCTGCGGTATGATATAGGAGTAATTTTGTAATTATATATTGTACTTCATGGCTACATAAATAGGTCTGATTGTAACTCTAATGAGTCTTATAATCTTTTTCTGAAATTGAAAGGAAAACCGCCACTTGCTCCCGAGGATGTAGACATCTTTGTCGAACCTCGTTAAATCTTTATGTTCTTTAGGATTTGTGTCGATTATTACGTTTCTTTGCCCTAAAATTTTTTAACAAATGGTATCAGAGAGAGGTTCTAGGACATATAAGAAAATTTCGGCGCAAGGAGAAAACGTTTCGGCGATTTGGCGCGGCTAGGGTTCTAGGGCAAATTGACATAGGAAACTTCGGCGACAGCAGGCTGTGATTTGCGACACTGTTCGCTACAGTCTGAAAAGATTTGCGACACGGAGGATGGCAACACATCGAAGGCTTCAAACATCAGGAAGAAGAGACAAATCACGACAGCTCGGCGCGAACAAGAAGGGGATTCGTGAACCGTGCGACTTCAGCGATTCGCAAAGGACGAAGGATTCGCGCGACGCGGCCAGAAGGCTTCGTTCAAGCGGCTGCAACCAAGAAGAGTTCACGCGGAGTGGGGGGGGATTATTAGTTCTCGTTCATCATTGATGTATTTCAATTTATGGGATTTGATAAATCCTATTTATTATCAATCTAACCGACATCCACACTGTAGATAAATATACTAAAAAATTGAAAGAAAATTAAATGCTAACAAAAGTCAATGAGAAAAATCCTTACGAGCAGCTCGCAAAGGCCTCCAACTGAGGTTGACACGCTCTTCAATTTTTTTTGCTTTAAATCTGTGAACTTTGTCGCGCTGGTGTCATTGAGATCTTTGATTAGGTTGCTCCTCAATCGGTTGATCATAGACTTCACCATGCTGTTCGTCACGATCGAACGACAATTATTGACCATCATTTGGCCACCGAAGCTGTCCGTTAGCTCGATCAAAAAAAAGTTGTATAACAAATTTTAAGAAGTATGATGGAATATTTTGTGTTGTTTTTGTTGATAAATTTAGGGAAAAAATTAAGAATCGACACAAAAATTTAACGAGGTTCGGCAAAAATGCCGACGTCCTCGGGAGCAGAGCGACGATTTTCCTTTCAATTTCAGAAAAGAGTACAAGAGTATCAGTTATGTATGACTCATATACCAAATAAATGACAGATGTTGGAGCGGAGCGAGTTGTCAAATCGGGGGAGTTACATTATGTGGGTTGGGGGTGTGGGGCAACGCCCTGCGGTACGATATAGGGGTAATTTTGTAATTATATATTGTACTTCATGGCTACATAAATAGGTCTGATTGTAACTCTAATGAGTCTTATAATCTTTTTCTGAAATTGAAAGGAAAACCGCAACTTGCTCCCGAGGACGTAGACATCTTTGTCGAACCTCGTTAAATCTTTATGTTCTTTAGGATTTGTGTCGATTATTACGTTTCTTTGCCCTAAAATTTTTTAACAAATGGTATCAGAGAGAGGTTCTATGACATATAAGAAAATTTCGGCGCAAGGAGAAAAAGTTTCGGCGATTTGGCGCGGCTAGGGTTCTAGGGCAAACCGACATAGGAAAGTTCGACGACAAGCAGGCCGTGATTTGCGACACTCGTTCGCTACGAGTCCGAAAAGATTTGCGACACGGAGGATGGCAACACATCGAAGGCTTCAAACATCAGGAAGAAGAGACAAATCACGACAGCTTGGCGCGAACAAGAAGGGGATTCGTGAACCGTGCGACTTTAGCGATTCGCAAAGGACGAAGGATTCGCGCGACGCGGCCAGAAGGCTTCGTTCAAGCGGCTGCAACCAAGAAGTGTTCACGCGGAGGGGTGATCACTGAAAAATTTATTAAGAAATTCATACATATTTTTGATGAAATTGCACTTTAAAGAAAAGTATTTTCTTTATTTTGTCATGTGAATGAAGAATTTCGGTGATAAAAGAAAAATCATAAAAAGGAGCGGATTTGAAGCAAAAAGGAAGAAAATAATGCAATTTAGGCCGAGTCGCCGACGGCGAGATCGAGCCCACCGACGGCGAGGGTACGAGGAAGAAAATTCTGAAGGATTTATAACTGTCTCGCTGACAGCGAGCCCGAGCCCGCCGACACCGAGATAGCGCGGTTCGAAGACCTTCTAGAAGCCTCGCCGACAGCGAGGTAGTTCGTCGCCGACGACGAGCTAGTTCAAATGGCACCGATACATCGAACCCGGACACCTTTCGAAGAGATGCTTACACACCTCTTGGTCCTTTGCTCACCTCTATATATAGAGGCCGAAAATCAGTCTTTTAAGTGTCTTTTTCTTTGAGTCTTTGTCTTTAAGTGTGTCTTTTGTGTGTTCTAAGTGTGTTATAAGTGTGTGAGCAGTCTTTAGAATCTTAATTAGTGTAATTAGTGAGTCTTTAGTGAGTTTAGTGAGTAATTAGTGAGTCGTATCAGCATCGAAGGAAGAGTCAAAGGAACTACGATGAATCCGCTTGGGATAAATCAAGATAAGTATTTGTATTTATTGTTTTTAACTTTAAATGAAATCCATGCTTAGTTTAGTTCTCACGCATTCCGAGTAGTTTATTTGAGCTTTTCTCATCGTTTATGAAATTAAGCTGACTGATGAAATTAAAATAGTAGATACTTTTATATATTAATAAATTGTGATAATTTTTACTTAAAACTTAATTTACTTTTCAAACCGGCCATTCGATTTGTTAAAATGTGTTGATTTATAACTATAAGTAAAAATTACATCCAGTATTCTGGAATTCAAAAGCTCTCGGAAGGAAGGTGCAAATAACATGGAAATAATATCATCAGGCGTAGACTCGAGCATTTTAGCGTGACAGACTAAAATATTCAATTTGGTCCTATTGCTTCGAGAGTCGAAGCGTAGATGTTAGCCCTCGTGCGAGGTGAACGTGGAGCACCGAAGTGACGATCAGTATCCTCCCGACCTAACTGCAGATTCAGCAATCAAACATGTGATTAGTCAATATTCTTTACACTCTGACTAAAAGGTAAAGAATAGTGAATGCTCCTATTTGTCACAATACCTTAAAATTATCTATTTAAATTCATCAATCACTTAAATTTCTAAACAAGAGGAAAGATACTTTTTCCGAATAGCTAACACTTATTTAAGCAATTAGCTTAATTTCCCGCACTTTCAATACAAATTAATTTTCTACTTAGTTAAGTTACCTAATTAAAATACTTAGTTTACTTTATTGCGCTTAAATTTAGAATTCCAAATTTTCGTATACTATTTTAAAATTATTATTATTATTATTTTAAAATTAGTTATTATTTAATTTTCTCTTTCCTCATGGGATCGATAACCGTGACTCCACTGGAGCTACGTATTACTTGATACGATACGTATACTTGCAGTAGCATCCACAACATAAATAATTACAATTCTATACATATAATATAGCGGGGTCAAGTTTTTGGCGCCGTTGCAATTAAATTAAAAATATCATAATATAAAATTGTGGGTCAGGGAGATTATTAGTTCTCGTTAGTCATTGATGTATTTCAATTTATGGGATTTGATAAATCCTATTTATTATAAATCTAACCGACATCCACACTGTAGATAAATATACTAAAAAATTGAAAGAAAATTAAATGCTAATAATGTCAATGAGAAAAATCCTTACGAGCAGCTCACAAAGGCCTCCAACTGAGGTTGACACGCTCTTCGATTTTTTTTGCTTTAAATCTGTGAACTTTGTCGCGCTGGTGTCATTGAGATCTTTGATTAGGGTTGCCCTCAATTGGTCGATCATAGACTTCACCATGCCGTTCGTCACGATCGAACGACGCTATCGACCATCATTTGGCCACCGAAGCTGCCCGTTAGCTCGATCAAAAAAAAGTTGTATAACAAATTTTAAGAAATATGATGGAATATTTTGTGTTGTTTTTGTTGATAAATTTAGGGAAAATATTAAGAATCGACACAAAAATTTAACGAGGTTCGGCAAAAATGCCCACGTCCTCGGGAGCAGAGCGGCGATTTTCCTTTCAATTTCAGAAAAGAGTACAAGAGTATCAGTTAGGTATGACTCATATACCAAATAAATGACAGATGTTGGAGCGGAGCGAGTTGTCAAATCGGGGGAGTTACATTATGTGGGTTGGGGGTGTGGGGGCAACGCCCTGCGGTACGATATAGGGGTAATTTTGTAATTATATATTGTACTTCATGGCTACATAAATAGGTCTGATTGTAACTCTAATGAGTCTTATACTCTTTTTCTGAAATTGAAAGGAAAACCGCCACTCTGCTCCAGAGGACGTAGACACTCGTTAAATCTTTATGTTCTTTTGGATTTGTGTCGATTATTACGTTTCTTTGCCCTAAAATTTTTTAACAAATGGTATCAAAGAGAGGTTCTAGGACATATAAGAAAATTTCGGCGCAAGGAGAAAAGGTTTCGGCGATTTGGCGCGGCTAGGGTTCTAGGGCAAATTGACATAGGAAAGTTCGGCGACAGCTGGCGGTGATTTGCGACACTGTTCGCTACAGTCTGAAAAGATTTGCGACACGGAGGATGGCAACACATCGAAGGCTTCAAACATCAGGAAGAAGAGACAAATCACGACAGCTCGGCGCGAACAAGAAGGGGATTCGTGAACCGTGCGACTTCAGCGATTCGCAAAGGACGAAGGATTCACGCGACGCGGCTAGAAGGCTTCGTTCAAGCGGCTGCAACCAAGAAGAGTTCACGCGGGGGGGATTATTAGTTCTCGTTAGTCATTGATATATTTCAATTTATGGGATTTGATAAATTCTATTTATTATCAATCTAACCGACATCCACACTGTAGATAAATATACTAAAAAATTGAAAGAAAATTAAATGCTAATAAAAGTCAATGAGAAAAATCCTTACGAGCAGCTCTCAAAGGCCTCCAACTGAGGTTGACACGCTCTTCGATTTTTTTTGCTTTAAATCTGTGAACTTTGTCACGCTGGTGTCATTGAGATCTTTGATTAGGGTTGCCCTCAATTGGTTGATCATAGACTTCACCATGTTGTTCGTCCCGATCGAACGACAATTATTGACCATCATTTGGCCACCAAAGCTGCCCGTTAGCTCGATAAAAAAAAAGTTGTATATAAAATTTTAAGAAGTATGATATAATATTTTGTGTTGTTTTTGTTGATAAATTTTGGGAAAAAATTAAGAATCGACACAAAGATTTAATGAGGTTCGGCAAAAATGCCTACATCTTCGGGAGCAGAGCGTCGATTTTCCTTTCAATTTCAGAAAAGAGTACAAGAGTATCAGTTAGGTATGAATCATATACCAAATAAATGACAGATGTTGGAGCGGAGCGAGTTGTCAAATCAGGGGAGTTACATTATGTGGGTTGGGGGTGTGGGGCAACGCTCTGCGGTACGATATAGGGGTAATTTTGTAATTATATATTGTACTCCATGGCTATATAAATAGGTCTGATTGTAACTCTAACGAGTCTTATACTCTTTTTCTAAAATTGAAAGGAAAACCGCCACTCTGCTCCCGAGGACGTAGACATCTTTGTCGAACCTCGTTAAATCTTTATGTTATTTTGGATTTGTGTCGATTATTACGATTTTTTGCCCTAAAATTTTTTAACAAATGGTATCAGAGAGAGGTTCTAGGACATATAAGAAAATTTCGGCGCAAGGAGAAAAAGTTTAGGCGATTTGGTGTGGCTAGGGTTCTAGGGCAAATTGACATAGGAAAGTTCGGCGACAGCAGGCTGTGATTTGCGACACTGTTCGCTATAGTCTGAAAAGATTTGCGTCACGGAGGATCGCAACACATCGAAGGCTTCAAACATCAGGAAGAAGAGATAAATCACGACAGCTTGGCGCGAACAAGAAGGGGATTCGTGAACCATGCGACTTCAGCGATTCGCAAAAGACGAAGGATTCGCGCGACGCGGCCAGAAGGCTTCTTTCAAGCGGCTGCAACCAAGAAGATTTCACGCGGGGGGGATTTTTAGTTCTCGTTAATCATTGATGTATTTCAATTTATGGGATTTGATAAATCCTATTTATTATCAATCTTACCGACATCCACACTGTAGATAAATATACTAAAAAATTGAAAGAAAATTAAATGCTGATAAAAGTCAATGTGAAAAATCCTTACGAGCAGCTCGCAAAGGCCTCCAACTGAGGTTGACACGCTCTTCGATTTTTTTGCTTTAAATCTGTGAACTTTGTCGCGCTGGTGTCATTGAGATCTTTGATTAGGGTTGCCCTCAATTGGTTGATCATAGACTTCACCATGTTGTTCGTCACGATCGAACGACAACTATTGACCATCATTTGGCCACCGAAGCTGCCCGTTAGCTCGATCAAAAAAAAGTTGTATAACAAATTTTAAGAAGTATGATGGAATATTTAGTGTTGTTTTTGTTGATAAATTTCGGGAAAAAATTAAGAGTTGACACATAGATTTAACGAGGTTCGGCAAAAATGCCTACGTCCTCGGGAGCAGAGCAGCGATTCACATTTCAATTTCAGAAAAGATACAAGAGTATTAGTTAGGTATGACTCATATACCAAATAAATGGCAGATGTTGGAGCGGAGCGAGTTGTCAAATCGGAGGAGTTACATTATGTGGGTTAGGGGTGTGGGGGCAACGCCCTGCGGTACGATATAGGGGTAATTTTGTAATTATATATTATACTCAATGGCTATATAAATAGGTCTGATTGTAACTCTAATGGGTCTTGTACTCTTTTTCTGAAATTGAAAGGAAAACTGCCACTCTGCTCCCGAGGACGTAGACATCTTTGTCGAACCTCATTAAATCTTTATGTTCTTTTGGATTTGTGTCGATTATTACGTTTCTTTGCCCTAAAATTTTTAACAAATGGTATCAGAAAGAGGTTCTAGGACATATAAGAAAATTTCGGCACAAGGAGAAAAAATTTCGGCGATTTGGCGTGGCTAGGGTTCTAGGGTAGATTGATATAAGAAAGTTCGGCGACAGCAGCTGTGATTTGCGGCACTGTTCGCTACAGTCTGAAAAGATTTGAAACACGGAGGATCGCAACACATCGAAGGCTTCAAACATCAGGAAGAAGAGACAAATCATGAAAATTCGGCGCGAACAAGAAGGGGATTCGTGAACCGTGCGACTTCAGCGATTCGTAAAGGACGAAGGATTCGCGCGACGCGGCCAGAAGGCTTCGTTTAAGCGGCTGGAACCAAGATGAGTTCATGCGAGGGTTATCTCGTGACAGGGAGTTTGGACGCAGGCAGTGGCGACAAGCTCATGGGAAGAATGCGTAAGTTCGGTTCGGACGAAGGCGACAGGCTCGCGGGAAGAATTTCAACGAATTCAGGATTTTCTGCTCCGACAAAGGATTTGGAAGAAAGAATTTGGCCAGCTATAGCAGACGAATTTGCAGAAAAGTTTGAAGCTTGATTAATTTCAAATGACAATTTATGTTGCAAAATTCGAGGTGGCAAAGTTTGATGGAACCGAAAACTTTGAGTTGTGACAAACAAGGGTGAAAGATTTGTTGGCACAATAGAGAATCTTGAAGGCTTTGCAGGCAACGAAACCAGATGCCATGGAGAATGAAGATTGAGAAGAACTGCAACAACGAGCGGCAACAACCATACGCCTATGACTGACAGATGAGGTTATGTATCCCGTGATGAATTAAAAACCTCCAGGAGAGTTCTGGAAGAAATTGGAAACTCAAAGCATATCAAATCTCTGACAAATAAATTATATCTGAAGCAAAAGCTGTATGGGCTGAAGATACATGAAGGTTTTGATATGAAACAACACGTTAATGACTTAAATCAAATAATCACATATTTATCAAGGCTTGATGTGAGTATTAAGGATGAAGACTGAGCGATGATTTTGTTGTGTTCATTGCCTTCCTCTTATGAACACATGGTGACTACTCTTACATATGAGAAGGAAACTATAAAAGTTGATGAGATTACTGCAGCATTGTTGTCTCACAACCAGCGGAAACAGAATGCAAGCGAAAGCTCTCATGGCGATAACTTATATGTTAAGGGTAATCAGGATCGTGGAAGGAAGAAGGAAAAGAAAAGTTCTGAAAGATGAAATTTCAGATCAAAGTCTAAAGGTAAAAAGACGATTCATTTCTTGAAGTGCAAGGAGTCAGGTCATATGAAGAGAGACTGTCCAAAGCTCAAAAATCAGACTGAGGAGAAATGTGATGTAACATCCAAGTTTGTAAACGTGGTGCAGAGTGACAATTCAGATGACAATGACGCTGTTATGCTTTCAATTTCATCAACTCAGTTCATGGATGCATGAATTCTTGATTCGGGATGCTTTTATCACGTAACACATAATAGGGAGTGGTTTACTTCACACATGTCAACTAATTTTGACTCAGTCTATTTAGGCGATGATAGATGCTGCAATATTGTTGGTACTGGTGAAGTCAGAATTAAGATGTATGATGACACTGTTAAAACATTATGTGATATCAGACACATTCCAGATTTGAAGAAGAATTTAGTTTCCTTGGACACTCTACATAGAAATGGTTTTATTCCTAAGGCAGATGAGGATAGGGAAACCCTCAAAATTGTTAAGGGTGCACTGACTATGATGAAAGAAAAGTTAACTGCATGTAATATCTACAAACTATTGGGGAGTACAATTGTAGGTGGAGTTCAATCCGTTAAGTCAGATGATGATAGTATAAAGTGATGATATATGCGTTTGAGTCATCTTAGTGATGACTAAATTACATAAAAGAAATCTGTTGCATAGAGTTAAATGTTGCAAGCTCGACTTTTATAAGTTCTGTGTTCTTGGAAAACAGACTAGAGTCGGTTTTATGACTAGAAAGCATAAAACTGACAGTCATAAAACTGAAGAGATTTTTGAATATGTGCATTCTGATGTATGGGGCCCTACCAGAGAGTCTTCATTTAGAGGATCGCAATATTATGTTACATTTATTGATGATTTCTCCAGAAAGTTTGGGTGTATTTCTTGAAGCAAAAATATGAAGTTTTCTCTAAATTCAAGCTGCGAAAAGCTGAGGTGGCGAACCAAACTGGCAGAAAGATCAAGTATTTGACATCTGATAATGACACAAAGTACACATATTCTTAGTTTCAAAAGTTCTATGAGGAGCATGAGATTCAGAGGCATTTTTCAGTGCGAAAGACACCACAACAGAATGACGTTGCAGAAAGGATGAATAGGTCCTTAGCTGAAAGGGCAAGATACTTGAGACTGAATGCAGGGCTTCCTAAAAGCTTCTGGGCAGGCTATGAATATGGCATGCTACCTCATCAATAAATCACCTTAGACTTCATTGGGTGGCAGGTTGTAGAAGAGGTATGAACATGCAATCCAGTTAATTTCAATCACTTACGAATTTTCGGTTGTCTTACTTATGTGCATGTACCTGGGGATGAAAGATCAAAACTTAATCCAAAATTCAAGAAATGCATCTTTATGTGCTATAATAAAGGTGTGAAAGAAAACAAATTTTGGGATCCAATTTCAAAGAAGACGGTGATCAGTAGAGATGCAATCTTTGATGAGCAGTCCATCTTGCTGCAGAATCAAGACAAGGTGTCAGGGAGCAGTTCTAGTTTAGATACAGTGTAGATAGATCTAGAACAACATGCACTAGCAGTTGAGAGAATTGAACGTTCAGATCCAACACCTGATGATCTAATACAGATGACTTGCAGAATTACAATCTAGTCAGAGATAGATAGAGACACACCAATATAATGCCTCATAGCAGATTGGGTTATGAAGACTTGGTCTATTATGCACTTCTCATCAGCAGTGATGATCCAGCCACTTTTCAAGGAGCTATCACCAGCTAGGAGAAAGAGAAATAGATGGGTGTAATGGTTGAGGAGATGGAGTCTTTGCAAAAAAATTGCACATGGGATCTAGTTCAGCTTCCTGAGGGAAAGAAGACTATTGGGTGCAAATTGGTCTATAAAAGGAAACCAACATTATTAGAAAACGAAGGAAAAAAGTTTAAGGCTTGACTGGTAGCAAAGGGTTTTTCACAGCAGAAGGGGATAAATTATGATGAAATCTTTTCTCATGTGGTCAGACATACTTCAATCAAGGTAGTGCTTACATTAGTAGCTATTTGGGATTTGCATCTAGAGCAGATGGATGTTAAAACTGCATTCCTGCATGCGAATTTGGACGAGCAGATTTACATTAGCAACCAGAAGGGTTCACTTAACTTGGACAGGAGCATCTGGTTTGCAGGTTAAAGAAATCACTGTATGGGTTAAACAGTCTCCAAGACAATGGTATAAGCGGTTTGACTCCTACATGATTCAGATTGGCTACACACGATGTGAGTATGATTGTTGTGTTTATGTTAAGAGCCTTGATGACGGTTCTATTATTTTTCTGCTACTGTATGTTGATGTTATAGTGTTTGCTGCAAAGAATATGAATGATGTTCTTGGTTTGAAAGCTTTATTGAGCTAGAAATTTGATATGAAAGACTTGGGTTCTACAAAGAAGATTCTTGGAATAAAGACTCATCTGGATAGAGGCTCAAGATGACTATGTTTATCTCAATGAGGCTATGTTGAGAAAGTGCTAGACATGTTTGAGATGAGCAAAGCAAAGCCTGCGAGCACTCTATTGATAACTCATTTCAAGCATTCTTCAGAACAATGTCCAAAGACAAATGAGGAAATCGAAGAAATGCAAAATGTTCAATATGCTAGTGCTGTTGGCTGCTTGATGCATGCAATGATATGTACTCGTCCTGATTTGGCTCATGCTGTTAGTTAAGTCTGCAAATACATGTCTAAACCAGGAAGATGACATTGGGAACAGTTAAATGGAATTTCAGGTATCTAAAGAGTACTGTAACACATGAAATTATTTTTGGTAGTCAGCAGGATGCCCTTCAATTATGGGGTACGTGGATTCAGACTATGCATGTGATTTGGATGTCAGAAGGTCTACAACTGGGTATGTGTTGACTCTTGGTTGAGGGCCTATATGTTAGAAATCAACAGTTTAGTATATTGTGATATTATCTACAACTGAAGCTGAGTACATGGCAGTAGTTGAAGCTGTTAAAGAAGCCTTATGGATTACTGGGCTAGTAAAGAAATGAGTGTTGAGCAAGGTGGAGTTCAGTTGCATTGTGATAGTCAAAGTGCTATTTATTTGACTAAGAATCAGGTGTACCATGCGAGAACCAAGCATATTGATGCCAGGTATCACAAGATCTGAGAATTGATTGCTTCTGGTGAGATACTGTTGTAGAAGGATCATAATTATGAGAATGTAGCTGATATGTTGACCAAGCCAGTTACTTTCAACAAGTTCTTGCATTGCTTGGGCTTGTTGAATATTCACAGTTGCTAGAGAAGCATGGTGGCCCAACCCACATCGGTGCATGTGTAACTCCCATGTATCTTTTCTCCTAAGGGGTTGGATATTCGCTAAGGTGGAGATTTGTTAGGTATGACTCATATACGAAATAAAGGAGAGATGTTGGAGCGGAGCGAGCTGTCAAATCGGGAGAGTTATGTTATGTGGGTTGGGGGTGTGGGGGCAATGCCCCTCGGTGTACATGGGTAATTTTGTAATTACATAGTGTACTCCAGGGCTATATATATAGGCTCTATTGTAACCCTAAGGGGTCTTGTACTCTTTTTTCTAAAATTGAAAGGAAAAATGCTGCTCTTCTCCAGAGGATGTAGGCACATTTATCGAACCTCGTTAAATCTGTGTTCTTCTGGATTTGTGTCAATTTCTTGCACTAAAATTTCTCAACAGTATTCTTAGGGTTACAATACAACATATATATATATATATATATATATATATATATATATATATATATATATATCTCTGACGTACAATATGTAATTACAAAATTACCTCTGTACCGTACTGTGAGGGTGTTGCCCCCACACCCCCAACCCACGTAATGTAACTCCCCACAACTAAACAGATACTTACGCTCCACTCCACTATGCTCGCTCGCTCCGCTCCACTGGCTCGCTCCTCTCCACTGGCTCACTCTGTTCTACTTCAGTATTTGTCCCTTATCTGGTATATGAGTCATAACTAACAGTTTTATTTAGCCGCTGTTTGGCTGCGACTTTTTTTTACGTTAAATAAGATTTATCAAATCAGTGAAAATCAATTTTATCTCTCATAATATTGACGGAGATCGACCTCGTGAATGACGGCCAAACAAATCCTGTAAAGCCGCTCTGTAGTTGGATTTACTAAATTCGGATTCATAAAGTAAATGAAATGCAAGGAATAGCAACGAAACACGACAAATTTTTATATAACGGAGTGTTGGATTTAATTTTTATATTTTTTATGTTCTGTTGGATTCAATTTGAATCCATGACTAAATCAAAATATTTCGTTAGAAAGGGAGAAAATGTCTCTCCTCGAATTTATAAATGTGTAATATTTCTATGCATTGTGACAGATTCCATTGAAAAGAAAGCCTATACATCACTGATCATGAACCCATTCATTTATATTTTCCTTAATCGAGAGAAGGACATGTATTCATAATCTATAATTTATATTATCTCAATTATTTTCAACTATCGAGGCTATACATTATGTTTTTTTTTTGTTATTGTTGTTGAGTTTTTCTCGTAAAATAATACTACGTTGTGTATAGTTAATACTCACTTTTTTATTTATGTGAAATACATTAAACCGAATTAAGATTTAAATTATTTAAAATTTTCATTGCAATTTAATAAAAATGTGGATCCAAAATTTAAATTTCATAACCTCCGCACATGCTATATGATCTTTATAAGTCATGAATATAATCTCCATCTTAATCTGAGTCATCAAATTTGACAGAATCATTAGATCGATGCAACAACAACAACAACAACAAAGCCTTAATTCCACTAGGTGGGGTCGGCTACATGAATCATTTTTCTCCATTGAGTCCTATTTAGTGTCAAATTTTTGTTTAATTCTAATAAATTAAGATCATTTTTTTATGCAATAAGTCCAAATTTTCTTAGATCTACCTCTGTCTTTCTTAACAATCGTTAGATCGATGCGACTTAAACATTTTCTTTACTTCCTCTAATCCTAAACAGACATAAAATTTTATAGGATGCTGAGTTTCTCCTGTTTTGATTTCCTTGTCGCATCAATGAGCAGATCAATGGGAGGAATCAGAAACTCCAATAAAATTAGTAGTAAATTGGATTCAGTAAACTAATGATTTGATATATGGTCAGACAAATAACTTAACGTGACATGCATGGGACCAGCAATTTGTTCTTGCATGTAGCTTATTATACTAGTAAAATATTTTCAAGCAAGCCCTTTTATTTCCTTAAAATTTCAAATAAATGTTTCATCTTCTTCTAATCAGCTCTTAGATAAGTTTTATTTTTTGGACAAATTTCACAAAGCAGCACTTCGTTAAATTAAGGAGATAGTTAGATAATGATCATAACAAATATTGATATTTATAGGTTAATCACTCAAGTGATCTTTTTTTTTGAACTATCAAATTAATGTATTTAAGCATGCCACGATCAATATATATATATATATATATATATATATATATATATATATATATATATATATATATATATATGGGTCTGGGTTTTAACATAAATTTTGATATTTGAGTGAGAATTTGAAAAAATGAATGAAAGAAGGTGGTTGATTTGTAAATGGTAATCTCATTTGCTATTTGTTTTGCCTTTTTTTTTGTTTTCTTTAGGCTATAACACTTTTTTTGTTTTTTTACTGGCCATTTAAAGACGAGAAATTATTGGATCATGAGCCCTGATGTAATATTGGATCAGGAGTCCTGTCACATGTACATATAAGCTCTCAATTTAATACATGGGTGAGCCTTTTTATGCATCTCAATCAAGGTCTGTCATATCATAAACACCACTACATACAAAAAAAAATTAGAAAGTATCTTTTTATGTACAACAGAGTGACAGATAAAAATTGAAATTTAGGTGTTAGATACGTTTATTTTAATTCAAATTACGAGTGCCTATGTTGAAAATTAAATTTATTTATTTTTTATACCAAAAATATATTATTTTAACATAACGAAAGTCTGCTTTTTAAAAGTTGTCCTTATTTTGCTTTTTAAGTTGGAAATTTATGCTGTATGTTTTTGTAAAGGGGTGCTATAAACCAGTTAGAGATGATCTGAAGAGACAATAATTGAGGGAGCCACCTCTCGATACGATAGCTAAATTAGATTACACAATAGATTTAATTTGTTTAAATAAGAAAGCGGCATAGTGAGGACTTGAGGATAGGTCGAGCTCAAAAATGAGAGCTGAGATGTGTATATGTGCCACTTGACCACCAAACAATTAATGAGTGCATTGCATTATTTTGTTGGTGGAGCTTAAAGTCATTTGAAGTAGGAGAAGCTGAATGCGATGTTCCTTGGACCATAAAAAGTACCCAATACTATTGCTTTGGAGATTTTGAGGGGATACTGATCATTCAGATCTTGCTGGTCCATACCCTAAACTCTGAATTAAATAGCAGCCTTGCATTCATTATATATATATATATATTAAATAGAGTTGAAATTATCCACTTGAGAACTCCGTCAATCTATATGAAAAGAGCAGTACATAAATAGTCCTTAGTTTCTTTTAAATTTGGCTAAATTATAGGACTAAACTGCCTCATATAAATAGTTGGAGACTATTTTAAACTTTACTCATTAAAAGAATCTGGGGACGAAATTAACCTTTGATAAATTTTGAGACTAAAATGAACCCCGATATAATAATCAGGGACTATTTTAATGCTTATCTCTCTCTTTATACACACACACACACACACATACATACATACATACGTATATTTGATGAATTTATATCAGCACAAATAAATGCATATTGTCAAAATTCTTGGACTTCTCACCTAATAGTTTAAAAGAGGAGAGGCATTTTTTTATCTTTGTAATACTTAATTAGGAAGAATCACAAATTATATAATGAAGTTAGGATATTAAATATGCTTGGGGTGTGGGACTAAATAATTAATTTCCATCCAATTGAATGAATTATAGTAATAGTTTTCGATATATTTAAGAGAGGCTAAGCATGTTATATAAGTGAGAATGTTGCTTAACTTACAATAATTAGCAATTCTATTAAATTGTGCTTAATTATGAAAGAAGCTATAAGGTTAGAATGATTTGGGCTGACACTAATGTGCACTTGATAGATGATTTACATGTCAAAGATAAAATAATACATGAGCAATGTATTATAAATTCCTACTTGCTTGAAATAGTGCTTAAATGCACTTTTAATTCTGATTATTCTTTTTTTTTAATCCTTAAATGATTAAACTCTTTTCAACAAGTTTCAAATGCGATCATCTCTTTTCTCGAGCAATAATCGAGTTCATGCACATATTTTCTTAGCAATCATTATTAAATTTAAATTGTTAAGATTTAAATAACTAAAATAAAACTTGTCTATCTTTCAATGAGCGACGAGTTTTAATTATTTAAAATTTATGGTGGGATAAAAATTTTATGAAAAAATGATTTTATTCCCTTCAATTAGTAATAATAACCTAATATCCTATGACACATCGATACAGATTGATATAGTACATTTGAAAAAATATTATCTGCAGATGAAATCAATAAATGCGGAGGAGGGTACTTGGGGGTATGTACTCGAAGGGATGTGTGAATGCAGATCCTAAGGAGATCTAATGGTCAATAAGAAAAGAATATGATGAAGGAGAGCCCGCCGAACATATGATTATGAAGTCCAATTTTCCGACCGGGTGAAGCAATCTGAGCCAGAAGCCAGTAAAGCCAAAGCAAACAAAACTCTAAGATAGTCCAAAGTTAAGTGGAGGATATAAGAATTAGCTAATCCAAAGAAGATTCAGTTCCTTAGCATATCCATGCACCCCAAAGACTCCAAAGGTCCCTCATCATGGGTCAAGAGTTGATAATTAGACCATATGAGCCGGTTGACTCGAACTAACCAGACAGCCAACCGAGCTAATTCCATCCAGCCAAGCGGATTTCAACTGATCGAGACAGATCAATTTGAGCTTAGTTGGTAGACCTAGAGAACAACCGGGGGGATAAAACGCATACATGTAAAATACCAATAATACCTCCTCCTTTTAAATAGAGGCAAAATTGGAGTATCATCATATTGTACTCTCCTTTATAAACTAGGAGATCATTTTATGAATAAGCCATTGATACAGAGTTTTATTATTGAGTCCTTTCTCTCTATCTCTATCTCTCTCATTATTTATGTTCTATTTCTTGAATATGATCCTCAGACAAATCAAATTTAACAACAGGAGTAATATAGATATTGGCGCCAACTACTTCTAAAAATATGTGATAAGGACTTGTGCTGAATAAAATTTATACATATCAAATAATTTACAACAAAATTTACTCAAAATATTATTAAAAATCGAAGTTAATCATGAAGTTGTGCCGCGCCAACCGAACCCAACGCATTAGACACAGTACCATCCCATCCACATCAAAGTCTGCCCATAGAATCTTTACATCCACAGGAAAGCAAAATCTTGTTTAGAAAACAGTAGAAGAGATTTTTATTATTGCATGAAACCCCTTTGCTCTCTATTTAAAGTATTATTCATTCTCTTGAACTTTTAATTTATAAATAAAATAACTGAATAGGTGATTCTTGTCTGGTGAGGCGAGAAACTGCACAAAAGTTCATCTAGGGTTCGGCCCTCACGAAAGGAAGAGAAAATATTTCGTTCGGACACCACACGTCCGAAAGGCTAATTACGGCCGACACATCTCTATCCACGTTATCAACAAGCGGCGTGGCGGTCGGTGGTTGGTCTCCGGACAAGCAGATGTCCGGAGGAAATATTTTTCGAGAAAGGGGAGAGATAGAGGTGATCTCTCAGGGCCTAATATTTTTTTAGGGGTAGGAGTTATCAAGTACCTGACCGCTACAGGGAAAATTATTCGGTCCGTAAAGCCGCGTCCGGACTCCAATTACATAACGACATCTGTTTATGTCGGCCCCACCCCTTGAAACAAAAAAAATAAAAACAATGAATTTAATCAAGCTGCCCGACCCGACTTCATTGGAATATTTTCCGATTTTATCGTGGTAGTATTCCGTTATTATTGCAAGTATAATAAATAACGCCATGATTGTATCAGCATATTCTGCTGCAGTAGTGGATGAGTCCCCTGAGTAATCCAGACATAATAATTTTCCAAGGTAAGAGGTTATTTCTTCTCCACATTTCCTCAATTTTTTTTTGGACTTTTAAGAGTTTTGGTTTTATTTTTTACAGCATTTATTTTCTTGCGTTCACGGGAGGAAAGCAGTATTGCCTTAATTTTTTTTTTTTTTGTCTTGATTTATTTTTGCAAGCTATTATTTAGCAATTTAATATTTTATTTATTTAATTTTAAATTTTATTGCTCCAATTTCTTTGTAATTTGTATTAGAAAATATTTACTAATCAAAAATAAAGGAAAGCAAATGAAAATTAGGGATAATAATAATAATAATAATAATAATAATAATAATAATAATAATAATAATAAAACAGTTGATAAGAAAAAAAAAAAGCATAATGATTGTAGTAGAAATAATAATAACTTAGGCATAATAATAATAATAATATAGGGGTGCTAATTTTAATAATTATTGGAAGTTCTTGGTGTTGGATATGTAAATATTGAGTTTTGGGTGCTACTTATGGAAATCCCCCATAATAATAGTATTTTAATAATAGTAATATTTATTATTATTATTATAGTAAAAGTTGAGAAGAAAATAATAATGATATTAATAATTGTAATAATCATAATAATAAAACAAATAATAATAATTTTATTTTTTCACTTAAAGTGAATGGTTCTTTCAAATTATTGTAGGTGGAATGACCGTTATATACGGGAACAACGAAGTGTCACTTTCTGAGTATATTGTGATGGGTTCGATGGACTTTTACTCGTCAATGCATTATATTTTTAATTTAATTTGATGAATTATAATTATATACTAATGTTTTCACTTTTAATTTAATTATTTTTCTAATTGCAGGTGACATGAAAGTCATGCAGAGATGATATAAGGCTTGGGTGGAGTGGAGAGTGTCATAGAGTTTGGTGATTGCCTATATTTATGGTGCGTTTATTTCAACTGCAGTTGTACAAAAATTAGTTGAAGAAGCAGCTGTTGAAAATCTGATGTTCAGAAGTTGGTGTCTCAGAAGTTGTTGGTTTGTTTGAAAATCACAGTTTTGTAAGCGGCGTCTGCTGACATAATGATTGTAATGCCTTCAATATAAAAACATATTTTACTTTAAACAGTTTGAAAAACACAGTTTTGAAAGTACTGCCTGTGAGGTAAATTCAGGGTCTATTTGGGGCAGTTGCAGCTTAATAATAAACTGTTGTGAAACTACTGAAAAATAATATGATGTTCAAAAAACTGCAGTGGCTATTACAAATTTTATTTTCTATATAAAAAGTTAGACTGCAGCTAAAAAGCTGTCACCGCACATAGCCAAGAACGGTGGGAAAACACAGGTTTCAGCGATAGCTTTCTGCTAATACGCAGTTTACCCAAACAGCCAAAAATCTACGGTGCAGTGCCACACCGCCACCGCACTGCCGCCCCAAACAGACCCACATTCACAATTTATCATGTTTTTTTCACTTCGAATAACTTAATAGCGCAAATACATGTCGACATTGACTAAATCATAAGAAATCATCAAATTATAACATCCAACATTAACACAACCAGTAGAAATTCCGGTACATAAAATGGTCCAAAAAAATAAGTTTGCTTACAAAATAGAAACCTAATGTAGTACTACTTTTTGTCTGTAATGGAAGTACATAATCGGAACAGATACAACACTAATAACAACAAAAGGAATGCCAAAATCATAAAATCGAACAGAACTAAAGTCTTCACAATAAAATTCAAGTCTCTAACATCATTTTTCACCATTTCATCAGCTGCATATATCATCTCGTCATCTTGCTAATGTGGTGCATCTCTAGGTTTATCAATGCACTGGAAGAATTTGCAATCTCTATTTACTAAATTCTTTGGACTTTGTAAAATTTTCGTCCCACATTGTCCTCTTTCTGTGCGGTGAAAATATGCACAATAGATTGCAATCACAAAAAACCAGTCGTTGTTTGGTTCCCTTGGCACTTGTTAAAGTGCTTGAGCTCATTTTTTGTAGAAAAGTTCTATACAAAGATGATTAGCACAAAAATAACAAATTTTGTTTCATATACAAAAAAGCAGTAGACCCTCAAAGAAGGCTATCCAGAAGAGCCCCTTGGGTCAAATGAATCATTATAACCGAAGAAATTCAAAACATAAACCGACAAACAAATGCTATGTAAAAAAAAAATCATGATAACCACCAAAAAAACATGAAAGAAAACAATATCAATAACAAGGCTTCAAAACAAAGCAGCACAAGAAGAAACTCAAATGAAAAAGATCTTGAGCTAAGTACTTACCTAATAAAGAAGACATTAAAATACCTTCCAAATACTGTAAATATTTTAAGCACAAAAAATATTTACAAGTATGGATGAATTTTAATGTCATGTTTGGAGAATATCATAACTCAACTGACATCCCTGCTAGAATGGAATGATCAGTAGAAATCTGAAAAAATCAACCAATCAAAAATAAGTTGGAAAACAATTGGTATAAAGCACCCAAAATTAGATCACGAACTTGTAAAATATATCCGAGATATAAAAAGAACAACTTAACTACAAATAATAGACACACCATAACTGCAAACAACTGCCCATCAAATCAACAGTCGACTTACTTATGAGGTGCAAACAAATGCATACCACTGAAGAAAATCATCACACAACACCACTTGTCAATTCGCAAAACACAAAACCAATTTTCATTTTGCAGCAAAAAAAAAAAAGACAAAAAAATTAAATAACCACAAGTGTTAAATATGTCCCTCTTCTAATTTTGCGGCACATAAGTCCAAAATCGACATCCCTAACCCATTCACACATACCCCACACAATTCTTATTTCTTTACATATTAAAATACAAGCTGTTAGGTATGGCTCATATCTAGGGAGTTGGAGTTTCTTGGTGAAGAGGTGTGACTCTTGGTGAAAAGGAGAGTCTCTTGGAAGTTAGTGGGTTGGGGGGAGCGAGGGCGTTTTTGTAATTTTACATGTGGGTTTATGTCTATATATATGTGTAACCCATGGGATGTAAATGAACTCCTCTGAAATAGTGAAATTCGCCGGCTCGCTCCCGAGGACGTAGGCAATTCTTTGCCGAACCTCGTTAAATCTCTTGTGTTCTTCTGATTTGTGTCGATTCTTGTTTTCGTTCCGAATTATTTTCATAACAATTGGTATCAGAGCCTCGTTCGAGGAAATAGGAGGAGATCGACGCGGGAGATCGGAGAAAAAAAGAAGATTTGACTGCGAGGTTTGAAGAATTGTGTGGTGTTCTCAGCAGTTCTCCGTTCGCAAGGCAGACTCGTTTTCTCGGGAAAGAAAAAGGTGTTCTGCGACAGAGCGGTGCAGCGAGGAGTAGTTCCAAAGCGTCGGATTTGTCCAACCTTCACGCGAATTCGATTTTACAGAGCATTTCACAGAGGGAAGGAATAAAGTTCCCTCGTTCCGTTCGGCGGTCGAGCAGCGCAGGTCGGGAAGGAGCAGTTCGCGGTGGATTCGTGCGGCAGTTCGCGCAGACGCGGTTGCAGCAGACGTAGGAAGAGGCGAAGGTTACGGTGATTGGCCGGGTCGCCGGCAGTCGAGGCACGAACAGGGTCGCAGGCGGCAGTCGGGCGGTTCGCAGGCCGAAGAAATTCGGCGATAACAGTTGCAAGTTAGAGGCGCGAGACACGTGCGACGGTTTGCGCAGTTACAGCAGGCGGGAGAGATCGTAAGGCAACCGCAGCAGTTGGACGGTTGCAGTGCGAAGGCAAGTCACGACGGTTCCTGCGGGAGAAGTCGCGGCGTTCGTGCGGTTGGAGGCGGTTGCGGGAGGTTCAGGAAGCTTCCCATTCCCTCAGATTTGGGTAAGCTAATAATCCCTTAATCGCAAGATTAGAGCTTAATCCGCAGGCTCTGAAGGAACCGCAGGGAGCAGGCTCTGGGCTTGGCTAAAAGCTGAGGGAAAGAAGGAAATTAAATTCTCTGGTGCAGAGAAAGAAATTTTTTTTCTTTTGTAATTTCTGGAGGTGCTTCTGACGAAAAAGTGCAGAAGAGAAGTTCGTCCGGTTCAAAAATTCGCGGGAAACGGAGGTTGTCCACCGCGAACAGGAGCCTTATTTTGCGGGAAATTGAGGTGTTCAACCAGTTAAATTCATCGGTTCGTCGCAGGAGATTTTGCGACAGGTGGAGTTCGGCAGGGTGCAGGTGGCGAGCAGGTGCGAAGGGATTCGTGACTCACGGAAACTGCAATTGGCGCTGAGGTTACTTGTACGAACAGAAATTGTGCTTCGTGTGGAAAATTTGATTCACAATCACAGGAGAATCGCGGGAAAGTTGCTGCATTGGCAGGGAAAATTTTCAGGTTTCTTTGAATTTATTTGCGGAGTATTTTCTTTTGTTTTTCGAAGCAAGGTAGGAAAATACAGTGCAGGATTAAGTTCGGATGGCAATGTCTGGAGCAAAATTCGAGATAGTGAAGTTCGTTGGAACCAGGAACTTCGGATTGTGGCAAACAAGGGTAAAAAATTTATTGGCACAACAGGAAATTTTGAAGGCTTTGCGGGCTACGAAACCTGATAATATGGAAGATGAAGATTGGGAAGAGTTACAACTTCGAGCGGCAGGTACCATATGTTTATGTCTGGCAGATGAGATTATGTATCATGTTATGAATCTGAAATCTCCAGGAGAAGTATGAAAGAAATTGGAATCTCAGTTTATGTCCAAATCTCCGACGAATAAATTGTATCTGAAGCAAAGGTTGTATGGGTTGAAGATGCGAGCGAGTATCGATTTGTCACGACGACTTGAATGTCTTCAATCAAATAATCACGGATCTGGCATAGCTTGATGTGAATATTGAGGATGAAGACCGAGCAATGATTCTTTTGTGTTCGTTGCCTACTTCTTATGAACATCTGGTGACTACTCTTACATATGGGAAAGAAACAATTAAAATTGATGAGATTATCTGCAAGCATTGTTGGCTCACAACCAGCGGAAGCGAGAATGCGAAGAAAGCTCTAATGGTAATTGTTTATATGTTAAGGGTAATCAGGATCGTGAAAGTAAGGAGGAGAAGGAGAATTCTGGAAGGTCAAAGCCTAAAGGCAAGAAGATTTGTTGCTTTAAGTGTAAGGATTTGGGACATATGAGGAGAGATTGTCCAATGCTCAAGAAGGAGACTCGTATTGTATCTTCCAGGGCTGCGAATATGGTGCAGAGTGATATATATTACAGTGATAGTGATGCGCTTTCAGTTACAACAACTCAGTTAAAGGATGGATGGATTCTTGATTCAGGATGTTCTCATCACATAACACCAAACAGGAAGTGGTTTTCTTCATACAGGTTATCTGATTCTGGTTCAGTCTATCTAGGTGATAATAGACGTTATAATATTGCTTGGTATAGGTAAAGTCAGAATTCAGATGTATGATGGCACTGTCAGAACATTATGTTATGTCAGACATGTTCCAGAGTTGAAAAAGAATTTGATTTCCTTGGGCACTCTACACGAACGTGGTTTCATTCCTAAGGCGGATGAGGATAGGAAACCATCGAATGGTAAGGGTGCACCGACGCGATGAAAGGGAAGATCACCTGCAGTAACATCTATAAACTCGTTGGGGAGTACAATTGCGAGTGGAGATCGCTCTGTTGGAAGATATGATGGAAATGCAGCGAGAACTTCGACTAAGCCGAGTTAGATGGTTTGGTGGCCCAACCCACCTGGTGTAAGAAACTCCATGATCTATTTCTCCTAAAGAGTCGGATATTCGCAAGGTGGAGATTTTCTCCTAAGGATCGGATATTCACAAAGGTGGAGATGGTTAGATGTATTTTCTCCTGAGGGGCTGAATATTTGCTAAGGTGGAGATTTGTTTGGTAGGCACGTGTACTGGGTGAAGCATTTCTCCTAAAGTGCTTGATATTCGCCAAGGTGGAGAATTGTTAGGTATGGCTCATATCTAGGGAGTTGGAGTTTCTTGGTGAAGTGGTGTGACTCCTGGTGAAAAGGAGAGTCTCTTGGAAGTTAGTGGGTTGGGGGGAGCGAAGGCGTTTTTGTAATTTTACATGTGGGTTTATGTCTATATATATGTGTAACCCATGAGATGTAAATGAACTCCTCTGAAATAGTGAAATTCGCTGGCTCGCTCCCGAGGACGTGGGGAATTCTTTGCCGAACCTCGTTAAATCTCTTGTGTTCTTCTGATTTGTGTCGATTCTTGTTTTCGTTCCGAATTATTTTCATAACACAAGCAACAAGTGTGTGAGACAAAATGAGATGGAACACTTCCACAATCACGAAATAAATTCCAAGATTTCATTTTAAATAGGGGCCACTTACCTGATTAACACCTATTTAGCATTCAATCAGGAAGAACCAAATGATAAAGCAGCCAAAGTACTCGATGTAGGGCCTAAGTTAGCATACAATATCAACAAAGCCAAGCCACCCTGAATCGAAACCAATGCCTACCTGGACTGGAATGATGCCCATAATGAACAGACGAAAAGAGAAAGTAGAAAGCTCACCAAATCCTAAGAACAACAATGAATCTCATCCCAACAAAATATCGATCGATTTTGCATCTCACAATCAAATCCCTTCCAATAGAGCAATGCCAAGCACATACAATCAAGGCAATCCAGGAACTACAAGGTTAACTCCTTGCAATAAAGCAATGCCGACAAATACAGAGGATTATACATACAAACTAATCAATTTTCATCTATTCGAATATCTATAAAGCAATGACGAGCCTGCATTGTTTTCAAACTGCCATCCCAGCATTATAAAGCTTTGCAAATACAGGAATGTGTTGAAAGAAGGAAAGACAGGTTTCTAAGCTATGATAGCACTGCACATATGTGCGGAAAACGAATTTTATGTGCCAATTTTTAATTTTTTTTTAAATGGCCTCAATATCAATTCTTAAATTTTCTTTAAAGAAATACCAGAATCCTAAAAAAAATTTAAATGTGTCAAATTTAGGAATTTTGTCCTCATCATATATGCTTCAATATTTCTAGATTTTACTCTTCGAATTTTCTAGCGAGTTCGATTCAGAATCCTATCAGCCATCGTATCATTCTTGATCCATCTTCGTTCCCTGTAGGTGAGCTCTACGATTCACAAAGTAGCTGTGAAGGGACCCAGAAAGAAGTCTTCATTTCAATGTAGCACTAGATTCTTAAATGGCTGGTGATGGGGAGCATATCAAATCCTCTATGAGCTGTCTTTACTTGATTGATTGCGACCATATATATATATGCATGCATGTCCTATTTACTTTTAGACAATTAGCTCGAACCCCACCCTTAACTTGTCTGCATCATTGCTAGCTAGCCATGCTCGCTTATAAGCTTTGGCCCAGGGGAGGTTTTATTTGGTCCAGGTGGTGATTACAGCTTGGAGTTGAGCTGAACCTCAGATTCAACCGTAGTTATAGATTATTATGTAAATAATACCAATTCTAATTTCTTGCCTTGAATACAAGAGTACTTTATAATTAATATTTCAGTCTTACTGTGATCTATCTGTTAAAATATTTCAGACAAATGAGAAAATGAATAAGCAAAGAATAAGTAGAATGAAAATATTGTTGGATTAATTATGGGACTACAATGTAATTAATAAATATGTTGGGTCATTATTTAATAAGTCAAAATTATTGTGGTCTAATCAATAGTAAAGTTTATGACTTTAGGCAGCATTTATCGTGAAATTATAAGTGTGGATACCATGTCGCAAATTCGATTTGATGAGGTGCGGAATTGGAATTTAGCAATTCTGTAACCACGCATTGGTTATATTAAATAGAGGGTAATGGTCCCGATCTGCAGACTTCAAAATTCTCTCGGTTCCCATCAACAAGAGAAACCAAGAAAACTCCGAAAATCGCAGATTGGAAGATCATTGCTTCGTAATCGATCAAATGGATTCGAGACGCTTCCGTTATCGTATCGATTCGGCTTTTCTCATTAATTTGAACGTGAACGAAAGATTCTCGTAGCAATTTCCTAAGAGATTTTGATTCGATCAAAATCTATTCGAAAATTCAAAGAAGATTTCTAACAATTGGTATCGAGCCTCCCGTTCGTATGCTTCGTTAAGATTCTCCTCCTCTTCGTGTTTTTTATCCCTTCGTTCGCCTTTACCCGCGAAGGATTCGCCCGCAAAGGTTGCGGCGGCGGGACTACGGAGAAAAGAATGCCACGGCGGGACTGCGACGTCGGTGGGTGCGGTGGCGCGTCCTCCGACGGCGGAAAAATCCGGCGAAAATCAAAACGAGCGGCGAAAGGGAGCCGCCGGAAATGGCGCCGAAATCGGCGCCGCCGGAGCGACGCCGGAGGAGGGCGGCGCCGGACGGGGCGCCGGAGCCGGCGCGGCGGCGCGCGGGCGCCGCCTCAGTTCGCGAACCGCGAACAGTTCGCGAACCGCGAACAGTTTCGCGGAACTGCTCGCGGAACGGTTCGCGGAACCGGTCCGCGAACCGGTCCGTGGACCAGGTCCACGGACCATTCCGTGGACCCGGTCCACAGAACCGGTCCACGGACCCGGTCTGCAAAAAAAAAAAAAAAAAAAAAATCAGAAAAGATAAAATAAAATAAAATAAAATATATTTTATTTTATTTTATTCTATTTTATTTAGTTTTAAATTGATTTTCTTGATTTTATTTTATTTTGTTTAATTTAAATTTTAATTTACTCATTAATTAATTAATTAATTAACTCATTTTAATTTGGAAAATAAAATGAGTCATTTAATTTAATGAGTAGATTAAATTAAAATTTAAGTTAATTAAGTTACTCATTTTAAAATGAGTAAATTAATTGTAAAGTTTAGGATTGATTAATTTTATAAAATCAATAATTTACGTTTTGTAAATCATAGGCTTTATAGGCTTATAAATTAGCCCATTATTTATAAATATAAGATTTTATAAAATTAAATTAAAGTTTAAATTAAATTCGAATAAATGGTATTTTAAAATTGTCCATTTTTTTTTAATGAACTTATTGAAGCATGATGTTGCCAAAGTGACCTCTCATGTGTAGATAGTTCATGAAGAATGATGGATGTTGTGTGTATGTAGGTTCAATGCAGTATTAATTGGCCAAAGGAAAATTAATACTTGGCGAAATGCATACTACACTTGTGATGATAAACATGTAACAATTATAAGGAATAATATATGAGTAATAAATCGATCCAAAGATAGATTTATTACTTGATATATGTTATTGTTAATGTTTGATCATTACAACAAGATTACCACTAGCAGTTAATGTTACTGTCCAAAGACTTGATATTAATTAGGTATCTTGAGATGAGATTTACCATTAATTGAATTTAAACATTTTATTAATTAAATCTTTTGTTCATTTTTCGATTGTTGCTTAATGTATCTGCTAATCTCGATTCGGTTCCAATCCTTAAGGGTGATAGTTTTAAGGATTGGAAAGAGAACATTCTCATTGTTCTCGTGTCGCATGGATATAGATCTAAGCATTAAGAATAGAAAAGCCCGCTCCTCTTACGGATGCGAGTTCCTCCGAGGATAGGAGGAACTTCGAGAAGTGGGACCGTTCTAATCGCTTGAGTCTAATGATCATAAAGCGCGGCATACCCGAGGCCTTTAGAGGTGCGGTGTCTACCGAGATCATCGATGCTGCAATTTTCCTCGTCGAAATTGAGAAACGCTTTGCAAGGAGTGATAAAGGCCGAAACCGGTATTCTTTTAAAGAAGCCGATTTCAATGAAGTTCGGAGGCAAGGAAAATATAAGGGAGTACATCATGGAGATGTCTAATATTGCTTCAAAATTAAAGAAACTAAATCTCGAGTTGACGGATGACTTACTCGTGCATTTAGTTCTTATTTCTCTTCCTCCACAGTTTGGCCAATTTCTGGTCAGCTATAATATGCAAAATGAGAAATGGACTCTTAATGAGCTTATTTCTCATTGTGTGCAAGAGGAAGAAAGGTTGAAGCAAGGAAAGACTGAAAGTGCTCATCTGGTAAACACCTCTAAGGAAAGGGGCTCTAAAAGAAAGAATGAAGGCTGCTAAGAGTAAGGGTCCTTCTCAAAAGAAACAAAATAAAGCTCAAAATTCGGAAAATATCGGTTGTTTCTTTTGCAACAAAGAAGGACATCGAAGAAGGAATGTGCTTAAATATCATGCTTGGCGTGTAAAGAAAGGTACATTTCTAACTTTGGTCCGTTACGAGGTAAATTTGGCTTCAGTACTAGAAACACTTGGTGGTTAGACTGCGGTGCTACTACTAACATAAGTGTTTCAATGCGAGGTCGCTCGAGCTACCGAAAACCAAATGATGCTCGAAAGATGCATTTATGTGGGAGATGGAAAATCGGTAGAAGTGGAAGCAATTGGGCATTTTAGATTGTTATTATGTACTTGGTTACTTATTTGGATTTGATAGATACTTTTGTTGTACCGTCATTTAGACGGAATTTGGTTTCGTTTGTTGTTTGGACAAATTAGGTTATTGTTGTTCATTTCAAAACAAGTTGTTTCGGTTTATCTATTAATTCCAATATTATTGAACCGGTTCTCTTGTGGTATATGACAATCTTTATTTGCTTGATATCATTGCTTGCTTATAATGAAACTCGAATGTGGAATCACGAGATCTAAGCGAAAAATTAATAATGAAAATTCAGGAGCATTATGGCACAAGCGTTTAGGTCACATCTCTAGAAATAGAGTTGAAAGACTTGTGTCGGATGGAATTCTAAATTCCATTGATTTTACGTACTATGATGTACGTATTGAATGCATTAAGGGAAAACGGACTAAAAGGAAGAAATTAGGTGCATATAGAGTTACTGAAGTCTTAGAATTGATACATACGGATGTTTGTGGACCATTTTCTATGACTTCTTGGAATGATCAACAATATTTTGTATCATTCATAGATGATTATTCAAGATATGCATACCTATTTCTTATTAATGAGAAGTCCCAAGTATTGGACGTGTTCAAATCTTATAAGGTTGAAGTTGAAAACCAACTAAGCAAAAGAATAAAGAAAGTCAAATCGATCGTGGTGGTGAATACTACGGTAGATATGACGGTTCAGTGTGAACAACGTCCGGACCATTTGCTAAATTCCTAGAGGAGTGTGGAATTGTCCCACAATACACTATGCCGAGTTCACCTAGCATGAATGGTGTAAGCTGAAAGACGAAATCACACTCTTAAAGACATGGTAAGAAGTATGATCGATCATTCTACCTTACCAAATTCACTCTAGGGAGAAGCACTCAAGACAAGCGACCTACATTCTAAATAGAGTACCAACTAAAGCAATTACGATTACACCTTATGAGCTTTGGACGGGCGAAAACCCGAGTTTAAAGCATTTTCATGTTTAGGGTTGCCTAGCTGAGGCAATGCCTTACAAGCCACTTGAGAAAAAGTTAGACCCTAAAACGATAGCAGTCTACTTTGTTGGTTATTCGGAGCGATCTAGGGGTTTCAAGTTTTATGATCCCAAATTAAAGATAATTTTGAGACGGGAAGCTGCAGTGTTCTTCGAGGATATTGAATTTGGGGGGAGAAATCGAGGTTAGAGACTTTGTCTTTGAGGAGGAATCGACCATAATACTCTTGTTGAAGAGGAATTGGTTCCTATTCCTGTAATTGCTTTTGATAATGATCGGGATCTTACTCCGACATCGATCAAGTTGCAAATCAAGAACCCCTCGAGGAACAAATTCAACAACCTCAAGAACAAGTTCAAGAGCAAGTGCTTTTGCGACGATCCACTAGGGAAAGAAGAAATGCTATTTCGGATGATTATATTGTATTTCTTCGGGAACATGAGGAAAATATTAGTATGATGGAAGATGATCCTATCAACTTTCATCGAAGCTATGCAAAGTTCCAATTCGAAAAATGGATCAAAGCAATGAATGAGGAGTATAAGTCTATGCAAGACAATAAAGTTTGGGAACTTGTTCCATTGCCGAAGGAAAGAAACCCATTGGTTGTAAATGGATTTTTAAAACTAAAAGGGATTCAAAAGGCAATGTGGAAAGACATAAAGCTCGTCTTAGTAGCTAAAGGCTTTACTCAAAAGGAAGGGATTGACTATAAAGAGACCTTTTCTCCAGGTTTCAACAAAGGACTCTTTTAGAGTAATCATGGCACTTGTTGCTCATTATGATATGGAGCTACATCAAATGGATGTCAAGACCGCATTTCTCAATGGAGACATTGATGAAACGATCTATATGGTGCAACCGAAAAACTTTGTAATAGGAGACCCAAAGAATATGGTTTGCAAATCGACAAAATCCATTTATGGGCTCAAACAAGCTTCCGTCAATGGTATCACAAATTTCATCAAGTGATTCTATCATTTGGTTTTGAAATGAATGCAGATTGATGATTGTGTGTATCATAAATTCAGTGGGATAAAACATATTTTTCTGATTTTGTATGTGGATGACATACTGCTTGCTACAAATAATATAGACATGTTGCAGGAAACCAAAAGATTTCTATCAAATAATTTTGAGATGAAAGATCTTGGTGATGCCTCATTTGTTTTAGGAATTCAAATTCACCGAGATCGTTCTCAGTGTATTCTTGGATTATCACAAAGAGGCTATATTGATAAAGTGCTTAAAAGATATGGCATGCAGAATTGTAGACCAATTGACACCCCTGTCGCTAAAGGAGACAAGTTCAGTCTCAATCAGTGCCCAAAAGGAAACCTTGAAGATTCACTATGCTTCAGCAATAGGGAGTCTTATGTATGCTCAAGTTTGTACGCGGCCAGATATTGCGTACATTGTTGGAGTTTTAGGCAGATACTTAAGTAACCCAGGAATGGATCATTGGAAAGGAGCCAAAAGGGTTATGAGGTACTTAAGGAGAACAAAAGATTACATGCTTACATATAGGAGATCGAATCATTTGGAGATCATTGGGTATTCTGACTCCGATTTTGCTTGGATGCCAAGACAATGAGAAGATCCACATCAAGCTACATATTTTTGTTAAGTGGTGGAGCTATATCCTGGAGGAGTGCAAAACAAACACTAATAGCTTCATCCACTATGGCAGAAGAGTATATAACATGTTATGAGGCATCCAACCATGGCATATGGCTGAGAAATTTTGTCACTAGATTGCGCATTATGGAAGGAATTGAAAGACCACTAAAGTTATTTTGTGACAATAAATCACTTGTATTATATTCCAATAACAACGAGAGTTCATCCAAGTCAAAGCATATTGACATCAAATTTCTTGTTGTGAAGGAAAGAATACGAGTGGCGATTTGCGATAGAGCATATTGGAACAAACTCCATGATTGCGGACCCCCTTACAAAGGGTCCGATACCTGTGGTCTTTCATGAGCATACTACTCATATGGGTGTTATAGAGCTTCGAGAAAATTTAGATTCGAGTGGGAGTTTGTTAGTTTGTGTTTTTAGTTATATGTTTTATTTTATGTACAAAACATATTTGGATATTTTCCGATCGAAATATGGTATTTTATTCGATTCAAGTACACTCTGTATAATTAAAGTTTGATCTCACTTAAGTAAAGTAGGACCGGTTGAAAATTGACATGAACCGACCACCTTGCATGTAATTTTCATTCCACACATTCATGATTGATCTATGTCATTTGATTATATTAATATATGTGACCATTGATGGGTTTAGTTGTGACAAATACAATGAAGATCGCTTTGATCCTATATTGATATGATTAATGGACCGGATTGTAATGTGCCTTTATAATAATGACAACAAATTTTTGAGCGCTCTAAGGTTGACACATTTATTTTTTACATATATAGTCCAGATGGGAGATTGTTGGATTAATTATGGGACTACGATGTAATTAATAAATGTGTTGGGTCATTATTTAATAAGTCGAAATTATTGTGGTCTAATCAATAGTAAAGTTTATGACTTTAGGCACATTTGTCATGAAATTATAAGTGTGGATACCATAAGTGCAAATTCGATTTGATGAGGGGCAGAATTGGAATTTAGCAATTCTTGTAACCACCTATTGGTTATATTAAATAGAGGGGTAATGGTCCCCGATCTGCGGACTTCAAAATTCTCCGGTTCCGCATCAACGAGAGAAACTAAGGAAAACTCCGGAAAATCTGCAGATTGGAAGATCATTGCTTGCAATCGATCAAATGGATTCAGGTACGCTTCCGCTATTGTATCGATTCAGTTTTTCTCATTAATTTGAACGTGAACGAAAGATTCTCGTGGCAATTTCCTAAGAGATTTTGATTCGATCAAAATCTATTTGGAAAATTCAAAAGAAGATTTCTAACAATATGATATTGTTATTGGGAATTCAATCTGTAGGTGGAATATCTGAAAATACGAATTGAAAAAAAGTCGAAGTGTATATTTTATAATGTTTTCATGTAACAGATTCCTTCTGTCTGTTTACGTTGGAAGATAATATAAGTGAGGATGTAATGATTATTAAACTCTAATTGTGTATCATAATGAGTACTTCCGTCAGCTCGAATCTGCTATTTCAATTCACTCCATCGCCTTAATATCGAAATATTTTAAAGAGAAGACCTGAGCTGAATTAATGATCAGCATGAAATGAGAGACAGAGAGGTATCAGGTGAAGGGTCATCAATCTTCTTGCTTTCGTTGTCAACTTGCAGGAAAACAAGGGATTCGCTTTTGGAATTAATTTAGAGTTTGTCGACTGCAAGTAAGGTTGTTTCATCTCTTCTAGCTCCACTTCTTGAGAAATTATTCATGAACCATGAATCTTGATTTGCGTAAAGCTTTGAAGCCAGTGATTATGTACTGCAGGTAGTATCGGTTGCCTCCCTTCCTTATGGATGTAGGCCACTCAATGTTGAACCTCATAGATCTTATTCCTATTTAGCTCTTAATTACTTGTATATTAGTCTTTTTTTGTTTAAGTCCTAATGATATTTGTACTTTTTAGATTACTTACTAATATCATTAGGATTTAAATTAATAAGTTGCTGTTAGCCTGTTAGGATTTTGGGGTCAAGATAAATGACAAAGATTGTAGGCTATAATAAATCTATAGTTGATGCTTAAAATCATTATTTAGATTGTGGGATATGCTTGGGAGAATCATTAGAAGAGGTTTAGATTGCTTACATCCAAGAAAATAAAAAATAACACCGATAGAAGTAGATTGAAGAAGAAAAGAAAGAACATAAAATTTCAATTTCAAGCTGAGCTTTAAATTTAATACCAATTTTAAATATTTTCTTTATCATAAAAAAAGGGTACTATAAGAAAAGTTATTTTGAATTAAAGTAAAAGGATAAGAGATAAAAATAAGAACTTGAGAATGTTTTGTTAGATATGATAGGTTTTTTTATATTTCTATTATTTTGCCCTTCTCAAGGGTAGTTTAGTCTTCTTGCTTTTGTATATATATTTACTCTTGTAATGAGATGTTTGAGGTATTGAAACCCTAGCCACTTTTGCATTCTCTCTTCTTCTTCCTTTCACATTCTCTATCTCTATGGTATTTCTTAACATGGTATCAGAGCAAGTTTTGATTCTTCCATAGTTTTTTCGGAGATCTATTTGCAGTTTCTAAGCTATTTTCTGGAGATCTACTTTACGGCGTCATTTGCAGTCTTCAGTGACGAAACAGTTGCAGTTTTTCGGTGGTCTATTGTTATTGGTATTTGATCTTCCTTTGCTTTGTTTTTCGTTTTTGTATTGATAATTGTTGCAATGGCTGGTGAAAGAGATGAATCTCTTCAGTCTATTAGCGTGCAATTAAATGGGCAAAATTACTCATATTGGAGTTATGTATTGAAGAATTTTTTGAAAGGCAAAAGAATGTGGGGTTATGTTTCTGGAATTTCTGTTAAGCCCATAGATGAAAATGATGAAAAATATGAAGAAAAGTTGGAAGTGTGGGAAGCAAACAATTCAAAAATAATCACTTGGATCAATAACTCGGTTTCACAATCAATTGGAGTCCAATTAGCAAAATATGAAAGCGCGAAGAAGTTTGGAATCATTTGGAAAGATTATATGTGCGATCAAATTTTGCGAAAGCAATATCAGTTAGAGATAGATATTCGTGCTCTTCAACAAAACAACATGAGTATCCAAGAATTTTATTCTGCCATGACTAACCTTTGGGATCAGTTATCTCTTACTGAATCTGCAGAATTACGAGCCTTTAAACCATACACTGATCGTAGGGAAGAACAACGTTTGGTTCAGTTTTTTATGGCACTTCGAGATGATTTTGAAGGGCTTCGTGGAACAATTTTACATCGCAGTCCTCTTCCAACAGTTGACGCAGTGGTTAATGAATTATTAGCTGAGGAGATTCGTCTCAAGTCTCAATCTGAGAAAGGAAATGTTGAGAAAGGGATCCTCCCCAATCCTAATCCATCTGTTTTTGCAGCTACTCATAATAAAAGCAAAGCTCATGGAAAAGTTGGTTTTGATGAATGTAGCTTTTGTAAGCAAAAGGGTCATTGGAAAGCTCAATGTCCAAAGTTGTTGAACAAATCACAACAGACACAACAACTTAATCAGTTGCACTCACGAAGCTTCAGGACTCCAACATCAAATGTTGCAGCTGTTGTTCCTCCAACAGACTCTCTTGGTGCTGGACATGCATATTCTTCGAGTCCTACAGTAGTTGTGCTTGCTGAACAGTTTCAAAAGTTTCTTGCCACACAACCACATGCCATGTTTGTCTTCTCAAATATAGGTTTGCCTTCCTCTAGCTCATCAGGTATATCTTCTTCCATTTGGATTATCGACTCTGGAGCCTCTCATCATATGTCATCTGATTTTACATCATTTGTATCCTTACATCCTGCATCATCTGTATCAGTCATGATAGCTGATGGCACTCCTATGCCATTAGCAGGCACTGGGTCTGTATGCACACCACATTTATCCCTTTCAAATGTTTACTATATCCCCAATCTTACTTTGAATCTTGTTTCTGTTGGTCAATTGTGTGATTCTGGTTTCTCAGTTTTACTTTCTTCCACCTCTTGTTATGTGCAGGATCCACAATCCAGGAGGCTGATTGGGACAGGTCGTAGGCAAGGGGGACTTTATATTCTGGATGAGCTAAAAGTTCCAGATGTTGCAGCTTCCGGTGTTAACTTATCATCATTTCGTTTGAGTTCATCATCTTCTAAATTTTATCTATGGCACTCTCGTCTAGGACATGTTTCTTCTTCTCGTCTAAAGTACTTAGTTTCTAAAGGAGATTTGGGCGAGTTACAAACTCATGATATTTCTGATTGTTGTGGTTGTAAACTTGCTAAATTCTCTGCTTTACCCTTTTCTAAAAGTGTATCGTCTTCTGTCGCACCTTTTAACTTGATACATTCTGATGTATGGGGTCCATCACCTGTTCTTATAAAAGGTGGATCTAGATATTATGTCTCGTTCATCGATGATTGTACTCGTTATTGTTGGGTTTATCTAATGAAAAATCGTTCTGAATTTTTAAGTGTTTATCATATGTTTCGTGCATTTGTCAAAACTCAACATAATGCTGTTATTAAGTGTTTTCGATGTGATCTTGGAGGTGAATATACCTCTACTAAATTCTCTGAATTACTTGCCTCTGATGGGACTTTCCTTCAAACTTCTTGTACTGACACTCCTGAACAAAATGGAGTTGCTGAAAGGAAACATCGTCACATTGTTGAAACTGCTCGTTCCCTTCTTTTGTCTGGCTCCGTTCCAAGTGAATTTTAGGGCGAAGCTGTTCTTACTGCAGTCTATATTATTAACAGAACTCCATCTTCTGTTACTTCAGGTTTCCCTTTGAAAAATTATATAGTCATGCTCCTGATTATTCCATTTTGAGAGTTTTTGGCTCCACTTGTTTTTTCTTCTTCCTCATGTACAACGTAATAAATTGTCTTTGCGTTCGACAATCTGTGTTTTTCTTGGTTATGGTGATGGTCAGAAAGGATATCGTTGTTATGATCCTGTCACTCAAAAACTTTTTGTCTCGCGTCATGTTGTATTTCTTGAGCATATACCATTTTACTCCATTTCTCCTTCTTCTTGTAGTCTTACAAATTCTGATGTTATACTAATTGATCCTTTTCACACAGATACAGATATTCCACCCCATCCTGTGACTCATCATCCAAATAATGTTGATATTGAGCTTTGCAGGGTTGACACTGGTAGTTCTGCAGATGATGATGCTCCCCCTATCCCTACTGCTCCCAAGAACCTTATGTGACTGTTGATCCTCCTCTTCATCGTTACCCTCAACGTGATCGTAAGTCTACTAAATTGCCAGATTTTGTTTACTCCGCTTATTCTACTTCTTTTGCTTCCTTTTTAACCTCAATTCACAATTTGTCTGAGCCTTCTTCCTATCAAGAGGCTGTTCTTGATCCTCTTTGGCAGCAAGCTATGACAGAAGAAATTTCTGCTTTGCATAAGACATATACTCGGGATCTTATCTCTCTTCCTCAAGGAAAATGTGCAATTGGTTCTCGTTGGGTGTATAAGATCAAAACCAAGTCGGATGGGTCAGTTGAGCGATATAAAGCTCGTTTGGTTGCTAAGGGACTTTCTCAACAATATGGTCTGGATTATGAAGAAACATTTGCTCCTGTTGCCAAAATGACTACTATTCGTGCTCTTATTGCAGTTGCATCTATTCATCAGTGGCATATCTCTCAAATGGATGTTAAAAATGCATTCTTAAATGGTGATCTTCAAGAGGAAGTTTACATGGTGCCTCCACCAGGTGTCTCTCATAATCCTGGTGAAGTTTGTAAATTAAAGAAAGCTCTCTACGGCCTTAAACAAGCTCCTCGAGCTTGGTTTGCAAAGTTCTCTATTGTGATTACATCTCTTGGTTTTCATTCTAGCTCACATGACACTGCCTTGTTTCTTAAGAGTACCTCCCATGGTCGTATTATACTCTCTTTATATGTTGATGACAAGATTATTTCTGGGGATGATGTGAATGGGATTGCAGAGTTGAAATTACAATTAGCTCAACAGTTTGAGATGAAAGATTTGGGAACACTTCGTTACTTTTTGGGGATTGAAGTGGCTTATTCTCCTAGAGGTTATCTTCTCTCCCAATCTAAGTATATTGGCACCATCCTTGAACAAGCTCGTCTCTCTGATACTCGGACAACTGCTACTCCTCTTGAGCTTAATGTTCACTATACCTCTTCTGATGGGGTTCCTTTGTCCGATCCCACCTTGTATCGTACACTTGTTGGCAGCTTGGTCTACCTTACAATCACTAGACCTGATATTGCTTATGCAGTACATGTTGTTAGTCAGTTTGTTGCTTCTCCTATTACAGTTCATTGGGCAGCTGTTCTTCGCATTCTTCGTTATCTTCGGGGCACTCAATTTCAGAGTCTTCTCTTTTCTGCATCTTCTTCATTGGAATTACGTGCCTACTCAGATGCTGATTGGGGTGGTGATTCCACCCATCGTAAGTCTACCACAGGATTTTGTATTTTTCTAGGAGATTCTCTTATTTCTTGGAAGAGTAAGAAGCGAGCAGTTGTCTCTCACTCTTATACCGGAGCTAAGTATCGTGCCAAGGAATCCACCACTGCAGAAATTATTTGGTTGTGCTGGTTACTTACTGATATGGGTGTCTCTTTTTCTAACCCACTCCTATGTACTGTGATAACAAGAGTGCTTATACAAATTGCCCGCAACTCAGTCTTCCATGAGCGCACCAAACATATTGAGATTGATTGTCATTTTACTCGCCAGCACTTTCAAAATGGCACTATCACCTTACCCTATATTTCTTCCTCCATGCAACTTGCTGACGTATTTACGAAATCGCATTCCACTCAACGCTTTCATTTTCTGACTAGCAAACTCTCGATGATTCCCCTTGATGCATCGTGAGTTTGAGGGGGGATGTTAGATATGATAGGTTTTTTTATATTTCTATTATTTTGCCCTTCTCAAGGGTAGTTTAGTCTTCTTGCTTTTGTATATATATTTACTCTTGTAATGAGATGTTTGAGGTATTGAAACCCTAGCCACTTTTGCATTCTCTCTTCTTATTCCTTTCACCTTCTCTATCTCTATGGTATTTCTTAACATGTTTAACTTGCACTAGATAGATATGTGTATTATGAGATTTTAATAGCTACAACTAGTTCTTATAGTGATGATTATATAATGGACTTAAGATGTTTATTTCATTTTACATCCATTAGACATTGGCTTGATTCATAGTGGGAAGTTTGTGATGACAAGGATATTAGTGGAAATGATATCATTTATAAAGTCACTAGGATTAGAAATATTAGAATCAACCATGATAAAAAATAACTAGAACTCTTATTAAAGTCAAGTATCAGTTATATCATAAAGGAAACATATTGACTTTCTCAGTACTCAAGATATTTTACGTTTCAAGTGGTGCGCTAAGAGTTTTTTGAGGTTTAATTATAATTAAGAAGGGCAAGAAATAAAATGACTTGTATTCACTATTAGAAAAGAATATATAAATGATCTAGCAAAAAAATTGTATATTGCAAAAAAAATGTAATACTTTGATATATTATATTAGGTTATTTTAGTTAGAAAGGAAATATAATTTTGCATGGATAATGAGTTTTTAGCAAATACAAGGCAAACCAAGTTTATCTGCGTGAGCATATCTTTGAAAAGTAAACTTTGATAAAGTTTAATGCATAATACCAAGGCGAGTAATGCTTACATACACTCAATTATTTCGGTTAAATTCAGGATTTAGTGTAAACCAATGAATATATATATATATATATATATATATATATATATATATATATATATATATATATATATTATCTCCGTCACATATGATTTTTAAGAAAAATTTTGAAATTATGATTTGAAATATGACAATGGAGCTTTTAAAGCATTCAGTTAATGGTGTGACTCATTCGTTGGGCTGCTGGTGAGTCTAATATATTGGTGTGACTGATAAACTGTCTAGTTCACAAAATACGTGAACATGTAAGGTAACCAAAAAAAAAATCTTTTTTTTTGGTAAAACAGATATTTTACTTGCTAAATGGAAGTTCAGAGTATTTATATGCATGATAAATTAAGAAATATTGAAGTATTCCTCTTCTGTAATTTCATTTGTTAGGCACATTGAGCGAGCTAAGAGTTGCCCTCCCTTAATTGTCTAGTCGGTAGCCTTTTACCCTATGTTGGGTCCCATTTGCAAAGAGGACTAATAGTTTCCTACGGATGTCCCTCGAGAAGAATTATCAGCCGCAGGTCCAAAAACTAAGCCCACCCCTAAATTAAATTCTTATATCCAGTTCTGATCTTTCATTTATAATTGCATTTACTTTTTCTGAAATGTCATGAAAGACGGCAGACACTTTCTCTTTTTATTGTACTTGGCTGCATATTGCTTCTTTATATGTTATACTTTTGATATATATTACACTTCTTACATAAGGAAAAATACTCCTAGGTTAGAGGACGTAGGACATATATTTATGCGGCAAGCCTATGCCATACAACCAACGTAGTAGACTGGGAAAAAGTTTAAACTTTTTTAAAACAAAACTTATTGACTCAACAATAATGACAAAAAATAATTATCAACCTGGATGTAGCTCCTAAATCAAAACAATAATACAATGAACCTAAGATTGGCTGCTTGAGGCATGATTTCTCTCTCCCCTCCTCCTTTCACAGAACGAGATGCGATCGAGTAGTGGATAACCTTTAGGCGACGAGGAAGATAAACGTGAAGCGAATGATGATCCTCAACTAAACTTTCCATAAACTTAAATAACATAAACCCTTAGGCCTTCGAGGTTCTTAGTCTATCACGACGTATCCTCACACTATTTTTAGGCTTTTGTACTATCGTATGCTGTGTGATATAAGCCCAAACTCTTTCGAGGGTTTAAAGGTTGTTCGTTCGATATGATATAAATCCTCATATCTTCCAAGGTTGTCTAGATTGATCGTATGCCACACAATGTAAGTCCTAGATTTAAAATAAAAATGGTACGAGTAAACATCAAATAAATTCATTTCCAAAAATGTAAAGCCGAATAGTAGGATAGTTTGAGAAGTCATTGAGGTTCCCCTCAAAATCTATGACATCACCTATCTTTCACTCATTTGGTTTAAAAAATAACTGTTCCACATTGATCCATTCGCACTTGACTTTCCTATGACCAATCACGAAAACTAAACATTAAATTCTTGAAGAGGAAACCCTTAATCTTAATCGAAAATTTTCTTAAGCAACTTCGGTTGCTTAAGATGTAATTAACTATAGAGGCTTGCACATATAGGAGAATTAGTAACTCAGATAATCTAACATTATCTAATCTTTATATTAGGTAGGAGAATGATCTTTTGAAAATTTTATAGACCAAATAAATATCATAAATTTTCAAGTTTAAATAATTGAGACTATTATCAAGTGATATTCTCACCTTTCAAGATGAATCTTAACTCGTAATATTGTGGTTGGCTGTTCAAACCATTAAATATATAAGACTTTTTTAATATTATTTTAAAAATTAAAACACCCTTTTCAAAATTAAAATTATATATGTATATTAAATTAAATTATTTCTAAAAAACGAATGAACCAATTCTAAAAAACAACAAATCAAATCTGGCGACTCCGCTAGGGATTAATTTTTCTCTTCATCTTTGATTGTAGTTTCGTTTTCATACATTGGTAGTGCATCCATGTCCCTCATGGGTCAGACTAATGTTCTTCCATTGGCACCCTTGCTCATTTTTTTCCTGAGCATGTATAGTCAACTACTCCTTTGATTTTGGAGCTATCTGTTTAATCATCCTTAAAAAGAGATTTCTAGAATCTCTAAATTTTAATGTGGGTTGGAACCACAATAGGTGTGGTAAGTTATGAGAGAGAAAAGGATAGGGTCAAAGTGACTCCGATGTGAAAATGATCTTCTCCGATCTTTGGACTGGGTCCTATACTTCACCTCTGCTTTGTTTCTCTTTTTGGTCTGGCTTGTTGTTAACAAGTTAGATTATAATTAACTCTTGAATTTTTTTTTTTATTAAAGTTCCGAATGAAACAAAGTTCTTCAAAACCAAAAACTTCTAAGAATAAAAAAAGAAGCAAAGCGTCAAAATCCAAAACAAAACAAAACTCCAAGATCAAAATAAAATAAAACTCAAATTATAAAGTAAAATAAGGACAAAATTCATACAGATAAGTTTAAAAGAAACACCAGTTCATGAGACAGTTTTACTAATTTCAGTATTCAAGCCAAAATTAATATACCAAAAATAGAGCATGAGACGCCACTGACGCTAAAATTTTTTTCAGCTGGTAGAAACAATGTCATCCCTGAAGTAGATATTCTCGTTCGTTGTAGGATTCTACCTCCCAACTGATAAGACCGTTCATCACCAGGGGTCAAAGATCAAGTCCGGAGCTGGCTTCAATGCAATCGAGGTGATGCTTGGGAAAGCACCCTATGTCATCGTAAATATTGTTGTTGTAAAGGTAAAGAGCCTTCCATCGAATTTGATTTGGAAGGTAAGCAAGAATTCTCTACGCTTAAGAAGGTAAAAGTCGAGGGTCAAGTCTGTCTCCCCAACTGCCGTGAGAACTGTCACCACTATCACCACCAGATTTATTTTCACTGTGCTTGCTGCCACACGGACATCAAAAGGAAAAGGGATTTTGTATGAGGAAGAATTAGTTGAGACCCTTGCCTCAATCCCGTTGGCGTTTGAGATCAGGTCCATTTCAAAGTCCGTAACGCTGACCCGATCACAAAGAAAAAACCAAAATCGAAAGATTTTGAAAGCTAAGAAGGCAAAAGCTGCAGAGATAGCCCTTATCGAGGAACTACTCACCTTGAGGTAACAGTATTGCCCAAGACCTCACCTCTCTTTAGAGGGAGTAGGTTTCACCCACTGTCCGCCGCCTCCGGGGAGAAAGATGATTACAAGATTGTTTCTGCACCACCCTTCATATTTTGTCATAATAGTCATGGTAAGGTGAAGGCAAAATCTATGCCTCTTATCTGAGTCTGTTCCGTCTTTGAGAGATTGGCTCAAAAGGAACATTGTTCCGTCATCGGGACCTGAAGAAAATAAGGGCACTGTATCAACCCAAAGGAAATCTGAAATTCTTAAGAAGGATAAACCCGTCAAACAATTTCATAGGTTCGCTCAGAGAGGAGAAACACTGTCGCCTCGTATTCCCATCAAGTTCTGTTTGGGAGATCGTATAGTTATCGATGCCACCATCACTGATACTAATACTGCCTCTCTAAAGCTTGCAGAGCATAGACCGGTCAAGTCTTGCCTAGGTACAAGAGTACCGCCTGTCACCATATGTGAGGAACCCTCAAGGACAAGAAGTAAGAAGGGATCACCCGTTACCGTATCTGGTATGTGCGCTAGGGACTGTGATTCCTCTCAACAAACTGATGTTGCCAATGAGACATCCCATGTCAAAACATTTGTATCAAAGAGGGAATTGTGGAGACTTAAGATCGCCAGACCAATGCTACGGGAAAATTAAGGGGGTCATCTTCCTACGAAAGATTATAAGTTCAATATTCTGACTACTGATACCACAGTCACACCAGAGCTTGCCATAGGAAGGGTTGATCATCAAGAGCCCCCAATTGACCTTAAAGTTGTCAAAGGAAATTTGATCGAGCTCACTTTGGAAAAGCTTTAAACTGACATCAAACAATTTTCTGAAGAGCAAGTGGAGGACATCGGTGTCTCTTCTTGTTGCACTTGGCTCGCATATTCATGTCTTGTTCCATCAAAGATCAATTCTTTGTATATGTTTGAGTCAAATCCAAGTGGAATATCATAACTCGTCAAATGAGCGGAGTGTCGGCATATTTTTTAGGTTGAGTGTTGTATTTTTGAAAAGAGGTCGCCTACAGAAATTGTCGGTGAATTTTTAATTTAATTTAAATAAATAATTTGAAAAGTAGTATTTTATTTTGAAAATAATTTTAAATTTGAAAATTTTAAGATATGAAATCAAACTGATCTCACATCCCGAAAAGTTTATATAAACGAGCACCGCACCACAAACTGTGTGTCTATCCCGAAGAATAGACACACTGCTTGGTAATGGGGCTCGATTAAATAAACTAGAAAGGTTTGTGACATCCGTTTGGTCTGCGAACCAATTTTATAAGCCGACAAATTCCCAGCTTAATATGAAACTATTAAACGAGGTTTATATTACACAGGTTCTTAAAGTTCCTATAAGGGCAAGCCCTATAGTTAATTACATCTTAAGTGATGGGAATCACCTAAGAAAACTCTCGATAATAATCAATAATTCCGCTCTCAAGAATTTCGAAGTTTAAGTTTTCGAGGGTTGAATTTTGGAATTTCGATAGGGAATGGATCAAATTTGGAACATTTTTATTTTGGGAATTCAAAGGAAGAAAGGTAGGAGAAATTACGGATTCGAAGCGGACTTCGGTAATCTCCCGATTATCCTATTGTTTGGCTTGAATTTAGGAAAGTCCTAATGTTTATTTAATGTTTTAATCTTGCCGATTTAGTTAATTAGGGCTTATATTTATATGATAGAATCATACAAATTGCACAGAAGATATGAGGGTTTATGTCGTATCGGACGACCACCTCGGAATCCTAAGACCGGTTAGGGCTTAATTTGCAATGCAAATGCCTAACGAAGAGTTGAGGATTTATGTTGCACTAGGCAAACTACCTCGAAGTCCTATGGCTTTGTTATTTGATTCTAAGAAAGTTTTGTCGAGGTAGGTTCAAGTTTTCTTGACGACGATGGCCGTGCTGCCCACCATGCTCCGAGCTCCTTGTTGTTGCGGGGTTTTAGTTTTAGAAATCATAAATCAAGAGAGAAGTGTTCGGTTTAGAGAAGTCTTAATTTCCAAGTGTTTTTTGTGTTTTAATTAAAACAAATCTTAAAGTTGATTAAACGAACCGATTAAGATCCCACGGTTCCGTCATCCCAAGCACCGTTATTTTCATCGAATTCACTTAGTCCGGATGAATTTGCTAAACTCAACTAAATGAGTTCCGCACTTTCATTTAGACCGTGGGAAATCCCGTTAGCAACACGTGGGTTACATCATCCGAGGTATTCCCGATCATTCAACGAGACGTTTTAATTTAGTTGTAGTTGTAGTTTTGTGTTCCGTTTGTGATTAAATTTTGAGTTGTCTTATATTTTGAAATGTTGTGGAGGTGAATTTTATCTTGTAGTGTCTTTTAATTTAGTTATGGGTTTCGGTTTTGGTTTACATCCTAAAGGTGTGGGTTTTCATACAACTTGTTGTTTATCATGCAAGAAAAATAAAGTGCGATGCGATTAAATAAATTGCAATAAAATAAATTGCAATAAAATAAAAGCATACACTGGAGGGTCTTCCCGTCATCCCAAGTCGCACTTAAAACACGGTTAGAATATTTAAGCAAGTTCCTAGGTAAAGCTAAGGGAAAGGTTTATGGTTTTCTACCAAATTCCTAATCCTATAGCTAGTCGTTTCTTATGACGTCTAGATTCTTTGTGTTTTTTGGTTTGAAGACAATTTTCTTCATCAAAGAACAATTAAGTTCAATTGTTCTTGTAAATATCCTATCATATTGAGGAAGTGCTTAAGAAGAATCTTAAACATCTTTTCAATATTTCAGGATTGTTTTAAGTCCAAATGAATTTAATTGTGTAAATGAATCGATCGTCCGAGGTTTTCAAGTTTTGTTAATTTGCTCGGTGAACTAGGACATTTGAATGTCCTATAAGTGAAGTAACATTTCATTTTAATGTTCTATTTAGGAGTTATGATAACTAAGGCTCACTAAGGGCGAAATGATATTTAATGATTTGTGATTAAATTTAAGTTCAAATTAATGATTTAAGTTTGGAATAGTGTTCAAATTATTTTAGGTTTATGTCTTAAGTGATGTTATTTAATTTAACTTAATTTATTTTAATTTAATTTATTTTAATTTAATTTATTTAATTTAATTTGATTTGATTTAATTTAATTCGATTTAATTTATTTGATTTAATTTCTTAATTTAATTTAATTTAATTTTAATTTAATTTAATTTAATTTTAATTTAATTTAATTTAATTTAATTTAATTTAATTTAATTTAATTTAATTTAATTTAATTTAATTTAATTTAATTTTATTTAATTTAATTTAATTTTATTTATTTATTTAATTTAATTTAATTTAATTTAATTTTATTTATTTATTTAATTTAATGTATTTAATTCATTTAATTTAATTTAATTTGTTTATTTAATTTAATTTAATTTTAATTTAATTTAATTCAACTTTTAATCTTAATTTAATTTAATTTAATTTAAAATTTTTGAAAGAGTTTAATGATTTAATTTTAATTTAATGATTAAGTCTTTTAATATTTTAAATTTGAGTTATCACTTTAATTAAGAGTTGAGTATTAATGAGATGATTAATTTAGGGATTTTTAAATTAAAGAATAAATCTCTTCCTAATAATATCCCTATTTTAATAATTCCAAATTTATTATCCTTCCAAATTCAATTAATTATTTAATTAAAGTTTAATCATTTTAAATTGCTTAATGGGTTTCTACCCTTTAATTATTAAATTTCAATCATCCAAATCAGATTAGGATCAAATATTTTACTTGTTAATTTTTTATTAAACCTAAAGTTTTAATTAAGGGTTAAAATTTTAATTACCATTTTGCCCTTTAAGCCTAATAATTTCATAACTCACTAAGTTGAACTCAAATGAACTTGAAATTTTTATGTGACTTCACTTATGTGTCAATAAAAACATGAGAGGAGAAAATGTGATTTTTCTGTATTTAATTTATTTATATAATTATTTTTTAGTAGAAAATAGAAATTTCCAAGGAAAATTCAATAATATGACCAAGGGAAAGTTTCTGTCCTTAAGAAAATTAGGGGACATTCCTAATGACCAGAGGACCACTTGGACCAAATTTTGTAATTTTTTGAATTATATTTTATTTATTAGAATTATTTTAACTTCTGGAGTATTAATTAATTTAAAAATAAAATAAATGTTGAAAAATAAATTTTATAATTTTTAAAATTCTCTCTGATATCAAGGATTCCAGAGAACCAAACTTTGCAATTTTCTGATTTTTCTTTGATTTATTATAATTATTTTGATGAAAATGCTAGAAAATATATTTTTTTATTTTAAAATTACCCTAGAGCTTTAAAAATTAATATCTCACTAAATAGACCTAGGAAAAATATGGGACTTGTTCCTAAGTGATTAAAATTTAAAATATAACATTTTGGTGAATTTTATTATTTTTGTAATTTTTATTATTTTTTAATTATTAAAAATATTAAAATAATATTAAAAATCAACTTTTTTAGAAAATTGAAATTTTAATTTTCTTAAACTCCCCTGATATCAGAGAGACTCCAAAACCAATTTGGTGAATTTTTGAAAGATATTTTGAAAGTTATGAATTTTTAAAGTTTAAAATGGCTAAGTGGCTTAATCAACCCAATTAGTGGGGCTAACCAAGTCCAATTGACCTCAAATTTTTATGGTGGGTTCCTCTGATCCTAAAGGTCAGTGGAGAATTGATTTCAAGTCAATTTGATCTATAGTTAACTCTAATTAATTAGAGATCTATTTTGGGTGTTTAAGCCGATTAGGGTTAATCTCGGTGAATTAACTCAAATCCTATTTTTCCTAGGGTTCTCTGGTCATAAGGAACATCACCAAATTTTCCTAGAATTTATTTCACAACATGCTAATTTTTGAAATTAAAATACTTAAATCAGCGAACATGCATTTGAAAAATCAATAACTTTTCACAGAGATGGCCTCGACCTTGGAAAATTCAGGGAATGTCCCTAAGTTCAGAGGCTTCAAAGCCCTATAGTCTCATGCCATGGTGAATTGTATACATGCATGGAGAATTAAAACAATGCAGGGAGTAAATAATTAATTAAAAATAAAATACTGGACAAAATTAATTAATTTCTTTTCCACATTATTCTCCTCTGTTCACTGAGCAAGGGGGTATTTTTATTTTATTTTTGTGATTTTTCTACACAAAGATATGGATTTTTAAAGTTCTGGGAATTAAATAAATAGAAAATATTCCTATTTATCTACTTATCCACGCGGCGCCGCGTCAGCCTCGGCGGCTCCGAAATGCCGCGTGGCGCGCTCCCATTCGACGCCGCCATGCCGAGTCGGCGGCCGGGTCCCGCCGGTTCTCGTACCGTCTCCCGGTCCGACGCCATCCGAGCCGTCCGTCCGCGCGTGTATTAAATGGACGGCATCCGTTCATCGTCCATGGCCGGTGTGATCCCGTGACCGTCCACACTCTAACCCTAAGAACTCACTCGATTCTCGATGGATTTTCGTGTTCTTATGCTCCATGGATTCGTCTTGAAGAGACGAACACATCCATACGGTAAACATGCATTGAAATTAAGGCATTTGAAATGGAGAATCTCCGGAAGCTCGGGATGAAGAATTAGCTCATACCTTTGCTCGGAGAAGTGAAGCTTCGATGCGAGAGTTGTTGCACCTTCGATTGGATCCCGGCGAGCTCCGGATGAAGTCTCTCGGTCGCAGTGAATTGTCTAGGTTGAACTTCGACCACGAGTCGATCACAAAGCTCGGAGTCCGGAGCAAGCCGGGTGGCTCGGAGATGGGGCTTTTGCTGGTGGACACCTTCCCTTGGTCCGGTGAAGGTGTAGGACCAATCGATTTGGGGATTGGTTCACCGTGGGAAGTGTCCTGGTTTTGGGCTTGGATTTCGACTCGAAATCGAGCTCGCGGAGAAGAAATGGCGAGGGGATCTCACCTGGGGATCAAGTGCTCTGTGTATGAGGAGAGGTCCGGAACAATTTTGGCGAGTTTTGGCAAGGTTTGTGCAACTCTCCTCTCATGGCCGTGAGGGGGTGGTGTTTAAATAGGCATGGTTGGAGGGCCTCCGGGGGAGTTAGGGCTTGGGATCGAGCTGCTCTGTGAGGAGAAGAACGACCATGGTGACCACTAGACATGGGGCAGCTCGGCAAGGGAGAATTCCAAAGTTTGGCTCCTCCCGAGGTTTCGTCCATGGTGTTTTCCGGCGGCACGGTGGTCGGCCGGCCGTGCACTGGTCACCATCTTGTTCGAGTGGGTCGGGGCGGGGGTTTGGTGTATTCGATCGAGGTTTGACATGTGTAAAGTGGTTCAATCGAAGTAGAAAGGGGAAGGGGCTATTTTAGCTTCAATTTGGTCAACCCATTGGTTTGGGTTGGGTGCACCTCCCTATGGCTCGATTTTGGCTGAGAGGATCGGTTGGGTCGACTGCCATGGAGTGGTGAAGTCTCCATCCATGGATTAGGTGGCAAAGCATGGTTTAGAGTGTGACATGCTTAAGGTAAAAAGGCTTAAGAAGGATTAGGAAAGGGGGTCCTCCTTTTTCCATTAATGGCTTGATCACATGTCAAACTCTCCATGGCTTCATGTGGCTTGTCCATGGCTTGCATGGCTTGTCTTTCGGCTTAGGGAAAAGTTTAGTCGATTTCATAAAAATGGGTTTTAAGAATTTTTGGTAATTTGGTGTAAAATTTGGATGGTTTGTCATATGGCTTTGTTTAGAAAGATTTGATTGCTGATTTAGGACTTAGGAATGATTTTAACTAAGTGAGGATGAGATGAGATTGTAATGTGGGCTTTAGGATGGGCTTGGGCTTTTGAGTTTGGTTTGGAATGGGCCTTTGAATGTCTTTTAGAAGTGGGCTTTTAGATGAAAATTTTGCAAAGGGCCATGCCAAATAAATGTTGGGTTTAGTTTAAGGATGTGTCATGAGTGATTTGAGACAAGTTTGAAGTGATTTGGGTTTGAATTGGTTTGAATTTGGGTTTAATTGGTAAGTGGGCTAAAGTGGGCCAAAATGGGCTACCATGGGCCAAAGTTGGGCTAGAGTTGAAGTTGATGTGAAATTAATGTTGGGAAATGTTTATGGGAGTGTTTCAAAGAGGTTTTGGCTTTGGTTGGGTTTTGATTTTGGGGTTTGGGCTCATTTGGGCTAGGTTTGGGTTTAGGTCGAAATGGGCCTTTTAGCTTTGGGTTGAATTTGAGTGGGGTTTGGATCAAAGTTTTGGGCAAATCATGTTAGTGTTTTGTTCATGGGGATGTTAAGGAAGGTTTGGAAAAGACTTGGGGTTAATTGGAGTTGAAATGGGTGAGTTTGGGTTAGGTTTGGGTCATGGGTCCAAATTGGGCTTTAAGGCCAAAAGTGAAATTGGACCCAAATTTCAATCAAATTAAGCTTGGCCTTGGTCTAGATTGGTGTTTGGGATGTTGAATTGCAGTTTAGAATCGAATTGGACCAAAATTTGGATCAATTGGGTAGGCTTGGTTTGACATTGGGTTTACTTTGGGTTAAAATGGGTCAAATTGGGGTTTTGACAAAAGTGGGGTAAACTGACAAAATTGGCCCATGGTGTAGTTGAACAAAATGAAATTGGGAATATTTGGGATTTTCTGGAATTTTCTGGGAATTTTCTGAATTTTTGGATTTTTGGGTCAAAAGGGGTATTTTGGGTATTTGGAAGGTATTGGGAGGGTATTCTTGGAATTTTTGGTATTTTTGGCTAGGAATGGTCAATTTGAGTGATGTGGAAATGTTTAGGAATGGTTTTGAGGAATTTTGGGTAATTTGGAAATTTTTGAGAAATTTGGGTAGTTTCAAGGGCATTTGGTAGGGTTGGCGGGTGTTGGGTCCCGGGGGGTCAAAAATTGAAAATTTGGAGAATTGAAGATTGGGTGGATGTAAGTGAAATGAAATCATTTTTGTTGAGCCATGAAGCCATATCAAGCCCACATGAGTCATGAAGGGACTCATTTGAGGCATTCACTATGTTGTTCCAACCCTCTTGGCAGGGGCTTAGGGGTTAAGGACCATCCATGTGAATCACCTACATGAGTCGGGAGGTCAAGTCAGGTATGGGTGTGTTTTTAGGAGGTGTGTGAGAGTGTAGTGCATAGGTGTAGTGTATGTGTGAGTCGGCCCTTCACTGGACCGAGCCACCTAGAGGCGATCCTAAGGCCGAAGAGTCCTATAGGAACTCATCCTTTAAACTTCCACATTTGATTTCAACCCTCTAGGTGATTAGGGGTCTATAGTCAAGTTTATGGAGTTTGCAGGGAGTTAAGAAGTGGTTTGAATTTCTAAAAGGTGGGTCCCAATTCTAGTCCTCTAAGATAGTCAAAGGAAAAGCCTAAGGCTAGATCCTAAGTACTAAAGAGAAGAAGAGAAGACCTCATCAAAAATGAGGTCAACACGGAGCTGTAAAATGGGAATTGCGGCAATGAAATTTAGATTTTAATATGAATTTCCATCTTGGAGATAACAAATTAAATTTTAAAGTAAATTTATATTCTTGTTATGGAAATTAGACTTCACACTGAAGGATGCAGTGAAAACTCTTATATCAGATGAAATATTTCCTTCTAAGAACATATTTTCATGTGTGCATTCAATAATGTAAAGGGAGCAAAGCAAGAATGTTTAGTTCTATGATTGACTTTATAGTTGGAAACAAAATGTGAAACAGATATACTCGTGATAGGGTTGGAGTAGATACAGTTGAAGGCAATATTAGAAAGAAACATCTTGAATTCTAAATAAACTGTCATAATTACTTTTCCTCAATACGAAACAATAATTACCGCTCGAAAATTGACTGATTTTAATTTTGACTCAGATTTCTTTAGAGCCGATTACAATTTAAGCTCAAAATTAGAATGTTAACAATCTATTGAGACTATTAGGGTTGTCGAAGAATGATAATCAGAGAAACATTATTAATATTTTATTTCTAATCTTATTTTTTACTATAGCTACACCAACTCATTCACGAGTATATTTCGTTCACATTTTCTACACAAGTGTAATGCCAGTGATCCATATGGGGTTTGTGATTGGTTTTTCCCTTGGAGACAAAATATAAAACAAATATATTCATGAGAGGGTTGATGTAGCTACAGTGGAATACACTATTTGAGGAAGAAGCATTAATTAATTATGAGTCAATGTTCGACCTTTTAATGATCTTCGACAGAAAAAACATTATTAAGATGTTTAATGATCTGACTTTGAGCCGAGATGATGTTGGTTCCAAATAAATCTGATCCAAAATTTTGGCTCGTACATTGGCGTGTTTATTTCAACTCGAGTTTCAAGTGTAAGTCAAACTCAGAATCAATTTCCAAGCGATAATCAATTTTCAAGCTAAATCCTATTCCTGATTTGACACGTACCTCAAGATTTGATAATTATGGATTTGTTGAATTTAGTAAAACTCTTTCAAATTAAACCCGAATAGCCCCTTAATCTAAAAACTAACATTATACGACATAGAATATTGAAAGTCTCACCACTATCTTATAATTGTTTTTTTTAAAAAAATCTAAGTAGCATTTTCTATCACATAATAGGTCGGATGCATTCTTCCACTTAAACCAACCAACCTGAAATCTACTAATCACATCTACATCTATGTCACCAAAACTTGAACGAGAGACCCGGGATATCTAAAAAATTCACACTTTTAATGATTTAATCACCCGTAGTTTCAACTCTGCCATTAGAGTTGCTACTACTAAAATTACATTTCATGCATTCAATTCCTGATCTACTCAAATGAAGGTCTATAGACTCCAATGTCAACCTCATTAATTTAAGTTTTGGGGCGATTACATACAGTGCACCCAGAAAATTGCAATTTACAAATCAAGCTCCCTCTTTCATCTATTTTTCAAATTCTTACTTAAATATCAAAGGTCATGCTAAACCTCGAATCTATATTTTTTCATTTTCATTCTTAAACTCTTTCCCTAGTCTTATCCACAAGAAGGATATCACAGATGAAAATCATACAACAATTTAAATCCTCTTGTAAATGCATAGTAAGAGCATCCATAACTAAAGCAAAAAATGTACGGGCTTAAAGTAGATCCCTGATGTAATCCAACAATAATAAGAAAATATTAGTCATAATTGTTAAACTCTAAACTCATTTTTTGAAAATATTTCAAAATAAAGAAGTAAATGAAGAGGAATTATCTTCCTCGATACTTTCGGGCAGAAGAGGAGCTATAGGAGGAGAAAAATGAGAGTTTTTGGTCATTGTAAGCCAAGGTATCGACGCTACGTTCCCAGCTAGCTCCTACAGACTATATCGCAAGGGTTCAACGATGAAGGCAATGGTTTTGGACTAAACAAAGAGGGGGTGGAGGAACAGGCGAGGGTTTCAGGGAGAGGAGAGGGATTCAGGGGGAGTAAGTGGGCTTAGCGGGGAGAGGAGCGAGGGGAGAGAGGATTAGGGCAGGAGGGGAGGGCCTCAATTTTTGCAATATAATGAATTATTTCCAATGGTTTATACAGGGCTTAAACTCCATCGGATATTAATAATTTTACTGACGGTCATTTCCGTCTCTTATTATAAAAACACACTGGTAATACATTGTCAGATGACTATTCAAACATAACTGACGACACATGGTCGTCAATTAATATACGTGCATAACTAACAACTTAAATGTCAAAAATAAAATGAAAAAAAATAATTGGAAAAAATACTACTGTTAATAAGCAACAAAATTCTATAATTATGCAGTCGGAGATGACCCAAACATAAATTGTCGCTTGACCGTCGGCATTTTACATTATTACCAATGCATAACACTGTCGCTCGATAAGAAGATGCATCGGTTAGTACCCCACAAAATGGCAGGTTCATCAGCAAACGACGCAATATGACATTTGGTTAATACTTTCTTTTAACTGACAGCATAAGGCGTCAGTGATGATTAAAACCATCGAAACAAATTTTATTTCAATAAGCGAAGACATTTTTTGTTGTTAAGCCATCACAAATAGCAGAGATCATAAACTTTCGCTACACTACTGGAAAATGGAACATGTTTGCTGCGCAAATGTAGGTCGTCGGTTTTGCTGTCAGTATTAGCACTATTTTTCATGTAGTGATAGTTTAGCTAAAGGAATAGATTACAAATGCATTAGTTGAGTAAAACATGTATATTTGGTTATTTTTTTTGGGTACTCTAGGTTTACTTCTGCCTTTATATCTTTCATTAATGATTCAAGAATTGTCATTTTGTTTAATGCAAAAAGAAATATTAAATATTATGTTATGTTGTTGAATTAAGATTTGTTTTTGTGTTATTTATTTATTTATTGTTTCGAGATATTTGATGAGTCATGACTTTAGGGGTTCTTATAGTTGGCTTTTATGTTGTTTTTCTTTCAATATATACAAATTTGGTAGTAAAAGCCTAAAGGCAATCCATATCTCTTTCTTTATGGGTCCTCCACCTTCTTACAATGGCTGATTACATATTTCATTATGCTGACTCTGAGAGCTTAATTTTTTATTTACTTACTCGATCGATCACACATATACTCCATTTTTTTTTTTATTAAGTATTTTACTTTGTATTATTAGAAAATATGAGCTCAAGGATTTCAATTTCTTATAGAGTTTTGTAATGCAATTGTAGTATGCAATGTTTCAAGTATACTTCAAGACGAGTTGCTAGGCTTGGGGGAAGATTCTATAAGTGTCGCATGAATAGAATAATTGACAATTGTAAATATTTTGGATGGGCTAATAATGATGAGGAATCCACTTCGTATGATGGTCATGTATGTATAAGAGTTATAAAGAAAATTCTCTAGTAGACTTGACAATTTAGACATAAAAGATAATATTATAGTAACATTACTTGTTATTATAGTAATTTTTATTATCGTGTTATTATATGTTAAGTGATGCATCACACTTTATGTAGTAGAACAATGGAATTCTAATTTTTTTAAACTACTGTTTTTTTTTGTTATTATTTTCTAATTATTTCTAAAACTACACACTTGCAACAAACATATATACATATAGCCATAACAATAATTTTTTCTCAGAAACAATTGTAGCACGAAATATCATCCTAACAGATATACTATTCACCATCAGCAGATTTCTAACAACAACATATTAGATTCTTATTCAACAAGCTATAGTTGCCACAAACAAACCCTGAGTAACATAATAAATTCTAATGTGTCTACCAAAAGATGTTTCCTATAAATTAGAATCAGACATGAAAGTTACTGCATCTTAGAGCAAAATGAATCAAATGACAACTATAATCTTAACCTACAAATCTCAAGCATCCATTGATAGTTCACTTGAAATAAGTCAATTTCTTGACTTATTGAATATTAACTTGAGTCAAAATCAATTTATATAAAATAGAAAGCTAATTAGCTAGTAGTAATTGATTAATAAGATTCTCTTATACTTACAGGGTATATCTTTAAGAAGTTATTGCAAGCAATCACAACTAAAGATCACTGTGAAGTTAGAAATTATGAGCTAATGAGTAAAAAATTAATTAGGACATAAACAAATAGAGATTTAACAACAATAAATCAGTGGCAAAATATGAGCAAGGAGTTATACATGATTCTATATAAAGGTACCTACATCTACATTTTACAAGAAACTGACTGGTGAATTGGTATTATGGACATTTCCAAACAAGCTTATAGGTTTTGAAATGCCACTCAAACCAAGATTAATGTTTCATGCAAAATATATCAATGGACCATTCTAAGCAATTAAACTTAATATAATATAATATATACTTGTGTTATAAAAGAAAGAAATAACATCAGGGCTTCTTTCATATATTGATTCAATAATTAAAGCTAAAAGTGATGAAATAGCACAGGCTAGTAACAACAATTTCCAAATTTGATTTTAATGGTGATACACCATAAACAAATTTTCATCATCCGACACGAATCTCAAGGCATTGAAATGAATCATGAGGAAATTTTTTTTAATAAGAAACATTTAGACTTCAATTAAGAGTCATGTGGAACCCAGATTTTAGCAAAATTAAGGTCAAATGATCGGCTCGATGAGACGAATCTGATGAAATAAAAAATAGTTCAATTTGAGTCAAACTAAGCCTAGATCAAGTCATTAAACCACACTTGGAAGATTTTCGAAAATATTTGGAGGGTCAAACAAATGTTGAATCTACTGAGTTCATAGTGGAATTGAGCCTCTCAACAAGACGAATCCAACAACGCCAAGATTGCTCAATTTTGGCATCATTAAGGCACTCAAATGTCCATCAAATGTTGTCTGATCGAAGGAAGCTATCTTGACCGTCTGATTTAAGTGATTCATATTCCTGCATTAATTGCATCAAGAACATTATAAATAAAACTTCACCCACTAAAGAGGGAAGAAGCTTAAGCTTTAAGAGAGAACTTGAGGCTTTGGCAAAGAATAGAAGCCCATCACCTTCCCTGTCATAATCGAGCAACACCGACCTCCGTCGATCAACGTCGACCGTCTTTGACCACCACCGATTGTCATCGACCGTCATCAACCTCCGTCAACTACCACTAGCCGTCGCCGAGCACCACTGACTGTCGCCAACGCTTGATAATCGCCATCAACTATCATCGACCGTCGTCGACCACCGTTGATCACCGTCGAATATCATCAGTTATCGTCAATCACTACCGATCAGACTTAGTCAATCAACGCTGTAATTTGAAAAATTAGTTACCATTTTCTGGCTGTGGGATAAGAAATATTTGTTATCATCAACCAATAGTTGATTCTTACAACTGGGTCAGACCCCATGATTTTTTCTCTTTTCGAATTTTTCACGAAAAAACTTTTGGTGTCATTACTGATTGTTCTTCTTTCACATATGTGTGTGCTAAATTCTCATGCAACATTAAGACGACAATTCATTACTCCATAACCGTGAATTTCCTTGCACTGATGAAGCAGAGAAGCCATTGTTCCCCAAAATGTATCAACTACCATTCCAATACCTCATGTTGACGTGAGGAAGAGGTCAATTCAGTTTCCCTTTTCATGATGTACCTGCTCTCTCTCTCTCTCTCTCGGCTTCCCCTAATAACACTGTTTTCTCAGTTCCACTTAAAAAACTTTATGTTCTGTACAATTTGACTACTCACAATCTCCTAAAATAAGAGTTTAATAGGATTAAGAAAAATACGATGATATGTATTAAAAAGCCTTCCTAGTAAAGCATAAAATTAATTACAAAAATCTAACACTTGAGTTAAAAAATATTTCCCATCTTAAATTAGTTTGAAACAATCTAAGTCTTCTTATTCAAGGGGTTTGCTCATCTAAAGTCAAGTAGAGGTTAGAATTTAGTTTCAAACAATACTATAGTAAACATATTTGTAAGTTTCTCAATTATAAGCATTTTTTCTTTTTAACTTCTCCTGTTCTCCACTACCTCGTCTCCTTTATCAAATACTTAATTTTTTAACAATTAAACCACTCTTTATTTTTTACACCTTCCTTATTTATTTTGTTGTTTTATGTAAGTATGTTTGAGTGTTTCATATGTGGTTTGGCAAACATAGACAAATTTTGTCTTTATATATCCAATATATATATATATATATATATACTTACCATATAATTCTTTTATATTTATATGTTTAACAATTATCCTTTGAAATTATTGCTTCGTATTGAAAATATAGTATGAACAAAATGTATTTTACATTTAAAAATTAATCTTAGTGATATTTTAGATGTGAGGTTTAAAATTTAGATGTTATATATTTAAATAGATAGTAAATAATGTGGTATGCATTAAAATTAATTAAGATAGAAAGAATATTAAAAATGATGCCAAGAATTAGTAACGATGGCCAAATCTTCTAACATTTTTTTCACACTATAATTACTATTTTCTGCATATAATTTAAGATTTATTTTTTAGTTTAAACTTCATTCTATCTTTTGTTGGAGCCTTTATATGAAATTTCCTACTAAGAAATATATATTATTGCTGTCTTGGACACAATTAAAGATTTGAAGTTGTAGCCTTACTTTTTTCCTGAAGTTATATTAGGCTGGGTCTTGAATCCTGCTGCTATCAAGTAAAATAAATTAATAAATAAGTAGTGCCGTCAAGCATTTGAAACGAAATAAAATAAAATATGCGGGAGCAAATTCTATATTTTCTTCCAATTTTAAATGTGGAGGCTCTGGAAAGGGATTTTTTTTTATTGTTGCGCTATTAGACTAAATATTTACAAGCACAAAATTTTAAATCAATATTGTTTCAGCGTGTGCAAGTATATATATATATATATATATATATATATATATATATATATATATATATATATATATATATATAGTTGATGCGGGCTAGAAAATTCGCGGCGGTAGAGTAAATGATTATTGTATTAGCGTTACGAGAATTAAGCACACACATAGATAAAAAAAAAATAAGCGACGACGACTCCAGAAGTTTTTACGTGGAAAACCCGTAAAGGGAAAAACCACGGGGTCTGGCCCAGTTGAGGAAATCCACTATTGATTAATGATTACAGAAATCCCTTGTCTCACAAACGGAAAATCGTAACTATATTTTTCAGATTACAACGTCAACTAAAGGTGTTTAGTTGGTAGTGATTGACGATGATTGCAGAAGGTCTACGGCGAGGGAGCTCGACGGCGACGAATGTCGACGGTGACGGAGGTCGACGATGACGGAGGTCGACGATGACGGAGGTCGACGAAGTTCGGCGGTAGTCGACGGTGATCGGCGGTGGTGTCAAGAAGGAGATTCTCCTCAATGCGTCAGACTCTTTCAGTCTCTCTAGGCTTCCACTTCCTCTCATGTGAGAGTTGGGGGTCTATTTATAGTATTTTGGGTGCAATTAATGCAGTCATTTTAATCGGACGGTTCAGAGGATTTCCCTCAATCATACAACATCTTTGGGGCATTTGATGGTCTTAACAATGTCGGAATTGAGTGATCTTGGGCTCGTTGGATTCTTCTTGTCGAGACGCTCGATTCGAGAATAGGGTTGCTAGTGTCGTCATTTGTTTGAGCCTCCAAATGTGTCTGAAAATCCTCTAAGAATGGTTTAATGACTTGATCTGAGCTTGATTTGACTCGGATTGGACTAGTTTTTATATCATTAGATTCGTCTCATCGAGCTGGTCAGTTTGACTATAAGTTTGCTGAAATCGAAACTCTGGATGTCTTTTTATCAAGATTTGAATGTTTCTTATTCAAAAGATTGCATTGAAATTCGTGTCATGCCTCAAGATTTATGCTGGACGATGAAAATTTATTGGTGGTACTGATAATGCATGCTTAATTTATCGATCCTTCAAACAAGAAGCCTTATATATAAAAAGTTTTTAATGCAAGAAATTATAGTTTTTTATATTTGACATCGTTTTCTTATTCTTTAGCATAAACATACATTCATAATTAAGATCAATAAATATAATAAAAAAGGTTGAAATTTGCGTCCACTACATGCAGACATTTATTAACTATGTAAATATGCAATTTTGAAAAATAAAAAATAAAAAATAAAATAATAAAAAAACTGCATATAAAGGCTGATTTGGTCGCATGCAACAAGAAAAAAAATATTTTAAGAAATTGAACCCTTGCAGAAAATTTAAATAGTAATCCATAAACGGGTCAAAAATATTTATTATGATTTTATTTACGAATAGTTCAGCTAAAAAGTTGAGTAACAATTTCAGAAAATTAGAACTTATTAGAGTAAAAAATTAACTTTTTGATATAAACATGAAAGAATTTAATTAAAAAATAAGATAGAATTCTAATTGTCAAACTTTCATTAAAACTTTATAATCATTTTCTTAGAAAAAGTTGGGGGAGACTAATCCAATCAAATTTTAATCAATAAAATGAGTTTTAAAGTTATGTAATTTATTTTGAGATGAGTGGTACATGAATTAATAAATCTATGTATTACATTGATGTAGCCCATGATACAAAAAGAGGGAGAGAAACAACAAAAAGAAGAAGAAGATAATAAATGAGCCAGCGATTATTTTTCTGTTTAAATTTTCTATACTCCCAAAAGGAAGAAAATATTGCGTCAAGAGTCCAGACACAGAATCAATATCATTTGTAAAGTGATGGGACCCGATTTCATGAATTGAAAAAAAAAGTAAATAAATTATTTTTTGTGCAACCCAGCTTGAAGACCACTTATTGCATTTTAAAATGAGTTATATTATGGGGATATTTTGGTGGTATCCTAGTGATATTATGATAGTATTATGGTAATATTATTGTGTTATTGTGGTAGTATTATAGTGATATACTTGTGATATTTTTGTTTTATTTGTGATATTTTGCTGGTATTCTAGTGGTATTCCGGTAGTATTCAGGTGATATTTTGGTGGTATACTGGTTGTAATACGATGGTTATTTTTGTGGTATTCTTGTGGTATCTAGTGACATTCTAGTGGTATTCTTGTGGTATTATGGTAGTATTCTAGTTGTATACTAGTAGTATTATGGTGGTATATTTGATGTATTCTGCTGGTATATTTGTGGTGTTCTAGTAGTGTACTGGTGATATTTTTATGATATTATGGTGGTATACTTGTGGCATTATGTTGATATAATTATGATATTCTGCTTGCATAGTAGTGTTATTCTGGTTGTATTAAAGTGACATTTTTGTAATATTCTAGTGGCATTTTGGTGGTATTCTTGTGATATTATATTGATATTCTGGTTGTATACCGGTGGTATATGATCATATTTGGTATTATGGTGGTATACTCATGGTATTCTTCTAGTATACCAGAATACCACTAACATATTATCATAATACAATTAGAATATCACTAGTATACCACCATACACAACTAGAGTATCATTATTATACTGCCATAATACTACAATGGTACCAACAGAATATCACTAGTACCATAAGAATGCCATCATAATACAATTAGAATATCATTAGTATACAACCAGAATATTACAATTATACCGCCAGTATACCACAAGTATACTACTATAATATCATCAGAAAGCCATAAGAATATCATTAATATAATACAATAATACCACAAATATACTACAATAATATCACAAATATATTATCATAATATCGCCAGAATACCACATAAATACCACTAGTATATTACAAAAATCCACTAGAATGCCACCAAAATACCACTTAAAATCATCAGAATATCACAATAATACAACTAGAATACTACAAGTATATCACAATAATACCACAACAATACCACTAGTATACGACTATAATACCACCAGAATACTACAAAAATGTCAAAATAATATTTACAATATCACAATAATATCACCAGAATGCGACCAAAATACCATTATAATACAACTTGAATACCAAAAAAATATCACCGGAATGCCACAAGAATATTACCAGAATACAACTAAAATACGACCAAAATACCACTATAATACAATCATAATACCACAAGATATCACCATAATACCATCAAAATACCACTAGAATATCACTAGTATACTACCAAAATACCACAAGAATATCACCAAAATATCACCAGAATACCACTAGAATACCAATAGAATACCATCAAAATATCACCATAATACAATACATTTTTTTATGCAATAGACGATATTCGGGCCGGGTCGTGCAAAATTATAGCATTTCTCACATTTTTTAAATTCCTGAAATCAGTCCCACCATTTTACAAATGACACCATATTATTGGGTTCAGATAAAAAACTACGTCTGAACTTCGGAAGCAATATTTTCTCCCCAAAAGGACCATTAACGTTCCCTCATATAGCAAGCAGTAATTTATAAAATATATACTCAACTACTTGAAAATATTAAAATAAAATTATAAGTAAAGTATTATAATTTGATTACTAATCTCCATGATAAACTCAAGTGGTAAGAACAATTTGTTTCGAGGTTCAATGAAATTGTTGTTTCAACATCATATTTTCTCTGTTATAAGAGAACTTGACTAAAATTTTGTTGTAATGATAACATTTTATGGATGGTGTTATGAAAATAATTGAACGAAAAACAAGAATCGACACAAATCAGAAGAACACACAAAGATTTAACAAGGTTCGGCAAAGAATTGCCTACGTCCTCGGGAGCGAGCCGGCGAATTTCACTATTTCAGAGGAGTTCATTTACATCTCATGGGTTACACATATATATAGACAAACCCACATGTAAATTACAAAAACGCCCTCGCTCCCCCCAACCCACTAACTTCCAAGAGACCCTCCTTTTCACCAGGAGTCACACCTCTTCACCAAGAAACTCCAACTCCCTAGATATGAGCCATACCTAACAATTCTCCACCTTGCGAATATCAAGCACCTAGGAGAAATGCTTCACCCGTATATGTGCCTACCAAACAAATCTCCACCTTAGCAAATATCCGACCCTTAGGAGAAATACATCTAACAATCTCCACCTTTGTGAATATCCAACCCCTTGAGAGAAAATCTCCACCTTGCGAATATTCAACCCTTTAGGAGAAATAGATCATGGAGTTTCTTACACCAGTGGGTTAGGCAACCAAACCATCTAACTCGGCTTGGTTAAAGATCATGCTCGCATTTCCATCATATGTTCCAACGAGTGAGCTCCACCTGCAATCGTACTCCCCAACGGTTTATAGATGTTACTCGCAGGTGATCTTCCCTTTCATCACGACCAGTGCACCCTTAACAATTCCGATGGTTTCCTATCCTCATCCGCCTTAGGAATGAAACCAATTACGTGTAGAGTGCCCAAGAAATCAAATTCTTTTTCAACTGCGGAACATGTCTGACATCACATAATGTTCTGACAGTGCCATCATACATCTGAATTCTGACTTTACCTATACCAGCAATATTATAACGTTTATTATCACCTAGATAGACTGAACCAGAATCAGATAACCTGTATGAAGAAAACCACTTCCTGTTTGGTGTTATGTGATGAGAACATCCTGAATCAAGAATCCATCCATCCTTTAACTGAGTTGTTGTAACTGAAAGCGCATCACTATCACTGTAATCTGTATCACTCTGTACCATATTCGCAGCCCTGGAAGATACATTACGAGTCTCCTTCTTGAGCATTGGACAATCTCTCCTCATATGTCTCAGTTCCTTGCACTTAAAGCAACGAATCTTCTTGCCTTTAGGCTTTGACCTTCCAGAATTCTCCTATTCCTCCTTACTTTCACGATCTTGATTACCCTTAACATATAAACAATTACCATTAGAGCTTTCCTTCGCATTCGCTTCCGTCGGTTGTGAGCCAACAATGCTGCAATGAATCTCATCAATTTTAATTGTTTCTTTCCCATATGTAAGAGTAGTCACCAGATGTTCATAAGAAGTAGGCAACGAACACAAAAGAATCATTGCTCGGTCTTCATCCTCAATATTCACATCAAGCCGTGCCAGATCCGTGATTATTTGATTGAAGACATTCAAGTCGTCGTGACAAATCGATACTCGCTCGCATCTTCACCCATACGACCTTTGCTTGTATACAATTTATTCGTCGGAGATTTGGACATAAACCGAGATTCCAATTTCTTCCATACTTCTCCTGGAGATTTCAGATTCATAACATGATACATTATTTTATCTGCCAGACATAAATGTATCGTACCTGCCGCTCGAAGTTATAACTCTTCCCAATCTTCATCTTCCATATTATCAGGTTTCGTAGCTCGCAAAGCCTTCGAAATTCCCTGTTGTGCCAACAAATCTTTTACCCTTGTTTGCCACAATCCGAAGTTCCCGGTTCCATCGAACTTCACTATCTCGAATTTTGCTCCAGACATTGCCATCCGAATTTAATCCTGCACCGTATTTTCCTGCCTTGCTTTGAAAAACAAAAGGAAATACTCCGCAAATAAATTCAAAGAAACCTGAAATTTTCTCTGTCAAATGCAACAACTTTCCCGCGATTCTTCGTGAATCAAATTTTCACACGAAGCACAATTCCTGTTCGTACCAGTAACCTCGGTCAATTGCTGTTTCCGCGAGCCACGAATCCCTTCGCACCTGTTCGAGGAAAACCTCCACGAAACTCCTGTTCAAGAAATAATTGTGTCTGCTCGCCACCCGCACCTCGTCGAACTCCACATGTCGCAAAATCTCCCGCGACGAACCGATGAATTTAACCGGTTGAACACCTCAATTCCCCGCAAACGAGCGCTCTTGTTCGCAGCTGGACAACCTCTCGTTTCCCGCGGATTTTGAACCGACCGAACTCCTCCGTGGAATTAAAAATTCCCTCCGCACAGCAATTAAAATTTCTCCGTCAGCACCTCTTCCAGAAATTTAAAAAAAAGAAAATAAATTTCTTCTTAATTCTCCTTTGGCTGCAACAAAATGGAAGGGGAATCTGGAATCAATTAATTCTTCCCTGCCAGCAATTTAATTCCTCTCCAGAAGGAATATTCTTCTAGTACGAATGGAAGATTCCTTTATTCCTTCCACTTCTCAGTTTCTTCCTTGGAATATTCCTCTAGTAGAAATAAAAGATTCATTTATTCCCTCTCCTCTTCCCACTTCGCTGCAGCCCGAACTGCCGCTCCTGGACTGCACGATCGCGATCCGCCTCCAGGACTCGCCAACCGCCGCAACCGTTCCCGCGCGCGAACCACCCTGCCGCCGCCCTTTCCCTGCGCCGACTAACTTCCGGCGAACTGGCCGCCTGCTAACTGCGCCTGCTGCAACCGCCGGACGCCGACTGCCTGCAAGCCGGCCGAACCTCCTGCTGCTGCGAAGTGTTGCGGAGGCGCTTCCGTGTCACCCGCGACGTTCAGCCGCGCGAAGAACTGCCGATGTCGCGGACTCTCTCGCATGCCTTCAGAAATTTGTCCTTGCGAACCGCAAATTTCAGCCCGCCAAACTGCGCATGCGACGAACGTCTCGCCGGGAACTGCCGCTCCACGCCACACTCACGTCTAGAACACCGCAATTCTTCCAACCTCGAAGCCAAATCTTGTTTTCTTCTTCGATCTCCCGCGTCGATCTCCTCCTGTTTCCTCCAACGAGGCTCTGATACCAATTGTTATGAAAATAATTGAACGAAAAACAAGAATCGACACAAATCAGAAGAACACACAAAGATTTAACGACGTTCGGCAAAGAATTGCCTACGTCCTCAGGAGCGAGCCGGCGAATTTCACTATTTCAGAGGAGTTCATTTATATCCCATGGGTTACACATATATATACAATGACCGCATACGTAAATTACAAAATGCCTCGCTCCCCCAACCCACTAACTTCCAAGAGACCCTCCTTTTCACCAGGAGTCGCACCTCTTCACCAAGAAACTCCAACTCCCTAGATATGAGCCATACCTAACAGATGGTATTCGTAAATGTTAGAAATGTTGAATGTAGAAAAAATGTTTAATCTGCGATAGCGCAATAACATATGCATTTTTATTGATTTTTTTGGTGATAGGAAATTGTCCCAATTTATGAGAGTTGAGTTTTGCATAAGTGCCAAAATAGAACCTTTCCTGTAGTAGGTGGACCATGACATAGTCTCCTATTTTAAATTCTTTTTAACACATTTTTTCATCAGCCTATTTTTTTCAGTTTTGGGCACTATCGGTGAACTTGGTTTTAACATCTTCCATCATAGATGAGTAAACTAAAAACCAAATTTCAAAAAAAAAAACTGAGAAGGAGAACGAGACGGAGATTTAAAGTTTAGCTTTTGATATCTTTGAAGGAGACAGATAGCCAAACAAATAAGATGAATTGAAGCAACGAGAGGGAGAAAAGGATAAACCGCGGGAAAGTAATATGGGACAATACGGTAAAAAACGAAGAGAAAGACATATAATAGGTAAAAGACGCGGTGTAGAAAAATTATTTGGTCTGGAGTTCGGACAAAGAGCTGTGTTCTAACTCCAATTACATAATGAGTGTTTGTGCCGATCCTACCCTTAAAAAAAAAAAAAAAAAAAAAAGAAAGATCAGCGAATTTAATCACACCGCCCGACCCGACCAAGCTTTTCCGAAGAAATAAAGCTGCTGTTGTATTCGAATATTCTGCGATTTTATTGGAATATTCACCGGTTTTACTATGGTAATATTTGGTATTATTGCAGGCAGAGTAAATATTTTGGAAAAATTATTTACTCTACCTGCAATAATATCGGAATACTATCATAATTAAGCTGAAGAATATTTCAATAAAACCGCAGAATATTTGAATTCAACCGCGGCGTTATTTACTTTATCCAAAATAATTCTGGAATACTACCCCAAAAAAACCGTGAAATATTCTAATAACACCTCGGAATATTCTGATAAAACCGTGGCTTTATTTGCGTTCCAAATAATACCATAATAATGCCCCCAATATAACATAAGAAACTTCTAATAACGCCTAATGCCGCAATGCCGCGGAGTATTCTGATACAACCGCGACATTATTTATTTTACCTGCAATAATGCCGAAATACAAGCATAATAAAACTGAGGAATATTTTAATAAAATCAGGCCGGGTCGCGTGATTAAATTCGTTGTTTTTTTTTTTTGAAGAGTGCGACCGACACAAACACGTGTCATTAAATAAATGGAATCTGGACACGGCTCTGAGTCCGAACTTGGAACCGAATAATTTTCCCTGTGAAAGCCACTCAAACTGTGAAAGGTGCAGAGCTGAAATATACCGCTACCCATATGCGGCCCGAAATAGACCATAAATCTATTTCAAAATGCTTTGATTAGCATTTTGTGGTTAAATTGTGCATTTGAGAAATTATTACGCATAAACTACATATAAAATAAGGAATTTAATAGTATACAATCACCATTAGGGGTGTAAACGAACCGAACACGAACGAACAAAGCTAGTGTTCGTGTTCGAAATGTTCGAACACATCATTGTTCGTGTTTGGTTCGTTTAATAAATCGAACAAAAAAACTTTGTTCGTGTTTGTCTCGTTTGCTTATCGAACGAATCGAACACGAACTTCCTGGCGAACCGAACACGAACTGTTCGCGAACAAGCTTTTTTGACAGCTCTAGCTTTGATAGCATACTTCCTCAAAATGAAACAAATTGATCAGGTATTCTGTACATATCAGGTAATCTAAAGTTCCTCAAAATGAAGCAAACCGAATAAGACGTTTAAGGTTTTGTTTAGAGTTTTATTTTAACATATAGTATAGTATATTAATTATAATATTATAATATTTGTATTAATATAATTAATACTATAATAATATTATTATTATTAATTTATCATATATTATAATTTATAGAAGTTTAATTATTTAAAATATGATAAATTTTTTTAATATATAATTATTTTAAAATATCATAAATTTTTTATGTATAATTATTTAAATTATTTTATATTTCGAATAATAACGAACCGAACACGAACGAACACATCACTGTTCGTGTTTGGTTCGTTTAACAAACCGAACGAAATAATTGTTCGTGTTCGTCTCGTTTACTTATCGAACGAATCGAACACGAACTTGTTGGCGAACCGAACACGAACTGTTCGCGAACAACAAGTTTTTTTGACAGCCCTAATCACCATGTATTAACTATACATTTAAGTATTATCTTTATACTAATGGCATATGAAGTAAAAAAGACCAGACAATAATATAGAATTATGCAAATAGATCACTCACTCGGTAAGTATACATAGTTATATATTTAGCCCATACAGAGCTACATGCATAAAGTTTGCACGTATTAATTATTCTCAATATTCAATATATCAGAAATGTGATAACGGCAAAGCATTTATTCTTATGAAAATGGTCATCGCCAACTAAACGTAAAGCTCCGGCTTATCCAACCTCACCGCCGGCACTGCGACGAGCTCCTCAGCCTTCCTTAAGATAGTCCCAAACTTCTCTCGAAGCTCGAGCGATGCAACCTCCTGCAACCGCCACTCAAAAGAATGCAGGAGAGAGGCCAATATGTAAATAACCATCTTCTCCGCCATTGCGATCCCCACACATACCCTCCTCCCAGCCCCGAATGGCATGTAATAAAACTGATCGTTCCCACCAAGATGAAAGTCAGTCCTCTCCTTCATGGCGCTCAAGTGCCTCTCAGGTTTGAATTCCCCAGCACTCTCTCCCCAAAAGTTATGATCCCTCTGAATCGCCCACACGTTGATGAAAACGGTGGTTCCCGCTGGAACAGAGAAATCGCCGACGGTGCAGCGAGAACTCGGGCAATGGGGGACGAGCAGCGGAGCTGGTGGGTGGAGGCGGAGTGACTCTTTTACGACGGCAGACAAGTAGCGGAGCTGAGGAATGTCAGATTCTTCCACGACGCGCTGCTTTCCAACCACGACGTCAAGCTCTTGTTGAGCTGTTTTCATTTTCTTTGTGTCGCTTAGCAGCTCAGCCATTGACCATTCTATGACAGTGGCGGCGTTGTCGGTTGCGCCTCCTATAATATCCTGAAATCACAAATAATGAACCAATTCATGCCAGCAATGTTTTGAATTGATCATTCATATATAAGAAAATCAATATTTGATAGCGGCCCAAATATCAATTTATCGTATATTTGGATTTCATGATGAGAACTTGTACCATTTGCCTAAATAGACAGATCCCCCGCTTTACGATAAAATCGAGCTCCTGATCTGAAAGAACTTACAGTGATATCGCCGACATGATAGAAACGCGACACAGATACGTGTATAATTTCTGCATAGGAGCAGCAGCCCACGTGCCACTAGTAGTGGACGTACGGGAAATAAACTAATCCAAGAATGCAATAAAATTAAATTGAGAAAAAAAGAATTCCAAGTACGGCTTCCACAAAAGGAAAAAAAAAATAAAATTTGGCATGAAGCCCCAACCAATCTTAACGTAGAAAATAGTAAATACTGGGCAAGAAAATGTCAGAAGAATAATTTGGTGGTCCCCACCGTACTAATTATTGGCTGGCATCATTCTCAAATATTTTATTATTTTAGATGCATATCATTTGTAATACCTAAATAATCAAACTTTTGCCATCGAAATTTAACCATTTATCTATATTATATTTAAATTTAAAATATCACTATAATTAATTTTTTTCAATGTGTATTTAATGTGATATTTATGATATTAAAGTATACAGCGACAACAAAAGTCCTAATCCCGCTACAGAAATCCTTTTGCTCCATTGCTTCCAATGACGAGAGATTCATTTCATGATAACGCAACCCCTTGTCTTTAACATCCAGGCTTGGATTTATTTCTAAATTTTTTAATATAGAATACTCCTTTTTATGCAAGTGGGGTTTGTTTGTAAATTTTTTAAAGTATAATTTAAAAAAATGAATTTTAGAAATTAGATATATAGACACATAAGAGATATATGGTTTTTTTGTAAATTTTTTTATTTATTTATATTTATTACTATAGATATTGAAACTTTAAAATAAGTCATTTGAGTGGAAAATAAAGATGCCAATGAAATAGATTCAAAGATTTTGAAATTCATCTTAACATAAAATTTAATTAGGATATATTGTGTTTATGATATAGATATAAATTTAATATTTTAAGAAAATATATTATTTTTATGATGATATATTTCAAATGCTCTCGAAATAATAGGTGTAGCTAGCAATATGAGAATGTTTGTTCCAATTAATAAATCAATATAATTTGAGTACTTTTTTAAAACTGTGTGGTTATATGAATAAAACTTGTACTTAGTCAAATTTATTTATAAATTTTCAAGAATAATGTATTTATATTATATATTATTTAAATTTTTTATTAATTAAAAATTTATTTAATTATATATTTATTAATAATACAATATAATTTAACACAAATATGAATAAAAATTAAATACTATTATTTTAATTTCATTATATTAAATTTGCTAATACTTATTTATGTAATTATTTTGATCATACAATACAATGGAGCTAGGCATGCTAGGAGCAAGCTAGGCCGGCAACTATGAAGCTAGGCATGCGAGAGTGAGACGTGCAACGTTTCATTTTGAGAAATATTGTATTATGATTTTTGATATAGATTTGCATCAACATTTCAATTAGGGTCTGCCGCACATGTACAAACAGACTCACCTTAGTAAAAAAATTAATTTAATACATGAGTGGGTCTACCTCTACACGTGACAGATCTTGATTAGAGACTTGATGCAAAATTGCTGATACAATTTTTTTTCCTTTATTTTAAAATTGATTGAATCTGATAAGAATTTAATTTATTCATGAAAAATAAAACCAGGTTTGGAAATAATTAATATTAGTCAGTATTTTTAATAATTTTAAAAGTTTAAAATAAATAGAAAAAATAAAATGAAACTTCTAACGAAAAAGTGGCTTAATAAAAAGCTGAATCAGTTTGGAAATCAGTGAGTTAGCGCTCGGCACTCACCACCATCAATTTAATGAGGTCATCCATGGTGAAAGGCTCCTGCGGGTTCCCTTCCTCGACGAGGTCAAGCAAAGCTTCCAACACGTCCCTGCTCCTCTCCCCCGTCGCCATCTTCTTCTTCTTCTTCTCCACGATCTCCTCCAGGTACTTATTAATCCCCTCCGAGAGCTCCCTCATCCGCCGCCCTAATCCCTGTAGGTCTAGCGGCGCCACCACAGGGAAGAAATCCCCGACGTTGGGTGCCGAGAAGAGGTCCACAAGCCCTTCAATCGCCCGCCTGAACTCCTTTCCCTCGCTGCTGCAGGCCACCGGTTCCCCCCACAACATGCTTGTAATCATGTTAAGTATGGTCAGAAACGCGGTCTCCCGGATATCCACCGCCGCACCCAACTTCGCCTGCTCCCATAAAGCACCCACGGTGCGCCAAATTTCCCGGCAGCGAAGTGGGGACAGTGCTTCGATGCTGGAGGCGCTGAGCATTTCTCGAACGGCTATTTTGCGCAGCGTGCGCCAGTGCTTGCCGTTGGGTGCCCAAAGCATGTCAAGGTTTGACTTGCCGAAGTAGAAGAGGGCTGCGGCGGGGACGACGTGGTTCGCAAAGGCCGCGTCTTGATCTTTAAAGATCTCGCGGGCGGCGGAGGGGGAGGAGATGACGACGCATAGTTTGGAGCCGAGGCGGAGGCTGAAGATATGGCCGTAGGATCTGGCCAGTCCGGCAAAGTAGTGGTGGAGGTCTGGCTTGAGGAAGGGGAGGTTGCCAAGGATCGGAAGGCCGGGAGGGCCAGGCGGGAGAGGTTGGAGTTTCTTTTCACCTCCCTGTTTGCGTTTTAAACGGATTAGAAAGAGCAGCAAAACGGTGAGGGAGAGCGTTAGTAGTGCTGCCATTCCCGTATCAGTTGAAACGTTTGGTGGAAGGATCAACTCCATCTCTCTCGCTCTTTCTCTCTCAATCTGCTTCTGCAAGTAGCCATATAAATAGTCCAATTTAATTGCATATCAAAAAAATCTTAAAAAACATTTGTGTTAAATAATAAATTTTATGCAGAAAGTCTATCGCCCCAATCTGACTTTAATAGAATAAGAAAGCAAATAAATTATAGGTTAAATAAATATTCTTAACAGTAATAATAGTATAATATTGTAGATTGAATATATTTTTTCCTTTTTATTTTTTGAATTTAAATAAAAATGTAAGGTTTTCATGTTGGTATAAAAAACTATGCCCTTCTTGAAATTAGTACTTATCTCTATATAATAGAGATAATTTGTATATAATCATGCATACATTGAAAGGAAAGTCCTATTTTTCTCATCCTCCTCCTCCTCTCTATCTGAAACGAATGAGGAAGGTAACTTCTCATCTTCATTTTCGTTTTTATATTCATTTCTTTGGAGGAAAGAGTTTAGGGTTTAGGGTTTAGGTACTAGAAAGAGATTTGACCACATATTTTCCTATTTTAGTTGAACTACATCAGGGAACGGCTTAGAGCCATATGCTTTGCTTTAGTTATGGATGCTCTCACTAGACATTTAAAGGAGAATGTACCTTGGTGCATGCTTTTCGCCGGTGATATCCTTCTTGTGGATAAGACTACAAAAAGTGTTTAGGAAAACTTAAATTATGGAGGTTGACATTGGAGTCTAAAGGCCTTCATTTTAGTAGATCTAAAATTGAACACATGAACTGTAATTTTAGCAGTAGTAACTCTAGTGGCAGAGTTGTAATTACGTGTGATCAAATCATTAAAAGGTGTGAACGTTTCACTTATCTCGGGTTTATTGTTCAAAGTGATGATGATATAGATGGAGATTGGGTTAATAGATTTCAAGTTGGTTGGCTGAAGTGGAGGAATACATCTTGCCTATTGTGTGAGAAAATAACGCTCAGACTTGATGGAAAATTTATAAGACATTTGTGAGATCCTCAATATTCTATGGCGCGAAATGTTGGCATTTAAAAGAGAAGCAAAAAAGAAATTTTTATTTTTCGGGCTATAGGTAGCCGCTTTTAAGCAATATTACGCTATATCATGCCAAACGACACAATATAATCACGTAAATCATTCTCATTGTTTCGCTAAGTACTCCCTTTATGTAAAAATTGAAGTTTAGGTGTTATATAAGTAGTACATAAGAATTGTGTGGTTTGTATATAAAAATCACAGTATATGTGTTAGATACACAATTCATAAGAATTGTGGTTTGTACATAAAAAATTTTAGTTTCGGTGTTGGCTATGTTGCCGGACAGCTCTCAAGATTTAAATAATTAAAGGTTTAGTAAATATGAAATAACAAGATTTACTAAATCCTAATAACTTAAATGTAATCAGTTGTCGGACAAGCCCTCAACAAATCCAGCTTTTTAATGCCTAAATTAACGAGGGACTGTCTAGAAACGGATCTAGAGTAGAATTTAACCTGGAATTTACCGAAAACTTCAGATTTCATGAATCTGAGTTCCGCAGATATCCACTGTCAGTTTCAAAGTTAATAAATCACACGGACATTTGGATCTAACCTCGCTGGCTTTGATTTAAGATTATTAAGATTTAGTAAATTCAAGTTTACAAGATTTATTTAATCCTAATAACTTAAAATTCTTATGTTGTCAGTGAGCACATGAAATCTGGATATGTCAAATCCAAGTCATTATTTTGAACAAAATAATTATCTGGTAAGATTTATGTTGAATTTTAGCTAGAATGCTGCTCTAAGGGGGTGTTTGGCTAAATGAAGAGTTTAGTTTTTTGGTGTTAAACTCATTAAGTGGTGATATGCCATTGTAGCTACACCAACTTTCTCACGTATACATTTATTTTGTATTTTGTCTCCAACTGTAAAGCTAATCATAGACCTAAGTGTTCTCGTGTCTGTTTGATTTTTAACTAGTTCACTTGGACACCCCCAGACATATTATGAGAATGAGAGAATTTTTATGATGTTTGACCCAAAAAAGACTTGGGCATATTGTATAAATAATGGTCTTAATCTATTATAACTAAATGAAAATATGACACTCAACTTGGCACAATGGAGAAAGAAAGATTCTCATAGGTGACCCCACTTAGTGGAATAAATGTTTAATGTTGTTGTTGTTGTTGTTAGAGACAAAATGCGTAATAATATATCGATAGACAGGGACTTTATTGATAAAAAATGCGTAAGTTTTATGTATTTATATATCTAACACTTAAACTTTACATTTTAATAACGTCAAAATCTCAAAAATTAATTTTAGATCGAAAATTTCTTTCGAACTGACCTTCGGTCAGATTTAAATCAGATCGCTTAACATCATATTAAAGTTAGGTATGTTGATGATAATTAAATCTATTAAAATATCTCTTTCTAATATTATTTGCAATTATAATTACTCCAACCCTTTCACGAATATATTTGATTCATATTTTGTTTTCAGCTGTAAAGTCAATAATAGACCTAATAATTCTCCTCCCAACAGCCCCTCACACGATTAATCACACACCTTAAAATATTTTCTAATAAGAAGATATTGCATTTCATGTAAGAATGTTCACTGTTTCCTCAATTGTTAAGTCTAATTTAGAATTCAAAAATAAAATTAATTTTGAAATCTAATTTGTCACTTCCAAAATGAAAATTCACTTCAATATCTAATTTTCATTGCCGCAATTTCCATTTTGGCAATGCAAATTTGATTTTGAAGTAAATTTTCATTATGGAACTTACAAATTAGATTTCAAAGTAAATTTTCATTTTGGGAATGAAGATTAGCCTTTGGATTGGAGAATGTAGTGAAAACTCTTAAATCATATGAAATATTTTCTTCTAAAAATATATTTTGAGGTGTGTAGTTAATTGCGTATGGGTTTATGGTGACAAGAATAATTACATTAATGATTGGCTTTCCACTTGGAAAACAAAATGCCAAAGAAAAAAACTCATGCAAGTTTTGGTGTAGTTATGACGACATACAATATTACATCTGAAAGTTCAAAAATTTAGATAAATTATCGATCTTTGGCACCCTAAAAGCCTTGGCAGGCTGTTAACGTTCTAACTTTATACTTAATTGAGGTCGGCTCAAAAGAAATTTGATCCAAATTTTCTAGCACAAACTTTGGTCCTCTATTTTTATCCACTCTTTATCCGAGTGAAAATCAAAATCATTGAATTTTTGAGCATTTGTCATTGTTTGAGCAATCTAAAAAGTTCACACCTTTTATAATATGTTGATTATTGTTAGATTTAATAACATTTTATTGCAACTTCTTAAATAGTTCTACTACAAGTCGGATTGTTAAAAGTTTTGTAATGTTAGTTCTGTTGAATGTCATTAATATGTCGAACATTGATACACAATCCATTAAGACGACTCTCTCTCATATTGCATGCCACTGCAGCTGCACCAGCCCTCTCACTGATATGTTTGTTCTATATTTGTCTTCAAGTGAAATGGCAATCATAAACCCAAGAATCTTCATCTCTGCAATTCTTAACTAAATTATTTACACACTTCTAAATAAATTCTAATAAGGAAGTATTTCATTTGACGTACGAGTTTTCATTTCTTCCTCAAATGGAAAATCGAATATTTCAGTGCCAAAATGAAAATTCACTTCGATTATTATGTTTTATAATGTCATGAACATAATATTTGAAGTGAATTTCGATCTTGACAATGGAAATCAGATTTTTCATTAAAGAAAGAAATGAAAACTCTCAATGAAAACTCTCACATCTTCTAAAACACTTCCTTCTTTGATTTTGTTTAGAAGCGTAAAAGTAATCTTGTAAAAGACATTGTTGACACGAGAATACTTGAGTGGCTCAGTTGATTTTTAATTGTAAAGAAAATATGAAAGATACATACACTTGGATAATTTGGTGTAGCTACACAAAAATTTATGAAATGTTTTACCAATTAATTCAAATACACAAGTCACAATGATGTCTTATATATGGAGAGTTTGAATATATAGGATGAGTGCCTTGCAAGCAAGAAAATTGAAAAAGAAGGTCCAAAATGGTTCTAATTACACGTACGTTGAAGTAACTTTTAAATTCATCGACATGTTGTGTAATTGTACTATAAAAAGTTGAACTAATTATGCTATAAAACTTCTGATCCTTGAACAAGCAACAAAAACACAGACCAAGACTTACTAGATCTTGCCTGGGGGCCTAATCGTGACGTGAAGACATGGCAAAAATTTGAAATTGTTACAAATTTCACACAAGCTCTTGGTGTGAAGAAAAACAAATTTCTAATTATGGTGTTTGTGTTGGAGGAAAAACACACATAAATAACGATATCAACGATTACGGCATACTAGTTATAATTTCAGACAAGCTCTTGGTGTGAAGAAAAACAAACTTCTAATTATGGTGTTTGTGTTGGAGGAAACACACACATAAATAAGGATATCAGCTATTACGACATATCAGTTATAATTTTCTTCTTCATGTATTTATAACTACTAAGTATTAGAAAATAAGAATTAATCTTACCCTCATCAAATTTATCAAAATTTATACAATCCACAAACTGAAATTCATTGTAACAACTACTTAAATTAGAAGTCATTTGGAATCATTTTTTAACGCAAGTTAGGTTTATTTTATTTATATTATAATATAAAATAAAAATATATTTGATAATTTTTTTTATCAGCAGTGAGCACTTGTATTTGACTCATTAAGATTCTTAATTTTATTTTCAACTAATGCATTTGATGTGTGCTCGAGTGCATATACAATTTTTTTTAATTATTTTTTGAAGGTGTATACAAAATTATTTGATGGCACGACCAAAGCAACATAATATTTTTCAAATTTATAGGGAAAAGACTAAAGTAAGAGAATAATTCCAAGTAGAATAGAAGTTGACTTGAACAGACTTGAAGGAAACATGAGAAACATGGAGAACTAGATGCATTTAAGAGAGGACAAATAAATAGGACAAGGAGCTTAACTATTAAAAATGATTTAAGTGAGTTAGAGAGCTAGCTTTGTAAATAGTTATAATTTTCTATTTATAGTTGTTTAGTTTAGTGTGATAAATTTTTAGCAAAGTTAATATCAAAACAATAGTAAATGATTGAATGATTTTCTTCTAACTTTTTATGTTCATCAAGAGTAACTATGTCGATTAAAGCGTGAAAGTTGTGATGGAAACACAAGATGAATGGAATTTCATCGGGGAAATCGTAAAAACAATGTCATTGTTGCTCCATTCTAAGCCCAAAGAATTTATGCAGGGTAATAAAATGTATAGGGGTTTTAAATTTATTCTTTAAAAGAATGCACCAACAAAATCTTGAGAACGAGTCAAAGAAAGATATATAAAATTTACATCCTTCTATAAAGTATTTGGAAAAAGGATCTCAAATATCTGAATGCAACATTTCTAAGAGATCACAAATAGTAAAACTATCACAAAAGACAATTTATGTTTTTTATTTTGATTACAATCAGTACATGAGTGAACAGAGAAACAAAATTTAAGATGGGGAAAATAATGAGATAACTTTGCGAGAAGCTTCTTATGAGAATGGCCCAATCTTTAGTGTCATATAATTATAACTATAGTAAGAGCTGTAATTGAGTATAAATCTTGTTCAGTAGTTCCTGAGAAATGAAGTTTCTTGGTTACTTGATCTTGAATGCAAAACTTGTAAGCACAAAAAATAACTTGAAAATTATTTTCTTAAATGAGTTTATGAACATATATAAATTATGAGTAATGTGAATAGCTCTAAGCAAAAATGAAAGTTTAAGCTTATTGCTAAGGGTTGCAAGGATACAATTTCTAACATGGATAATTTAAGTATTTTGTCCATTAAATATTGCCACTTATTATGAGCCATTGTTTCTAAACAGTTGGTGTAATTTATCCAAATAAGGAGTAATATGACATGTTTCTCTAATGTCCAGGACCTAGTCTTATAGTTGTCTGAGTTTGACTGGTGAGAACTATGGTTTAAGTTGTGGATGTTGCTTTGTAGCAGTGTTTGGTTCTGTGCCAACAATTAATTGTCGATTGACCTTTCTTAATGCAAATTTGACATGTGATGTTTTGTTTGGGTTGTTTGGGTTTTGCCAAATTATTGCTATTTTTATATTTATTGTGTGAGGTGTTCTTGCTAAAATTTCATGAATTCTGAAAACCACATTTGCTTTTTTATGTAACCATGCAGTACATTGAATGGTTTTGGTGAATTTATTGGCTAAGTTACATTCCTCGCTATGGAATAATGAATAAAAATCCTCTAGACTAATCAAATGCAACAAGGCTATGATGGTTGTTTTAAAATCTTGGTAGCTCTGGGGAAGTCTGTTTACCATGTAATGAATGTTGTCTTTATTATCGCTTTTGGAGCCTGTATCTCCAATATGGTTTGTCAGGTTATTGATGACTGTAAGATATTGACTCATAGTATTGGCTCCCATCATAATATTATGAAGTTCGTTCTTGAGTTATATGACTCTAAATCAATTTGTAGCTAGAATTTTTTTCTAGACTGCCATATCTTTGCAGTATGGTTGATGTGAAGATTTTATTGGAGAATGGAGGGAGAAATGATGGAAAATATTGCAGTAATTAGGTTTTGGTTGATAAGTTGCAAAAGGCAATCTTAGTTTTCAATGGGGTTTCCCTAACTCATGTTGAATGATATTGGATGAGGCAGAATTTTGTTGTTTAAAAAGGATTCAAAACTGTTAGCCATAAGCAAATTAGAGATCTAAAGTTTCTATACTAGGTAATTTTCTTGAGTTAATGACGTGCTGACCACATCTTTGTGTGGGACATTAGAAACTTTAAGAATTGTGTATGTTGATCTCCCATATCTTTTGAAATCATTTAATGATTTGTTGGTTATCTTGTGTTGATGTTGAAGAGTTTGATTTCATGTTTTTGTAAAGCTTTGCAGCTCTGATACCATAAAGAAGTCTTTCTAGACAGAAAGAGTAAGAAAAAGAAAATTGAGGCAGAGGTGCAGAAGGAGAAGATGAAGAAAGCTAAGTGAAGTACTTCGCACAACCCTTATTTTATTGCTTAATTAATACAGAATGCAGACACGAATATACAGACTTATAACATGGCAAAATTCTAATTAAAATAGAGCAAAAGGGTAAATACGACAATACCCATATAAGTGAACTCGAATTTAATTTTATTTTCTACACTGGGAAGATCCAACACCTAAAAGAAAAATAATGAAGCCAACCTAACAAAGCAAGAGGCCAAAGCCGATCCAGAGAAGCTCAACCACGAAGAGGAGGACGAAAGGAGAGAAGATATCCATGTGCCTTTTAATTATTAGCATAAATATTCATCGACTAAGAATAAAGCTCCGGCTTAGCTAATCTCATCGTGGGCACTGCAATGAGCTGCCCCGCCCTCCTTAAAACAGTTCCAAACTCCTCCTCAGAATTCAGTGATGCACCCTCTGGCAACTGCCACTCGAACGAGTGCAGGAGAGTGGCAAGCATGTAAAGCACCACTCTCTCTCCCATTGCAGTCCCCGCGCACGCCCTTCTCCCAGCTCCAAATGGCATGTAGCAGAATTGATCATTCCCTCCCAGATCAAAGTTGATTTTTTCTTCGCCGATTTCCAAGAACCTCTCCGGCTTAAACTCCTCAGCATCCTTTCCCCACAAACAGGGATCCCTATGAATGGCCCACACGTTGACGAAGACGGTGGTGCCAACGGGAACCGAGTAGCCTCCGACGGCACTTTGAGAGCTTGGGCAGTGAGGGATGAGCAGAGGAATTGCAGGATGGAGGCGTAATGTTTCTTTGACGACCGCACATATGTAGCGGAGCTGAGGGATGTCAGACTCTTCCACGACGCGGTGCTTTCCGACGACCGCATCAAGCTCTTGTTGTGCTTTTTGCATCTTTTTTGGGTCGCTTAACAGCTCGGCCATCGACCATTCTACGGTAGTGGAAGGGCCGTCGGTTCCTGCTCCTATAAGGTCCTGCAATGAAAAATAATCTATGTAATCTGAAGAAAAATCAACGATGAAATTTTGTAATTTTGATAAAGTTTGTTTGAATTTTTGCTTTGTTATTTAGTTTTAATCTAGGATTAAAATTTTTAAAATTTAATTACTGCTATTACAGTTTTATGATTAACTTCTTATTCATGTGGAACCATTTGTGTAGTCTTTGTATTCACTTTTTCTCTACATGAGAAAACTTTACTTAAATATCATGTAATACTCAACTCTTTACATGTCTAACCCCTAAAATGTGATATTTACATGTACCACATTTTAGTAGTGTTATAATCACACTGAAATGTGTTTGAAAATGTTTATTTCGCTTTTGAAAACTTAATATTCGTGATGTTTTTTATGGGATAAATTTTAAGACAATACTTATTGTTTTTTGGGAAGATTTGCATGCCTATCATTTGATTCTATGTATTTACATATCTAACATCTATACTTTAATTTTTATGTACTTTTCTTTTAGTTAAAATAATAATTTTTTTTATGTGATATGAACATTTTGAGGGGTATAAATGTAAGAAAGGTTTGTGCTTAATAGGTAATATGCAGAAAAGGAAGAGCAGTTATTAATTAAGGTTTTCTATCAATTTTCTTTATTAATTTGATCCAATTAAGTGGAATGACCAATGAAAGCTGTGAAAGAAAATTTTTAATTATCATTTTTTAGCATCATTTAGATGAGTAAATTAAATTTAATTAATTATAATTTAAAAATATTATTCAACATAATTTAATTTAATTCTAATCAAATTATTAAGTTAATTTTTAAATTTTATGTAATTTTATTTAAAAACTGATAAGAGTACTCAACAGCTTTTAAATGGACCTAATTACTTTTGGGAATTTAATTGACAAGGAGGCTCAAACAATGACTTAGTATGCTAAATGAGGTTTTGACCGGGCAGTATGCCTGGACCGAATAATTTTTCTAAAAAAGAGAAGGGTTATGCCCCTGTTTATGCTGTCTTTTTCGTCTTTGAGGTAGGATGAGAGAAAGAGAGTGAGGGAAATAAAATAAGATTGGTTGTAGAGCTATAGTAAAGGTTAGATCGTCATCAATATTGATGTGTTAAGTATGAATTTTGATTTGTACTCATTTTATATAAAATCAAATATAAGAAAAAAATGAAAAAAAAAAGCAACAAAGCTGAGAACTAAATCACTTGAGAATCAATAGGTGTTGAAAAATGAGTCACTTGTTAGAAGAAATACGACTCACCACTATCAATTTATACATGTTATCCAAGGTGAACGGCGCCTCCGGGTTCCCTTTCTCCACGAGGTCCAGTAACGCTTCCAACACATCCCTCCTCCTCTCCCCGCCCGCCATCATCCGCTTCTTTTTGTCCACCGTCATGTCAAGGTACTTATAAATCCACCCCATGAGCTTCTTTATCCGCCGCCCTAACCCCTGCGGGTCGAGCGGTGCCACCACGGGAAAAAAATCCGCGACGTTGGGCGCCATTAGGAGTTCTACAACTTCCTCTATCGCCCTCCGAAACTCCTTCCCCTCGCCAGCACTAGCAACTCGTTCCCCCCACAACATGCTCGTCATCATGTTGAGCATGGTCTTGAATGTGGTTTCCCGCACATCCACAACCGCACTGGTCCTCGCGCTGGCCAACAACTCCTCCACCGTGCGCCGCATTTCCCTGCGGCGAAATGGCGCCACGACTTCAATGCTGGCGGCGCTGAGCATCTCCCGCACGGCTGTTTTGCGCATCATGCGCCAGAGAGGGCCGTATGGGGCCAACAGAAGGTTGGGGTTGGAGCCGCGAAAGTAGAAGCGAGCTGCGGCGGGATTAGTGTGGTTTGCAAAGGCGACGTCTTGATCTTTAAAGATCTCTCGGGCGGCGGAGGGGGAGGAGATTGCGACGCAGAGTTTGGAGCCGAGGCGGAGGCTGATGACGGGGCCGTAGGTGCGGGCAAGGCCAGCGAAATAGTGGTGCAGGTTTGGGTTGATGAAGGGGAGGCTGCCAAGGATCGGGAGGCCGTAGGGACCTGGAGGGAGAGGGAGTTGTTGGTTTTCATTTCCTCGTTTGCGTTTAAAGATGATGAAAAAGAGGAACGAGACTGTGATAGAGAGTGTTAGTAGTGCTGCCATTCCTTTCTCAGTTGAGATAATTGGTGTACTGATCAACAATATGCTCTCTCTCGCTCTCTCTCTCTCTCTCTCTGGCTCTCTTCCCAACTGTTTGGAATGTTCAACGCTGTAGCTATTATGTCTATCTGGTTTCTCACTCGTATCTATCCATTTATAAATAAGGTGGGATATCGGATGTCAATCTGTAATTATGTTTCCCCATAAATAATAACGGATATCAGATGCTGAATTTATGCCATCGAGTTGGCGATCGCATACTGCCAATAAAGTACTATTTTATCATTAGATGACATGTGCTAGAAAATTCGTGATGTTAGAATAGTGGATTATCATCTTAGTATTGCAGAAGAATTCAACACATATTCAAATGAAAGAAAAATAATCAGGGATGACACCATTGGTTTTTCATAGAAAAAGCAGTAAAGGGAAAAATTACGGAGCCTGACAGTTGCGAAAAATACACTATTGATTGATGATTACATGAATCTATTGCCCAACATACAAGAAATGGTAACTATATTTTTCAGATTACAGCGTCGACTAACAGCGTCTAGATGGTGGTGATTGACGACTATCAGTGATTTTCAATGGCGGTCCGCAATGGTCGACAGCAGTCTGCGGGTTTCTAAAACGGTTAGCGGAGGTCAACAGCTATCGGAGGTGGTCGAAGGTGATCGGTGGTGATCGACGATAGTCAGAAGTGGTTGACAATGGTCGGCGGTGGTCGTTGACTGTCGAGATGGTGTTAGGCTTCAACTTCTTCTCAAAATCTCAAGTTCTCTCGCAAGGCTTAAGCTCCCCCTCATGAAAGGACTTTTGAGTGCCTTAACGATGTCGGAATTAAGCAATCTTGGGCTTGTTGTCTTCGTCTTGACGAGACGCTCGTTTCGACTATTAATTCGCTAGATTTGACATCCATTTGAACTTCCAAATGTATCTGGAAATCCACACCTACGTTCTTAAAATCAGAGCTCTAAATGACTCTTAATGAAAGTTTAATTTTTTCTTGCTGAAAAGATTGACTTGAGATTTGTGTCAAGCTTCGAGATTCGTACCGAATGATAAAATTTTATTGGTGTCGTATCAGGTGTACCCCTAATTTCAGGCGAGTCTAATTTTATTGTTCGAAGATATCCAAATCTAATTTTTTTTCATATTAGTCAAATATATGTACACACACAGATATATATATATATATATATATATATATATATATATATATATATATATATATATATATATATATATATATATATACATAAACTTGATTCTGACTATTAGCATAACAAAAATATAAATTCCTATAAATATAGAGGTTGATTTAGCATAGTTGGCGTATTGGTTTTGCTTAGCCCTGGAAAACGCGGGTTTGATCCTTGCCTAAGGGTCTGTTTGGGAGAGCTTATAAGTGCGGCGGCGTTTTTGAAAACGCCGCCTCACCGTTTGTTTCGCACGTTTGAGTTGCGTTTTAGGATAAGGCGTTTTCTGTTTGCATACAAACTCGGTCGCGGGAAACCCCCCGCGATCTGTGTTCGCCATCCGCATTTACCATCTCATTTACCCTCGTGCCCTCGCTCGATCACGGAATGCTACCCCGCTATTCTGCCAAAAGCCCGTCGCTCGTCTGTCTCCCTGCTCTGCCAAAAGCCAGCTGTTGCTCCTCTGTCCTACCTCCGTCGCTCCTCTGCCGATAGCCAAGCGAAGCCAGCCATCGCTCCTCCGTCGCTCCTCTGCCGAAAGCAACAGTTGAAGTTGAGCGGGTACGAATTAGCCTCCATTTCTTCCGTCACCTCTGTTACTTTTCATTAGGAATTGGCAACAGAGAAAGCGAGGAAAGCGGAGAGCAATGGGAGGTTCAAAGTGAAGGTGACAGAGGGGATGAACCAGCAGTGGCATGAGGAAGAGATCTCTCGCATCGTTAGCACTTCGTTCATATCAAACCCTCCAAGATCGGTGATTCTGGAGGTTGCCTGTGTTTCTCTCTCCCTCCCTTTCCCTCGCCGCTTCGGGGAAGAAGCATATCAAACTTCGGTCGCCCCCTCCCCTACGACTCCAGGAGCGAAAGGGGCTTTATTAAGGAAAAATAAAAATTAAATATTAATTTTGAAAACCTTCAAACCTACAATTTAAAAAAATAAAATAAAATAAACAAGAAATTCGTTTGCTGAACTTGTTAGGAGCGTTAAAGGAAATGACTTGCTTGAAAATTTGCAATTATTTTGCTTCGAATATAGAATTATCCATCATTAATTGTTATTTTTTTTATACATAATGTTACATTTTCTCCTACAAGTATTATTATATACAATTAAAATGATTGTTGGATAATTAATATGAGCTATATTCCTTTTATGTTGAACAGCAATGTTGAAGAGTATTGGTGAAAATTGAATTTATATTTTAAAATAAGATTTTATATTTTAAATTTGTGAAAATCACACAATCATTACTCTGTCATTGGAATAAGTTAATCACTTCATGTTATATAGCAGCCCCTGCAAATTTTTCTTTATTTGAGTTAACATTATGTATTAAGCAAAATTAAAATTATGGAACAATTTCTCATAAATTTGAAATTAAGATTTTGATATTAAAAAATTATAATTTATATTTTAAAACAAGATTTGTATTTGAAAATAATTGTTTGTTAAAAATTATTTTGTAAAACATTTATGTAAATGTATAACTACATATAATATTATTTTAAAAATATCATACAAATTTTTCTTTAATTTTGTTGAGAAAAATAACAAATTCTGCTGCACATATTATTTATTTAATTAAAAAAAATTTACAAATAAAGTTCATTTACAAAACACACTAGCAAAAGCAATTAAACGAACTTTATTCGAACGAGTGCAGAATGGTCGATTTTCAGAATCGAGTTGTTTTTCGTAAGAAAGACAAAACGATCAGACGAACTTATCAGAGATCAGTGATCATCATTACTTATCAGCGAAAGCTGGATAATCTGCAGCTGCCCCAAACAGACCCTAAGCAAAAAGTTGTAATTTTTTATCGGGCTGAGTTACGGGCATGACGAGCTAGAAAATTAAAACTAAAGAAAAAATTGAATAAAAGAAGCAGATTGTATGTATAAATATATATTTACGGCAGAAATTATTATTTTTTTAAAATCAACTGTTGTTTTTTATCTCTTTTAACAAACATTGATTTTTTTTTTAATGAGCTGTTTTTTTTTTTAGTGAGCAACCCTTTTTTTAATGAACAGCTGTTTTTTTTAATGAGTTGTCGTTTTTTTTTTTTCTAATAAGCATCTATTTTTTCTTTTTTAATTCAATTACTTTTTTTTTTATGTCTCATCTCATGCCTATAAATAGAGGTCATAGATGAGGGAAAGAATTACAAGTGTGATGAAGGAGAAAGCCATCATGTGTTGTGGTGAGGCGTTGCGGCGAAGAGTTGCAGCGAAATAAAGAGTTGCAGTGAGGAGTTGCGCGAAGAGTTGCAGCAAAACAAAGAGTTGCGGCGAAACAAAGAGTTGCAGCGGAGTGTTTGCGGCGAAGAATTGCGCTGAAGCGTTGCAGCGAAGAGTTGCGGTGAAAAAATGTTGCTGCGAAGCGTTGCGATGAAGTGTTATGACAAAGTTTTGCGGTGAAGCGTTGCGGTAAAGCGTTAAGTCATTCATGCCTTATACAACAGACAAGCAATGAGATTTTCTTTCTTGTTGTGGTGAAGAGGAAAGTCGTCTCCGTCCTGCGTAGCAGGCAAGCAACTGATCTTCTTTCTCATTGTGACGAAGAGGAGATTTGTTCTGGTATTGCGTAGCAAGCAATTAATGAGATTTTCTTTCTAGTCTATGCCGCATATTTCGGAAGAAACTCATGTGTCCTCCTTGCATATTCTGGAGGAGGTGATAAAGAAATACTGTAGTTTTCTCGCCGCACTTTGAGGAGAAGATTTTTATACTTACGTGGTGGCGATATTTGGAGACCCCCTGACGATCATTAGAATTATTGGAATTTTAATGAGGAAACGTGGGTTTGATCCTTGCCTAGGCAAAAAATTTTAATTTTTTATCGGGCTGAATTACGAGCATGGTGAGCCAGAAAACTAAAACTAAAGAAAAAAATGAAAATTGGATAGAGGAAGCAGTTTTTATGTATGTATGTATGTATGTATATATATATATATATACACATATATATATATATATATATATATACATATATATACATATATATATATATATATATATATATATATATATATATGGCAGAAATTATTATTTTTTTAACGGAACTGTTGCTTTTTTTTCTCTTTTAATAAACATTGAATTTTTTTAATGAGCTGTTTTTTTTTTGGTGAGCTGTCTTTTTTTTTTTAATGAGCAGCTGTTTTTTTTTAATGAGCTGCCGTTTTTTTTCTAAAGAGCATATATTTTTTCTTTTTTAATTCAATTGTTTTTATTTTTATGTTTTATCTCGTGCCTATAAATAGAGGTCATAGATGAGAGGAAGAATCACAAATGTGATGAAGGAGAAAGTCATCCTGCGTTTCGGTGAGAAGTTGCGGCGAAGAGTTGCAACGAAACAAAGAGTTGCGGCGGAGTTGCGGTGAGTTGCGCTAAGAGTTGCAGCGAAGCAAAGAGTTGCGGTGAAGCAAAGACTTGTGGCGGAGTGTTTGCGATGAAGAATTGCGGTGAAGCATTACAGCGAAAAGTTGCGGTGAAACGTTGTTGCGAAGCGTTGCGGTGAAGTGTTGTGACAAAGTTTTATGATGAAGCGATGCGGCAAAGTGTTAAGTCATTTCTGCCTTGTATAACAGACAAGTAATGAGATTTTCTTTCTTGTTGCGGTGAAGAGGAAAGTCGTCCACGTCCTGCGTAGCAGGCAAGCAATAGATCTTTTTTCTCATTGTGACGAAGAGGAAATTCGTTCTGGTCCTGCGTAGCAAGCAATTAACGAGATTTTCTTTCTAGTTTATGTTGCATATTTTGGAAGAGACTCTTGTGTCCTCCTTGCATATTTTGGAGATGATGAAGAAATGTTGTAGTTTTCTCGCCACGCTTTGAGGAGAAGATTTTCGTGCTTACGTGACGACGATATTTAGAGACCCCTGACGATCATTAGAAGTACTAGCATTTTAAGGAGGTGATGTCAACTCTAATTGAAAATAAACTAATTTGTTGTTGTCCTTGTACACGTATACGTTGATCTTTTTAGCCTTTTGATGTGACATTTGTAGTGATAACAATGTATTTCTTTGTTACTTCCATGGTTAATCTGAAATTAAAGTTAGCTCACACTTTCTAAAATTAAGAATAGCAAACATTTTGAGGCTCATCTCTTCCGAGATTGTCCACTCTCGGGCTTATGCTTTATAGAGGTTTGAAATGTACCAGTATCTTCCGAGGCTTGTAGCCTTATGAGGTTTTTCATGGATCTGTGCCTTCTGAGGCCTGTAGCCTTCTGAGGTCTTTGAGTGTACCTGTGACTTCTGAGGATTATAGCATTTTGAGGTATTTTCATAAATCTGTTTTTTTTTTTGGTGAGCTGTCTTTGAGTGTACCTGTCAACCATTTGCTCTCATAAAGTCTTTTTATAGAGAACCCTGTCTACAACTAGCTTCTCATCGAGACTTGCCTCTCGGGCTCGTCTTCCAAGAGCATGGTTGAAAGGAGAATCCATTAAGGATGTAAGAACAGTTCTGAGTTGTATAAACAGAGATGCTGGATGGGATTAACCCGTAACAAAAAAAGTCATATGAAAATCCAGTGAGGAATGTTGACCTATCCTAGGTTGTCAGTCGAAGCTTTTGCTTGACAAACGTAACATGTTACAAAAGAGGTTGAAGAAAATCAACTAAGCACATATGTCAAATTTTTACTTGACGATTGTAGCCTGTAATGGAAGAGGTCGAAGGAAATCCACCAAGGAATTTTAACTTATCTGAGGCTGTATATCGAAGCATTTGCTTGACGATTGTTTTCTGTAATGGAAGAGGTCAAAGGGAATCCACCAAGGATTTTTGAGCTATTCGAGGTTGTATTCAAAGCTTTTGCTTGAAAACGATAGTCTGTAATGGAAAAGATCGAAGGGAATCCAATAGGGTTTTTTGACCTATCTTCGGCTATATGTCAAAGTTTTTGCTTGATGAATGTAGCCTGTAATGGAAGAGGTCGAATCGAGTCATCCTGGAATCTATTAATCCGAGAATGAGGTGTTAGAGATGCTCTGTGTTTTCTCGAGACAGGTGTGTTGCTCCTAATCGACAATATGTTTTCTTGGAGATATGTTTGTAGTCATACTCAAGAGTAATGTTTGACAACTCGTTAGATGTTGCCTCTGAATCGTTTGTGCCTCCAACAGGGTTGTTTTTCATGCGAGCTTATAAAACAATACATGTATTGGGCCTTGAAGATATCAGCTTCTTGATCTGATTGAAGAGAAACTACAGCACGATGAAGGGCACTAAGGAAGCATCATTTGTAGTAAAGATTGCCCCCCCTCCAGTCTAGGAGCGATTCATGTAAGCTTGTAATATGAATGAAATATGGGATGACCACCCTACCACAAAAGTATCAGGACGTTAACATGAAAGACCTTTCGAGACTATAGTGAAGGTTGCCCTCTAGCCTGGAAGAGTTGTAAAGGACTTCATGCCTGAATAGGATGCGAGAAGACAACCCCACTACAATTATGCCTGAGACGTTGACGTGAACGACCATTCGAGATTGCAGTGAAGGTTGACCCCCATGTCGAAAGAATGCTTCGAAGATGATCTTCAAGTCATGAAGGAGGTTCCTTCACCATTTGGATAAAGTACATCTTTGGGAAAGGAAGTAGGGGCTTGGTGTCTTAGAGTTGAAGATAATGCCGAACGGAACTTCACTTCCCACAGATGATGCCGAACTGATGCGTGCTAGAAAATTCGTGGGGGTAGAGTAATGGATTATTGTTTTAGTGTTGCACGAGAATTCAACAAACACTCAGATGAAAAAAAAATAACTAGGGATGACACTAAAAGTGTTTACGTGGAAAACTCGTAAAGGGAAAAACCACGGGGCCTGACCCAGTTGCGAGAATCCACTATTGATTGATGATTTTAGAAATCCCTTGTCCCACGGATGAGAAAGAGTAACTATATTTTTTCAAATTACAACGTCGAATATCAGCGTCTAGTTGGTGATGATTGACAACGATCGGTAATTGTCAATGGCAGTCGGCAATGGTCGACGACATTCAACTAGTTTTTACAACGGTTAGAGGTAGTCAACTGCTGTCCGCGATAGTCGACGACAGTCAGCAATGGTCGACGACGGTTGGCGGTGGTCGACGATGGTTGGGTGTGGTTGAAGATGTTGACCTTTAGGACTTCGAGGTTGCTCGTCTAGCACGACGTAAATCCTCACGCTATCTTTTAGGCTTTCGTACGATCATGTATAGTGCAGATATAAATCTTAAAATCTTTTTAGGGTTTTGAGGTCGTCGTTCGGAATGACATAAATCATCTTATATTTTTGGGCTATTTTGCATATTTCGTGCAAATATAAGTCTCAAATTATGATAAACTGCAGCATTGAAACATTATAAATTCTCTTTCAAATATGTAAAACCAAACTATAGGTTAGTTTGAGATGTCGCTGAAGCCTCTTCAGTATCATCAACATCTTCTACTATTCACTCATTTGGATTCCGAAAATAGTTGTTCCACATTAAGTCTTTCCTATCTCACTTTCCAACAAGCAATCATGAAAATCTAAACGTTGACTTCTTGAAGACAAAAAACTGATGTTAATCGAGTGTTTTCTTAGGTGGCTTGAGTTGCATAAGATGTAATTAACTATATGAGCTTGCCCTTATAGGGAATCAGGAACCCAGGTAAATAAATTTTATATAATCATTATGTTAGATATAAAAACTTATCGGTCAACATAAAAAAAAAGTTTTGCAGACCAGACAAATTTCACAAATTTTTTAGTTTAAATGGTTGAGCCTACTAATAAGTGGTGTGCTTACCTTTCAGGGTGGTGTATCACTCGTAGTATCATGCTCAACTATTTAAACTATTAAATCAATGAGATCTATTTGATCTCATTTTTCAAATTTAAAATGTTGTTCTCAAAATCAAAATTATATATCCATTAAATTAAATCATTCTGAAAAAGTGATCGGCATAAGGCGGTCAGTGATGGTTGACAGAGGTCGATGACGATCAACGGTGGTCAACGACTATCAGCATGGTGTTGGGTTTCAGCTCATTCTCAAAGTCTCAAGTTCTTTATTAAGGCTTAAGCTCCACCCTCATGAGAGTGGTGAGACTCTATTATATATTGTTATAGGTGCAATTAATATTGTAATAGAAACCACTTTGACCGAACGGTTCGAAGAGCTTCCTTCAATAAGATAACGTTTGATGGATATTTAAGTGCCTTAATGATGTCAGAATTAAGCAATCTTGGGCTCGTTGGATTCGCCTTGTTGAGACGCTCGATTTGACTTTGAATTCACCATATTAAACATCTGTTTGATCTTCCAAATGTGTTTGAAAATTCTCCAAGTATGGTTTAATGACCTGATCTAGGCTTGATTTGACTCGGATTGAACTATTTTTTATATCATTGGATCTGTCTCATCAAGTCGTTCAGTTTAACTATATGTTTGATGAAATCGAAGCTCTAAATGACTCTTAATCAAAGTTTAAATATTTTTGCTCAAAAGATTGCCTCGAGATTCGTGTTGGATGGCGTATCAAGATAGATTAATTCAAATATAGAAAAAAATTTATCTAGATTAATTCAAATATAGAAAAAATTTATCATTTAAATAATTAATAAATTAGTTAAAAGAATTTAATATAAAGTAAAGTAATTTGGTGCAATTAATGTAGGAATATGAACCATTTTGATCGGACAGTCTGAAGAGCTTCCTACCATCGAACGACGTTTGATGGACGTTTGAGTGCCTTAACGATGTCAGAATTGAGCAATCTTGGGCTCGTTAGATTCTTCTTGTCGAGACGCTTGATTCGACTATAGGCTTACAATATTCTTCATTCGTTTAACCTTCTAAATATATTCAGAAAACTTTCAAGAGTGGTTCAATACTTGATCTGAGCTTGAGTTGACTCAGATGAGGCTAATTTTGGTAACATTAGGTTCTTCTTGTCGAACCATGCAGTTAGATTATAAGTTTGTTAAAATTAAAGTTCTGGAAGAGTTTTTATCGAAGTTTCAATATTTTTTTCTAAAAAATTTATCGCGACATTCGTTTCATGTCTTGAAATTCGTATTAGATGATAAAAAATTGTTAATGGATATATGCATATATTATTGTTTCTGTGTATATAAATTAAACATGAACATTTTGCTTTATGAGGTATTATTATCGTCTAGAAAAAAAAAGTTCTCAATCAACTTTCTATCAGAACATAGCAAAATATTAATTAACTTTCTATCAAAATAGATTATGTTGACAAAATGCATGCATGTTTATTTTCATAATTATGAAATTTCTCCTAGATCAAATATTGATATTCCATAAATAACAATAGTTTTTTTAAACAGAACTGGAAGCGATCTGACCCCTGGTTAAGAACTGGAGCTAGGTCTGATCCCCGCCATTAACCTTTGTAATATAAATATATATTTGTTGAATCCGAAAATGTCTGGGAAACACACCCAAGATATAGGACATTCATCTAGTAAGTGGTTAGAAATAGAGAGATAGAGAAAGAGGGCACAGTAGAAAATAATAACTCGTTGATCGGCTTTGGAGTTGATTGTCGTTCTATATGAACTTCTTTGCCGCAATAAGGTGCCCAATCGATCGCCAGACCCTATCGCCTTCTCTATTAGCATCCAATTCTTTAGTCATCAATAAGGTGCCCAATCGATCGTTCCTTGCTCTAGAACCGTCCGTTTGCCTTGCGATTCATGCCAACATAATTTTCATATACATATTTAGTTCTCTGATTCTCTTTCTCCTCAGACGTTCCACAACACACGAGGACAAAAGGTCTTTTCAACTCAAGTGAGATAATTAGATGAAATTATTGTGCAATAATCGAGTTCCCTGGATTTTTGTGCCCTTACCATTATAAATTGGCTTTGGGGTTAGTGTTAGTGATAGTGCCCTAGGCCTATTATATGGATATTATATGGATATGTATTTTGAACTTTTTATGAATATTTTTCTATTTTAATTAGCATGTTTATGATAGAAGAAGAACCTTGAATAGTTTCATGTTTATTATGAAGATTATTCTAAATATCCATAATCGCTTATTGTTGTGGGAATGACAATAAATAAAGATTAATATAAAGTTTGATGGATATTCATGAGATGAATATATGTATGGGGATACACATCGATTTATATGTATTTATTGGAGAATAAATATTGGATCGACTCGCTTTGAGATTAAATCATGGATATAAGTCATATGTTAATCTCGAGTTAGTAGTGACATCGAATCCTTTGACTCGAGATTGTCATGGTTCTCAACATGAGGAATATTATGTTTTGACTTAACCCGACGTTGTCTTTGATCGGATGACCATAAAGATTATGATTGGGCATAATGTGAATCATGTAGTGAGATATGAGTAATCGAGATGGAATTTATCCCTCTTATAATAAGAGAGATATCTACGGGCCCCTCGAATGATTTAGATCGAGAATTGTGTGGCCACACTCAAATGAATTGATGGAGATCAATTGCATTTATTTAATCGATCTAATCGAGAGTCGAGAAATTAAAGATAGAGAGATATAAGGTTGACATTAATCCATGCCTTATATTCTATCATGATATCATGTGATAAATGGATTATGTCATTAACAATCAAGTTGTCTCGGATCTTGAGACTATTCATACTAACTTGGGTAGTTATAGTGTCTTGCTAGAGACTAACTATAACTTGTAAGTTTATAAATGGTGATTTAAGCCTACTGCCAATGTTAATTGAACCTATAGGGTCGCACAAAATTTGAATGGACTAGAATGGTTGATGAACACTCTCTCACTCGAGTAATTTATAATAATAAGATTATTTTAAATTACAAGCATGAATTAAAAGAGTTTTAATTCATCATATATTTAAAAAGGAGTTTTTAAATATATATTAAAAATGACCTCTTTAATGAAGAGGTGCCATGAAATGGTGTCACTTCAATTAAAAGGAGGGGTCATGGCTTATGAAGTCAATTTTTATTATTTTTCCTTTTGAAATCCACAAGAGAGGAAGAGAGTTCTTTGGGTTTTGGAGAAAACCCCGTTTCCGATCTAGCAGTTGGAAGCCATTTGGAAATCCGTTCGAGTGTGGATACCGGTAGAGGGCGGTGGTTTCGGCGCCTTAAAGATCCGAGGAAATCTAAGAGTAGAACTCTTGCATGGTATGATTTGTTGCACTTCTTTTTGGGTTTATGTTTTTGATTTGTATGAGCACATGAGATCCTTGGTGGTTTTTGGGGAAATGACTTTAATATGCGTACATGATTAATTTAGCTTCCGTTGCGCATGATCCCCAAAATCCTACAGTTAGGATGGTTTGTGTCATTTTCTCTTCTTCTTGTTTCTTTAGTCTTCTATCTCTTTTTTTCCGCGTGTCGTGATGTCTGGTGAGGGAGTGTCATCAACTAGCAAGAGTGACCTCCTCAAGGCCATGAGTGATATGAGGGTGAAGGCTCGCAAACTTGATGCGAAGCGCAAACAAGCAAGCAAGGCTTTCACGGAAGAGTTGAGCAAGAAGAGGATTGTGTAGGGGTCGCGAATGAGGGAACACGAAGATCAAACTGGGTCCTCGGGTTTTCTCGCAGGCTTAACACAGAGGAGAGTCGCGAAGGAGGTTGGAGGGCGTACCAGCGATCGTCTTTCAAGACACCAGTTGGAAGCGATCACTTCTGCCCAAAGGGAATGAATGTTCGTTCAGACTGCTGCAGGGACTGTGACTCCCTGGGGGCTCGGGAAGGCTCCGGTTGAAGCGAGGACTCTGCTTCAGTTGCAAAATGGCGGCCTTTCCTCTGAGGGTGGAGGACTAGAGGATACATGTGAGAACTTTGTCTCTTACACCACTTCTGAATGGTGTCGAGTTTTGGGTATGTAGTTTGAATCACACATTTTAAGGAACTCTGACAATCGCTTCCACTTCCTCAGACACTGAAACTGACCCTGAGGGTGATGTGACCTCTGTGGAACAAGCTGTAGAGAGGGGAGTGATTTACCAAGGAGCAAGTTGTTTTAAAGCTGGGACGATCCAGTAGATAGGAGAGAATCCTTCCTCTGGTGGAGGCAGGAGCGTGATCTGTCAAGTTTCTTCCTGCGTAGCAGCAGAGGAGGCGATACTTGGGGGTCGCCAGGTGTATGCTAATTTTTTTGGATTGCCACCTTGCCGAAATGAAGGAGCACTTTCTACATCTCATAGTACAACCTCAGGGAGATAGTGATGATGGAGTTGTCGAGGTCTTAAAGCGAGTCGAACATGTAGAAAAATAACTGTACTTTGTGGTGAACTTATGGTTTTTCGAGGGGTGTTGTTGGCTAATCGTGAGGAGATGACTCGACTGTATCACGAGTTGTTGATCTTTAGAGAGGGTTTCACCACCTAGCTTAATATCCTAAAAGAATACATTGGGGGGCTTTCAAGGAAAATATAAGCATCCAAAAGTTTTAAGGTATTGTTATTTAGGTGAAGTGTTGTGAATAATTGAAAAGGTGATTTATTGGGAGTGATAGAGGTGAAAAGTCAATTTTTTAGATAGTGGACGGTTTGAATAACATCCATCCAAAATGTAATTTGGAGTTTTGTTGTGCTGAACAGAGTTCGAGATATTTCTATTAGATGTCTAATTTTTTATTCAACGAGATCATCTTGTTTAGGATTATATGAGCAACTAATTGATGCTTAAGGCATTGATCTTGCAAATAATTGTTAAGAGCTAGAGACATATAATCTCGATATCCAACTATTCTTAAGTATTTTATATTCTTATTAATGTAATCTCTGATCATTTTATGTGGGTTAATAAAATGTATAGAAGTTTCAAATTAATTCTTTAAAGAATGCACCAACAGAACTTTGAGAATGAGTCAATAAAAGATGTATAAAATTTATATCCTTCTATAAAGGTTTGGGGAAAAGGACCTCAAATATCTGAATGCAAAATTTCTAAAAGATCATAAGTAGTAAAACTATCAAAAAAAGATAATTTGTGTTTTTTTATTTTGTTTCCAATAAGGACATGAGTGGACAAAGAGAGGTATTTTAAGACAAGGAAAAGAATTAGATAACTTTGAGAGAATATTCTTATGAGGATGGCCAAATCTTTGCTGTCATATGTTTGAACTTATAAATATATTGAGAGTTGTAGTTGGGTATAAACCTTGATCAGTAGTTCCAGAGAAAAGAAGTTTCTTGGTTGCTTGATCTTGAATGCAAAACTTGTTTGAACAAGAAATAACTTGAAAATTATTGTCTTAAGTGAGTTTGTGAACATATATAAAATTATGAGTAATGTGAGGAGCTTTAAACAAAGATGTGAGTTCAATCTTATTGCTAGGGGTTGCAAGAGTACAATTTCTAACATTGGTAATTTAAGTATTTTGTCCATTACCTACTGTCACTTATTATGAGCTATTTTTTGTAAACGGTTGGTGTAAATTATCCATATAAAGAGTAATATGAGCTATTGCTCCAGTGTCCAAGACCTAGTTCTGAAGCTGTGTTTGAGTTTGACTGGTGAGAGCTATGGATTGAGGTGTGGATGTTGCTTTGTAGTAGACTATGGTTATGTGCCAACAATTACTTGTCGAGTGACATTTCTTATTGCAAAATTGACATGTGATGTTTGATTTGGGTTTTGCCAAATTGTTGTTACTTTAATGTTTTTTGTATGAGGTGTTCTTGCTAAAATTTTTTAATTCTGAAAACCGCATTTGCTTTTATATGTATCCATGTAGTATGTTGAATGGTTTTGGTGAATTCATTAGCTAAGTTACATTCCTTGCTATGCAATAATGAATAAAAATCCTTTGTATTAATTAGATGCAACAAGGCTATGATAGCTGTTTTAAAACCTTGATAGCTCCGAGCTTGTCTGTTTACCATGTAATGAATGATGTCTTCATTATCGTATTTGGAGCCTGTATCTCCAATATGGTTCGCCAAATTCTTGATGACCGTAAGATATTGACTCATAGTATTGTCTCTGATCGTAATATTATGAAGTTCGTTCTTGAGTTATATGATTCTAAATTTGTTTGTAGCTAGAATTTTTCTCTAGACTGTGTCATATCTCTGCAGTAAGGATGAGGTGAAGAATGTGTGGGAGAATGGAGGGAGAAATGGTGGAAAATAATGCAGCAACTAGTTTTTGATCGATAAGTTGCAAAAAGTAATCTTAGTTTTCATTGGAATTTATCTACCTCATCTTGAATTAATTTTGGGAGAGGAGGATTTGCGTTGTCTAAAAAGGATTCAAAACTATTAGCCATAAGCAATTTAAAGATCTGTACAATATATACCAGGTAAATTACTTTGGTTAATGAGGTGCTGATCACATCCTTGTTGTGGGACATTAGAAACTTTAAAAAATTGTGTATGTTGAACTCCTTAATCTTTTGAAATCATTTAATTAGTTGTTGGTTGTCTTGTGTTGATGTTGAGGAGTTTGATTCCATGTTGTTGTAAAGCGAGGCAGCTTTGATAGCATAAAGAATTATTTCCAAAGAGAGAGGAAGAGAAAAAAGATTGAGGCAGAGGTGCAGGAGAAGAAGCCAGAAAAAAGCTAAGCGAAGTACTTCTTACAACCCTTATTTTATTGCTTAATTAATACATAATACAGACACAAATATATAGACTTGTAACACGACAAATTTCTAATTAAAATAAGGCTAAAAGGGAAATACAACAATACTCATATAAGTGCACTCAAATATAACTTTATTTTCTCCACTGGGAAGACCTAACACCTAAAAGCAAATAATAAAGCCAACCTGACAAAGCAAGAGGCCAAAGCCGATCCAGAGAAGCTCAACAACGAAGAAGAGGACGAAAGGAGAGAAGAGATCCATGCGCCTTTTTATTACTAGCATAAATATTCATCGACTAAGAATAAAGCTCCGGCTTAGCTAATCTCATCGTCGGCACCGCAATGAGCTGCCCCGCTCTCCTTAAAACAGTCCCAAACTCCTCCTCAGAATCCAGCGACGCACCCTCTGGTAACTGCCACTCGAACGAATGCAGGAGAGAGGCAAGCATGTAAAGAACCACTCTCTCTCCCATTGCAGTACCCGCGCACGCCCTTCTCCCAGCTCCAAATGGCATGTAGCAAAATTGTTCTTTCCCTCCGAGATAAAAGTTGATTTTTTCCTCGCTGGTTTCCAAAAACCTCTCCGGCTTAAACTCCCCGGCATCCTTTCCCCACAAACAGGGATCCCTATGAATGGCCCACACGTTGACGAAGACGGTGGTGCCAGCGGGAACTAAATAACCTCCGACGACACTTTGAGAGCTTGGACAGTGAGGGATGAGCAGAGGAATTGCAGGATGGAAGCGAAATGTTTCTTTGACGACCGCACATATGTAGCGGAGCTGAGGGATGTCAGACTCTTCCAAGATGCGGTGTTTTCCGACGACTGCATCAAGCTCTTGTTGTGCTTTCTTCATCTTTATTGGGTCTCTTAACAACTCGGCCATCGACCATTCTACGGTAGTGGAAGTGCTGTCGGTTCCTGCTCCTATAAGATCCTGCAATGAAAAATAATCTATGTAATCTGAAACAAAATCAAAGACGAAATTTTGTAGTTTTGGTAAAGTTTCTTTGAATTTTGGCTTTGTTATTTATTTTTAATGGAGGATTACATTTTTTTATAATTTAATTACTACTATTACAGTTTTATGATTAACATATTATTCTATTAGTTCCTTTTGTGTAGTCTAACGCCTAAAATGTGATATTTACATGTATAACATTTTAGTAGTGTTATAAATTATAATCACACTGAAATGTGTTTGAAAATGTGTATTTAGCTCTTTAAAACTTAATGTTAGTGATGTTTTTTATGGGATCAATTTTAAAACAGAACTTTATTTTTAGGAAGATTTATCATTTGATTCTAAGTGTTTACATATCTCACATCTAAACTTTAATTTTTATGTGTAGAACACCTAAACTTTACATGAAAAAATGTATTTTATCTTTCTTTTAGTTAAAATAATAACATTTTTTATGTGATACTAAAATTTTGAGGAGTATAAATGTAAGAAAGATAGGTTTGTGCTAAATATATAATGTGCAAAAAAGTAAGAACAGTTATTAATTAAGGTTTTCTGTCAATTTTCTTTATTAATTTGGTCCACTTAGGTGGAATGACCAATGAGAAGTTGTGAAAGCAAATTTAAATTGTCATTTTTAGCATCATTTAGATAATTAAATTAAATTAAATTAAATTAATTATAATTTAAACATTATTCAACTTAATTTAATTTAATTGTAATCAAATTATTAAGTTGATTTTAAATTTTATGTAATTGCATTTTAAAACTGATAAGAGCACTCTACAGCTTTTACCAATTTAGTTTTAGGAATTTAATTGACTAGGAGGCTCAAACAAAGTCTCAGTAGTAAAATGAGGTTTTGACAGGTTCATTTAAACATCTATAAAGTTAAAAACACAAACTTTATTTTTTTTATATTTATATCACTTAAATCTTTCGTATCACATAAAAATAGGGTTGTCAAATCAGCTCGTAGTTCGCGAACAGCTCGTGTTCGGCTCGTTGAGAAACTCTTGTTTGGCTCGTTCGCTAAGTTAACAAGCCTTAACGAGCCGAACACGAACAAAGATTTGTTCGTTCGTGTTCGGTTCGTTTTGGCTCGAAACACTATTCCTCAATTATATATATATATATATATATATATATATATATATATATATCTATTTTTCTCCTGTTTGTCTTTCATGCTTAATGCTGCAGGGTCTTATTTTTTACTGCTCATTGGTCGCTCTTTGCTGCATTTTGTCCTCTCTTCTGCTTTAAGTTACAACTACAGCTTTTTTGGGATCTTTTATGGGGCTTTATTTTTCACTTAACACGCTTTTGGTAGCTTTGTTGCTTATGTTTTTTCACTGTTTTGGAGTTCTTTCTTTTGCGTGAGTTGTATGGTGGGAGGGGTCGAGGGAATGGGACCTCATGAGTGAGTTTTGTATTTTTGGGTTTTGTAGTGAGGTCCCGCACTTCGCCTCCTCCATTTTTGTAACACTTTTTTGGTTTATTAACACGTAGGGAGCCTACGGTGCTCTTTCCCTTAAAAAAAAAAAAAAAGATATATGTATATCTATATATAGATATATGTATATGTATATACATACATAGATACGTACATATGTATATACATACATACATACATGTATACATACATACATACATACATGTATACATACATACATACATGCATATATATACATACATACATACATATATATATATATATTTCTATCTATATATACATACATACATACAAACATATATACACATATATATTAATGAGTAGTATTTTTAAAAAATATAAAAGATTTATAATCAAATAAAATTATTAATTAAGTAAATAGAATAAAAATTTATTAAATTAGATTCAATGATGCTTAAATATAAACAATAATTCTTAAATCTTGTCCCAACCCTTAATATCTTATGTTTACATGATTAAGGTTGTCAAAATGACTCTTTATTCGTGAACAGCTCGTGTTCGGCTCGCTAAGCAAACAAGCCGAACACGAACACACTTTTTGGGCTCGAAATATAAACGAGCCGAACATGAGCTCAGCCTGGGCTCGCTCGTGTTCGGCTCGTTTACACCCCTACATAAAAATATCATTATTTAACTAGAAAAGTAGTTTTTTATGCAAAAGTTTGGTGCCAATATGAAAAAATTGAAGTTTAGATGTTAGATATGTAAATATATAGGAATCAAGTGATATGTGTGAAAATCTCAAAAAAATAAAATAAAATAAAAAGACAAACGGTTGACTTAAGAGTAAGAAGACCACGTGAAAATATATAACTAAAAAAAACCTTCTGAAGCACTAAATGAAGATGGTTGAAAGCTGCGAGAAGGGAGAAAAAAAAGCTATATATCCGAGATGTATATCTATGTAAATATCTCTTTTTTTATTATTATATTCATTATTATGGACACTTATTTATGAAATATGTAATATTTTCTTCCTTCTTTAACTGTCATAAATTCAAAGCAATATAGGGCTTGAAATCAAAGATGGCGGAAAAAAATAATAGGTTGGTACTGTGTTAGGAGCTCTATGCTCAAAGGATACCAAGAGAGAGAAAGAGAGGGGAGGTGGGAGAGAGAGAGAGAAGGAGAGAAAACAAGATTGGTTGTAGAGCTATAGTAAAGGTTGGAACTTCATCAATATTGATTTGTTAAGTATGAATTTTGATTTGTATTCATTTTATATAAAATCAAATATAAGAAAAAAAAAAAAAAGCTACATAACTGAGAACTCAATCACTTGAGAATCATTAGGTGTTTAAAGATGACGCACTTGTTAGAAGAAATACGACTCACCACCATCAATTTATACACGTTATCCAAGGTGAACGGCGCCTCCGGGTTCCCTTTCTCCACGAGGTCCAGTAAGGCTTCCAACACATCCCTCCTCCTCTCCCCGCCCGTCATCATCCGCTTCTTTTTCTCCACCGTCATGTCTAGGTACTTATAAATCCACCCCATGAGCTTCTTTATCCGCCGCCCTAGCCCTTGCGGGTCGAGCGGCGCCACCAACGGAAAAAAATCCGCGACGTTCGGCGCCATTAAAAGTTCTACAACTTCCTCTATCGCCCTCCGGAACTCCTTCCCCTCGCCAGCGCTGGCGACTCGTTCCCCCCACAGCATGCTCGTCATCATGTTGAGCATGGTCTTAAACGTGGTTTCCCGCACATCTACAGCCGCGCCGGTCCTCGCGCTGACCAACAACTCCTCCACCGTGCGCCGCATTTCCCTGCGGCGAAACGGCGCCACGACTTCGATGCTGGAGGCGTTGAGCATCTCCTGCACGGCTGCTTTGCGCATCGTGCGCCAGAGAAGGCCGTATGGGGCCAGAAGAAGGTTGGGGTTGGAGCCGCGAAAGTAGAAGTGGGCCGCGGCGGGAGTGGCGTGGTTTGCAAAGGCGACGTCTTGATCTTTAAAGATCTCGCGGGCGGCGGAAGGGGAGGAGATTGCGACGCAGAGTTTGGAGCCGAGGCGGAGGCTGAGGACCGGGCCGTAGGTGCGGGCAAGGCCAGCGAAATAGTGGTGCAGGTTTGGGTTGATGAAGGGGAGGCTGCCAAGAATCGGCAGGCCGTAGGGACCTGGAGGGAGAGGGAGTTGTTGGTTTTCATTTCCTCGTTTGCGTTTTATGATGATGAAAAGGAGGAACGAGACGGTGAGGGAGAGTGTTAGTAGTGCTGCCATTCCTTTCTCAGTTGAGATAATTGGTGTACTGATCAACTCCATCATCTCTCTCGCTCTCTCCCCCACCTGGTTGGAATGTTCAATGCTGTATCTATTATGTCTATCTGGCTTCTCACTCGTATCTATCCATCTCTATATAAGGCGGGATATCGGATGTCCATCTATAATTATTCTTCACCATAAATAAGGACGGATATCAGATGCTGAATTTATGCCAATAAAGTACTTTTTTAACCATTAGATGGATTCATTCAAATAAGTAATAAATTAGTTAACACAATTTAAAATAAAATAAAGAAATTGGATACTGTTGAAATGGCGACGATGTCAGTCATTGCTGGCAATGAATTTATAGTTTGTTTGGGGCATTTACTTAACTAAAGAACAATTTTCATATTTTTTATATAACACTTGCACATTTTTTTATTTGCACCCATACTTTTAAAATCTTTTTTAATATCTCATTAAAAATAATATTATTATGATTAACTTTGTTAAAGTGGATTATCCTTTTCATGCATAATTTTAAATTATGGGTGTTAGATATCTAGAAAGGTAGCCATATAAAATTTCATTTTTTTAGATGTAAAAGTAAAAACTAACTTTTAATAATTTATTACTGTGTTATCTTTGTGATTTATCATCAATCGTGCTTTGCTTCTGCACCCGAATAAATGATGCCCGTTGAAGGAAGCCTCTAGTTGTTCATGCTGATGAAGATCTTGAAGCTGCAGCAATGATTTACATTGTGTCTAACGACTCATCTATTATTTGTTAATGGATCACTACTAGTGAGCTAATCCTTATCGAAAGAAAACTTTTGTGATGCCCACTAAAAATTTTCTATCAGTTGCAGATCCCTTGAGTACGCAACACCAAAAGGCTGAGAGGACACCGAGCAAAGCAATGCCTAGGGGAAGGCTTTGACAGAAAGACATAAAGAGGGATCTAGCACCCCTTGGCCCTTCTCCAATTGGCCCAAACGATCTTTAGACCGAGCCTTAAGCAATGAGTCACAAGGAGGTGCGTCGAAAAGGAAAGGCACCTAAAAAAATTCGAGTGACTCGTCTCCTCCCCCTCTTCAGAAGAAGCAAAAGGGTTTCCTGTTCGAGTGGGTCTTTGTGCAAGACGAAAGGGAGAATGTGAGCACTGGCTCAGACAGTCACTTAGCCTTGATTGATCTAAGAAAAAATTGATAGTCGCACTCCCCTGCTATGGCTTTCTACACTTTGACAATCTTTGAAACTATATGATCTTGTGCTTTCGAGAAGATCATCATCAAGCAAAGTCTCTTTGCACTTTTAATTGAAAGTCTTCCTGGAAGTTAATAAAAAATTTTTGTTGGCCAAGAAGAGCGTAAAGGCAACAGAAGAATGGGCAAAGGCTAATACTCAGACGGACAAGAGTTGTTGCCTACTACTTAGCGAGAGAACCAAACACTAAAGGAGAATATGTCAATGATGAAGACGTCTAAGAAGTTCATCTTTGTACTTTCTTTCTACCATCAGCAAGTGGAACTCCTTGCTGCACAACTTAAGCATGGAGTGACATTCGATGTCAGATAAATGATAACAACGAAGCTAGTCTCCTCGGAGTGGGTTGATATGGATAAATTTGCTATCTAGCTTGCTTACAATCTCTAATGAGAGGTAGAAAAGGGAGAGTGGTGAAGACAATGGAGACCGTAAATGTATGACTCAACGTCAGTTTCATCGGCAACTTAGAAATTTTTTTCTTTTTTATTTTTGAATACCTGTAAAAAAAATGCTAGAAAATACTTTGTAAATTTTTAAGCATAAAAATAAAGTAAGCTTTCGGTCAGTTTTTATCTTTATTTTTGCATTTTACCATATATTTTATGTTTCTAATGATAAATAATTGTAATGATTAATGAATCGGCTCTTTCGAAGAGTCTTCGGCCAGTTAAATAGTTACCGTCTGGCTCCATTCTTATATTTCTTTTGTTTAAACCGCTTGATTAGGTCATTGCCTTGGATGGGTTGCACCTTAACTCACATATATTAAACAGATCTTATCACATTAACATTCACAGACGTAACTGTCGAGATATATTGTTAGGGTGATTCGTACACTACACACCGTAGAACATGTCACTAATGGGTAGGACATGAGATTTAATGAAGAATGAAAATTACTGATCGTTGAGTTTTCAGATAATTTTTACTGATCATGGTAAAATTTTGCCAATCAATTATTTCTGTTATGTCCCTATATCCTACTTGTAGATTAAACCACACGCGAATCACATTCTTTTTTTTTTATCTATTTAACGTCTGCCCACCACCTCATTTACTGTGCTAGTAACGCCGGTATTTATCTGCCAGAGTATTTCTTAGATTGTTTTTTTAATATATAAAGATTAATACATTTTTATGATTTAGTTCTAGGTTTAATTAAAGGTTGTGTGGTTATAATGAGGTTTAACTTGAGTGGATTTAGCAAAACCTGTAAATATGAATTTAACTAATCCTGGGTGGCTAAATCCCATACTATATCTTACATGAGTTTAATTAAATCCAGTTAAAAATCCTAGAAAATTGTTTGGTAACTTTTATGAGGATTTATGCCGGTTATTAAAAATTGAGCTAAATTTATTATAAAAATTAATTATTAAATTTAATGAAAATTTAGTTTATGTTTAATTTCTAATTATGCAAATTAATAATTGATTATTCACTAGATAATTATGTATTAATGAAATTTATTGAACTAATTATTTATTAAATAGTAATTTAATATTTATAAATTAATAATTAAGTAGTTATTATTATATCAAGAAAAAATTACTTAAACTTTTATTAAATAGATAAAATATTAATATGCATTTTATTTTATTAGTTTACTGTTAAATCATTATATATACATTAATCTAATTATAATTAATCTAATAATTTTTTAACAAATTATTAATTGTTAATTGATTAATTAATAAAATTTAATTGAATTTAATTAAAATAATAGCATAAATATTTACCCATTTTCTCTCCTGCCGAAAAATAAATATTCCGCTCGGACGCACATCCGGCCGACCAACCATTACGTCGCCCGCTAATGAGGTGTATGGCGACATAATAGCCGGTGGCTGGCAGCCTAGACATGCAGTGAATGAAATATTTTCTCCCTAACAAAAGCCTCTCCTGCATCGATCGTTGCCCTTCCCCAGATCCCTTCTCTCTACTTGAAATCCTAGCATACATCCCTCCCCCTCTTTAGAATTTGTCGAAAACCATCGCTTCGTGACCGAATATGTTGCAATCAAGAAATTAATTCAAAATATGTTGCAATCAACATAAAAAAATTGGAATTTTTGTAATTTCTCAAGTTCAAATGCTAGCTTGTCTTATATAGAACCGTAAAATTGAAGTAAACATTGAAAACCGACTTTGCTTGATGTGAACTGATGTAATGGTCTAGGCTTGGCACTGATTAAGCTTTGAGTTATTTGTTTGTGTTTGTATCTGGAAAAGAACCGAGTTGTTTCTTGTTCATTTATATTTTCAACAAATAGTATCATTTGAACTAAGTAATTACAAGTTTTGAAGATGTTCTCAAGACTTGATGTTTATTTTATTTAGTATGAAGATGTTCTATGTTTGCAATTAATAGGTGATCCAAATACTATAATGTTGTGTAATCCTCTCATGGTGAAGACAACAAGAGGCATCAACATCAAGATGGAGACTAAAGCCTATATTCTCACAGATCATTGTACAACTGTATTTAAAGAAATTAGAAAATTCTTAGTACATTTTAAAATTGTTATGGTTTGAAGACTTTTATTTTCTTTTAAAAAAAAAAATTGGATGGACTCTTTCAGTTGGTCGGATGTTCAATGACTAGGCCTATCATTGGAAAATGATTGAAATGTTTATGTTAGTGTTTAATTGAGCATATTCATTTAAGCATTCGGAAATAGTTAGTCATGTCATCTACAACCCCTATCAAGAGGGGGATTAGGCTAGCTCAATCAGGGCTAAGTCTTTTCCACCAGTCCATTTTGGGAAAGAGATCAGATTAAAAGGTGGGACTTATGACCTTACCTTGCAGGAAAGGCGACCCATCTAAGAGTGTGCATGACTTTGATATTTGTTTTGATTTTTAAAAATGACATCTTTGTCAAATTTTAAAACACATGCACATTTCTCAAAGTGAGACATTTTTTTATTTAGCTTGATTTAAGTCTGCGCTACATTTTCTAACACTTAAGATTTAAAATTTTAAGTTAAGTAGCAGAATATATACATGCGTTTAAGATTTATGAATTTGGACTTATTTTTAGAGGATTTTATTTTTATTTACACAAATGTGTTATCTTTAAGGAATATGCAAATGTTTCATTAAGTCCTTAAGTTTTACTTTTTGTCTGCTAGTGCAGAGGGACTGCAGATTCAGTAACGATTGACATCTTAGATTTTGACTGTATATTTGAAATTATGCATCACTCTAACACTTAGCTTGCACTTAAGTGCTCAAATGGACACCCATCCATAATCGTAATGTTTGGTTTCAAATAAATTTGTTTGCATTTATAAATGAGCTAATGTACATATCGTTGATTTCATTCGAGCTCATTGAAGAGTTGTCAAGTCTCTTGTAAATTTTATACAAGTCCTTTTTAATGCTCTTTTATCTCTATAAGTGAACTAGTGAATTCACTACTGGTTTCATTAGAGGTCATTGATTAGTCATCGAGTCCCCTGAGTGTGGAAAATTTCATTTGGGGGTCTTATAATTCACCTTCTGTCAGCTAAATGTGAAAAATAAGACATTGATTTTACATATATCTTTCTCTCTTCTCTTCTCTTTTTTTTTTTTTTTATTTGCAAGAGATCCTTCCTCTCTTTCCTTATCTCTCTTCATTGATTGTACGTGTTATACATGAAAAAACTCAAGGGTTTATATAGTGAAGAATTCATCTTTTAACATCAATGATCAATTCTCATTGAATATTTTTGTAACCACTATAATGAACATTTGTGAATTTATAATAATCTTCATTTATAACTTTATAATAACTTCCACTTAAACCTTTGCTGTTGCAACTATTTAGAACTTTGTAAAGAGCCATTATTTAGAATAATTATAAAAAAGAACCACACTTAACATGGAAAAGGCTTCACTATAGCAAGATTCAATTATTGCGAGACATGTTGACAAATAAATCAATAGCGCATTTACTTAAGGGGAGATGATAATCTTACATGTGCTATAGCTGCAAACACAATAAATTAGCTCTATAATGATCTCTCAACTATTCAACTATGACAATCCTAGCAAATCACATCAATTATGAATATGGTGGTACCATGAACCTATTGCATGGCCATTTATGCTCGTTTTTCTATTCTATATATAATGATTTGAACTATAAAGTATGGAATTACAATGGCTATTTCTAAAATGAAATGGTTCTCTTCATTATTATAGTCACCCTCCAAGAATTCATTCTTTTTTACTCCAAACTATGAAGAATATAATTGAAAGGAAGCATGGAGGATTTTTTTATAAGAAGGATTACAATTTGAAGAATCCAATTGTCATGCAAGTGTTTATGAATAAGGAAATGCATTATATGATAAATGTAAAAAACAAATTCTTCGAAATAAGAAATATAATTTTAAAATTAGCAAATAGAATAATTAAGCAAAAGGTCCAACAGAAACGTACAAAAAAAAAGTCAAGCTTTACATTTAGATTTGATCATTATTTAATTATTAAAAATAATGCACAAAATCAATTATGAATATAGAGAAGACACAACTAGTTTCAAAATAAACCCTTATAAATGCTCCCACCTCTCGCCTCCGCCTGACACTCACTTTCGTCGCCTACCGCTCGCCTCTACTGCCCGCCGCTCACCTCTGTCGTCCGCTGTCCGCCCCCCCTCGCCACTGCCAGCCTCCACAGTCCACCTCGTCAGCTGCTGTCAGCTTTCACCGGTCTCAGCCAGTGGTTGCCCGACGCTGCCACCGACCTCCACTAGTTTCGGCTGCTACCTGCAGCTCGCCGCCACCGGCCCAAACCAGCTGCAGTCGCCGCCCGCCCACTCACAGGTAATGCTTCATGCTAGGTGAAGCAAGGAAAACTTTGTATAGGTCTTATGCAATGAAATTTCATATTAGAGCACAGGTAGACTCAACTTTTTTTATAAAAGTTATAAGTTTATTCTTAAAAAAAATAAAAGTTATCAAACTAAATATATTTTATATTTGATATTTTAAAAAACAATAATACCAAATAATTTTTGAAAAATAGAACCAAAATAGACTAGATAAAAAACCAAATGTTCCAAAAAGGCCCTAATCAATTTTGAAGTTGATTGTTTGAGAAGTAAAGCCTATTATTACTATAGACGATCATCATCTAAACATAAAGCTCCGTCTTGTCCAACCTCACCGCCGGCACCGCAAAGAGCTGCTCCGTCTTCCTTAAAACTGTCCCAAACCTCTCCTGAAGATCTAGCGTCGTCCCCTCCGGCAACTGCCAGTCGAATGAATGCAATAGAGATGCCAAAATGTAAACCACCATCTTCTCTCCCATTGCAACCCCCACGCACATTCTTCTCCCCGCCCCAAATGGCATGTAACAAAACTCATTGCCTCCAAAAGAAAAACTACCCTTTTCCTTGCCAGCTTCCAACCACCTCTCCGGCTTGAACTCCCCTGCATCCTTCCCCCACAAACAGGGATCCCTATGAATGGCCCACGCGTTGACGAAGACGGTGGCGTCAGTGGGAATAGAGAAGCCACCGACGGCACAGTGAGAGCTCGGGCTGTGGGGGATGAACAAAGGAACAGGTGGGTAGAGTCGGAGTGCTTCTTTGGTGACGGCGCATAAGTAGCGGAGTTGAGAGATGTCTGACTCTTCAAAGACGCGGTGCTTTCCTACAGCAGCATCAAGCTCTTGCTGAGCTATTCGCATCTTTATTGGGTGGTTTAGCAGCTCCGCCATTGACCATTCTATAGCCGTAGCTATGTTGTCTGTTGCTCCCCCGACGAGATTCTGCGATGTTAATAAATTCATGTCAGTTTTTTGGAAGGATAATCAACCCATCTAAATCAGTAAATTGATCCAAGTTTGCTTGGATTTTAGCAATAATGGCAGCTTACAAATTTGACTAGATGAGTTTAGATTACGGGGAATATATAGTAGGTTCTCAGGGTGGAATTTACTTTTTTGCTTGGCTTTGCTTTATCTCATGTAGCCAATTAGGTTGGCCTATGCTTATTTGTAGCAGATTTTTATGCTGTAGTACCTTTTATATGAAACTGAAGTTTTGTAGTTAGCCCTTCGGATTAAAAATATATATGTTTTTAATTTTTCTAATCTTTTGAAAATGGTTAGATTAATTAATGCTATTGCATTAAGTTTTAATTCATACTTAGAAAATTTATTCACAATTTTTGACCCTTAACACTAATCTTCTGTGCAAGTTCAATTTTATTTTATATCTTTATTCTCAACAGTCTGGTGTCAGAGTAGCATTTAAGAATTAGTAAAGATCCGATGATAAAGTTTCATGTAGAGAGATTTGTAGATAAAAATGATTTTAATTTTTAGAGGATACTCGACAGGAAAATTATTAATTAGCTTCTGAATTAGAATTAAATATTTTTTTAAGCAACGTTAGCGACCGATTAGCACCCACAAGTTAGTGTTGCTCGGTCCAAAAATCAGAAAAGATGACGCTAAAGAGTTGCGTCGAGTTGAGGTCGCTAATCGGACGCTAAACTCACTTAATAGCGTAAGCCCATATCCGGCGCTAATTCCAACATTAGAACCCTAAAATAAGGCTCCTGCGAATCGCAGCTCTACTTCACACACTCTTTCTCCTTCAGCTTCATTCATCGCCTCTGTCGTCTCCTCAGCTTCCACGCTTCCAAACTTTAGTTTAGCAAAAATTTTATCTTTTTGTTTTCTTTGCGTAGGTATTAGATCCGAAAATATATATGTTTTGCTAAGTTTTTTCCGTATTCCAATGTTAGATATGCAATGCATCTGAATTTTATGAGTTTTCTAGCATTGTAATAAATTGTGGTGTGAGATATATAAATGCATAAGAAAATTGTGGTATGTATGGAAATATGAAAATTAGGTGTGAGATATGTGAATGCACAAAAAGTTTGTGCTATATGTGTAAATATTAAAATTTAGGTGTGAGATATGCTATGTATGTATATATAAAAATTTAGGTGTGAGATTTGTTAATCCATAAGAAATTTGTGCTATGCGTGTAAATATGAAATTTAGGTGTGGGATATATAAATGCATAAGCTATTTGTGGTATGTATGTAAATATGAATTTTAGGTCTGAGACATGTAAATAAAAAAGAGATTCTGTGCTATGTAGGTAAATATTAAAATTTAGGAATGAGATATATAAATACATTAGAAATTTGTGCCATGTATGTAAATATGAAAATTAGGTGTGAGATGTAAATACATAATAAGTTTATGTTATTTATGTAAATATGAAAATTTAGGTGTGAGATATATATGGAAATACATGGGAAATTTGTGTTATGCACGTGAATATGAAAATTTTGGGTGTGAGATATGTAAATCCATAAGACATTCGTGATATGTATGTTTAAGGTGGAGTTAGACTAGTGATTATTTTCTCTGGATTTGTGAGCATTGAATTTCGTGTATGATGTGTAGGTGGCTTAAGATTTCAAGTAGGAAGTGTAATGTGCACTAGTTTATAGAGTTGCATTTTATGGTACAGATGAATGTACAAAGCATTAGATAGTGAATGTATAACAGATTATATCCAGGAAGAAAATGATTAACTAACAAATTTATAGTTGGTGTTGAAGAGTTTGTACATGTTGAATCGCAGATGCCCGTTCACCTCATAGACGGTAGGCTCTGATACCCCTGTGCGAAGCACAAGAGTCAGGCGTACCTGACACATGATGAAGTGAAGTTTGACCTATACTATAGGAGATGTAATGTCGATTATTATATTGGACTTCACATTGTGAATTTGAACTAACATATCTTACATATTTTTGAGGTTTGTGCTAGACGTTGGCACAGGCATATATTCATGATGGAGCATAAGAAGGGGCAGAGGCTCTTGTGGGTTGGGGAGGAATTTTGGGCTAGGTTAAACCAAGCATGGGCCTCTCTGGAATACTAGAGGAAGAGATAGACAAATCGATAGAGCCAGACGACCGAGAGAGCCAGAAAGGCCGCAATCCTCATTGGAGGTTCGATCCCCCACAAAAAAGCATTATCAGTGGCTGGTAAGACAATGTCAAAATTCAAAAGCTTACAGATTTATATGTAACTCATATATTTATCTGATCATGTATACATGTGAAAGAGCTTGATAGAGAACCATCCATCGCAGTGTTGCACATCGGCACGCGAGCACATAGCAGTGGGTATCCTATCACTCTTTTGATGTCATTGTAAGAATAAAAAAATTAATCCTATCAATATGTTAATTATTGTTTAAAATGCTAAATAATATTTGACTTTGTTATGTTGAAGGAGTACGAGTAGCTCCGAGAGAGACAAAGGGAGATTACCATCCATACCTTATCGTTCATTAGCAGTGGAAGCCAGTCTACCACTGCACAGTCCGATTATGAGTTGTGGACGCAGGCAATAGGGAAGAAGAAGGGGAGTGTGTACGACATCGAAGCAAAGGAAATGATGTTTGAGGCCGAGCAGCATTCTCAAGCAGCTGTGGGTGGCCCTAGCTCATTACACGCTCAACATGAGGAGCTTGTCAGACGTTTGACGATGATGAATGAAGAGCTCCGAAAGGTGCGTGAAGGCAAGCAACTCATTGTAGACAGCCTAGCGCGCCAGATGGAGCGTTTTCATCCCCAGAGCAAGCGGCACAGGCATTCGGTCGAGGAGTTACGGGATGATGATGAGGACGAAGATTATGTTTTTTTTCTATACTTGATGTTGTTATCCCGACATAGATGTTGAATTTGTTTTTTTCATTCTTGTATTGTACGAACTTTTTGTTTTTGTGTTGTGAATTCTGATAACATTAATCTGTTTATATTAAATATGATGTGGTATCATTATGTGTATGCTAAAGATATCTTTTATGAATTGTGACGATAGATAAATATCATATTATATTTGATTGTGTCTATTATGTGAAGGTACGTGGAAATCTAATCGTTGTCATGTATTATTTTCTTGTTTGTTATAGCATCGCGTCGGACAATTTGGACACTAAAACCTACAATCAACCAACGATACCAGCCACCGCTAAAACTACTTAATAGCGTCGACATGGCTGAAGTAGATTACCGTCAAATATGATTGATGCTAATAAGCATCGTCCCTATCCGACGCTATTTAGCGTCGGTCATGTTCGACGCTCTTGCATCACAACGTCAACGTCGCTTGCATGTTCGACTGTATTTTTTAACGACGACTGGTTTCGATTCTAATATAGACACATTAAAATTTGACGCTCATGTCGACGTAAAATAAATTAGTGAAACCCATTTTAGCGTTAGAAAAATAAAATGATGCTATTCCAACATTAAAAAAAACCTGATTAGCATCAGAAATGTCCGATAGTAATCAAACTTATTTTTGTACTGATAAAATTAGAACGAATATTGATACTATAATCTGAATTTGAACCGCCCGCTGGACTGCTCAATCAAGAAAAGATAAACATTCAGAGAAAAAAGTGTCTTAATTTGATCATCTTATGCTTAGGAAATAAAGTTTTTAGAAAGATGATTGGTGTAAATAATTTTTTTAGAATTTTGGTGGAAATTTGAGAAATTGTAGATGCTTTTCAATTGAATATAATTGAAGGATAAACTCATTGATTATACAATGGAAGACAACAAACCCACTAATGACAACTTGGAAGAGTTCGTTGAGTTAGTCATGCACTTAGAAACATGGATGTTAAGATTAAAGATAAGGATTAGGATATTGTATTGATTAACTCATTGTCCTTAGTCATTAAGCAATTTTAAAGAAACTTTAAAGTATGAGAAGAAAATTACTATCGTCAATAAATTCTGGAATGCTCTGTCTTCAATGATAGATACGAAGATCTCTAAAAAGAGTAATCATGGTGAAGATTTGCATATCCATGAAAGATCTTCAAAAGACAGAAATCAATTCCACGAAGCATAAGTTTAAAAGTAGAGATTGATCAATACCAGACAAAAATTAAACAAATATGATGCGTGTCGGAAGATCTGCTACGGAGTAATGAATTGTCATCTTAGTGTTGAAAGAAAACCAAACACACACTTATGTAATTGAGTAGTAAGTAGTAGGAGACGCCTCAATTTTTATGTGAATTATCCTGGAAAAAATCAAAGGGACTTGCCCATGTTAAATAATCTACTATGAGTTGTGAGTGCACATGTCCACTCTTCTCTTGAATTATGAAAGATGGAGTTACAAAGATGATCATTATAAAAGTACAACTATAGTTCATCAATAATAGTCGTAGTTTGACTTTAATGAATATGAATCGTAGTGACAGCAGGTTGCAAGGGTCGTTGTCAATTGGTATGGAGGTAGTAGTCCATTGTGAATGTTGTAGACAGTGATTGTAGTGTCAGCAGATGAAATCCATGATAACAGTTAGTCATGTGGGTTGAAGATGGTTGTTTCAAAAGCATCAACCATAGAAGTCATAATTGGAAGCTACAGAACCTGTGAGCCACATAGACCATAGTTTGTTGCATAGGCCATAGGGATGAGAGCGATAACGTCGGTAGGTCGCAGAGGTCAAAGTTTGGAACTATATGATTTGTGGGTCATGTTGGTTGTAGTTGGTCATATAAATCATAACAGACAGTTGTGATGATATATGTAGTTTGCAACGGCAGGAGTAAGGAGCTACATGAGCTGTAAGTCATGTAGGTCGTAATGGTGAGCTATGATGACGTTTGTAGACAACAGGGGACGGATTTGGGAACTACATGTACTGAATTAATATCTATAGGCCACAAAGACTGAAGTCATGGGTTGCACAAGTTGAAAGCCACGTAGATTGTAGTTGGTGACATTGATCATATTGATGAGTTGTGATGATGTTCATAAGCTGTAGAGACTGAAGTCAGAAGCTGCACAAGCTGTGATCCACGTAAACCGTAGTCAGTCACGTATGTGGGGTGTATTGTTGTTCCACAATTTACACTGGGATATCACAGTGCATTATATGATTCTAAAAGAATTTTCATCACAAAGAGCAAGTGGTGGTTAATGGTGTTCTACGATGGTCGATGAGCGGTGGTCGATGATGACCGACGACTGCAAGAGTGGGAAACATTTGCTAGATTTTTAGTGCATAAATGACACTGTGTTTCATCTCATTCTCCAGGTCCTTCATTAGGCTCTACTCTTGGTCTCTCTCAAGAGGGGGACAGTGCTCTATATGTAGAGTTTGAGAGAGGTCTCTCTACTAATAAGAAAGAAATCTAAATCACTCCATCAGACGGCTTCGAGAGATTCCCTCGATTGGATGGCGTTTGGTAAACCATTGAATGCCATAATGAAGTCAAAATTAAGCGATGTTAAGCTCATTGGATGCGTCTCTCCAAGATGCACGATTCGACATGAAATATGTTTGACCTTCCAATTATGCACCAAAAACTTCCTAGAGTAGTTTAAAAGCTTGATTTAGGCTTGATTTGACTCAATTATAGTTGGTTTCATTGGGTTAATCTTTTCGAGCCGGTCAGTTTGACTATATGTTTGCTAAAATTAGAATTATTGGGAATTTTTAATTTAAGTTAGAATATTTTTAGATCAAAAAATTACCTCAAAATTCATAAATACATTGAAATTTATACCAGATGATGAAAATTTTTTGAAAACCTTAATTTTTGTATATTCAGATGATTTGGTTGGTCTCTTCCTAAAATAGGAGAGCCACTGATGTGCCTTCAAAAAATGATATATATATATATATATATATATATATATATATATATATATATATATATATATATATAATGAAATAAGGGTGGCACTGTCGCTCCCTCTTTTTCTGTGTGACCCGAGTTGGATCCTTGGCTTCAATAATTTAATTTTGTTGCGGTGCTCCCCTGTGTCGCGCCCGACACACCTATGTGGGTGATATTTTTTCACGTGGAACACAATCCATGTTGCAAAATCGCTGAGATCGCACGCGAGAGCATCTCATTGAGCCAAATCGGGTGGTTCTAAAGAGTTGCTGCAAAAACACTTGAATTCTGACCAATTTTTTGCATGTTCATGCTTTCCTTTTTTGGGTCCATTTTGAGCCTATTTACGGGAGGAAGGAGGTGGAGTCCCCCAGCCAGCTTGTGCGATCAATAGTGCTCTTAGAAGGAAAAAGTGGGGTCCCCCAACATGCTAGAAGGTAATCAATGGAGCTTCTAGAATAAAAAAGGTGGAGCACCCCGATTTACTTGTGCAATTAATAGTGCTCCCACGAGAGAAAAGGAGGAGTCCCTCGGTCTTTTATGTGTGTGTGCGCGTGTAAAGAAAAATTGAAAATCTCATAAAAAGTCTAGAATCTGAGTGTTTTCGTATCAGCCGCATAGAATCACCCGATTTCGTGACAGTAGATGACTGTCGCACACGATTTGCCTGATTTTTTACCACAAATTCTGATCTGCTGAAACAACAACACCTGTATATGTACACCACGTGCAGCGCGGGAGCGACAGATAATAACGTGTGACACCCCATGCTGCATAGGCTGATGCAAAATGAATTCAATATTTTGAAGGCGAGGAGATTCCATCCCTTGACCTCACAAAATTGAAACTAATTTGTTGTCTACTAAACAATTTTTCTTACATTTGTAAGATGGGACCTAAATCGTGAGGATAACTAAAATGCCTTCATCCCAAATTGGTCTTAACCAAAAATAGAGGGTAACTTAAATGTCATCAACAATTTATTATTTGACATAAATCTTGAGGCATGAAATAATTCTCGAGACATGATACAAAATTTTGGACAACTTTTAGTAAGAAATATTCAAATTATGATTAAAAATCATTCAGAGCTCTGATTGCAGTAAACTTATAGCCAAACTAACCAACTTGGTTCAATGATACCAAAATTTGCCTAACATAAGTCAAATCAAGCACAATTCAATTTCGAATGATTTCAGTGCATAATTAGAAGGTTATACTAATTTTAAAATTGACAATCTTATAGTTGAATTGAGCGTCTCGGTAAAAAAAATCTAACAAAGCTAAAATTGCTCAATTAGAACATCATTAGTGCACTCAAATGTTCATCGAACATCATCCGATCGAAGGAATTTCTTCTAATCTTCCAATGGAGTAGTCGAAATTCTAATTATTTGCATCAATGCTTCTCCTAGACTATAAATAGAGTCCTAACACCATTTCAAGGAGAAAATAATACGACCAAAGTTCGGACATAAACTCAGTCATTGAGTACAAGGTTGTGATTGAGATTTTTCTTTAGTACAACCATATGTACTAAGTAAAAAAACATCCAAATAAACAATTCAATGTGAAAGTCATTGAGTACGATAAGGTTATACTGAAGAAAAACATTCAGCACAATCATGTTGTACTCCGTGACAGGGATGGACTTCAGGCTTCTCCGCTTTTTAGACAAGGATACGAACCGAATTTTAATTGGAGTCCGTACGTCAGAACTCCAGACGTAATATTTAATCCTCTTAAGATGGGTCCTAAATTGTAAGTCAGAAGCAGACCGAAGCTTAGTGGAGCTGAAGTACAACATCGCTTCTGTTGATAAATTAGGGCATAAAAACAACACAAATCCAGAAACAACACAAATCCAGAAGAAACGCAAAGATTTAACGAGGAATGGCAAAGATGACTACGTCCTCGGGATGAGAACAGCGGTTTTTCTTTCAATTTCAGAGAATAGTACAGAATCCAGAATAATACCCTAGAATTACAAACAGACATATATATAACCCTGGAGTATAATATGTAATTACAAAATTTCCCGTGCCATACCGCTAATAATACCCTAGAATCTTCTTTGTAGGACCCGAGTCTTTCATGTCAATTTTTTTGCTCAATAAACTTTCAAACCAAGGAAATCAATCAAATTCTTTGCAGCAATCAGTATATCATCGACATACAGTGGCAGAAACACAATAAAACAATCATCAAGGCTCTTAACATAAACAAAACAAGCATACTCACATCGCTTGTAGCCAATCTGAATCATGTAGGAGTAAAACTGCTTGTACAATTGTCGTGGAGACTGTTTCAACACATACAACGATTTCTTCAACCTGCAAACTAGATGCTCCTGTCCAAGTTGAGAAAACCCTTCTGACTACTCCATTTAAATCTGCTCCTCCAAATCACCATGTAAGAATGTAATTTTAACATCCATCTTCTCTAGATGCAAATCTCAAATAGCTACTAATGCAAGCACTGCCCTGATTGAAGTATGTCTGAGCACAAGATAAAAGATTTCATCATGATTTATCCCACTATGCTGTGAAAAACCATTTGCTACCAAATGAGCCTTAAACTTTTTCCCCTTCTTTTTTTGATACTGCTGGCTTCCTTTTGTACACCCACTTGCAACCAACAGCCTTCTTTCCCTCATGAAGCTAAACTAGCTCTCATGTGTGATTCTTCTGCAAAGATTTCATCTCCTCAACCATTGCACCCATCCATTTCTCTTTCTCCTGGTTGGTGATAGCTCCTTGAAAGGTGATTGGATCATCGCTGCTGATGAGAAGTGCACAAGAGGCCAAGTCTTCATAACTCAATCTGCTATGAGACCTAATATTGGTGTGCCTCTATCTATCTCTGACTAGATTGTAATTGTGCAAGTCATTTATATTAGAATCACCAGGTGTTGGATCTGAACCTTCAACTCTCTTAGTTGCTACTGGACTTTGTTCTAGATCCATCTGCACTATATCTAAACTAAAACTGTTCTCTGACACATTGTATTGATTTTGCTGCAACATAGACTGCTCATCAAAGACTGCATCTCTACTGATCACCGCCTTCTTTGCAATCGGATCCCAAACCTTCTATACTTTCACACCTTTCTTATTGCCCAGAAAGATGCACTTCTTGGATTTTAGATCAAGTTTTGATCTTTCTTCTTCAGGTACATGCACATAAGCAGGACAACAAAAAATTCGTAAATGATCGAAATTAACTGGATTGCATATTCATACCTCTTCTGCAACCTTGCCACCCAACGATGCCCGAGGTGATCTATTGATGAGATAACATGTCATATTCATAGCCTCTGCCGAAGCTTTTAGGAAGCCCTGCATTTAGTCTCAAACATCTTGCCCTTTCAACTAAGGACCTCTTCATCATTTCTGCAACGCTATTCTGTTGTGGTGTCTTTCGTACTGAAAATGCCTCTGAATCCCATGCTCCTCACAGAACTTCTGAAACTGCAAATTTGTGTACTATGAGTCATTATCGGACCTCAAATACTAAATCTTTTTGTCAGTTTGGTTCCCAACCTCAGCTTTCCACAGCTTGGATTTAGAGAAAAATTTATATTTCTTATTCAAGAAGTACACCCAAGCTTTTCTAGATAAGTCATCAATAAATGTAACATAATACAGAGATCCTCCATATGATGATTCTCTGTTAGGGCCCCATACATCAGAATGCACATAATCAAGAATCCCTTCAGTTTTGTGTTTTCCAGTCCTAAAACAGACTCTAGTTTGTTTTTCAAGAACATGGAGCTTACAGCTTTTAATACCATGCAACAGATTCCTTTTATTCAATTCAGCCATCCACGTTCACTAAGATGACCCAGACGCATATGCCATAATTTTGTATTGTCATCATTTGACTCAACAGAATGAACTCCACCTACAACTGTACTCCCCAAAAATCTGTTAATATTACCTGCAGTTAACTTTCCTTTCATCACAATCAATGCACCCTTAACAATTCTGATGGTTTCTCTATCCTCATCTGCCTTAGGAATAAAATCATTTCTATGTAGAGTGCCCAAGGAAATCAAATTCTTCTTCAAAGTTGGAATGTGCCTGACATCACATCATGTTTAGTGTCATCATACATCTTAATCCTGATATCACCAATGTCAATAATATTGCAGCATCTATCATCACCTAAATAAACTGAGTCAGAATTAGTTGATATGTATGAAGTAAATCACTTCATATTAGGTGTTATGTGAGTTGATGAAACTAAAGACATATCACCATCACTGCAATCAGAATTGTCACTCTGCACCACATTTACAAACTTGGATGTTACACCACGTTTTTCATCAGTCTGCTTCTTAAACTTTGGACAATCTATTTTCATATGACCCGGCTCCTTGCACTTATAGCAAGGAATCGTCCTTTTGCCTTTAGACTTTGATATGAAATTTTACCTTCCAAAAATCTCCTTCTTTTCTTCCTTCCATGATCCTGATTACCCTTAACATATAAACTTTCTCCATGAGAGCTTTTCCCTGCATTCTGCTTCCGCTGTTTGTGAGCCAACAATGCTACAGTAATCTCATCAACTTTGATAGTTTCTTTCCAATAAGTAAGAGTAGTCACCAGGTGTTCATAAGAGGAAATCATTGCTCGATCTTCACCCATAATACTCACATCAAGCCGTGACAAATTTGTGATTATTTAATTGAAGCCATTAACATGCTGCGCCTAATCAGAAACCTCTTGCATCTTCAGCTCATACAACTTTTGCTTCAGATACAATTTATTCGTCAGAGATTTGGACATAAACTGAGTTTCTAATTTCTACCATACCTCCCCTGGAGATTTTAGATTTATCACATGATACATAACCTCATCTGTCAGGCATAAACATATAGTTGTTGCCGCTCGTTGTTGTAATTCTTCCCAATCTTAATCCTCTATGGCACCTAATTTTGTTGCCTGCAAAGCCTTCAAGATTCCCGGTTGTGCTAATTAATCTTTCACCCTTATTTGTCACAATCCGAAGTTTTCAGTTCTATCAAACTTCGCCACCTCGAATTTTGCACAAAAAATTGCCATCTGAAATTATTCCGCTGCGATTTCCTGCCTTGCGTCGAAGCAAAACCGCACCGCAAAGAAAATCAAAGATACTTGAAATCTGCTGTCAATTGCCACGATTCTCTGGCTATAAGCGAATCATAATTTTCGCCCAATGAGCCCGAGATGTCCTCTGTGGCGCTCGTGCGATTCATGAATTTCTTTGCGTACCTTCTAGCTGAAACACTGAAACCAGCTCATTCGCCTGGTTGCTGAAGTGCCGAACTCCTCTGTGTCGCTCGCCTGTGGAAGAAGCTTGTGTCGAAATTGTGACGAACCCCCCTGTTCGCAAAACGTCGCTTTGCACGTGAACTCCTCCTCCTTTGCTGAAACGAACGCTCTAGCCGAGACAAATCGCGAACTCCTTAGTCACAAAAGAAGTCTGTGTCGCTCCATCTGATCTGTCGCAATTCGTCAATCTCTCACAGTTCGCCCTTTGCGACTCTTTCCCTCTGTCGCGACTCTAAGCCTGTGCGAACTCCCGGTATCGCGAACTTTTCCTGCTGTTATCCGAACCGTCCCATATTTAGTGGAAGGCGAACTGTGCCGCGAACCCTTGTTGTAAAACACGCCGCGAAGCTGCCAAATTCGTGTAATTCGCAAACCTCCTCTGCAAAAAACTGCGCCGAACTTCTCTTCTCTGAACCGTCCAAACCCTGGCCAAAGTTTTCCACCAAATCTTCTTCATTTTTCCTGCTCTGATATCACTTTTTGAGAAATTAAGGCAAAGAAACAATGCAAATCCAGAAGAAACATAGAGATTTAACGAGGTTCGGCAAGGATTTCTACGTCCTCGGGAGCAGAGCGGCGATTTTCCTTTCAATTTCAGAAAAGAGTACAGAATCCAGAATAATACCCTAGAGTTACAAACATGCATATATATAAACCTGGAGTACAATATATAATTATAAAATTACCCCTATGCCGTACCGCATGGGCGTGCCCCCGCATCCCCAACCCACATAACGTAACTCTCTTGATTCGCTCGCACGCTTCGCTCCAACATATGTCCCTATCGGCATATTTTTAGGTTATGTGTTTTATTTTGAAAAGGGAGTCGCCTACAGAAATTGTCGGTGAATTTTTATATTTTAAATTTAATTTAAATATATATATAGTTTAAAAGATAACATTTGATTTTGAAAGTAATTTTAAGTTTAAAAGTTTTCGGATATGAAATCAAACCGATCTCACATCCCAAATAGTTTATATAAACGAGCACCACACCACAAACCGTGTATCTATCCCGAAGAATAGACACATCGTCGATGATGGGGCTCGATTAAATAAACTAGGAGATTTGTGACGTCCGTTTGGTCCGCGAACCAATTTTATAAGCCGACAAGTTCCTCGCTTAATATAAATGAATTAAGCGAGGTTTATATTACCCAGGTTCTTAAAGTTCCCTATAAGGGCAAGCTCTATAGTTAATTACATCTTAAGTGACGGGAATCACCTAAGAAAACTCTCGATAATAATCAGTAGTTCTGCTCTCAAGAATTTCAAAGTTTAAGTTTTCAAGGGATTGGATTTTGGAATTTCAATAGGAAATAGATCAAATTTGGAACACTTTATTTTGGGAATTCAAAGGAAAAAAAGGTAGGAGAAATCACGGATTCGAAGCGAACTTCGGTAATTTCCCGACTATCCTACTGTTTGGCTTGAACTTAGGAAATTCCTAATATTTATTTAATGTTTTGATCTTGCCAATTTTAATTAATTAGGACTTATATTCGTATGATAAAATCATACAAATGGCCTCGAAGATGCGAGGGTTTATGTCGTAGCAAACAACTACCTCGGAATCCTAAAACCAGTTAGGGCTTAATTTGCATAACATGATTATGCAAATGCCTAACGAAAAATCGAGGATTTATGTCGCACTAGTGCAAACTACCTCGGAATCCTATGGCTTGGTTATTTAATTCTAAGAATGGTTTTGCTGATGTAGATTTCGGTTTGCTTGATGACGATGGCCATGCTGCCCACCATGCTTCGAGCTCCTTGTTGTTGCGAGGTTTAGTTTTAGAAATCATAAATCGGGAGATGAGAGAAGTGTTCGGTTTAGAGAAAGTCTTAATTTCCAAGTGTTCTTTATGTTTTAATTAAAACAAATCTTAAAGTTGATTATAATAACACCGGTTAAGATCCCACGGTTCCATCCTTCCGCATCGTTATTTTTATCGGATTCACTTAATCAGTATGAATTTGCTAAACTCAATCGAATGAGTTCCACACTTTCATTTAGACCGTGTGAAATCCCGTTAGCAACACGTATGTTACATCATCCGAGGTATTCCCGATCATCCAACAAGACGTTTTAATTTAGTTGTAGTTGTAGTTTTGTGTTCTGTTTGTGATTAAATTTTGAGTTGTTTTATATTTGGAAATATTGTGGCGGTGAATTTTATCTTGTAATGACTTTTACTTTAGTTTTGGTTTCAGTTTTAGGGACTATCCTAAAGGTGTGGGTTTTCATGCAACAGTTGTTTATCATGCAAGAAAAGTAAGTGCGATGCGATTAAATAAATTGCAATAAGGTAAATTGCAATAAAATAAAAGCGTACCTGGAGGGTCTTCCCGTCATCCCAAGCTCGCACTTAAAGCGCAATTAGAATATTTAAGCATTTAAAACAGATTCCTAGGTAAAGCTAAGGAAGGGTTATGGTTTTCTACCAAGTTCCTAATCCTATAGTTAGTCATCTCCTATGACGTCTAGGTTCTTGTATTTTGGTTTGAGGACGATTTTCTTCATCAAAGAACAATTAAGTTCAATTGTTCTTATAAACATCCTATCATATCGAGGAAGTGCTTAAGACAAATCTTAAACATCTTTCAATATTTCTAGGATTATTTTAAGTCCAAGAGAATTTAATTATACAAATGAATTAATCGTCCGGAGTTCGAGTTTTGTTATCTTGCTCGAGTGAACTAGGACATTTGAATATCCCATAAGTGAAGTAACACTTCACTTAACGTTCCGTTTAGGAGTTATGAAGACAAAAGCTTTCGAGGCAAATTGATGTTCAGTGACTTATGATTTGATTTAATTTCGAGTTAATGGATTTAAGTTTGGAATAGTGTTCAAGTTGTTTTAGATTTATTTTTGAATTCTTTATGTCTTAGGTGATGTTATATTTAATTTAATTTAATTTGATGTAATTTAATTTAATGTGGTTTAATTTAATTTAATTTTAATTAATTTAATATAATATGATTTAATTTAATTTAATTTAATTTGATTTAATTTAATTTAATTTAATTTAATTTAATTTAATTCAATTTAATTTAATTTAATTTAAATTAAATTTTAATTTGATTTAATTTAATTTAATTTAATGTGTTTTAATTTAATTTAATTTAATATGTTTTAATTTAATTTAATTTAATTTAATTTAATTTAAATTTTAATTTGATTTTATTTTTAATTTTAATTTAATATTTTATTTTAAAAGGGTTTAATTTACATAATTTAATTTAATTCAATTTAATGATTAAGTCTTTTAGCATTTTAAATCTTAAATTTGAATTATCATTTTAATTAGGAATTAAATATTATTGAGATGATTAATTTAGGGATTCTTAAATTAAAGAACAAATCTCTTCCTAATAATATCTCTATTTTAATAATTCCAATTTTATTATTCTTCCAAATTTAATTAATTATTTTATTAAGGTTTATTTTAATTATTTTTAAATTGTTTAATAGGTTTCTACCCTTTAATTATTAAATTTCAATCATCCAAAACAGATTAAGATCAAATATTTTACTCTTTAATTTTATTAAACCTAAAGTTTTAATTAAGGGTTAAAATTTTAATTACCATTTTGCCCTTCAAGCTTAATAATTTCATAACTCACTAAATTGAGCTTAAATGAACTTGAAATTTTTATGTGACTTCACTCATATGTCAATAAAGACATGAGAGGAGAAAATGTGATTTTTCTGTATTTAATTTATTTATGTAATTATTTTTGGTGGAAAATAGGGATTTCCAAGGAAAATTCAATAACATGACCAAGGGAAGGTTTCTGTCCTTAAGAAAATTATGGGACATTCCTAATGACCAGAAGACCACTTGGACCAATTTTGGTGATTTTTTGAATTATATTATTGTTATTATAATTATTTTGAGTTTTGGAGTATTAATTAATTTAAAAATAAAATAAAGTTTGAAAAATGAATTTTATATTTTTCAAAAATCTCTCTGATATCAAGGAAATCAGAGAATCAATTTTTATAATTTTATGATTTTTTTTGATTTATTAGAATTATTTTAGTGGAAATGCTAGAAAATACATTTTTTTAATTTTAAAATTACCCTAGGGCTTTAAAATTTAATATCTCATCATAGAGACTTAAGAAAAATATGGGGTTTGTTCCTAAGTGACTAAAATTCAAAATGTGACATTTTGGTGAATTTTATTATTTTTGTGATTTTTATTATTTTATTAATTATTAAAATATTAAAATAATACAAAAAATCAACTTTTTTAGAAAATTGAAATTTTAATTTTCTTAAATTCCCCTAATATCAGAGAGGCTCCAAAACTAATTTGGTGAATTTTTGAAAAGTATTTTGAAAGTTATGAATTTTTAAAGTTTAAATTGGCTAAATGGCTTAATCAACCCATTTAGTAGGGCTAACCAAGTCCAATTGACTTCAAATTTTTATGGTGGGTTCCTCTGATCCTAAACGTCAGTGGAGAATTGGTTTCAATTCAATTTGGTGTATGATTAGCTCTAATTAATTAAAGACCTATTTAGGGTGTTTAAGCCAATTAGGGTTATTCCAAGTGAATTAATTCAAAACCTATTTTTCCTAGGGTCCTCTGGTCATAAGAAACATCACCAAATTTTTCTAGAATTTATTTCACAACATGCTAATTATTGGATTTAAAATACTCAAAATAGTAACATGAATTTGAAAAATCAATAACTTCTCATAGGGATGGCCTCTGACTTTGGAAAATTCAGGGAATGTTCCCAAATTCAGAGGCTTCAAAAGCCTCTATGGTCTCATGCCATGGTGAATTTCCTATATGCATGGAGAATTAAAATAATGCAGAGGGTAAATAAATCATTAAGAATAAAATACTTGATGAAATTAAATGATTTCTTTTCCACATTATTCTCCTCTGTTCACTGAGCAAGAGGGTATTTTTATTTTATTTTTCTGATTTTTCTACACAAAGTTATGCATTTTTGAAGTTTAGTGAATTAAATAAATAAGAAAATACCCTAATTTTCTATTTAAAACGGCGGCGCTGACTCATCCTAGAGCGGCTCCGAAGCGCCGCGTGGCGCTTTCGATTCGACGCCGCCATCCGACTCGGCGCTCCAGGGGCCCGCTGTATCGTTCCGTCTCCTTATCCGGCGCGATCCTGGACATCCGTCCGCGCGTGTATTAAATGAACGGCATCCGTTCATCGTCCCCAAGCCTCCTAACCCGAGAACCGTCCACACTAAATCCCTAATATCTCACTCAATACTTAACGAATTTTCGTGTTCTTGTGCTTTCATGGATTCGTCTCGAAGAGACGAACACATCTATACGGTGATCATGCATTGAAATTAAGGCATTTGAAATGGAGAATCTCCGAAGCTCGGGATAAAGAGTTAGCTCATACCTTTGCTCGGAGAAGTGTGGCTTCAATCCGAGGGTTGTGTCACCTTCGATTGGATCCCGCAAGCTCCGGATGAAGTCTCTCGGTCCGGTGAATTGCCTAGGTATGATTTCGACCAAGCCCGATCACAAAGCTCGGAGTCCGGAACGGATGGGTGGCCCTGGAGAGGGGGCTTTTGTCGGTGAACTTCTTCCTCGGTCCAGTGAAGGTGTAGGACCAATCAATTTAAGGATTGATCCACTGTGGAGAAGTGTCCCGGTTTTGGGTGGAATTTTGGTCGAGAAATCGGGCTCGTTGGTGGGGATTAGGGCAAATTGAGCACTGGGGATCAACTCGCTCTAAGTATGGAGAGTGATCTGCAGAGCAATTTTGGCGAGTTTCGATAAGGTCCGGTTCGGCACCTCCCATGGCCGAGAGGGGGTGGTGTTTAAATAGGAGAGGGTGGAGGGCCTCCCAGGGGGAGTTAGGGCTTGGGATCAGCTGCTTCGGTCAAGGGCAGAACAACCATGGTGGCCATTGGGCATGGGGCAACTCAGCAAGGTGGAATTCCAAAGTTTGGCTCCTCCCAAGGTCTCGGCCATGGTGTTTTCCGGCGATCCAGGCGGCTGGCCGGCAGGCATGGGTCACCCTCAGGTCCAGGTGGGTCGTAGTCGGAAGTTTGTCTTGTCGATTGGCCATGGACATGTGTAAAGGGCTTGGATTAAAATGGTATGGGGGAGAGGCCATTTTGGCTTGATTTGGGTCAACCCATCCTTTTGGGCTAGGTGCACCTCCCCATGGCTAGTTTGGGCTGAAGAGAAAGTGGTTTAGGTCAGCTTGATTAGTGGGGAAAGGTCACCATCCAAGTACAATTAAGATCGAAACATGGTTTAGGGAGACATGAACATGGTTAATCACCTTAAGGGAATATGGAAAGGACCCCCTCCATTTGCCCAAGATAGCATGGTGACATGTAAAGGGCTTTCATGGCTTCCATGTGGCTCATGCATGGCTTCATGGCTTGCCTTTGGCTTGGAAAAAGCTAAGTCAACTTTCATGAAAGAGGTTTTTATGAATTTTGGTAATTTAGGAGTGATTTGATGGAATTTGGCACATGGCTTGATTTGGAACCATTTGATGATTGATTTGAACTTAGGGATGATTTTAATTAAGGGTATGATGAGAAGAATTTGTCATATGGGCTTTAGCATGAAGTTTGGGCTTTTAGGAAGGTTTAAGAAAATGGGCTTTTGGTTTGAAAATAAATTTATGGATGGGAATTTTGTGAAGTATTGGGCCAAACAAATGTTGGGTTTAGCTCATGGGTGTGTCATGAGTGATTTGAAGCAAGTTGGGAGTGATTTGGGTTTGAATTGGGTTGAATTTGGGCTTCCTTGGTGAATGGGCTAATATAGGTCAAATTGGGCTAACTTGGGCCAATGTTGGGCTAGGGTTGAAATTGATGTAAAATAAATGTTGGGAAATGTATATGGGAGTGTTTCAAAGAGGTTTTGGCTTTGGTTGGGTTTTGATTTTGGGGTTTAGGCTTATTTGGGTTAGGTTTGGGTTTAGGTCAAAATTGGGCCTTTTAGCTTTGGGTTGAATTTGAGTGGGGTTTGGGTCCAAATTTTGGGCAAATCATGTTAGTGTTTTGTTTGTGGGAATGTTAAGGAAGGTTTAGAAAAGATTTGGAGTTAATTGGAGTTGAATTGGGTTAGTTTGGGTTAGGTTTGGGTCATGGGTCCAAATTGGGCTTTAAGGCCAAAAGTGAAATTGGATCCAAATGCCAATCAAATTGGGATTGGATTCGGTCTAGATTGGTGTTGGGAATGTTGAATTGAAGTTTAGAATTGAATTGGACCAGAATTTGGGTCAATTGGGTAGGTTTGGTTTGACATTGGGTTCACTTAGGGTTAAAAATGGGTCAAATTAGGGATTTTGATAAAAGTTGGATAAATTGACAAAATTGGCCCATAGTGTAGTTGAACAAAATGAAATTGGGAATATTTGGGATTTTCTGGAATTTGCTGGGAATTTTCTGAATTTTTGGATTTTTTGGCTAAGAGGGGTATTTTGGGTATTTGGAGGTATTTTTGGAATTTTTGGTATTTTTGGCTATGAATGATCAATTTGAGTAATGTGGGAATGTTTGGGATTGTTTTTGAGGAATTTTGGGTGATTTGGAGATTTTGAAAATTTTGGGTAATTTCAAGGGTTTTGGGTAGGCTAGGCGGGTGCAGGGTCCGGGGGTCAAAAATTGAAAATTTGGAAAATTGAAGATTGGGTGAATGTAAGTGGAATGAAATCATTTTGGTTGAGCCATGAAGCCATATCAAGCCCACATGAGTCATGAAGGGACTCATTTGAGGCACCCACTATGTTGTTCCTAACCCTCTAGCCGAGGGCTTTAGGGGTTAAGGACCATCCATGTGAATCACCTTTATGAGTCGGGAGGTCAAGTTGGGTGTGGGTGTGGTTTTAGGAGGTGTGTGAAAGTGTAGTGTATAGGTGTAGTGTGTGTAAATCAGCCCTTCACTGCATCAGTGCCACCTGAGGCGTCCTAGGCCAAAGAGTCCCATAGGAACTCATCCTTAAACTTCCACATTTGATTCCAACCCTCTAGGTGATTAGGGGTCTACAATCAAGTTTGTGGAGTTTGCGAGGAGTTAAGAAGTGGTTTGAATTTCTAAATGGTGGGTCCCAATTCTAATCCTCTAGGATAGTCAAAGGAAAAGCCTAAGGCTAGATCCTAAGTACTACAAAGAAGAAGAGAAGACCTCATCAAAAATGAGGTCAACAGTCCCTTACTTGGTATATGAGTCATATCTAACAACTTCTACACCGAAGATCTACCGAATACCTCTCTCTTATGTATCCTCCAACCACCGTAAACCTCCACCTGCCGACCATCGTCTACCATTATTGGTCGCCCTCTACTCGTTGTTGCAAGGCTCCATACGAAGTCAATACTTGTTTTGAGGAGTAAGAAGTCAAATTGATACCACTTAATCTGAAACAACCTACAAAGTCACGTATCATCCAAATGTTGTGCCAACCTCGAAGACGGTGTACCAAAGCTCCAATAATGTGTTCTTCTGTGCATGATCGCTATAACTTGAGAAATTGTGTAATCATTTTATGTTTGTAGTACAAGCATTTAATATGTGTAATCACCAACTCATAGTTGAACATTTTAACTCGGCTATGCCTCATGTTTTTTCACTTTCGAAGTTTTTCATGTAAAAATTTATGGAGTTTTAACCCATCACTTTTATTGTCTCAATGTGAGTTGGATTTTTATATAATACTAAGATGATTGTTCACTACTCTAACGCCGCGAATTCTCTAGCACACATTTAATCCAAAAGCTTGAGAATTTAGGGGCTAAGGATGCAGATAAGAAAATTATTTTGTTAAAATAATTGACCAAGTCATGATAAAAGAAAAATAAAAAAAATCTTGAGAAGTACCTAAAGGGAATTGCTTAAAATGCTCTCTAGTTATGACTCGAGTCTGGTAAGTACTTAATGACCTTGTAAGCAGACACTAAGTAGCACTAAAAATGATTTTGACAGGTTCAAGTACTTATTGGATGAATAGTTATTGTCTAGTTTCGATCAATTGTTTAATATTAATAGGGTAAGTTCTGTGGTGAAGATATATAAAAGAGAAAGAAGTTGTTGTATTGAATAAATTTAAGGAAACATATTATATATATATATATATATATATATATATATATATATATATATATATATATATATATATATATATATTATACTTCAAATCTCATTAAATCCATCCATAAATTATTGATTGAATATCCATCTGTGATTTCTAATCGAAAATTCTATAAACAAGCAATTCATTATAGATTATCGACGGAGCTCAATTATAATGAGGGTTTTACGAATAGTTTATTACTATCTGAAATTGTATTAGTAATGGGGTTGTTAATGAAATACCTCTATGACGATGAAAGTTTTCATCAATAATAGGGTGTTCTTATTGTTCCCTCAAGAGTTATGGACAAAAAATAACTAACCATGTATCATAAAAGTTTTTGCTTGCATTGCTTTTCTCATCAAAATAATGGAGAAGCAAACTAGCAACAATAAAATGTATGTTTTTAGGACATCCTAAATATGTTAAAGGGCATAATTAGCTATGAGACTTGACTCTATTGGTGTTAAAATAATAGTAAACTGTGACACTATTTTCGAAGAATATATTTTGTATATTTCAAATGCCAATAGTGTAAGCAAAGATGTTAGTTCAGTTTAAAACAAAAAAGCAATACATGTTGATAAAATAAATATAATTATGAGTTTGAGTTGGGGCATCTTTTTAATATTATTTATTTAGAATACTGAGAAAGGGTATCAATGATATTTAAATGGAAGTCACAAGAAGACAATTTTAAGCAAGGACACCAAAAAGGAATTTTGAAGAGGTATTTTCCTGATTATATATATAATTTAGAGTCAGATCACTCTTATCCAAAATAATTGAATGGTGGATGAAGGTGACAGAGCTTTCAAGTTGGTTGAAGTAGGGTGATAGAAACAAAAGGTGAACATTTGATGCCTTTTGCGAAAGAGGAATTTTTCTAAATTATAATATATTATATGTTTAATTAAATATAACTTTACACATTTGGCAAATACTAACAAAGGATATTATTGTTTTATGTTGGTCATCACTTGGGAAGATTGATTTTGTTTTTTTTTATACGTATCTTGTTGTGATATGTACTTGAGACTGGTATTCATACAATTATACTCTAAAATATATTATAAAAGTTAAAAAAAAACTCATTATTTAATTTACGTGATAATATCAAAGTAATGTTATGGATGATATTTTAGTATTTAGTTTGTTGATTCAGAATTTAGGTTTTTAATATTGAGAGATCATGTAAATACCAAATATACCTAAAGAGATCAGATTTCTTTTGAGCTCAAGAACATACCTGACGTGTTGAAGTATCCGCTCAGCTCCATCGAACATCTTTATTCGATTGTTCCGTCGCGACACTCTGCAAGCTTTATTATCTCCAAGTAAGTACGCACCCGTCGTTTGCGGGCTGCGGTGTCTCGAACCGATCTTTGTGAGGGCACATGTGGAAGGAGCACCCGTAATCGAGGATCCACTCCTTGCTTGGATTCGATTCCGATATCACCAAAGCCTTCGCCGAATCATAGCCATCCGAGGCTACACTTGCTTATCCGGAATCTTTAGGCTTCTCCCGAAAGCTTTTCTTTCTATCCGGACAGCTTCCTCCCGAAGTGACCTTCTTGTGGCGAGTGGTAACACTCGTTAGATCTCTTAGAAGACCGACTTCGCTCTTCTTTCCGGATTTTGATCCGTTCGATCGCTTTTGGAACTTTTCTTGCTCGGTCTCCCTCTAACTCGTCGACCGTCTCCACTCGGCCTCTTCTTTCATGTCGTGCTTCTTCGAAGTTCCTTGGCTCCGATCGGAGATCGAACCTCTTCCAAGGTAATAGTATGTACCCTACCATAGAGCATCGCATCCCTGAAATGCTCGTAGCTCTTAGGAATAGAGTTTAACAGCAGTAACGTTTTATCCTCGTCGTCCATCTTGACATCAATGTTCTCGAGATCATCTATTATCTTGTTGAACTCGTCAATCTGCTCCGAAACTGACTTGTCCTCGTGCATTTTGAATGAGTATAAGCGCTACTTCAGAAAAAGTCTGTTCGCCAAAGATTTAGTCATATAAAGTACCTCAAGTTTAGCCCAGAGTGATTGTGCAGTTGTCTCCCTCGACACCTCCCTTAACACTTTGTCGCCCAAACTTAGGATTATCAGACTGTGAGGCCTATCCAGGATGACGTTCTTCTCCTTCGCGGTCAGGTCGGCCGACAGTGCTGCCGGACCTTGCAAGGTTTCTGCAACGCCCTGCTGAACCAATAGAGCTCTCATCTTTACTCTCCACAAGCCGAAGTCGTTTTTCCCCGTGAATTTCTCGATATCAAATTTAGCGGAACCCATTGTCTCCGCCAAACAGCTCTTCACGCCAAGATCTTCCAATTGAACCACCTAACACCTCCTTTTCGCAATGGAAAATCCTACTTCTCGGTGATGCCTATTCCTCACGAAGAAGAATACCGCGCCTGGTTACGCGATTCGTTTCTTTTTTCTCTTTACTGTCGAATACCTTCAGCAAATCAATGGAATTGCTCCTCCTTGCTGCACCAACAGTACAGAATAGCCGAACTACCCTTCCTCCTCCCAAGGACCTTGAAGCCGAAACCCTGTAGCCCAAGAAGACAACTGGACTGCCGAAGGACACCTACAGTGCTTCGGCTATCTGGTTTCACCTGCAGGCTTCAAAGAAGACTCCTAAAGAACCCCTGCAGTTTGATTTTCCTGCTGGAATTGCCGAGCACCTATATCAGTATTTCATTCAAGGGATGAACACCATGTCCTCCCTCCTTGAATTACTGAATGACTCTCTCTTCCTTGTGACTGCCGAACCTCTTAGGTAGCCGAGTTCTTTATTGCTTCAATTCGCTACCTGAGGGACTACCAAGAACCAAGTATCTCTTCTTCCACCCCTGGACTTCTTACTGCCAACACTTGTATTGCTGAAGGAGAAGATTCTCGGCGACGAACTTCACCGTTGCTCGGACAACAAGAAGATTGCTCGAATTCTCGCCGCCCGTACCAAGAAAAAAATGGAACCCCGAATTTCTCCCTTATTCTTGACAGCCAAAGAAGAGGGCAAGACCACCACAACAAGCCAAATTCCCTTGTTGCCAGAGCCGAAATCCTGCAGTACTCTGAATTCCCTTCCACAGTAGTGTCGAACTCCTCCTTGCAAGGCTTCTTGCAAGATAACCGAACAACTCCCCTTGCTGCAAGTGAAGTAGATGTCTGCCGAATGTTGTTCACGACTGTCAAGCCCTTGCTCTTCCGGACGCCTCCACTTCCTCCTTGCTGCGGTTCTTGATCGCCAAAGCTCTTGTAATCCCTTCTTCTTGATTCCAGCCGAACACCCCTCAGCAGCCGAAAGACTGCAATTCTTCGAGGAAAATACCGCTTTGCTGATTCTTGAATGTCGAATGCCTCTAGCCGAGAAGTGCCGATTGTTTCCCACAGACGGCGCCAATTGTTGTGGGATAATCGTCACAGCTAGAAGAACAACAAAGAAAAGAAAAAGGAAAAACACAACAAGAAAAACACAAGCAATTTACGTGGTTCGATCCAAACGGATCTACATCCACGGGAGGGAAAACATCGTCGATCTTACTAGGACATTTACAAGAGAATACATAGCTTTAAGATGAGCCCTCATCTTCTTGGATCTTCTTTCTCCCAAGACCCCTTAGATGCACTCCTCACCTTGGCCACAAGCTAATCACTCTCTCTTGCTTTCTTGGACAGAATTTTTCTCTAGGCTCTCACATACACTCATGTTATATAAGGCCTCACCCACCCATCTCTATAAATAGAAGAAGGGGCCTAATGATAAGGCCTAAGGGATGCACAAAGTACAAGAATACCCCCTTAGTCTTAAATGTAATTGTGAGTCACTAATAACAATATATATATATATATATATATATATATATATATATATAAATATAAATTTAACTGATGGATATTATTTATAATCAATTAAAATTATAAATTTAAATATTAGAATAAAAAATATTAAGTTATATTTAAATGAATATTTTAATATAAATAATACTATTTAAACCTTGCATCTATTCTTAACACTCTAATGCTCTGTGATAAGGCTATTAAAATAGTTCGTTGTTCACGAATAGCTCTTGTTTAACTCCTCAAGCAAACAAACAATAATATTTTTTAATGAGCCGACATGAGTTGAATCTAGGGCAGCTTAAACTTGGCTAGTTTAGCCGTTCACACCCACTACACGCAGCGCCATGATTCAAAGCTAAATCGGTTGGAAATTATAGGCAAATTGACGATAATAGACTATCGAATTAAAAGCAGTTACGACTCACCATTAATAATTTATAGAGGTCATCCATGGTAAACGGCGGGTTTGAATTCCCGGTCTGGACGAGGTCCAGCAATGCTTCCAGCACGTCCCCCCTCCTCTCCCCGCTCGCCAACTTTCGCTTCTTCTTCTCCACGATGCCGTCCAGATACTTATCAATCCACACCTTGAGCTCCTTCATCCGTCTCCCTATGCCCTGCGGGTCAAGCGGCGCAACCACCGGAAAAAAATCCGCGACGTTGGGTGCCATCAGGAGGCCTATAGCCTCCTCGATCGCCCTCCGGAACTCCTTCTCATCAGGCCCACCGCCCACGGGTTCCCCCAACAGCAAGCTCGTCATCATATTAAGCGCGGTCAGAAACGCGGTCTCCCGCACATCGATCGTCTCACCCATCTTCGACTGGCCCCACACCGCCTCCACCGTCCGCCGCATTTCCAGGCGGCGAAGTGGCGCCACGGCCTCCATGCTGGCGGGGCCCAGCATCTTCTGCACCGTTATTTTACGCAGCATGCTCCAGAGCGGGCCGTATGGAGCCCACAATATGTCGAGGTTGGTGTTGCCATATGATTTGCGGATTGCGGCGGGGATGACGTGGTTCGCAAAGGCGGCGTCTTGAACTTTAAGGATCTCGCGGGCGGCGGAGGGGGAGGAGATGACGACGCAGAGCTTGAAGCCGAGGCGGAGGCTGAAGATTGGGCCGTAGGATCGGGCGAGGCCGGTGAAATAGTGGTGGAGGTTTGGGTTGAGGAAGGGGAGGCTGCCGAGGATCGGGAGGCCGCGCGGGCCTGGCGGGAGAGGGAGGTGTTTGCGTTTTAAGCGGATGAGAAACGGAAACAAGACGGTGAGGGCGGCGAGCGTCAGGAGAGTTGCAATTCCCGTGGCAGTTGAGACGTCAGGATGAGTGATCAACGCCATCTCCCTCACTGTGGGCGAATTGCCGCTATCCGAGCGCTTCCCCTGGTTAAATAGTTTGATAAAACAGGTAAAAGAATCAGGCTTGAAGATAAATGTAACAAGCAAAAAATTAATTTTTTAGTTAAATGAGGGCAGAAAAAATATTTTCCCAATCTACAATAACAATGCAATACTTCTTGGTTGCATCGCAGGACATTGAATAATTATATACTTCTCATAAAATTGACAAATTTCATCTACAGGTTTATCCAATCAATGTATCATTGGGGGCATCTCGATAGAATAATTTATATCAAAATTCCTTTATTAAAAAAAGCTAGGTCGAATTTTAAATGTTTAGATCTATCTTGAGATAAATTGATAGTAATTAAATATATGACTGATCAAAGAAATATTCTAAGGCTCTTAACATCTTTGAAACTATGGCCAAATGTCTAATCCTTTTTTAATGTTTGATTTAATATGTATGATGCAGGATAATTAAAATGCGTGTGATTTAGTAATACAAGAGATTTTTTTCATTATAAATAAGATATGTTAAAATGTTTATTTGAATTGGCATATTTGTAGTTCAATTATTCTAGAGAGATGATGAATGGGTCATTGTGTTGATGTGGCAGTAGAAAAGATCAATTTGTGATCGGGAGGATGCTCGCACATGTAGAGTATAAGAGGAGGTTGGTAATAGTTAATTTTTATATTAAATCTTAATGTAAAGTAAATATATATGTGCTAACTATTTAATTACATTGGCAGTCTCTAAAGTTGGGAGACGTGCCCATCGCTGCTGAGTTACACGCGAGCACTCATAAGCGACAGTCGGACCAGACTTAGATTGATAGCAAATCATAGGCAAACTAGGTAATCTACAATATTAATTAATATACATTTCAAATAATTGTTGAAGTTTATTTAGCCTTTTTATTTATTTGTAGGAGATCTTTCAAAAGCGGAAGGAAAGACGAACCCAGCAGCCAAACATTATTGCGATCGTCGGTCGTAATCCGTTTAACTATGGGCTGTGGAAAGAGGATTTCGAAGGCAAGAAGAAGGGTGCAGTCTACGATTGAGGTCTTAGGTAGGGTTTGAAGTCTTAGTGACAAGCCTAAGACACTGATCCATCCTCTGTCACATTATGGTCATTCACTTTTAATGTCTAGAAGGATGAGATTCATAGACAGATTGTCTCATTCTCCATAGATATTGAGATTAAAGTTGTCGCCCACGTCACCTAGATGAAGTCAGTATTCAATTGTGGAGCCGATCCGCTTAGTTCTTAAGTTGGCAGTAATTCGAATTTAATTTGATTCTTTCTTTGTTTTTCCAGTTTTTGGGAGTCCCGCCATGCATGTTTGCTGCAGAAGAGAAGGAAGCAGTTAAGGGGCTTTCCTTAATTACTTGATTAATTCCTTAATTAGCATAACTTAGGAAGAAATATTTCATGCTGTAGCGCGAAGAGTTAATTGGGCTCCTCTTCCTTAATTGGGCTTCCTAATGTCATTGGCTTCCCTTACTTAATAGGGTATGCAGTGAGATATAGAAATTGGATTGGCTTCTGCAACCGAACTCCAAGCAGGGAAGAATCGTAGGTGTTGTTTCTCCCAGGCTTCTTCTTATGCAGTGGCTCTCGGGTAGAGAGAGAGAGAGTGAGAGAGAAGTGCTTTTCTTGTAAGTTGACATGATCGACGGTGTAATTCCTCGAAGTAATAAAATCTTCTGCAGCTCTGTGGACGTAGGCAATTTGCCGAACAACATAAATCTGTGTGTTTCCGCTATGTATTTCTGTTTTGAGATTTTCGCTTTGTTGCCGTCATTTTTCACAACAATTGGTATCAGAGCCGTGGTTCGAGGCTGAAAGAAACAATAATCGGAGACGAAGTGATGACATCGGGAATCGAGAAGTTTAATGACACAGATTTTGGTTACTAGATGATGCAGATAGATGACTACTTCTATGTGAAGAAACTTCACCTGTCGTTACTGGGAAAGAAGCCGGAGAAGTTGGAAGAGCCGGAATGGAATCTGTTGTATTGACAGGTTCTAGGGATTATTCAATTAACCTTGTCGAGGTCCATAACCCACAACGTCATCAAGGAGAGGACTACCGCAGTTCTCGTGGCGGCTTTATCAGGTATGTATGAAAAGCTATCGGCGAAAAATAATGTGCATTTGATGAAAAAGTTATTCAACTTGAAGATGATAGAATGTTTGTCTGTTGTTCAACACCTGAATGACTTCAATACTATCACAAATCAATTGTCGTCTGTTGAAATTGATTTTGATGATGAGATACATGCGCTGATATTTTTTGCTTCATTGTCAAATAGCTGGGAAGTCATGAGTATGACAGTTAGCAGTTCTGCAAGTAAATCTAAACTGAAGTATGATGATATTCTTGATTTGATTTTGGCTGAGGAGATGCACATGAAAGATTCTAGTGAGATATCAAGTTCGAGTTAGACACGGATTCTTGATTCCAAAGAGATATCATAAGACAGGAACTCAAACAAAGGAAGATCAAAATCAAAGTCTAGTCAGCAGGCAATCTACTGGAATTGTGGCAAGGCTGGTCATATAAAAAGGAACTGCAGGAATCCTAAGAAGAAGAATAATAATTGAGCAAATGTGGTAACTGAAGAAATACAAGATGTTCTATTTTTGGCAGTTCACAGTTCTGTTGATGACTGGATACTGGATTCTGGAGCTTTCTTCTATACATCTTCCCACTCGGGGTGGATGGTAAACTATACTGCAAGTAATTTTGGGAAGGTATATCTGGCTGATGAAAAAGCTCTGAACATGGTGGGGATGGGAGGCGTTGATATTGCACTCCTTAACAAAAGAAAATGTCCTTTGCAAAAAGTTAGGCACGTTACTGAGTTGAAGAGAAACATCATTTCTGTTGGGCAGCTCAATGATGGTGGTCATTAAGTAGAGTTCACAAATAGCACCTAGAATGTTGTCGGTTTCCCAATCTTTAAATGGGAGATTTGTTAAGTTGTGGAGCCCGATCCACTTAGTTCTTAAATTGGTAGTTATTCAAAGATTAAATTAAATTCTTTCTTTACTTTGCCTATTTTTGGGAGTTCCGCCGCTTATGTTTGCTACAGAAGAGAAAAGGAAATAATTAAGGGGCTTTCCTTAATTACTTGATTAATTCCTTAATTAGCATGACTTAGGAAGAAATATTTCCTGCTGTGGCATGAAGAGTTAATTAGAGCTTCTCTTCCTTAATTGGGCTTCTCTTCCTTAATTGGGCTTCCTACTGTCATTGGCTTCCCTTATTTAATAAGTTATACAGTGAGATCGCTAGATAGAAATTGGATTGGCTTCTGCGACCGAACTCCTAGCAGGAGGTGTTGTTCTCCTAGCCATCTTCTTTTGCAGTGGCTCTCAGGTAGGATTAATTATTGCGTCTGGCGTCCAATATCATCACTCATCACCCCAAAAAGTGTATGGGGTGGGGCCCACTTTTATTTTATTTTTTTTTAAAATAAAATTTCTCATTGGATACCGGCGTCCGGACGCAATAAAAGCTCCTCAGGTAGAGAGAGAGAAGAAAAGAGAGTGGAAGAGAGATAGTGGAAGAGAGAGAGAATTGCCTTTCTTGTAAGTTGACGTGATCGACGGTGTAATTCCTCGAAGTAATAAAATCTTCTGCGACCAAACCACGTAAATCTGTGTGTCTCCGCTGTGTATTTCTGTTTTGCGATTTTTTTTTGTTCCCGTTTTCACTTTATTGTTGTTGTTTTTCACAACAACGACGAATTAGAAGCATTCCAGCGTCTGGCAGAGCAAAGAAACAAACAGTCGACTATGAATGATTTTGAGGAAGATGATGACGAGGGCATTGAGGTGGATTAGAAAATTTTTTTATTTCTATATGTTTATTTGAAACATTTCGATCAAAAAATTAATTTTTGTGTACAAATATTATTTTTTTCATGGTACAATGCATTTCATTTGTTTCTCTGTTTGAGTTACATTACTGTGATTTTATTCTTATAACTCTTTGATGCTAAATTGTGTTATTTAATATATCATTGGGTTTGTGGATGAATACGAGTGTAGGTATAGAAATTGTAATGATGAAAAAAGTTTTTTTATTCTTCAGATTTTCAAAGGTTTTCTACTGCTGATGGCTTCCAGTTCATTGGTCGTGATATCCAACAGATACTATTCATTGATTATTATCCCGATGGAAAACAAACGATCATTCGACCGATTATTGATAAAGCGACAATATATCCGACAGCCAATAAACCTACTACAAAGGGACAACTTCCCTTCTATGCTATAGGTTAATGACAGATTGTCTCATCAGTTATTTTTGACGGTTTTCTGAAACTTAACAAACAGTCACACTTTGATAGAATCTCATGGTTTATTAGCCATCACCTCTGTTATCTACGAATTCAAATGGGTGACCAATAATTTGCTTTTTACATCGACTGTATGGTTCGTCGGAATACCGTCAGAATGTTAAGATTGTTAGCGAATTTTTCAGATATTTTAGTTACCAAAATACGGCTTAGCTGTGTCTCGTAAACTAATGATAAGCCATTGTAAATATTAATCAGTGGTTTATAATATATACCGACAATTTTTGAAAATCGACTAAATTTTTATATGAAATTAATTGAGAATCAAGAATGGTGTTACTCGCTTCATTAAAATTTAATTTAATATTTTACATTATCCTCTTAGAGGCCTAATATTTATGACATCTTTGATGAAGCGAGTAACATCAAGCTAAAACTTAGATCATAAATTTTTAGATTAAAGTCAAGAGTTGTCTCTGTTTGTATGTGCCACGAGAGCACAGGCTTGCGTTTTCTTGCTATGATGATTCTACAAGTTTTTATTTAGTATACAAAATTGATTGCATCTAAATAAGAAGCTTATTTTATGGTATAGTCACCTCCAACGATGCACAAAAACTAGTAATTTAGTGATATGTTGAGTTCCACATCACTATCGTGCAACTCAATTAGTATTTTCAATCTAATAATTTTTCATTTTACAATCATGGTAAGGCTAGCTCACTAATGGCTTGCATCTACAACGAGGTTTGTCGTTCTCGAAAATTCTTAATGAACCATTATCTCATGAACATACATTCTATTTCTATTTTGTTTGGGTGTGTAAAAATTGCAAGGATATTTTGTACAAAAATGAACAATCCCTTGAAGTAAGAGATGGTGCTAGTACTACTTAAGAGCTTAATAATGCAGTAAAGCTATTTTTCTAAGCTCACCATTTCTAATGTGTTTTATTAAGCTTCTTGCTGAAACATTATTTGGGGGTTCTCTTTTCTAACAGAAGAAATCAAGCACCCACACTGGAGGCATTCATATATACTTAGAAAAGCTTCCAAAATTTGGAATGATGAGCAAAGGATGGACCCAACTGGTAGTTAATTTTCTCAAACTTTGCTGTTAATCAACATCCTATATAAACAAATTTTACTTCTAGAAATTAGTAAAGGGGTTTAAAATGATGCTGAGTCTACGTAAGAGTCGTTGGTAAAATTTGGCAAGTTGGTGGAACCTCTATAATGGACACTAATCTGTCATTCCTGGATAGAAATTTCTTCATATTAGCCTGATTACCTTTTGTAAGTACAATGAAATGATTTCTTTCCTACATACCTTTGCACTTTGGTTTATTAAGAAAAAATTTATGTTCCCTTAACGCATTCAAGTTACTTTGAAGGTGTTAAATGTGATTGTCAAGGGAACTACTTAAGATAATTTCATATAAGCTATGTTATTTTACTGGTTTCTCCAAATATGGAGAAATGTATCCTCTATGATGTTGGACTAACAATAGTAGAATCTTCTTCAGTTAGATTGGACCTCATAGTTTTTCTCTTCTCAAAATAAAACTGATGAACTATATTGTGTTAGAAAATTTGAACTGATTTCCGATGGTTTAGCGACGATAAATTAATAGTATCTCTTTCGATGACTTTCCTGCGGAATAAATCGTAGCTTCCTAGTGAAGAATAGTACCAATGAATGGTGAGGGTAAACCGACAGTTCAACACATCAGTTCATATCAAATTATAAACCGACGGACTAAGTTCATCAAAAATTCAGCATGTCAGTTTTTCTAGCTGGCAAAACAACGACTGTTTGATATTTACTGACAGCTCAATTGTTGGTTTTAGTCATTAATAACCGTTGTGCTTAAGATCGTTGGCGAGCCGTCGTAAAAGCTTAATATAGACGAACTAATGCCAAGACTCCTCATGTGTATCTCCTGCAAGCTTAAGCTCTAGACCCGAGTTTGTCCCTCTTTGATCCCATTTTCTCTATACTGCACTGTTTTTAGATGTCTTAAAGTGGAAATAGAAGGTAATCTCAATGCAAAAAAGGAATTGTGGCATTGACAATTAGATTTTGAAGTGAATTTCAATTTTGGAACTCGCAAATTAAATTTCAAAATGAATTTTCATTTTGGGAATGAAAATTAGACTTTGCAAAGAAGGAAACATTGAATACTCTTTACATCATATGAAATATCTTCTTTTAAGAAAATATCTCAAGATGTGTAATTTATCATGTAAAGGGCTGCACGAAGAGAATGGATAATTCAATGGTTAGCTTTACAGCTGGAAACAAAATATGAAACAGATATATCCGTGAAAAAGTTGGAGTAGCTATAGTTGCAGACAATATTAGAATGATAAGTTTTAATGGATTTAACCATGATCCGACCGAAGGTCGGTTCGAAAGGAATTTGATCCAAAATTATTTTTTAAGCAATTATTGTTGTTCAAGCTAAATTCATAGACCTACACTACATAACACATATAAAACCTTATGTGTATATGAAAACTTGTATTAAGATGCAATGTTTGTGTTAGATATATAAATACATAGGATTTTAGTGGTATGTATGTAAAACCTTTGACTCTCCAATTTTATCCACCACTAGAGCTGCACCAACCATATTTATAGATATATTCATTATGCATTTTGTCTCTAACAACAACAAAACATCATCAAGCCTTTATCCCACTAAGGCCGGTCGCCTGCAAAAATCCTTTTTCCCAATTGCGTCCTATTGAGTGTCATATTTTCATTTAATTCTAATATATTAAGACCATTTTTATACAATATGCCAGTTTTTTTAGGTCAACCTCTATCTTTCTTAACATAAGTTATAACTAAAACTTCTACTACTCTAACCAGATCATCAAATGGATGAAGTTTAAAGTGACCAAACGATCTGAGACGCCTCTCTTCCATCTTGTTCGCCGCTAGAGCTACAAAAACCCTATCACGAATATATTCATTTCGCATGTTGTCTATAAGTTTCAAGCCACTCATCCATCTAAGCATTCTCATTTTAGCAACACTTAAATTTGTTTTTCGCTTCTCTTTTAATGGCCAACATTTGTGCCACAACATTTTCAGGTCTCACAATCTTAATTTTCCTTCAAGTCTAAGGGATATTTTCTATCATACAATAGGACGAATTCATTCCTCCATTTCAACCAACCAACTTGAAATCTACTAATCACGTCCCCATCTATATCAATCACCATCACTTTGAACAAAAGACCCGAGATATCTAAAACTTTCACACCTTTTAATCATTTGATCACCCATAATTACAACTCTGTCACTAGAGTTTCTACTACTAAAATTACATTTCATGTATTCAATTCTAGATCTACTCAAACGAAGGCCTTTAGACTCCAATGTCGACGTCCATTTTTTAAGTTTTTTTCTAAAGTCTTTCTACAGTCTTATCCATAAGAAGGATATCACCGGCGAAAAGTATACACCACGGTACATACTCCTGTAAATATCTAGTAAGAGCACCTATTACTAAAGCAAGAACATATGGGCTTAAAGCCAATCCTTGGTGTAATCCAACCGATATAGGAAAATATTAGGTCAAACTAAATTCTAGGTGCTAAACCCTAAATGAATTCTTAAAAATAAATGAAAATAAAAAGGAATATGAAGACAAGAAGTTACCTTTCGTAATCGTTTCAAGTAAGAGAGGAGCAGGAGGAGAAAAATGAGAGTTTCTGGTCGCTGTAAGCTGCAATTTGTTGTGTTCCCAGCTAGCTCCTATTGTGACTGTATCGCTGGTTCAGTGACGAAGGTGATGCTTTTGGACAAAACAGAGAAGTGGTGGAGGGACATGCGAGGGTTTCGGGGAGAGGCGCAATGTAGGCGAGGGCTTCATATAGAGGAGTAATGTAGGCGATGGGGACGCATAAGGCATGACCAGGAGGAATGTGATTTAGGTGATATAATGGATTATTTTTTACTGCTAATAAAAGACTTTCAGACATTCGATTCTTAACACTTTTCGATTGAAATTTTCATCGCTTATAAAAAATGCGTTCGTAAATACCAAGCAAGACGACATTTAGAAGATACCAACTAAATAAAGTCGATTAATATTTGCTTATAACTGGCAGTTTAGTGCGTTGGTAATAATTAAATGAGTCGGAAAAAAAAATATTATTATTGATAAGCGATGACCGGTCATGTAGTTATGTCGTCACAAATAACTGAGAAATATATAATAATATATATATATATATATATATATATATATATATATATATATATATATATATATATATATGTGTACACATACATGTATGCATGATAATAGATCAGTAGTATTTAAAAAAAACAAATTGAATACAATGCTATAAAGATTTAAAATATATTAAAATTAATAATTGAAAAAAATTATATATATATATATATATATATATATATATATATATATATATATATATATATAATTATATTTAAATGATGTTTTAATAAAAATAATAAGATTTAAATCATACCTCAACTCTTAACATCCTACGACTGCATGACTAGGGTTTTCAAACCGACTCTTTCTTCACGAAAAGCTTGTGTTCGGGACGCAGCAAACGAGTCGAACACGAACACATTTTTGTGTTCAAAATGTAAATGAGTCGAACACGAACACTGATATTTTTTAAACTGTCGAACACGAGCTGACTCTGGGTTTGCTCGTATTCGACTCGTTTATACCCCTAGGCGCTTGCAAATACGAAGTATAAGAGAAGATTGGTAAGAATTAATTTATACATCAAAATCTTAACTTTTTCACTGAGAGACTCTAGAGTTGGGATGAGAGACAAGCGCTGCCAAGTAGCACGCGTGCACTCATAAGTGACAAGTCGGGCCAAACTGGATCGATAATAAATTCCAGGTGACCTAAATAATTCACAAGAGTAACTAGTATACAATTAAAAAAAAATTGAAGTTTATTTGGCCTCTAATTTTTCTTAATCAATTTTTTGTAGCAGACCTTCTAGGGTTTGAAGGAGAATCGAACCTAGCAGTTTGGTGGTATTATGATCCCAAGTTGTGATCTATCCGAGTTGTGGAGGGAGACTGCAAATGAAATCAAAGTTAGATGTGTTCCGAAGTACGGTAGAGCTGTGGTAGAGCTAAGAGACAAGCAATCGAAAGTGGATGACTTTGAGGAGGATGATGAGAAGGGGATTAAGGAGGAATAAATATTTTTTTTTTTTTTGTTTATTTGAAACTTTTTGAGTGAACATCCTTTTTTTATTGGTTTAATACTTTTTTTTAATTTCTGTGTTTCATTTCTATGTTAATTGTTGCTATTTTTGTTTAATAAATATTTGAATTGGTAAATTGTGATGTTTATTATATCACATTGGGTTTGATGCCACAGTTACTTTCTTTTCTTTTTTTTTTTTTTTGGTTTTACATAATTTTTATGCTTTCCAACAACTTAAAGATTCACCGATGACTTAATGCTGCATTATCAACAATCTCATTCTTCATGATACAACAGTTTTTGAGTTGCCGGTTATAATAACCGGCTGATACTAACGGTTTACAAACAATTTGTTTTTTAATCATCAAGGTTGTCGGTAAACCATCTAGAGATAAAAGCCGTAGGAAATTCGTAAGTGATTTACCTGTATCCAATAAACCATCAACAAATCGTCAGAAATTTGCTAACTGAAAGTTTCAAAATATTAAACGAAAGCTTTTGCCGGTCATATATATACTAAATTCTCATAGTGACACACACGTACAAAATTGTTGCTCAAGATTAGAATGATAAAATTTTTCTACTATTATAAATAATTTAGCATATATTAATTGGACATCGTCTATGAGAAGTAATTCAAGGGAAAGAGAACCTTATACTTTGCCTCAAAACGACAAATGATATAGTCGTGCAACTCCTTTCCTTTATAGTCAAATGATATATAAGACCAGGCAACAACTCTAGAAACAAACTCAAAAGGATGTTCATGCTAACATTTCAAGAACACTTATAGTTGGCCAACTCTTTCGTTCGTCATTCGTTGATGTACCAATTTTAAGGCAAGAAGGCCAGAGTAGTGGGCAGCTCGATTAGCAAACTTGAAAGAGCATTGCACTCACCTTAAAGACCCAAGCATGATTGCAGTTGGGCAAGCCTTTTCCTTTGCCATCTTTCATGAATCTAGCAAATACAATCTTACCAACAACAATGCAGCAAAAAGCCGGCTCAAGATCCTGTCTAGACTATAATTTCAAGGGTGTCATTCGTTTCTTTGGCAAGAAAGGGTTACTAAAAATAGCTCTTATTTCAAATAAATAATATACTTAAGGTAAACTTTTAAGCTTTAATCTTTTATAAACATGACCCTTCATTAGTTTTATATATATATAATGCAATTTGTTGATAATTTTGAATTTTTTGAATCCAATTTTTATCACATAACATAAATTCAAAATCATTTTAAGCAAATTAAAAATCACTTCCAAATTGTTTAAAGCAAAAGCCAATAAAAAAATTTCAAACTTGCAACAATGGGTGGCTTCAGGGCCATCACGAATTGAATCTGTTAACGGAGCCCACTTTAAGGGTTCTGTAAGTTAATGAATTGCCCAACAAAAAATTAATAAGCCCAACAATTTGGGCTATTTCCTCTTCAATTGCCACACTTGCCAATGACAAAGAAGTATAGTTCGCTAAAATTTGTATTTACTGTATGCTTGGCTCTAATAATATACGATATGGTACGCGGCTGTTTGGTTTGCTCCAGATGAAACGCAGTAAAAAAAAAAATTATATAATATATTTGAAATATTTTAGAGTTACTTTGTCCGTTACAAAATAAATATACGACTTTATAAATTTTTTTTATTTTTGTTTGAAATAAATTGAAAATATTGTATTTTAAAAATATTTTTTGTCCGGCACTGGCCACAGAAGAAGGCGACAGGCTGCTGACTGCTGTCGAATGCCAATTGCAGATAGTCGACGATGGATGGATGGCGGTAACGGTGGCCGGGCGTTGGTGGCAATGTTTTGTCAGGGGAGCCAGATGGCCGATGACAGTGGCAGCGGCAGCGGAGGACGGCAGCTTGTGAGTAGCATTTTACAGCATAACTGAAAGTCGGCTAAATTAGAAGATTTTTAAATTCAGCCAAAAATGAATTAATTGGTATATATAATTGAGGAGTAGTATTTTCAAATAATTTAATTTACTACAAGACTATAAAAATTTATAATCAATTATAATTATTAATTTAAAAAATAGAATAAAAATATATTAAATTTAATAAATAATAAGATTTAAATCTCGCCTCAACCGTTAACATCCCACGGCTGCGTGATTAGGGTAGTCAAAATTGCTCTTTGTTCACGAAGGACGTGTGTTTGGCTTGCTAAACAGACGAGTCGAACATGAATAATAATATTTTTTAACGAGTTGAGCATGAGCTGAGCCCAGACTCACTCATGTTCAACTTGTTTACACCCATAATGTTATTTGTTCAATTAAATTAAGAAACGGAACTATAAATTAATAGATTAAAAATAGCTATCATACAAAAGTGGTTTAAAGAACTGAACATTATTTAATGTATGAGTACATGATCTTCTCCCCGACATCAGAACATTGTGCCGTTGTAAGTATCTGCTCCTACCGATCAGGTTCCATCGATTTATTTTTTATTTATATTTTTCGTCATTTTCAAAGTTATAATATATTTTATGAGGCAGAGTTATTTAATAAGATCAAATGATTGGGAAATCATTACAAAAATGGCTCTGATTGAATAATATGTGTTGATCTGAGGATGAAAGTGAAGCATTAAAAAAAGGGATGCAAAGCTGGCGAGGGAACGATATGAATTGGTTCATGCACCATTACAGAATTAAGCATCATCTATTCTTTATCTCTCAATAATTGCAATTTTTATGAACATGATTAGGAGTTGTTGTTTGTTATTAAATTTGTGGGGGAAGGAAGAGAGCTTCTTGTTTCAGTTTTGTCCCTTAATGTGAATAATCTGAAAAGAGAAAAGTTACAAGATCTGAGGAAAAGATTCATTATATATGTAGAAATTATAAATACACTCTCTATTGATGAAGACTATAGTACAAAGTTTAAAACATTAGCACCATCTACTTTTTTTTCTTAGTTGCTGTATTATAGAAATAATAAAGAGTGATGTTGGGGGTCAAAAGTGGAGCTATGGTAGCCGAATAACGATGGTTAGATAATGACAATTTGACGGTGGCAGTTGGTCGATACTATCTGATAATAAAGATAAAGATTATTTACGGTGATCATCAAAATTGAACATTAGAGAGGAATCTGGTGCTCTTCTAACTTATAACTTTTCCCTGATTTCACGTCAAAGTTTCAATTTGAATCCATTTTAAGCTTTCATTTATTTCAGTACATAACTCATCAAAACTTTGTTGGATCAAGGACTGAGATGATGAGTCTACTTTAGAGAGAGCAAAAAGTTATGCAGAATTAATGAGTCATGTCTAACACTTTAAAGTCAATGAGCACCATCAACAATTAATAGCACATGTCTATTATGGCCTTTTCACCATCACCCATCATTTACATTTGTTAATCATCATCATCCGCACATTGTAACTTGTCTGTAGATTATTGTTATCAGTTTGTCATCTTTCAATCTTCGTCATTTTTCTCTACGTCCCCCACTATCACCTACTATGATCACAAAATCAACTAATATTTTTGTTTTTATATTCTAATTTTCTCCATTGAGAAGAAAAGAGAATGCCTGCAATATGTAGCTACAAAGTGAAAAATTGTATTTTGGCTTAGATCATTCCTCATATATATATATATATATATATATATATATATATATATATATATATATATATATATATATATATTGATTTGTCATCAACTAAATGTATCATTTTACATGAATCACGAGGTATTTAAACGGAACCTTGAGGTATTTTTTTAGCAATAAAATATTCAAATTCAAATTAAACTTCATCCAAAGCTCCTATTTCACCAAACTCAAAGTCAAACTTTTGCTCGACGAGACGAACTCAATTATACTAAAACTGATCTAATCAGAGTCAAATCAAGCCTGTCTCAAATCGTTTAACCACTTTTGGATGCTTTAGTTGTTTATTTTGCGGTCAAATTAACTTCAAATTTGACATGCATATAGTCAGATCGAGCGTCTCAGTGATAGGAATCCTAAAAGCCCAAGACCACCTGATTCTAAGGTCATTAAAACCATTAGATCATTAAAAAAAATCATATGATCAAGGAGAATCAATATGGGTAATTTGATCAGACAATTACAATGGTAAATTGCAGTTTAACCATGTAGTTGATTCATCATTTTCAATACTACCTCTTCCAATGACAACTTCTTATTCTTAAATTAAGGGTTTGAATTTAATTCTGTAGAATAAGTTTGCCTAAGGTTGCCATAACCCTGATTACTAAAATACTTTCCAGATTAGCTGATTATTCCCCCACTATTAGTTCCCTCCACCTAGTTTACCGTTGTTCCAGCTAAAGTTTATGTGATTCTTCCAACCAGAGTTATAACTATCGGAGTACGATTTATTGAACCAATTATTTACAACATTCATTTTCTCTATGTTTAATGTATTAGGATCAACCAATTTTCCATAGACATTTTCTTTTATGACTGATAATCCTGGTGGTGTATTCAAACTTAGATGATTTAACTTCCTAGAGATAGCTATCACATGTAATGTAAAGATAGATAAAATGTCTGTGTCATGAACACTAACTATTTTTCTAGGGTTCACTCTATCAAAAGGACATTGTAAGTTTTTAGTTTCCATCTCTTCAATCAAAATAATAGGCCTCGTTATAGGGTTTGGACATGAGGGAACCACCCGCTAAAGCATCTATGATAGACCTAAGCGATCCTACCAAACCATTGTATAATTTCTGAAGGATTAACTGGTCTGGCAATCCATTGTGAGGACGCTTCCTTCTTAAACCTCTCTCAAGCTTCGTAAATGGATTCCTTATCAAATTAACTAAAGAAGGTAATATCATTTCCAAGTTTGGCCATTTTGGATAGAAGAAAATATTTAGCTAAGAACTTCTGTGCCGATTCATTCCAGATAGTGATAAAACCAAAAGTTGAGTAATTTAATCACATTTTACTCTTATCCTTAGGAAGAAAGGGAAAAAGTTAAGCTAACCACGTCATTGGAGACAGCATTATAGCAAAATTTTACGCAAAGTTCAAGGAAGCTTGCTAAATGATTATTAGGATTTTCCGTTGGTGTCTGCTAAAATTGATTATTTTGAACCATCCAAATGATGATGGTTTTTTGTTCAAGTTAGTAGGCTTATACGACAGGGGTGTTGATGCTTAAATGTATTTCATCTATCATAGCTTTTGTTAATTATCTAAGAGGTCTAGGCATTTTGTGAGGTCTGTGAGCATTGGGTTCATCCCAAGGAATATGAGCCATCACTCTTAATTAAAGTCTTTTTAATTTTAATTATTTTTTTTTGTAGTTCTTTGGGAGGGTGGGGTGTCTTAGAGTTCATGACCTAACGGTTCAACTCTATGAATACATTAACTAGGTTGAACTAACTAAGTAAACCAAAGTTAACATGAATATAAAACAATTCAGTTAATATCAAACTACCACAAGTAAAAGAGCTAAGCAACACAAATGCAGTGATAGAAAACAAACAATAACATGAGTATTGCATTAAATAAACAGTGATATACAAATGCATAGTTTAGCAGTCAAACATCAAACACTCAATAGAAGATTTTTGGATTTTTGTGTTTAAGTTCAAGTAAAAAAACTAATAAAAGCTATGACGGCATAATATTACTGTTTTCTAGTCTAAACACTAAAAATTCAACAAAATTTTTTCTAACATGGAATTCATCATCACTCCCCGGCAACTATGTCAAAAACTTGATACGCTCCAAGTGCGATGAAGCACTAGCGACTTACGCAAGTATACATGTTGTATCCGTAGTATGTGTAATGTAGTTCCGTGAATCAATCCTAAATAGAACGAGCCGATTTACAAGATGAAAAAAAAATCTAATTTATTATTATCGGTCATAGGCTGAATGGTTCAAGTTTTCAAAATTTTAAAAAAGTTTCTATCGAAAGTTTTTTTTTTAAACAAATCTTCCCTAACAAACAAGAAGAAATTTTTAATAAATTCTAGTAGTGAGAGATTTCTTCCTTGAATTGTTCATGTCATGGATAGAATTAAGGATATGATCCTATCCCAGTATCAACCAGAAGCAAAGTTATTATTATCCCTTTCTGAATGCCTAGAAAGAATGGTTATCATAAGTTTAGTTTTCTAAATCACATGGTCAGCCCAACATATATCATCTCCCTAAGAGACTTCATAAAATCAAGGCAATTTATTCTTTTGAGTTTAGTAACCCTTTCATTTTACTAAGTATCCTTCTGGATCACATAATTCATGAAAGATTTTAACTATCCTACTAGTCATGCAGAATGTAAATGAGGATTGAAAGTTAACACCACTTTAAAGATATTCTAATGCAAATCACAATGAAATCCTCAATTTTATCCTACCACAATCCCAATTCAAAGAAGCAACAAGAAAAATTACTCATTGTTGATGATAAAACACATCATCACAAAATTTGAAGTAAGAAAAGACAACATACACCAAGTTTTTGCAAGGAAATCTAAAGAAATACACAACTTGATTGTACTTATCTTCTTCCTTATCAAAATAGGGTGATGAAATCAAAAGGAAAAAGTATTACACCCTTTAATCCTCTCAAACTCTGTCATTATTCTCTCAAAGAATCCTTACAAGCTTCCTTGGCCTTCTCCTTAAGTGCTTCATGCTCCAAAATGACAGAGAAGTCCTTTCCTTCTTTCTTTCCATCATTTTTATACTTCCCCTAACAAAGAGACACATCTCAACTGCTGAAACTATCAAGTTGTATAATCTGACACCTACGCACCCATCTGCGATGCCGAAGCATTGGCCACACAAGATAGAAATATGAATTTGAGCATCTGGGCATCTAGTAATAACACCTAGGTGCTCAAGGTGTAACTCACTGCGGTCGCAATGCCTACTTTCCGTGCTCTCTCTATATTATGGACAATTTCTGACTAGCATCGGATGCCTAGAAACCCAAAAGAAGCGCCTAAGGCCCAGTCTCTAGGGCCTAGGCGCCACTATCGCATTGGCTACTTTCCAACTACTTTGTCTTGTGCATAGAACTGACCTTCTTTGAACGACAAAGCACTCGGTACTGGCTCCGATGCTCTGGTTTGTTGGCACCTATTTTCCAAGCTTCCGACGCATACTTTCCAGTTGCTCTATAAAGTCGTTGAAATTGATGAAAATTGACATTCTTGGGGGCCTATGCGCCCAATCCTAACACCTAGGTGCTAGTCCAACATCTTAGCTCCATCTTGCGTAATGTAAGCTCTCCTTCCCTAGATCCTGCAACAAAACACTAAAACCTTCCACAAATTTTAAAATAAACATATAAATGATGTAAAAATGATGATAATTGAACACATTTCAAAGTACTTTATGGAGCAACAACACACATTACGAAATAACAAAGTACTCTATAAAGTTCCAAAGTCACTTGCACACAAAGTAACAAATTATTCTAAATACTATGCAACGACATACTCTGAATATGATGTAGTGATGCATCCTGAATAAGGTGTAGCGATGCACCCTGAATATAGTGTAACTATGCACCCTGAATTTGGTGTAAGGTGCACCTTGAATATGGTGTAATGGCATAACTTGAATCTAAACTAGAAATACACCCTAAATACAATATAATGACACACCTTGAATACGGTGTAACGGCATACCCTAAATATGGTGTAGCGATGTACCCTAAATATAGCGTAATGGCACACTTTGAATAAAATTTAACCGTGAAACCAAAATAAGGTGTAACAATTCATTCTGAATACGGTATAATGATGTATCTCAAATATGGGATATTGAATAATATCATATAGAAGATATGACACTAACTCCATGCGACAGCTACTTACAACGGTTGTACTTAAAATACAATAACTTTTCTGAACCACTGAAAACTCATCCTTACGTCATATACCGACAAGTGATGTCTTTCTTCTAATAGTAAACCCGAGAAAAAGGGTTGTGCGACCTTTAACTGGTGTAGCCCAAGCTATAATTTTTATGGCCAAGTGACTTTATTGTAGCTTCTTGATATGGCCTTTTAAAGCTAATTCACTCTATTACAACTCCTAGTTATGACCTTTTTGGCCAACTGACACTATTACAGCTCATAACTATAGCCTTTACGGCCAACTGATGCTATTAGAGCTCCCAACTACAACCTTTATGGCTAATTGGCACTATTGAAGATCCTAATTTTGACCTTTGTGTCCAATTAAATGTTTTTTTAGCTCCTAATTAGGGACTTCAGGACTAAGTAACACTTGCAGCTCTCAACTACATTTTTATGGACAACTAACTCTGTAACAACTCCCAGGTACAACTTTTGTCACTAATTGACTCCATTACAACTCTCAATTATGACCTTGTGGCCAACTGGTGCTCTTATAATGACCAGAATAGTTTATGTGGCTAATTACTACTGTAGCTATCCACTACAAGTACGTGACTGGCTGTTGTCATTACAGCCTTCTACTATGGCCTTTGTATGCAAACTGATGCTACTGAAGCTACCAACCATGTTTTTTGTTACGAACTATGACTATAGGGTCATTTGTTGCTACATCTTTCAAATGTGCCTCCACGATTAACCAACACTATTATAGTCTCCAACTACGGCCTCTGTGGATAATTAACTGATGCTCTTGTAGCAGCTCATTGATGTATGTGATCGATTACTAGTCTATCAACTCACTACAGGCTATGTGGTTAACTGTCGTCATTACATCATTCCACTAGGGCTTCAATAGCCAATTGACATTATTGTTGATACAAACTATAGCATTTATAGATAACTACTATTTTGTAGCAAGTAATTATGGCTTTTGCGACCCACATCACTATCATCACCAAGAACTATATTTGTTGTAACCTAATTACAGCTATCAAAGTTGGATGACTATTCCACACATATAATTATCAATAAAATATTTTCATATTCTATAATTCAAGAGAACTATGGACTCATGTATATATAATTATATAGTGGACTACTATAACTACGCCAGATCCCGTGATTATTTTCCTCTCCAGGATTTTTTCACGTAAAAATTTTGGCGGCTCATGCTATTAAATAAATATATCACGAAATTAATGATGCTTCAGAATGTGTTGAATGCTTTGGTAGATTTTTTGTTTTATTAAAGTGATTTAATAGTTTTTCTCATCACCTATTACTACAGTGCGTTTAATTTCGTTGCTGCATTTATTAACCTAAATTGGCTTATTAAACTCGTTAATAAGATTTCCTCATTGTCAACTACCGAGACGGTGAATCAAGTCAGAAACTTTGCTGTTACCAGCCGTTTGATTTGAGAAAATTATATATTTGGCATAAATATATAAAAATATAATGTAAAATTTTAATGTATTTAAAGTTTACATTAGAGTTTATTTTGAATGAATTTAGAATTGAACCGTTTTAACTGAATTTAAAGTTTATCATTCATGTAAAATGTTATAGACAATTCACCATAGTCTGCTGCCCGGCTGCCATTGTTGCCTGCTGCTCATCACCTACAACTTGCCGCGCTCCACCAATCGCCACCCGCTGCCCTTTGCTAGCCACAGGCCTCCTGCCGTAGCCCGCTTGCTGCCGCCTGCCACTGTCCGCCACAACCAGCCATTGCTCGCCATCACCCACCTTCGTACTCTGTTTGCCGTCGTATCCATTGTTGTTCGCCACTGTCTGTCGCCGCCACCGCTTGCCGCTGCTGTAGTTGCTGCCGTTTGTCGACTACCGTGCGCTGCCCTTTGCCCAAGTAGATAAATTATTTTTAATCTATTTCATACCAAACAAAAAAAATATAAAAACCTACTTGTATTTTACATTGAACCCAAACAACTTCAAAGTATTTCAAACACTCTACTCTTCAAACTTTTTACATTATATTTAAATTTTAACAACGCAAGAAAAAAAAAAATACATTAAAGAAAATAATCAAGACTTTCTCAGATAACCTAAATGCCATTATAATATTACTGCATATCAAATTTCACATTTTTATCTTTGTTTCATGTGCGTGAATAAGTTCGCCGACTTGTTCTTTGTAGTTATTAAGCTGATATCAATAATGGTTCTTGTGCTCATGGAATATTCTCAAGTAAGATTCACATATATACCACTTAAATCGGATGTATTTACATATTCAACATCAAATTAAAATAGTGATATTTTTATATGATATCAAAGATTTAGATGGTATAAATATAAAAAGTGAAATCCAGCTCCTACAGATGTAAATACGTAGGACTTGGTTGGTATTTAAGCAAATGCCCCTATTTTTAATCTGCAAGTTTAGTAGTACACGCCAGCAGCGGCGGATCGAATCAGGAAAGATATTGGCTGCCTCGTCTCCAGTTTAAGTCATTTATTGCTGATACGAGTAGTCAAACTTTGCATAAATAATGCTTTTAATAATGAGTCAATGTTTAATCACGTTCTATTTTTTTCTATTTTTTAAATCTTTGATAAAAATAACTTGTTATGCAGACCATTTTATTCCTGTGTAAATCGCCAATTTAGTCCTAAAATTAATAAAAAAAAGTTAAAATAATTTAAAACTACTTTCACATTTCTGTAAAATCTGAGTCTAAAAAGGTCCAAATTAAAAACTTTGGTTATGGTGCAGTCCTACATTTAAGTTAGATGCACATATAATAATTTAATTTTTAACTTTCTAAACTAAATACAAAAGATTTTACCTTTAAAAATAAATAGCAATTTAGGTTAATAAAAGATATTGGTGAGATAAATCACAGTCGACTATTTACTCCTTAATTTATTGCCTCAAAAAATATTTTAAAAGTCCATTATATAAGTAAATTTTTATCAGAAAGAATTCAGAATTCAATTCAAGATCATTCAATATTGGATTTCAGCAATTTTAGTCAAATTGAACATCTAAAAAATGTGAACCAAAAACACTAAAAAAGTGATTTCATTGGAGCTCAAATGACCTTAAATCAAGCACATAAAATGTGATTAGAAGTTATGAAACATTATTTAAAAGGTTAAATGAATTATAAATTTAATATACTTAATTTCTCCATAAGAGAAATTAATGTCTAAATCACCCATCTGAAACTATGAAGACATTTGAATACTTAATGATATATGTTCAATTTTAGGAGAATTTTAGCTAAATTACTAAAATACCATCTTAAAATACTATAAATAGAAACACATTTTCAACATGAAATAGTGAAAGAGAAAGTTAGGGAAAAAAAGTCAATAATTAAATAAAAAAGCATGAAACCAGTAATTAGTCAACAATATAGCATTGTTATAGCTAAAACTATTAAGGGGAATCCTTAGTCTAACTCTTGGAGTTAGAGGCAGGAAATCTGATTTCATATGAATGCCCATTTTAATATACATTTACTGAGAATCATGTCAATATGCTCTGTCTATTAAGCAACGTTTTCAGTAAAAGTTTTAAGAACAGAAGTGGTGCCAATAAATAGTTTTTTACTACTAACATAATAATATTCGTATTCTTTCTGTCATATGTAGTTTATTAGATGAAATTGACAGATACCAGAATTAAGAAATTAGAAAAGTTTTCAGTTGAAGGAATCTGATGCCAAGCTTGACCACCTTCCACGTGACTGTTTCTTCCATCATGGCAATACTATCACTTCTTATATCTCAGTCTTAATTACTCCAATGTTAACTTAAAACTGTCGTGCCTCTCTTTTGTTCTCTACTAAACCTTCATCTTAGTTCGAAATAATCAATCATTAAAATAGGCTTAATTAGAACACAAATACAAGGCCAGTACATCTTCAACTTCTTTTATTCTGACACTTGCACGTTGTGGCATCTTCTCCAGCCTTTACTGCTGAAATTTAAAAGCTCAGTTGGTGGGTCAACATACAGCAGCGCCACTTGCATTTAGAGGAGCATCTCTGTGACCAAATATTGGGGATTGAAGTATTAATATTCAGTTAGGTGTTATTGGTTGGGTGAAAAAATAGTGTACTGCAATTTGCAAAATTTTGAATGTTGGTTTGCTGAAAAAAGAATTGTGTATAAATTTACATTTAATTTCAAAACCAGATGGTTATTCATTTTCTGTGTATTTGAGTTTCGTTAAATTTCATCGATTTCCAAATACAGTACTGTAAATGGTGACGGCCACCGACTACCTACCATGCTAGCACTACTGCCACCTCTTCTAATCTCCACCGCTATCACCTTTCGCCGGGCACTGAAGCCCCCCAGCCACTGCATGTCATCATAGCTACTAGCAACTACCACTCTTGCCAGCCATCGTCTCCGCTGCCCTGGCCACCACTGCCTGCAGCTGCCTCCGCTTGCCGGCGACTACTATTCTCCTGTTGGCAGCCGCTATTGCTGACTATCGGCAGCCCTACGTTGTGGCTGCCACCCATGCTTCTAACGAGTGTATTTTACATTGGATTAGTTTTTCTCAAAAACAAACAAATAAAATATAAATTCCTGCAATTATTCGACATTGAGCTAAATAACTTTAAAATATTTCAAATATAATCTTTTTTTTTTCAGCAAACCAAACAAAAAATAACATTTAAAGGCATCCATCTTCATCATTTTCGTTCCCTATCCTTGGCAGCAGGGGGTAGGCTTAAAAGGAATATAATTGAAAAATCAAAGCAAATAAAAATATCATTAGTTTTGATGTAGTTTATGTTTGATTTCACTTGGGCTTTATATATATATTGATATATATATATATATATATATATATATATATATATATATATATATATATATATATATATATTAAATGCTTAAGAAAGGGTCCGCAAGATTGAAAGGTCAGGATCATGGCCGGATAGTTGATTGAGTAATTAATTAAATGGGATCAGACATGCACGTGATAAAGTCAAGATCAGTGGAAAACATGGAAGAAGGCCCCATCTTGATGGAGGTGGTTCATTAGTTAAAGAATTGGAGTAAAAATATATGACGCATGTAGATGTAAGTAATATGATATTGCAAAAAATTAGAATAATGAAGTTATAAAATTGTACTAATCTCTGTTACTGAAAAGATGGGGTGATAGATTTAGAATGCTTGTAATTTTGTATAGGTTGATAAACACTAATTTTGAGCATGTCGGACTGATTAGACAATAACACCCTATATAATAAATGGACTACAACATTTGTATGGCCATAATTGAGCTACCTTAGCTACTAATGATGGCCTGGGATGATGGCTGATAATCATGCTTTAAGCTTTCTTCAATAGTGTTTGCTTAGCCTTTGTTTTTCTCCCGCTCATGTTAAAAATGATGTACTATTCAAAGAATTGTGAAAGGGCGTCTTGGAAAATTTATCCTAAATCTCAAATTGCTTTATTAAATGATCCATGTTAATCCTTTTGATTATCAACGTGTTCTAAAAATCTCAGAATTGAATTACCTTAGTGTACACCTATTAAATCTAAAATTGTCTTAGTAGGCACGCATCGAGAGATAGAGCACAAAAGAAATGAGAGAACATATGTCTATGAGTTTCGGTGTAATTAGTGTGTAACATTTTAGTCATAAAATAATCTCTATTTATAATCATAGGTAGGCATTTACATTATTTTCTCTTTATTTTTTCGGTTGGAGGGTATTTCTCGTAATGACTTCCCCACCGACTGGAAATTTGACAGCTACATGATAAGTTGAGGCTAACGCTTAATAACTGTTCAACAATCACTGGCAAAAAAATGATTGTATGTTGGTGGTGAACCACCAATAATTCTTCTTTAAAATTGAACTGCTTCTCGTGCTAATCCTAGGAGACACTTAGGGCAATGACACCCAGGGCCTCTTTCAGCTCTGCTTAAATACATGCTCATCACGACCTAAATACAAGCCACTTTTAAATATATAAAAACAAATAAATAAAAAATGAATCTCATAACAAAAAATGCTCTCATTTACATTTTCATCAATTAATCAATATATAAGATATATTTTTTATTTACATATTTTAAATCAATAAAGAGACGAACAGGATCTTGTTTGTATTAGGCTCATCAAGAAAATGAGTTTAATGTAGGTGATTGATATCAATTCACTTATTTAGTGAAAGTATCAAATACTCACTTCATAGCAAGCCGAATACACACGTTTTTCATGATTTGGTCAACCTTAGACGTGTTGGATAATTGATAAATTGAAATATTTATTGTGAAAAGAATAGTTTACTGTTGGTGCTGTGAATTTAGCTTGATGAGCATTAATCAATCAAAAAATAATTTGAATTCAAGTTCAGATCGAGATCGGATCAAAATAACGAGCAGAGTTATGAGCCAAAATTTTGCATCATGTTTTTTTCAAGTCAATTTTAAGCCGAACCCGTCTTAGCTCGAAATAGGATTGTTAACAGCCCTATTTTCAGTAGTTAGTAATGCTAAGTTATTTTATATTTTACATTCTATATAAAAATTAATTGAATTCATTTTTTTAAGTGTTAAATTATAAGATAAGAATCTTTAATTTTTTTTTCTCTTGCGTGAAATATTGCATTTATCTTCTTTAATAAACAATCCATTATTTGACAAAAATATATTTTGGTTAAAAAAATAGGAAATTTGCATACATACCCAACATTTTTTTTTAATTTATAAATCTAACACTTAAAGCTTGATATTTATGCATGTCACAATTTGGTGTCATAAAATTAGGTATTAAAAGATATAAATATAAAATATGAATGTTAAGCATGTAAATATGAATGTTTAGATGTTAATATATAAATACATAAGAATTATATGATATTTTTGTAAATGCCTAAAAAATTAATGATGGTTGTCTTAATCTTCTCTCATTGAGATAAGGGGGACAAAGCGGTAGGAGAAAATCATTTTAAAAACAATATATGAACAGTGAAAGAAAAACAAGTAGAGACAAAAGGAGAAAGAAATAAAAAAAATAAAGTAAATTTGACCAAAAGAAAAGAAGACCAAGACAAAGTGGAAGGGAAGGGAAGCAGGCTGAAAGGGCCACCACATTATTTCTTTAGTCTGCCCTTTATCTCACCCAATCATTTCCTCTCAGCCTTTTGTATCTGCTCTATTATACCGGTCATGCAGCCGTGAGAAATATTATGTATATTTGTCCAAATAAAGGAGTGTGGATTCAAACATGTCATTGCATCGTCTTTCACATATTGTGTTGTCCAGACGTAATATTTTCTTTGTAGTTACAATAGCACATTGTCAATAACTAGTTTTATATTCTCTCCCTATCTAATTTGACTACCTCAAGTGCCAATATTTAATTTTGTTTTGCTATCAATATTTAACTGCTTTTTTTATAGTGAGATAATTAAAACCTAATTTAGCAATGTTGACTGTATATTGTACTGTTCAAAAAGTTTGCTTACTCTGACGTTCAAATCTGCTCAAATCGATAAAATATTAGATGTCTAGCACACATCTGCAGCTGGCCAATAGCCTGCTGCAAATAATTTTTTTTTATTTTTTCTTCTTCAGCTCCCTATACTATTTGGAATTATAAAAATGAAAAAAACAGCAGAATTTCAACGAACACTAGAAGGATTACATTGTCATGTTAGTGATGCATTCATAGTTATTCTCTGTAGAAAAAGGAAAAAAAAAATGCTGGATGGTCGGCTGCTAAGAAGCTCGAAGCATCTTTTGAAAGCTTGGATTTGGAAAGATCTGTGTGTGGAGATAATTAAGCCACCTCTGCTAGTTTCGAATCTTGTTTTTAGGCTCAACTGATTAAGAACTTGATGTCTCTTTTACTCAAGTCGCACGTTTTATATATATCGCGGCTTATAAAATAAATATATATGTGGAGAATATAAAGAGGCGAATGAGAAATTTGTGTGAACAACGAAAGAAAGAAGAGAAATTTCACTATTTTCATTCATACTCAAAATGATAAGACTAAAGACCTCTTTATTGTTATACAAAGATTATTTTAGAAACATTTCATATAGTAGCATAATCTAGAAAAATCTACAATCAAGTTTTTTAGATTCTAGAGGATGTGGAATACTAAAAGACACTTTAGTGAATATATTTTTGTGGTTATTTTTAATATTTAATAATTTTAATTTAATTCCAAGCACTTCCCCTGAAACCAAAATTTTTATTGATTGCCCCAAGAAATGTCTTCAGTTTTATGAATCGTTGCATTGTTAGTAGCTTGGTGAGAATATCTGCAATTTGATCTTCAGTTCTAACATACTCCACTTGAAATTATTGATCATTGAGTTTGTCTCTTATATTATGTAAATGAATATTGATATTTTGCTTCTTTCATGATAATAGGAATTTTTGGTAATTTTATCACTGGTTTATTCTCAAAATCGATTTATGTAGCTTCATATTTAGAATATTCAATTTCTTTTAGCAGTTTCTTTAGTCATATTGCATGACACCCACGTGATGTTGTTGCAACATATTTGGTTTCATAAGTCGAGAGAGCAACAAGTGAATTTTTTTTTAATACCCATATAAAATAAAAAGTCACTCATACTTTCTCTATTATCGTTGTCTCCACCCCAATCACCATTTTGGTATTCTATAATTTGAAATTCTTGATATTGAGAATATAAATGTCCATGAGTTGGCATGCCTTTAATATAAAGAAGAAATCTTTTAGATGTTTTTAAGTCCATTTCAGTGGGGTTTTAAATATAAAGACTAACAATTTCAACTCCACATAGAATATTATGTCTCGTGAATGTTAGATATCTCAGGCTTTCAATTAAAATATTGAAAATAATTGGATTTAATAACTTCTCATCTTTTTTCTTTGATTGTTTGATGTCGCATTATAATAATGCGCTTCCTGGATTGTGTTTCTTCATATTTAGTTTCTTAAGAGCTTCCTTTATATGATATTTGTTTAATAAACATCTTCTTTATTTGGTTTACTTCAATTCCAAAAAAGAATAACATAAGTTTGATATTTGTCATCTCAAATTCTCTCACCCTAGCTTGCTTAAATTCCCAATAAAAAATAAGATCATATACATATAAATAAATAAGTAATATATTTCAATTATTATTGTTCTTCACTCACATGGCGTTCTCATAGAGACATTGACCATTTTATTTTAAATATGAATATGTTCTTGCATTTCTTGTATGTGGTGCTTGTTTTAAGCCATATAAAGCCTTCCTTAATTTTTAAATGTTTGGTTCATGACCCTCTTTAATATATCTCAATGATTGCTAGACATATACTTCTTTTTCAATAAATCCATTTAAAAAGGTTGATTTCGCATCCATTTGAAAATTAGATGAATTATTTTGCGCAACAAGAGAAATAGTTAAGTGAATAGTTTCCATGTGAAAAATAGGAGCAAATATCTTGTTATAGTCGATACCTTCCTTTTGTTTGTATCGTTTTGCCACTATACATGTTATATACTTTTCAAATCTTCTCTTTACATTCTTTTTTATTTTGTACATTCATTTTACACCAATAGCTTTTTTCCATTTGAAAGTGTTGTGATCTCCCATATATTATTTTTCTATAAAGATTTTATTGCTTCATCTATTGTATTCATCTTCTACCTTTTATTGTTGACTTCTTCAAAATTCAATTTTTAATTATTTACAAATAAGCAAACTACGTTAATCTCATCAATTTCTTCATGGAAAACTCTCTTTAAGTTTTGGTCATCTCATGTCTTAATCATTCTTGAGTATTTAATGTGATACTTATGCTTTAAGAATGTCATGAAAATTATTGTAAATTTATGGATGATTTCTCTTCATTTTGTTACTTTACAAGCATCCATTCTTCTTTTTGAGAAAGATCTATTCTAGAGTATTATTAGGGTTAAAGTGGGATTCTTGGAAGAGATTTTTCTCCATTATTGTGAGAGTTCATAGGCTTGTTCTAAGCTTGTGAAAGCAAGTCTAGGGGAGTGAATTGATGTGTTTGTGAGTGCTTGGGTGAAGAGTTTTCAGGAGAAAAGTAAGAACTTTAGTGGAGCATTCTCAAGGAAATTTGAGAGAGAGAGAGATAAGTATATTTGTGTTTTGGGTTTATAATTTTCTAAAAACACTTTTGTACGTTGAATCTCTTTGTATCAATGCATTCTTGTTGTATTTTATCCATGTTCTCTGCGTAAAATTTCTTGTTTTTTGTTGTGGTGATGAAGTAGGTGTGTAGGAATGTGGATTTGAATGTTGAAATTGTCCTTAATTCAAATTGTAATGATTTTCCTTCTGCACTTAGTTTGCTTTTTATTCTGGTCAATTGATCTATTAAAATGTGTTGTGAACTCATAAGGACTCAAAAGAGCTAAGACATGAATGACTAGGAAATCACGTTGAACTATAGGATATGAAGCAAAGTACTATAGGGAGATGTAAATAAATAGGGAGATAAACTTCATTGAGTTCAAAGTGAGACTTAAGGAATTAAGGTCACTTTAACCTAGCTTCTTTATATGCTCGTAAGAGGGTAAATTTTTCAGATCAATATCGACCATCAATGTCTAACATTAAGCAAATCTTCACTCAATTATTATTTTTCGACCATCAATGTCTGACATTAATCTTTTGAATAACTTTTTCAGATCATTTTCGACAATCCACCAACACCTAACTTTATTTAACATCTAGTCATTGTCTTTTGATCACTATCACCTAATGTCACCATCTGATCAACATTGTTTGATTACTATAATTCATACATCATCACCTGAGAGTCATCTTCCAACCGCCAATGTATGTTTACAATTGTTTATCCATCAAATATTATTATTAAATAACATTTGTTGTCAAACAACCGTCATCTTCATCGATTAACTTGTCCTCACTCATGTTATTCATTATGTCACATAAGATCGAGCTACTGTTGAGTGTATTATTTTATACTCCCGCTTTCTCATAAAAAATGAGAATTGCACATTTATTATTTCTGCAAATCTAGTAAATCATTTCATATGAACTAGGGCCATTGGTATTCCATTCTCAAGCAAGAATGTAAACACCTCATTTTAACATCATGAATTAAAATAACATGCAATAACAATAAAACCATTCCAGAATTTGAAAAGCATAACAAAATGTTTCATAAACTTAATTATGGGCTTGCCCACTTTATTTCCATCGACAAAATATTTGATATGCAATTAAGAATAAGGGATAAAAATCAAAATTTTTAATGTTATTTTTATATTCCTAAACAAAGTTATTAACCATCTAAATATGCAGTGATCTCACCATATTATTAAAAATTAGTCTTTCAAACAGGAGATTCAGAGTTTCAGAGGCAGAATCAGGTTCTATACAGTGCTGGCAATTGTTGCAATTGGAATTCACAATTTCTCTATATAAATAGTAAATTTTAATATTTTTTTTATGTAATTTAGACAATTGAACGATTTGTCCTTCTATCTAACACTTTAAAAAAATTATTATTTGATGATTTTACTCGCTCTAAAAAATAATTCTACTTATGCCCCAATGAGTTCAAAATCTTATAAATGTGATGCGCATATATTTATCATTAAATTCACTCAAATTTAGAAAATAAATAAATAAATAGAACTATTAACCATATAATTTGAGGTAATAGCGGAATAATCGGCACCTGTTTAGCTTTTATATATTACTCAATTAAGCACCAGCAATTCTATCAAAACAAAACTATACATTAATTTTATATGCATTCTCATATTTCATTATTACATTGAACGCTTTTCAGAATGCATGGATCCGTACGGTTTTAATTTACTCACTATCGACGAGTTTGATGTAACGTTCCATGCAACTGTTACATTACATCCATTTATTTCAATAAAATGGGGACCAATGTGGCCACCTGTCTGCACGTCGTACGTCTGTTTTCGTAAGTGTTCAATCGATAAATTGTTGATTTTTTTTTTTTTTGTTTGGGTGTATTTATTAATTATGCGTTGCATTTAAATTTTACTATTTATAAAAGTAACACGTTTTTTTTTAATTTTGCACTTTTCGTGTGCAATAATCAAACAACTAGGAATTTGATATGATGAAAAATATGAGTCAAAAATTTTATTGAGAATTTTAATATTTGAATGATAATTTAAAGAAGGAATGAAAGAATGTATTTATATGCCATCAACAAATCTTTATATATAGCATTGATCTCGTGGTGTAACATGAATCCCGAGATAATTTTTTGAATAGAGAATATTTAAATTTTCACGAATCTCGCGGCGTGACATAAATCTCGATGGCGTACCAGCAAACGGAGCCAACAAGATGTCCTTGATGAAAATTCAAAGGATCGACGTGGCTCAAAAAGAGGTGTCAATATAAAGGGGAGAAATCCCTAAGTAGGTAGATAGCCAGGTCGTGAAACCATAGATTCAACAACTCAAGCTACGAAGACCCTAAGTGTACATGGTAGAGAAGGTAGTCGAACCAACATACCAGAGATTTCTTGTCAGCTATCCATGAATTGCATAGTCTAATGGAATCTCGGTAGCCCTAAGGTCAAGTGAAGGAAACCCTAAAGCCTATGACCCTAAGTAGGTAGAGTATGTAAATGTAAGACTTATATCAGCCGAAATGGTGAGGAAGCCACTAGAAAGAAATGATAAGGGAGGTCCAACTACAGAACTGAAGATGCTCCCACAAAGAACTTATTCCCCGTCTGAGCCAAGGAAGCATCTAACACCTTAGTCGTTGCTAGACATTCTCTTAAACGGAAAGCATGTGCTTGATCAGTTGATCAAGGACACACGAGCACTTTCCCTCGGGACACGCAAAATAATACAATGTCTACAAATAAGCTTAAGCGTAGAGGCCCTCTTATGGATGACTTGAGATATGTTTATGTAATGCAACCAATTTTAAAAACTGGCCTGAATGTCATACAGGAAATTAAAGATAGGAAGCAAAATGCTCATTTTAAAATAGAACAATTTTAATTCTAAATTTTTTTTTAATCCTGATTTTTTTTATTATAATTTTTTAATGGTTATTTTCTTGCCTTAAAGAGCCTAGGTTACATTTATTTTGAACCCACACAAACCACAAATAAAGAAAGAGGAAATTTATCAAGTTGTACAATGCAAACAAGCCAAAAAAAATAAATACATAAGTCGGGTGTCGTTGAGTCGACATATATGTCAGAAAGTAAGAAATGAGGTCATAATTTACATATACATGTCTGATCCTAACTCTATATAGAAATAAAAAATTTGCACTTAAGGTACTGGAACAAGCGGCTACTCCTGGTCCTCTTTGCGCGGCTCGGTGCTCCAGGCATCTCGAAATCCATATACATACCATATTTCTGATATAGGCTCCCTAAAGACTCTAAACAAGAAAGTATAAAAGAAAAACTTGATTTGTAAAATAAAAGGGTTAGCACTGGAGTTTTACATACAATTCATAATGCTTCATGTCTGACGGGAGGAAAGCCTAGCAACACCTACAAGAAGTGTTAGCTTTAATTACTAATGCTCCTTCCTTTTTATTTTAGACATGCCTCCAAGCAAGAAGATACCGTCAGGTGATAGGTCTTATGAGATCATATTTAGGCAACAATTATTAGAAAACTATAGTCTGATGATGGTGTATTGGATATTGTGGTAGGATTACCATGTTTGAGAAATTATAGTTGGGCAATGATTGTAAGGGTGGTGGTTAGGAGACAAATGTTGTGACATTTGTTGTGTGGCAATAATGATCAAGAGACTCTAATCTATCGACAAAGGTTAAAAGATTATAGTCAAGTGATGTTGATCAAGAGCTCATAATTAATTGATGATTGGGAGACTTTAGTCAAGAAATTTTAATCAATCGGTCGAAGTAGAGCAATGATACTTGGGAGATTATATTCAACACGTAATAGTTGGAAGGTTGTAACCGAAAAGATTGTGGTCAAGTGGTGTTGATGAAGTAGTTGTCATCTAACAACGGCGGTCAAGCCATTGTAATCAGATAAAGATGGTAAGAGACTATAATTGAAAAATAATGCTAAGAGGATTATATTTGGATGATGGGGATTTGTAAAATATAGCTCAAAAGAGATAGTTGAAAGATTGTAATCGAGTGATGATAATCAGCTAATCACAATCGGACAATGGTGATCAATAGACCATGATCTAATAACATTGATCAGACAATTGTGTGCAAATGCATTAGTTGGGAGAACATAGTCAAGCTACTAAAAATGAACAATGATGAATGGGCTATGGTAATTTGACAATGTTGTTTAAGTGATAGTTGTTCTCGATTGTGATTATCAATGTCGAATATTGGGTTTTCGTAGTGATCCAATTGTGATGTTCAGCGGCCAGAGCTTGATGGTGGTTAGCCTTTGATGATCAGGTTTTGACAGTCTAACGACAATGATTGAGTTGTGATGATCCGATAGTTGTGGTGATTTGATTCTGATTATAAAAAGGCAATGGTTCTATTACAACAATCAGTAATGATGGTTGGGTGGCAACAATTCATTGATAGTTGTTCAACAACGACTGTCTATTGATGGTGATCTAACAACAACAGTGATCAAGTAGGTAGAGCTTTAAGATTCGAAAAACATATGAGCTATATCCACCTCTTATCCAACGCCCCATATGTAGGAGATGTTGTAGCCAATTGTAATTTTAGGGGTGCATTTTGAATGCACATACTAGAATCTTAAATATTTTCCTGGATAGTACAAAGTAGTTCAATAAATTATAATGTGTTTTTTTAATGTTTAAGCATCTTAGTGTTGTCAAAATGAAGAGACATTGGGTTTGTCACATTTTTCTTAACTACACTAGATTTGAGTATAAGAAGGTGATTTAGATATCATTTATCATCTACTTAATGTTAAGAAAGTTATAATTATATTATAAGTATTTAATTTGTGCTCGTTTAGAGTAAGATCAGATCACTTTTATTGTCATTTGGAATCAAATCAGATCGCTCATGATCTCGATGAATTCTTCTCATTAATATTTTCAAGTTAATTATAACTTTGCTAAAATCAAACGTCAAATGTTTTAAATTTAATTTCAAAAGTTTTAATTTAATTTTTGGTTTGAAATTCTTACATTATCAAATAAATAGTTGATAACAAATCATTCAATATTCAAAGTAAATTTACAAATAATAGAACGTTCGAGGGATGATTAATGCTAAAGGATCGTGATAAGTGCTCATCTAACCACAAGTCATATGTGAAATACATCAGACAGCTTAATGTTCTTTACTTGGATGAGTAAACACTCAAAATCAATCATTTAGAATTCTTCACTTTAATTTCAATCATTATGCTATCAGGCAAAGGAGCTAGAATTGAGAGTACTGATCGTGAGATTATGCGGACATCAGGGTCTTCGTTTACTTAAATATGGATCATGTTTGGAATGCTTTACAGAATTAGGTTATGAATTTCGGCAATATATATATATATATATATTGTTATGAAAAACGACGACAATAAAGCAAAATTGGAACGAGAAAAATTACCATCGGAAAATACGACACAGAGATTTACGTGGTTCGGCAAATTGCCTACGTCCACGGAGGCTGGAGGATTTTACTTACTTTGAGGATTTACGCCGTCGAGCGTCTCGACGTTTACAAGAAAGCTCTTTCTCTCTCTCTTTCCTTCTCTCCCCTCACCTTCTCTCTCTCTTTCTCCTTCTCTCCCCTCACCTTCTCTCTCTCTCTTTCACGTGAGAGTGAAAACAAAGGTAAAGAAAACCTTTTTCTTTACTTGCTGCGTGGGCCAAGAAAAAGGAGGCAGGAGGCACTTTTTCTTTTCTTTGTCCTTTTAGCCGAAGGATTACAGTGAGGGTTTTTCACACTTAGCAGCAGCCCTTTTTTTGCCTTTTATAAGAAACGAAATCAGCCGTGAGAGGAAGCTTCACGCGGGGGCTTCACGCGGGAACGCGTTTTCGCGCCGGGAAAGGAAGCAGGACCGCGTGAGAAGAAGCGGGAAGCAGGGAGGCGGGAAGCTTCACGCGGGAAGCTTCCCGCGGTTTCGCGTGAAGCGCGACGCGGAGAGGCGGGAGGCGGGAACAGGCTCCATCTTCAACAATTCTCCCACTTGGAGACTGGGACACTGACTGGGCCGTCCACTGGCTGCCTCATCTGCTAGCTGTACCAATCTTTCCTCAAACGTGATATCCTCCACCTCTGCAACTCAAGGCCCCTGTCTTCAATTTAGAAGACCAACGCGAAGCTCGCGCACGGCTTCGGTTTCTCAAGATAACACCCTTTGTCAACATATCAGCAGGATTCTTACTTCCACAAATTTTCTTAAGCAACAATTGTCCGTCATTCAACAATGACTGTATGAAGTGATACTTGATCTGAATATGCTTGGTCCTGGACTGAAATGCTGGATTCCTGACAAGAAATATAGCACTCTGACTATCACTGTAAAGAGTGCCCTTCTGAACCACCTTACCTAATTCTTCTAAGAAGCCCTGTAGCCATATCATCTCCTTTGCGACCTACGATGCTGCTATGTACTCGCTTCACGTAGTGAGACAACGAAGCTGTCTTACGCAGATTGGAGCACCATGATCTTGCAGGTGCCACCGAAAGTATAAATATAGCTCGTAGTGCTCCTTCCGGTATCAATGTCTCCGACTAGATCGGCATCAACATAGCCGCGTACCTCCGGGCTCTTTCCCGAGAAACACTGAGCGGGTTTACGTAGAGCCTCTTAGGTATCCGAAGATCCACTTCACGACTTCCCGATGTTCCTTTCCTGGATTACTCATGTATCCGCTCACAACTCCCATCGCATGAGCAATATCTGGTCTGGTGCAGACCATAACATACATAAGTGAACCAATGGCTGCAGCGTAAGGAACCTTACTCATATAGTCTCGTTCCTCATCTGACGTGGGTGACTGGCTCTTGCTGAGTCTGAAATGACTGCCCGAAGGTGTGCCAACTGGTTTGGTCTTGTCCATATTGAACATGTTAAGCACCTTTTTCACATATTCGGCTTGTGAAAGTCTTAACGTACCTTTGACTCTGTCTCGATAATTTTCATGCCAAGGATTTGTTTCTGCGCTCCCAAATCCTTCATTGCGAAGTGTTTTGACATCTGTTTCTTGGATTATTGATCTCGTCAAAGCTAGCTCTGTAATAAGCATATCATCCACATACAACAATAGGATGATATATGAATTGTCAAAATACCTGACATAGCAGCAATGATCTGCCTGACATACGTTGTACCCTGCATTGAGCATGAATTTATCAAATTTCTTGTACCATTGTCTAGGAGCTTGCTTCAGGCCGTACAAGCTCTTTTTCAATCTGCAAACTGAGTCTTCCTTTCCCTGTACCACGAACCCTTCAGGTTGGTGCATGTAGATGTCTTCTTCAAGGTCTCCATGAAGAAAGGCTGTCTTCACATCTAATTGCTCGGGAAGAGATTTTCGGTAGCCACCATAGATAGTACCATTCGATAGTTGTAAGCTTCACCACGGGAGAGAAAATCTCGGAGTAATCAATACCATGCTTCTGTGAAAACCTTTAACAACAAGTCTTGCCTTCGTACCTTTTCTCGCCATCATGTTCGGTCTTTTACCCGATACACCCACTTGTTGTGTAAAGCCTTCTTCCACAGTGGAAGATCCGTTAGCTCCCAAGTCGATTTTCTAGCGGAGAATCCATCTCCTCCTTCATGGCTAGCTCCCACTTGCTCGAATTTTCATCTTGCGAGGTTTCTTCATAACTACGAGGTTCTCCACCATCTGTCAGCAGAATGTAGTTTAAAGTAGGAGAATACCTCTGTGGAGAGCGTCTAGCCCTTTCTGACCTGCGAACAATTGTTGGAGTAGTGAATGACTCTGAACCTGATTGCGGAATAATGGGAATGGGTGCCCCGGACCCACTCTCGTCGTCATTCATATTTTGATCATGTATCGTGACCTGCGGTAAATCATCAAACTTTACCGGCTCGATTTCCTGCGATCTTGTTTCGAAACTGTACTAGACTTGTCCTTGTACATCATTTTCTCATTAAAGATCACGTTCCTGCTCCTTATGATCTTCCGATCCTGATCATCCCAGAAACGATACCCAAATGCATCATCTCCGTAGCTCGATGAAGTAACACTTCTTTGACTTAGCCTCAAGCTTACTTCGAGCATCCGGATTAATAAGAACATATGAAAGACAACCAAAAGTCTTAAGGTGAGAAAATTTGACCTCTTTACCGCTCCGGACTTCCTCGGGTAATTCGCGGTTTAATGGGACGGATGGCCCCCTGTTGATCGAATAGGCTGCAGTGCTGACCGCATCTGCCCAGAAGGTTGGTGGTAGTCCGGCGTGCAATCTCATGCTTCTAGCCCTCTCATTGATGGTCCTGTTCATGCGCTCTGCAACACCATTTTGCTGTGGTGTCCCTGGAATGGTCTTCTCCATTCTAATGCCCTGAGCTGCACAGTACTCCTTGAATCCACCATCGATGTACTCACCGCCATTATCGGATCTCGGACATTTTAATTTTAAGCTCGTCTCGTCTCGACCATGGCCTTCCGAGTCCCGAACACATTAAATACATCGGATTTATGCTTCAAGAAATAGACCCATACCTTTCTACTATGATCATCGATAAACGTGACGTAGTAGCGAGAGCCTCCAGAGATGCCACGGGGAAGGTCCCCGCACATCGGTGTGTACAAGTTCTAATTTTCCTGCCTTTAGCGCTCTGCCACCTTTCGGAAGCCGGCCTTCTTCGCTTTCCCATGATGCAACTTTCACACATGCCGAGATCAAGCGACTTCGGTTCACGGCGGCTTGTCTACGGGCTCGAAGCTCTTTCATGCCTCTCGGACTCATGTGTCCCGGCACTGCGATGCCACATGTCCGCTGTGCTCTCTGCAATCGTAGTATCAACACCGTTAATTAAACCGGTAGTCATATACAACGTACCGGTCTTCTCACCTCGAGCCGGTACCGGTGCTCCTTTAGTTACCTTCCGGGTGTTATTCGAGAATACTACCGTATGCCCTCCTTCATCTAGGCTGCCCAACGTAAATTAAATTTTTCTTCGACTCGGGAATATGTCGACCTTTTGCAAGATCCATTTGCTTTTGTTAGGGAGTGCAATTTCAACATCTCCCATCCCCACTACGTTCGAAGCTGCTCCATCGGCGAGGTACACCTTCCCAAAGTCACCGCAACATAGTTTTGCATTAACTCCGGTGGGAAGATGTATGAAAAAACGCCCCGAATCCGATATCCGGTCGTCAACGGAGCGCTGAAGCTGTAAGCAACAACGCATCCCGAACTTCTTCGGTTACCGCATTAGCACCGTGTTCTCCATCTTCTTAGGATTTTTGCGGTTCTTCTTTATGTGACCGGTTTGCCACGATTCCAACGAGGTTGTTTGTTGACCGAGGCTTTGACTTGCTTTTGCTTCGTGCTTTGATTTTGATCTTCCTCTCGTTTGAGTTCACGTCATGTGATCTCCTCCGGAATCAACATTCGCGTCGAACTCGAACCCGAAGTCTCGCAGAATGCTTTCCGCGCACCTCCTCGCCAAAATTAAATCACGAATATCATCATATTTTAGCTTAGATTTACTGCGAATCGTCGACCGCCATCCTCATAGCTTCCAAATTATTTGGCAATGGCTCGATAATATAAGTGCCGTATCTCATCATCAAATTCAATTTCGACGGACGATAATTGATTTGTGATGGTATTAAGTCATTCGGATGTTGTACAACGGACGTACCTTCGGCCATCTTTAAATTGAATAAACTTTTTCATCGGATGCACGCTTGTTATTTGCTGACGGCTTTTCGTACATGCTCGACAAAGCCGTCATGAGATCCACGATGGTCCTCTCTTTGATAACGTTGTGTCTAGTCGATCTCGACGCGGTCAATCGAATAACCCCGGCAACTCGTTGATCCAACGATTCGATCGGCCTCGTCCATCTTCTCCGGTCGTTGTCCCAAGTAATGGAAGATGAAGTTTCTTCCCATGAGGTAGTCACTCTATCTCGCATCCGCCAGATAACAAAATCGTGTCAGTCGAATTTCTCGATCCCCGAAATTTTCACTTCGTCTCCGGTCGTCGTTCTTCTGCGATCCGAGCAGGGACTCGATACTGAGTTGTTATGAAAAACGACGACAATAAAACAAAATTGGAACGAGAAAAAAAAAACACCAGAAAAAGCAACACAGATTTACATGGTTCGGCGAATTGCCTACGTCCACGAGATTGCAGAGGATTTTACTACTTTGAGGATTTACACCGTCGAGCGTCTCGACGTTTACAAAGCTGCTTTCTCTCTCTCTTTCCTTCTCTCCCTCACCTTCTCTCTCTCTTTCTCCTTCTCTCCCCTCACCTTCTCTCTCTCTCTTTCACGTGAGAGTGAAAACAAAGGTAAAGAAAACCTTTTTCTTTACTTGCTGCGTGGGCCAAGAAAAGGAGGCAGGAGGCACTTTTTCTTTTCTTTGTCCTTTTAGCCGAAGGATTACAGTGAGGGTTTTTCACACTTAGCAGCAGCCCTTTTTTTGCCTTTTATAAGAAACGAAATCAGCCGTGAGAGGAAGCTTCACGCGGAGGCTTCACGCGGGAACGCGTTTTCACGCCGGGAAAGGAAGCAGGACCGCGTGAGAAGAAGCGGGAAGCAGGGAGGCGTCGTGAAGCTTCCCGCGGTTTCGCGTGAAGCGCGACGCGGAGAGGCGGGAGGCGGGAACAGGCTCCATCTTCAACATATATATATATATATATATATATATATATATATATATATATATATATATATATATATATATAATTGATTATTACAAAATCCTTTGTCCCACAGACGGAAAATGATAATTATATTTTTCAAATTACAGCGCCGACTGTCGACATCTGGTCGGTGTTGATTGACGACGGTTGACAATGGTCGAGGGAGGTCGGTGGTAGGCACTGACTGTCGGTGGTGATCAACGACGATCGACAATGGCAGGGATGATGTTGTACTTGAACTTTTTGTCAAAGCCTCAAGTTATCTCTCAAGCCCCCTCTCTCATATGAGGGGTTGACCTTATTTATAGTTTTCTGGGTGTAATTAATGCAGAAATATGAACCATTTTGATCAGATGGTCCAGAGAACTTCCCTTGATTAGATGACGTTTGATGGACATTTGAGTGCTTTAAAAATGTCAAAATTGAGCAATCTTGAGCTTTTTGGATTCGTCTTATCGAGACACACTCGATCTGACTATTAATTTGTTGAATTCGACATTCATTTGACATTTCAAATGTATCCGAAAATCTTTCAACAATGGTTTAATTATTGATCTGAGCTTGATTTGACTCAAATTAGACTAACTTAGATAGCATTAGGTTCGTCTCATCGAGTCAGCCAATTTGACTATAAATTTGTTGAAATCAGAACTCTGGGTGACTTTTTATCAAGACTTAAATATTTCATGCTCAAAATATTACTTTGAAATTGGCGCCGATTGATGAAAATTTTTTAATGGAATATCAATATTGTTATAGAGTTCTTTCACATGAGAGACCTAACTATCCAATTAGAACATTTGTTTTCATTTAAACTTTTTAGTATTAAATAAAATAATCAAGGCATAGGACACCAAATTTTCTCCCTTTAGTGGCGGAGGCGACTGCTGGTTTCCTACTAAAAATAAAGACCGTTCTGATTGTGGAGCCCGCCTGCTAACCACGCAGGTGACCGCCTCGTGCTCCCGTCCAATGGCCCCGCCGGGCTGACACGCTTCTCCTTCTGGGCGGGTCCAAATTGGGGGCCCCGCAGACGACTGACGTCTCCTTCCGTCAAATGACTTGACGAAACAAAAGGAACAATTACACACACATCATTGGAAACATACTATTTACAAATCAAACACTCTCTTTCAACAATCTTTTAAAATTCCACTCAAATATCAAAATTTATGATAAAACCTCAATTAAAATTTCTTACTTTTATTAATTTCTCAATTGTTTGATCGTTATATGTGTAAATACATCAATTTTGTAGTTCAATAAAATCATCTGGATGATTAATTTATAAATATCAATATTTCAAATGATCTGCATATAATTATCTCAGAAAAGAAATGGGTCTTTATATATCTCACACTAGCTTCCATATTTATACATAATACCCAAAAAAAATAAACATATTTTCATGCATATATTTAATACACTAAAGTGATATATATATGTGAAAGTTTAGGCATAAGAACTGAATGCTATGTATGCAACTTTTTTTAAAAAGAATGATATAATACAGATTATTTATATATTATATTAATTTCATAATAATTAAAAGTTTTAAAATCCATTGTAATCCGCTATTGATTAAAATATCTTAACATAGTTTTGTTTGAATTAATATTATTTTCTTAATGACGAAAAGATAATTTGTAAGAAAATATAAGACATGCATAAAGATTAAGATAAATATAGTCAATAGAAATAAAAATTTTGAATCAATCCTAATGTTTATAAATTATATATTATATAAAGTAACATCAATCGTGCATGATGCTCTCGGCCGCAACGTGCCTCCCTTTTATTACATTTAGGTTTTAACTTAATCATTAGTCTATTATTGTCGTTGATGAAAAAAGACCAACCTCTTGATTTATCTGTCTTTATAAGAAGGGTTTTAAAATTATGATTAGCACATTAAAAGTATCATTATTTTAATTTTTAAAAAGTGAAACACAAGTTTGTATGATTAGATAAAGTGACATATATATGTAAAAATTAAAGTGTAACTGTTATATATGTAAATGCATGAGAATGGAGTGACATGTATTGGAACCTTTCTTATAATAAGTTTAAAAAATTCAATTATAAAATATTTATATAATTTATTTCATTAAAGGATTAATGTTATTTTCTAAAACGACCAGTAATTGGGATAGGATTCATAAACCTATGATAAAGAGTATATAATAAAAAACTTGATGCGTGCTAGAAAAATCACGGCGGTAGAGTAATAGAATATCGTCTTAGAGTTGCACGAGAATTCAGCACATATTCAAGTGAAAGCAAAAACCAGTAATGACGCCATAAGTTTTTATGTGGAAAAATACGTAAAGGGAAAAAACCACAGGGTCTGGCCCAGTTGTAAAATCCATTATATATTGATGATTATATAAACCTCCAGTCTCACAGACGGGAAATAATTATTAGATTTTTTAAGTTACAAATGGTGTTTGACGACGATTGGTGATAATCGATGGTGGCTCGTGGTTGTCGACAACGAACTACAGCGGTTGACGACGATTGGCGGGTGTCGATGAGAAAGGCGGAGGTCAATGGCAGCTGACGACAATCAATGTTGCTAGGAATGGTGCTGGTTTTCAGTTTATTCTAAAAGTTTCAAGTTCTCTCACAAGGCTTAACCACCACCCCCCATGTGAATGGTGGGACTCTATTTATAATGTTATGGGTTAATGTAAGAACAAGAACAATTTTGATCAGCCAGTTAGGAGAACTTTCTTTGTAAAGATGACGTTTGATAAAAAATTGAGTGCTCTTAACGATGTTGAAATCAAGCAATCTTAGGCTCGTTGGATTCGTGTCATCTAGACGCTCGATTCAAATTCGATGTCCATTTAACCTTCTAAATGTTTCCTGAAATCTTCCAAGAGTTGTTTAATGATTTGATCCGGCATTGATTTGACTCAGATTGGACTAGGTTTTATATCATTAGGTTCATCTCTTCGAACTAGTTAGTTTGGTCATAAGTTTGTTCAAATCAGAGTTCTAAATGACTTTTAATTGAAGTCTGAATGATTTTTGTACAAAAACCTTGCCTCGATATTCTTATTAATGCCCGAAATTCATGACGAAAGATGGAGATTTGCTGGAGACATATCAGTTGCCCCCTTTTTTTTGAGGGAGACCAAATTAGTCGTTCAAAAATATCCAAATTTAGTCTTTTCATTCTTGTTGTCAATACGTGTTTGTTTGCGTGTGCGTCTCTCTCTCTCTCTCTCTCTCTCTCTCTCTCTCTCTCTCTCTCTCTCTCTTTATATATTTATATATACTTCTTTACCATCAATTGTCTAGAGGGATTCGAACCAACAGATCGAGAGTACGTGCACTAATATATATATATATATATATATATATATATATATATATATATATATATATATATATATATATAGTAGTGCCGCGTACACTCGATTACATTGGTTCGAATCCCCTTTAACGTAGTTTATCGTAAAGAAGTAGTACTCTAATTGTTAAGCACATTAGGAGTGGCTCGAGGTTAGTATAAGAGCCTCTTGCCATTCCTTTTAAACTATTATATATATATATATATATAATCAATATTTCTTGTTAGGGAATGTTAGGGCCAAAATTCGGGCCTAGCGGGCAGCGGGTTGAAGCTGGGAAAGCAGAAGAAAGCGAGCGTGCTGCCTGAAGCTAAAAGATGCGGGCATGTGAACCATAACCTCAAGAGATAGGTCTGAAGACAGAAGGCCTGGATGAGCTGTGCCAGAACTAGGAAGGCGTCAACCATGAGAATCCAAACAACCCACCGTAATCCAAACTGCGGAAACCGAAAAGAAGGTAGGAATCGGAACCACTGGATTCAGAAGCCAAAAAGAGACATTTAAGCATATTTTAAGAGCTAAAGTTTTTTTTTTAATTTTTTTTATGAGTTGCTGTTAGGGGTATAAATGAGCCGAACACAAGCGAGCCAAGGCTCAGCTCGTGTTCGGCTCGTTTATATTTCGAGCCCAAAAAACGTGTTAGTGTTCGGCTCGTTTGCTTAACGAGCCGAACAGGAGCTGCTCACAAACAAAGAGTCCTTTTGACAATTCTAATCACGTAACCAAAAGATGTTAAGGGTTGAAGCAAGATTTAAGAATTGTAGTTTATATTAAAACATAATTTGAATCTAATTTAATACTTTTTATTTTATTCACTTAATTAATTATCTTAATTGATTAAAAATCTTTGAATTTTTTTAAAAATACTATTCATTAATATATACATACATACATACATATACATACATATATATATATATATATATATATATATATATACAAATATATATAGTTGAGGAATAGTATTTAGAGTCAAAACGAGCCAAACACGGACGAAAAAATTTTTATTCGTGTTCGACTCGTTAAGAGCTCGTTAACTTAGCGAACGAGCCAAACACGAGCGTCTTAACGAGCCGAACATGAGCTGTTCGCGAACAATAAGCCGTTTTGACAACCCTAGTTGTTGTCCCATCCTTTTTTTTTAAATGAATTTAGAAAGTGAAAGCTAAAATTTGGATTCTGGAATGTCAAAGGTTAAAATAACATTAGAATTTAAGTGGATTTCAATATGTATATATTAAATAATTTCAATAAATTTAAAAGCTGAAAATCCAAAAGTCGAAAGGTGAATGGTCAAAAGACGGAAGGTCAAAGGGCAGAAGAATTAATGTTATGTCATATCTTAAGCTTATAAATAGAGGTCATGGATGAGGGGAAGAATCATCAGTGAGAGAAGGAGAAAGAAATGAAAAATAAAATAGAAAGGATTTTTCTACTAATGAGATTTTCCCGAAGAAGAAAGTCATCATGCGTTGTGGTTAAGAGTTGCTGAGAAGAGTTGCGGCGAAGAGTTACGAGGGAGAGTTGTGGCAGAGAGTTCCAGCGAAGAGTTGCAAAAATGGCGACAATTGGAGAATCTCGTTCTGCTGAGAACCAAAGAAAAGACTGGAACCTGAAGGATGCGGCCTCAATTCTGAAAGAGAGCGACTTGATCCTGTTCGAAAAAAGTATTACTTACTGAATAATATGGTGGTTAAATTCTCCTCCTTTCGCGTATGTCGCTGTCATGAGGTAGCCTTAAGAGTTGGCCTACGATTTCTGCAGACACCTAAGTTTATTAAAATCATGAAGGCGTTCGGAGTATGTGCTGCTCAACTATCTTGTCGAGTTGACTTTTTTCTTCAGGATTTGCGGGTTGACATTAACACTGGTGATTATAATGCAGTTGTTAGGGTTTTTAGTGACACGCACGATCGTGTGATGTTTAAGTATAAGACGTTGGACTTTCAATTAAAGGAACTGATAAAACAACGGTTCGTGCAATTCTTCTTTGCAAAGAACTATTGGGGCTTCGTGAGAGGCAAGGAAGGTTCCAACTGTTGTTTGTCTCTCTTCAGACTACTGAGGAGGGAATATTACCAATGTTATGATTTCATGACTTCAATGAGATGTTGTTTCAGACACAATATATTTATTAATGTGTGGGCGATAAATCATTGTTGAAGGCCAAGCTTTCATTCTGCCCCAAACAATCCACCAATGTAGCATTAAAGAAATATAAGAAGAGACCTTCTGAGCCAGCCCCCGTAGTATCCTTAAAGCGGTCCCAACGAATAGTGGATGTGAATTACTCCATTAAAAACAAGATAACAAGGTTAAAGAATCGTGGAAATCCATGCCCAGTCATTTGATTATTCATATTCCTGAGAATGTGAATGTTCCGGGATATTGGAGGTTTGAGAGCTTCGTAATTTTCTTTTATCTTTTGCTACTGTATAATCATTTCATCTATCTGACTCAGATTTCTTTTCTTCTATGTGGATAAAATGATGGAAATCCAGCAGAGGCTAGGACGGGCCAAAAGAAACTGGAACTCCGATTAAGATCAAATATCTCCAATGCGAGTAAGCACCGATATGAATCCAGGGTTGAAGGAGTCGCGGCTTTCGAATCACAATTGATAGAGTGCGTGACAAAAATTTGCAAATGGGAGTTTTGTCCCGAGCGCCCGATGCTATCAAGTAATTTTATAGCGTTGACATTTCTGACGCTAAAACCGAAAGTACTTACAGACATTCATTTTTTTTTCCAACACGAAGAGATCGCACTACGAAATACGAACACAAATTCTACTTTAATTTTACATCGAAATAATAGCCGACGCTAGTTCTGACGCTAAATCACTTGTTTCCCGTAGTGTAAGAAAGTAGAATACTTTTAATGAAGGTCTTCTTATTTATTTATTTATTCTTAAACAGGGTATTTTTGATGCCTCGTAATTTCTACATTACACGTAAAAAAAAAAATGAAGAGAGATGAAAACTAACTTGTTTTAGTAGACCTACACAAGAAGTAATGAACCAATAAACACATTGACCTTCTTTCTTGTATGATCGTTGTATATAGCACGCTAAAAATAAAAATTATATTCACTGTAAAGATTCAAAGTTTGGAATGGAATATGCTTTTCATCGATCTTGAGTGTTACATTGTTGTATCAATCCAAACTATAAGAGAGTTGACAGAGGGTTGAGATTAACCTACACTATAGGATAAAAATATGAAAACCAATGGAAAAATTGAAGGCTTTACATGTCGAAAAAAATGTTCAAATTACTAATAGTTTGGCGACAGTTTTTTATATTGATTATTTGCCACGACATAGCTACAACATAAATTGTCGTTTATCAACTGTATGTTGTTTCCCGACTATTTTTAATTATAATTGACTACTATAGTGTATCGGTTATCTTCGAACATGCTATCTGGCGAGGTTTTAGCCGACGCATTTTATTATGATGCGACAGGAGCACAATTAAAACTATTGATAGACCGTCGGAACAAATCCTATATCCCGCCCGCTTTCACCTTCCTCCCGTTCTTGCCTTAATTTATCTCATGGCTATTCTCCACTTGAAACCCTCGCCTCTCCCCGAAACCCTGTGCCCAAAGCCATCATCTTCTCCTCAAAACCATCGTCTTCATCATCGTCCCCTAATCCATCATGATACAGTCGGAATATGAGCTAGTTAGGAAGGCAACGGCGGGATCGAGACTTGTAGTGACCTGAAACTTCCTTTTTTCGCCTCCTTCCGCTCCTCTGCTACCTGAAACAACCAAGGAGGGTAACTTTTTATCTTCATTTTCATTTTTATTTCAATTTGCTTTGAGGAATGTTTTGAGGGTTTAGGGTTTATTAATTAGAAATATTTTCCTATTTCAATTGGATTACATATAGGGCTGTGAGTTTTGCTCGTACATCATTAATCACTCAAAAATTGATTCAAATTTTAGCTCTGATTGAATTAAACAAACAGAAATGCGAGCCAAAGATTTGGATCAAATTTTTTCGAGCTGATTTTGAGTCGACCCTAGCTCTGCTCGAAATCGGATCATTAACAACATATGACAGTGAATTTAGTGAATTTAGCTTGAAGATCGTTAATCGCTCAAAAAATTGATTTAAATTTTGGATTGGATCAAGATCAGGTCGAAATAAATGAGCCTAAGTTATGAGCCAAAATTTTAAATCGAATTTCTTTCGAGCCATTTTTAAGCAACCCCAACTCAGCTTGAAATTGGATCGTTAACATTCTTAATTACATCATATATCGGCTTTATACAAATATGTTTTCATTTTATTTTTGTATGCTCTTACAAGAAATTTACAATATGATGCACCCTGGTGTATCCTTTTTGTTAGTGATATCCTTCTTGTGGATAAACTAGAGAAAGAGTTTAGGAAAAACTTAAACTATGGAGGCCGAAGTTGGAGTCTAAAGTCCTTCGTTTGAGCAAATTAAGAACTGAATACTTGAATTGTAATTTTAGTAGTAGTAGCTCTAGTGGAAGAGTTGTAACTACTAGTGATCAAATCATTTAAAAGGTGTGAATATTTTAGATATCTCGGGTTCTTGTTCAAAGCGATGGAGATATAGATGTGGATGTGATTAATCAGTAGATTTCAAGTTATTTGGTTGGATCCCAGATCATCTTGGCGCGAAGTCAATTCATTTAACAACTTAGTATGTTAGTTCTCTCAAAGATCATTTAACGGTAAAAAGTTGACTCATAATTGATTAAGGCATCTCCCACCAAAAGTGCATGCCACTGTAGCTACACCACTCCGCTCACAGATATATTTGTTTTATAGTTTGTCTACAAGTGAAAAACCAATCGCAAACCCCATACGGATCATTGGCTTTACAATTGTATATAAAATGTGAATGAAATGTACTTTTGAATGAGTTGGTGTAGCTATGGTGAAAACAATATTCGAGATAAGCTATGGATAAATGTTCGATGATTATCGAACTTCGAAAACCCTAACAGCCTCGGTTGGCAGTTAACATTGTGATTTCGAGCATAACTATCGCCAGCTCAAAAGAAATTTGAGTCAAAATTAAAATCAGTCAATCTTCTAGCGGTAATTGTTTTTTCGTATTAATAATAGGTTATTTTGACAATTTATTTAAACTTCATGATATCTCTTTCTAATATTGTCAGCAACTCTCACAGCTCCAAGCCTATCACAGGCATATTTGTTACGTATTTTGTTTCCAACTATAAAGCTGAATATAGAACTAAGCACATTGTCGCAGCCCCTTTTACGATTGATTGCACACCTGCAAATATCTTTGATTGGCCTTATGACACCTACCTATGCACCCGCCTCCGCCATTACCCTTGCCCCCACACTCAATCCCTGCCCCGCCTCGCCCCACCACCCGGCCCGTACCCTACCCACTCCTACTATGACACCCACCCCCACCCCGCACCTTGCCGCCACCCTTACCCCCACCCCGCGCCTTGCCCCACCCTTACTCCCAACCCTAACTCCACCTTGACTACAGTGGGGTTGAGTGCATCAAAGGCCCACACTGTTTCTATCAGGCATGAGTCGATAGGCAGAAGCTACGACATCTAGACTATCAGCAGCATATAAGTTTTTCTTAAGATATTGTCAGTAATATTTTTATTTTTTAAAAGGAATATAAAACAAAAAAATTGTTTTTTTAAGCTTCTACCCCTCGACCCAGACTATTCATGCTATTAGGGATATCAATCAGAGAAATTAAGACTTAGCATAAGTGTCGTGGAAGAATATCCCGATGACTATTCTAGATCTTTGGTTTCAGAAGTTTGTGGTAAGTGTAGTTCACAAATAACTTAACTTAGTTTTTTTTTTTATTAATCAAACATAATCCCTGTAATATCTGCATAAACAATTCTACTGACTCCCTGAGCATGAGGCGCACATCCGACGCAACTTTGAGCGCAAAGACAACAATCGCCTCCGGAACATGTTTGGCGGTATTGGGAAATCGTGATAGCATCCTCTGTGGCTCAGAAAGAATATTTTTGCCACATTGATTAGGGTTTAGGTTTTCCCATACTACCAAAAGAAGATGAAGCGGGCAAACGAAACAGACAGTCAATTTGTGGAGGGATGGGGTCCTCCAAGCAGACTAGTGGGGTGCTCCCACATATGGAATATAAGCGGAGGTTGGTAAGATTTTAATTATTCTGTAATGTTTTATATAATTCAAACATGTATTCTAACTAGTTTGTTTTATGGATAGACTGTGAAGATTAGACAAGGGCCCTTTGCCGCCGATATACATGAGCGCACCCACTGGAGGCGTCTGCCAGTCCCGGATCGACCACAGATCCTGTGTGACCCATATGTTTAACGTGCTAAGCTAGTTTGATGTTAATACATGTTAGCTCTAACTGAATGTAATTACTTTTTTTTTGCATGAGAGATTCCAGCTGCTGAAGTAGAATCGATCCCAGGCATCGGGAGGTATGACGATCCCTGAACATGATTCTTCCAAGTACGACCTATGGAGGGAGGCCATTGGAGGGAAGAATAAGGATTGAGTCTACGAGCTCGGGTCACAGTGATATGCTTATGACGCTCACCTCTCCTTTAGTGCAGCTGCAGCTTCTACCTCTACCACACATGATGATGAGATCTCCAGAGGTGTTGTGGCATTCTCTATCGGATGGAGGCATGCTTCTCTCAGATGAGGTCGGAGCTGGAGGCTAACATGGAGGTCAAGCTCAAGGTTGAGTTGGATTCCTTCCGGCAGTGGATGAGGGAGCGTGGCAAGGCAACGATGGCATTGGAGGAGGAAGTAGCGGAGGACGATGAAGATGAGATCGACGAGATAGAGGGTGATGATTAGGAGGTTTTTTTTTCATTTTTCCTATGTTTATTTACATTTGGACATATATTTTTTCTGAGAACAAATATAAAGATATTTTAAAGTAAATATATTTTATTTATTTCATTATTTTATTAAATAAACTACTGTTTGACAACTTTTTTTTTTTGAAATGCTTGGAACTGTATATTTAATGTTTTGATAGTATGTGTGGTGATGTCAATATGAAAAAAAATGATTTATTTTTATTATTATGCTATAGGTTTCCAATGACTTTTCGTGAGTTATGCAACGGTTTCAAACTCATCCATTGGTAAAACCAACAGCTAGTCAATGGACATTTTTACCGACGGCTAACCGACACATAATCGACATTCAATGTGCATCAAACAAAAATGAATGACGCGCCACTTTATCAACAGTTAACCTGTCGGTTTTAAAAACAACGCTTAAACGACAGTTTTTCGTTGCGTCAAAAAATCGATGGGTGAGACATTTCTCAAACATTGACCCGCCGGTTATAAAAAAATGAAGCAAAAATGACTTATAACCAATGGCTTTACCTACTTCAAAAAATCGACGAATGCGACATTATTTTGATCTATATGTCATTGCTCAGACCAACAGACTAATCGTCAATGATGCAAACCGATAATTACCGACGACTCAATATTTCTCCAAAAAAATTATGACATTAAATTGTCGGATAACCGTTATTAAATTTATACCATCAGAATATCAGTAGATTTTAAAAATTATTGATAAGTATTTACCTGCAATCTAAAATTCATCAATAAACCATAACATTGAAAGTGATCGTTTTTAGGATCACAACTGATAGATTATGACAGTAAAAAAAAATCTAAATTCCTATAGTGTTAAAGGCTGCTATAACGTGAGAAGCTACTATACGCGACAGAGAATTAAACAGAATCAACACCAAACGCCATCAATACATGCAGGAGGTCAGCGCGATTGCCATAAATTATTTATATTTTTTGTAATATGCACACACGCTCACATATATAAGTTGAGATGGGAGAATTATATAATATTTACATACATTCATATACCACTTCGACGCGCAAAATATAACATCAAATGATTTCAATCAGATCGTCATTAATTGCTTGCTTCATCAGATAACAATTCTAAAGTCTGAATCTCAACAACTTCAAAGCAAGAAGATAGGAGAAAATATTATATCCGGCTAATATATATATGGTGGACGGCAACGTGAACAAGTCGGACAACCGTAGATCGGACAAGTGTAATATTTTTCTCTGTTCAAAACACAATTCATCTAATAATTAAATAATAAAATTTTAATCATATCGTAATTAATTTCGTATTAGCATGCAGGCTGTATATATGTAAATGTGACTGTAACTCAAAGGAAACTTCTCAGCGCATTGGTCATCATAATTAACTTCCATAAAGTACACCAAACAGAAGGATTACCTCCCAAATTACGCAATGCCGACTCCATTAAGAGCTGCAGCTTCTTAATTAATTAACATGTGGACACGTACTAATTAAGTCAACCTCTAGCTGTAACTAAGTTTCTTTACCAACGCCAGTATCTTTGGATGAATTAATTATTCAGCGTCTGAGTAGGCATGGGATTAGTTTAAGTACTTTGTCCTTGCTCTTTATAATTAATTACCTATATTGAAAAGTTAACAAGTTGAGATAAATAAATAGGATAGCACTGACTCGTATTCCACCAGAATGATAGGCTCCAACAGATTAGAGGCCTACTGATAGTGTGTCTCATTTAATATTTTGTAGGATCTATTGTGACGGCCATGCTTGAAGCAATATTGCTTTTGCCTACTCAATTTGGCAATATCTCAACATATAATTATTTAAATATTATTGTTGCTAAGCAATTTCAAATTTAATTTTGTATTTTTTTTTTAAATTCTGTACGATTGATGATATCATTTTTGGACAGTTTTAATCCAATTGTATATCATTATTCCTTCTAATGTGATCATAGTAACAGTGTGCCACATATGGACGACCATTTTTACTTGGTTTTGACATGAATTGCGTGAAGGTGTAGAGAGAGTGTTGAATACAAAGAGCAAAAGTATTCCTCTCTCTCTCTCTCTCTCTCTCTCTCTCTCTCTCTCTCTCTCTCTCTCTCTATTTATATATATGGACGATTTTGATCATTTACAAATATAGCTCATAAAGGAATGTTTCGTAAAAGCAAAGGTTCTTCATGAAAGCTGACGACCGTATTTTGATTATCTCTTCAGAGCTATGAAATGTTATAATTCTCTATTGTTGCGGTTCTCTTCAATTCTAATAGTACTCAAAGATTCACTTTTCCAAGGGCTAAATTTATGAGAATTATCTGCAATAAGAGTTGAGTTTGGTATATATTAACAATAGAGTTTATATCATCTCAAACTTATTTCAATTTTTTTTTAATTGAATTCAAAATTTAAGGAAAAACTTTGAAAACATGTTTTTGCTTAAGCTAGTTCTAGACATCAACAACTGGGACATTTTATGTGGGTGCTCTTATTATAGATAGTCACCAAGTTTAAGAAAACCAAAGAACAAAATTTTAGTGCATTAACAAGTGGTAACAATTGTATTTTATAAAGAGCAAAAAGTGACCGTCAACAATTATATTGCAATTATCAAAGTCTCAAGCAAGTTGAAAGATAGAGTTATTAACAAGGTGTAAACTAATATCTGCTTTGAGTGAAGAATTAAGTTGAGCAAAAGAATATTTGTAACTAACAAAATGATTTTAAATCACAAACAAAATGTCAACAATCGATCAATATTCTGATTTTAATTTTTTGTGTTCATACCACTCTCAAATTAGCTTAGAAAACAATATATTGCTTGTAGGTGAATTACAAAGAAGATATCAACAAGAAGTTAACTGTTGAAACATTGAATTATAATGAATTTAAGATCAAATTTATTCAAACAAAGAACTCAATAAAATAAATAATTTTAAGAATGGATCGTGTCCACAAGGTGAACGGAGATGTTTTCCTTTTAGTCTTAATGATTTTTTAGCTTGAAGTTTTGAGTTTGATTTTAATTTTTCTTTTCAAAAAAATTTTGGATTTAAGTATTCATTTTAACATGAGATTAGTAGAGGATAGAGCCAAATTTGAACAATCAAGTTAGGAGGCGCTAACTTAGCTAAGGTGTGAAACTACACATAGGGTGGTCTGACAAAGAAAGCCCTAAACCTGCACTTTAAGCATGGTTCAAATGAAAGGCTGGGGACCTATTCAAGTCATGGTGTATGAGTGGTATAGGCACACTATCAATATATATATACATACAATATAATTCAATTCTAGAGATGGAGAGAGAAATTATCCCCAGTAAAGTCGTCAAAAATACCTGTTGGTGTCTTTTTAGCGAGTGTGTCTACCACATATTTTGAAAGATTTCGTTCTAAATGATCAAATATATCATTTAAAGATTAATATATTACCCGAGGGGAGGAAATATTATCTTGAAAGTGATATAATCATATAAATGATGAGAATTCTTACGATTTATTGGTTTAGGTGAAAAGGGGTTTTTTCCTTACCTTACGAGTGTATGATAAGATTTATTTTAATCTGGATTCTGATAATCCTACAAGGGAAAGTCTTCATTGTTGATTATCTCTTCAGAGCTATGAAATGTTAGAGAAAACTCAATAATAAAGTATTCACTAATATATTCAAATTTCGAGGTTAGACACTTGAAAGTTAGAATTTCATAATGGTCATGATTGGATCCAAGTTTAGAATTTAAGAACAGTTCAAAGGTTGGGATTTACAACCCAATAACAATGTGTCATGGAGAGGACTAGAATGAGAAATTAATCAACCTGGTGAGGAAAGTTTATCTCGAGGGTTTAAAATTGATGATTATTGGAAAGAATTGAGTTTAGTTAAAAGTATGATAAAATCAAAGAGAATTGAAATGGAATGGATAAATTTGGTTTGAAAGGGTTGATTGGGGAGATTAAGTTTGAAGGTTTGGAATCTGAAGATAGGTTTGAAAGATTCATGTTGACCTCATTTCTGATGAGGTCTTCTCTTCTTCTCTTTAGTACTTAGGATCTAGCCTTAGGCATTTCCTTTGACTATCTTAGAGGATTAGAATTGGGACCCACCTTTTAGAAATTCAAACCACTTCTAAACTCCCTGCAAACTCTACAAACTTGACTGTAGACCCCTAATCACCTAGAGGGTTGAAATCAAATGTGGAAGTTTAAAGGATGAGTTCCATAGGACTCTTTGGCCTTAGGATCGCCTACTAGGTGGTCTGGTGCAGTGAAGGGTTGACTTGCACACACACTACACCTACACACTACACTTTCACACACTTCCTAAAAACACACCCATACCCGACTTGACCTCCTGACTCATGTAGGTGATTCACATGGATGGTCCTTAACCCTAAGCCTTGGCTAAGAGGGTTAGGAACAACATAGTGAATGCCTCAAATGAGTCCCTTCATGGCTCATATGGGCTTGATATGGCTTCATGGCTCAACAAAAATGATTTCATTCCACTTACATCCACCCAATCTTCAATTTTCCAAATTTTCAATTTTTGACCCCCGGACCCAACACCCGCTGACCTACCCAAAGTCTCGAATAGTCCAAATTTCTCAAAAATTTCCAAATCACCCAAAACTCTCCAAAATCATTCCCAAACATTTTCACATCACTCAAACTGATCATCCATACCCAAAAATACCAAAAATTCCAAAAATACCTCCCAATACCCTTCAAATACCCAAAATACCCCTCTTGACCCAAAAATCCAAAAATTCAGAAAATTCCCAGAAAATTCCAGAAAATCCCAAATATTCCCAATTTCATTTTGTTCAACTACACCATGGGCCAATTTTGTCAATTTACCCCACTTTTATCAAAATCCCCAATTTGACCCATTTTAACCCAAAGTGAACCCAATGTCAAACCTAACCTACCAAATTGACCTAAATTCTGGTCCAATTCAATTCTAAATTTCAATTCAACATCCCCAACACCAATCTAGACCAAATCCAAGCCCAATTTGATTGGCATTGGGATCCAATTTTACTTTTGGCCTTAAAGCCCAATTTGGACCCATGACCCAAATTTAGCCCAAACTCACCCAATTCAACTCCAATTAACCCCAAATCTTTTCTAAACCCTCCTTAACATCCCCATAAACAAAACACTAACATGATTTGCCCAAAATTTAGACCCAAACTCCACTCAAATTCAACCCAAAATCAAAAAGCCCAATTTTGACCTAAACCTAAACCTAGCCCAAATGAGCCCAAATCCCAAAATCAAAACCTAACCAAAGCCAAAACCTCTTTGAAACACTCCCATAAATATTTCTCAACATTAATTTTACATCAATTTCAACCCTAGCCCAATATTAGCCCAAGTTAGCCCACTTGGACCCATATAGGCCCACTTACCAAATAAACCCAAATTCAAACCAATTCAACTCCAAATCACACCAAAGTGACTCCAAGCCCTTCATAGAACATCCATAAACCAATTATGACATTTATTTAACAAGGCCTTTCACAAAATCTTTACCCAAATGCCCATCCTAAAATCAAAAAGCCCATTTCCCTTAAACTTTCCTAAAAGCCCACTCCCTTCAAATTCAAAAGCCCAAATTCATCCAGAGCCCACATGACACTTCCTTTCATCATCCATTTAATCAAAATCACCCCTAAGTTTCAAAATCATTATTTAAACCATTCCAAATCAAGCTTCATACAAATTTTCACCAAAATATCCAAAATTCTTAAAACCCATTTTTATGAAATTGACTAAACTTTTCCCTAAGCCAAAGACAAGCCATGCAAGCCATGGACAAGCCACATGAAGCCATGGAGAGTTTGACATGTGATCAAGCCATTAATGGAAAAAGGAGGACCCCCTTTCCTAATCCTTCTTAAGCCTTTTTTTACCTTAAGCATGTCACACTCTAAACCATGCTTTGCCACCTAATCCTTGATGGAGACTCCACCACACATGGGAGATTGACCCACCCGACCTCCTCGACCCCAAAACCGAGTCTTGGGGAGGTGCACCCAACCCATTTGCATGGGTTGACCAAATAAGCTAAAATAGCCCCTTCCCCTTTCTACTTTGATTCAACCACTTTACACATGTCAAACCTCAATCGAATGCACCAAACCCCACCACGACCCACCCGAACAAGATGGTGACCGAGTGCACGGCCGGCCGGCCACCGGGCCGCCGGAAAACACCATGGCCGAGACCTTGGGAGGAGCCAAACTTTGGAATTCTCCCTCGTCGAGCCGCCCCATGCCTAGTGGTCACCACAGTCGTTCTTCTCCTCACCGAGAGTGCTCGATCCCGAGCCCTAACTTCCCGCGGAGGCCCTCCACCCTCTCCTATTTAAACCCCTCACCCTCTCGGCCATGAAGAGGTGCTGAACCAGACCTTACTGAAACTCTGCCAAAATTGTTCCAGACTCCTCCCCACACACAGAGCACTTGATCCCCAGTGAGATCCCCCTGCCATTTCTTCTCTGTGAGCTCAATTTCGGAGTTGAAATTCCACCCAAAACCGGGACACTTCTCCACGGTGAGCCAATCCCCAAATTGATTGGTTCTACACCTTCACTGGACGAGGGAAGGTGTCCACCAAGCAAAGCCCCATCTCCGGGCCACCCGGTTGCTCCGGCCTCCAAGCTTTGTGATCGGGCTTGGTCGAAATCACATCTAGACGATTCACCGGACCGGGAGACTTCATCCGGAGCTTGCCGAGATCCAATCGAAGGTGCGACAACTCTCGGATCGAAGCCACACTTCTCGCGAGCAAAGGTATGAACTAATTCTTCATCCCGAGCTTCGGAGATTCTCCATTTCAAATGCCTTAATTTCAATGCGTGATAACCGTATAGATGTGTTCGTCTCTTCAAGACGAATCCATAGAGCATAAGAACATAAAAATCCATTGAGTATCGAGTGAGATATTAAGGATTTAGTGTGGACGGCTCTCGGGTGAGGACACTTGGGGACGATGAACGGATGTCGTCCATTTAATACACGCACGGACGGACGGCCAGGATCGCGTCGGATCAGAGGACGGAGCGACACAGCGGGTCCCGGGAGCGCTGACGCGGATGGCGGCGTCGAATAGGAGCGCGCCACGCGGCACTCGGAGCTGCCGATGTTTCGTCGGCGCCGCGTGGATAAGTAGAAAATTAGGGGTATTTTCTATTTATTTAATTCCCTAAACTTCAAAAATTCATAACTTTGTGTAGGAAAATCGTAAAAATAAAATAAAAATACCCTCTTGCTCGGTGAACGAGAGGAGAATAATGTGGAAAAGAAATTAATTAATTTTGTCCAGTATTTTATTTTTAATTAATTATTTACTCCCTGCATTGTTTTAATTCTCCATGCATTCATACAATTCACCATGGCATGAGACTATAGGGCTTTTGAAGCCTCTGAACTTAGGAACATTCCCTGAATTTTCCAAGGTCAGAAGCCATCCCTATGAAGAGTTATTGATTTTTCAAATTCATGTCACTATTTAGAGTATTTTAATTCCAATAAATAGCATGTTGTGAAATAAATTCTAGGAAAATTTGGTGATATTCCTTATGACCAGAGAACCCTAGGAAAAATAGGTTTTGGGTTAATTCACTTAAGACAACCCTAATTGGCTTAAACACCCAAAATAGGTCTCTAATTAATTAGAGCTAACCATACATCAAATTGACTTGAAATCAATTCTCCACTGACCTTTAGGATCAGAGGAACCCACCATAAAAATTTGAAGTCAATTGGACTTGGTTAGCCCTATTAATTGGGTTGATTAAGCCATTTAGTCATTTTAAACTTTAAAAATTCATAACTCTCAAAATACCTTTCAAAGATTTACCAAATTGGTTTTGGAACCTCTCTGATATCAGGGGAATTTAAGAAAATTAAAATTTCAATTTTCTAAAAAAGTTGATTTTTAATATTATTTTAATATTTTCAATAATTAAAAAATAATAAAAATCACAAAAATAATAAAATTCACCAAAGTGTCATATTTTGAATTTTAATCACTTAGGAACAAACCCCATATTTTTCCTAGGTCTATTTAGTGAGATATTAAATTTTAAAGCTCTAGGGTAATTTTAAAATTAAAAAAAAATGTATTTTCTAGCATTTTCACCAAAATAATTATAATAAATGAAAGAAAAATCAGAAAATTTCAAAATTTACTTCTCTGGTTTCCTTAATATCAGAGAGATTTTTCAAAAATATAAAACTTATTTTTCAACATTTATTTTATTTTTAAATTAATTAATACTCCAGAACTTAAAATAATTCTAATAAATAAAATATAATTCAAAAAATTACAAAATTTGGTCTAGGTGGTCCTCTGGTCATTAGGAATGTCCCCTAATTTTCTTAAGGACAGAAACTTACCCTTGATCATGTTATCAAATTTTCCTTGAAAATCTCTATTTTTTACTAAAAATAATTATATAAATAAATTAAATACAGAAAAATCACATTTTCTCCTCTCATGTCTTTATTGACATATGAGTGAAGTCACATAAAAATTTCAAGTTCATTTGAGTTCAATTTAGTGAGTTATAAAATTATTGAGCTTAAAGGGCAAGATGGTAATTAAAATTTTAACCCTTAATTAAAACTTTAGGTTTAATAAAAAATTAACAAGTAAAATATTTGATTCTAATCTGACTTGGATGATTGAAATTTAATAATTAAAGGGTAGAAACCCATTAAGCAATTTAAAATGATTAAACCTTAATTAAATAATTGATTAAATTTGGAAGAATAATAAAATTGGAATTATTAAAATAGGGATATTATTAGGAAGAGATTTATTCTTTAATTTAAAAATCCCTAAATTTCATCATCTCATTAATATTCAACTCTTAATTAAAATGATAACTCAAATTTGAAATATTAAAAGACTTAATCATTAAACTAAAATTAAATCATTAAACTCCTTCAAAAATTTCAATTAAAATTAAATTAAATTAAATTAAAAATTAAATTAAAAATTAAATTAAATTAAGTAAATTAAATTAAAATTAAATTAAATTAAATTAAGATTAAAAGTTAAATTAAATTAAATTAAATGAATTAAATAAATTAAATTAAATAAATAAAATTAAAAATTAAATTAAATAATTAAATTAAATAAAATTAAATAAATAAAATTAAATTAAATTAAATTAAATTAAATTAAATTAAATTAAGTCAAATTAAATTAAATTAAATTAAAAATTAAATCAAATTAAATTAAATTAAATTAAAAATTAAATCAAATCAAACTAAATTGAATTAAATTAAATTAAATTAAATTAAATTAAATTAAATTGAATTAAGTTGAATTAAATAACATCACCTAAGACATAAAGAACTCAAAAATAAATCTAAAATAACTTGAACACTATTCCAAACTTAAATCATTAATTTGAACTTAAAATTTGCATCACAAATCATTAAGTATCATTTCGCCTCAGGAGCTTTAGTTATCATAACTCCTAAACAGAATATAAAATGAAATGTTACTTCACTTATAGGATATTCAAATGCCCTAGTTCATCGAGCAAGTTAACAAAAATTGAAAACCTCGGACGATCGATTCATTTATATAACTAAATTCATTCGGACTTAAAACGATCACTAGAAATATTGAAAAGATGTTTAGGACCATTCCTAAGCACTTCCTCAATATGATAGGATATTTATAAGAACAATTGAACTTAGTTATTCTTTGATGAAGAAAATCGTCCTCAAACTAAAAAAAAGAAGAACCTAGACGTCATAGGGAATGACTAGCTATAGGATTAGGAACTTGGTAGAAAACCATAACCCCTTCCCTTAGCTTTACCTAGGAAATTGCTATGAATGCTTAAATGCTCTAAATTGTATTTTAAGTGCAGCTTGGGATGACGGGAAGACCCTCCAGGTACGCTTTTATTTTATTGCAATTTATTTTTTAATTGCATCGTACTTATTTTTCTTGCATGATAAACAACAGTTGCATGAAAACCCACACCTTTAGGACGTAAACCAAAGCTGAAACCCATAACTAAATTAAAAGACACTACAAGATAAAATTCACCTCTACAACATTTCAAAATATAAGACAACTCAAAATTTAATCACAAACGAACACAAAACTACAATTACAACCGAATTAAAATGTCCCGTTGGATGATCGGGAATACCTCGGATGATGTAACCTACGTGTTGCTAACGGGATTTCCCACGGTCTAAATGAAAGTGTGGAACTCATTCAGTTGAGTTTAGCAAATTCATCCGGACTAAGTGAATCCGATAAAAATAATGACGCCGGAAGGATGGAGCCGTGGGATCTTAACCGGTGTTGTTATAATCAACTTTAAGATTTGTTTTAATTAAAACACAAAAAAAAACACTTGGAAATTAAGACTTCTCTAAACCAAAACACTTTTCTCATCCCCTGATTTATGATTTCTAAAACTAAACCTCTCGCAACAACAAGGAGCTCGGAGCATGGTGGGCAAGCACGGCCATCGTCGCCAATAAAGCCGAAATCTACTTCAAGAAAACTTTCCTAGAATTAAACAACAAAGACATAGGACTTCGAGGTAGTTTGCGCTAGTGCAACATAAATCCTCAACTCTTCGTTAGGCATTTGCATTGCAAATTAAGCCCTAACCGGTCTTAGGATTCCGAGGTAGTCGTCCGATACGACATAAACCCTCATATCTTACGAGCAATTTGTATGATTCTATCATATAAATATAAGCCCTAATTAACTAAAGTTGGCAAGATTAAAACATTAAATAAACATTAGGACTTTCCTAAATCCAAGCCAAACAATAGGGTAGTCGGGAAATTATCGAAGTTCACTTCGAATCCATAATTTCTCCTACTTTTCTTCCTTTGAATTCCCAAAATAAAATGTTCCAAACTTGATACATTCCCTATTGAGATTTCCAAAATTCAATTCTTTGAAAACTTAAACTTTGAAATTCTTGAGAGCGGAATTATTGATTATTATCGAGAGTTTTCTTAGGTGATTCCCGTCACTTAAGATGTAATTAACTATAGGGCTTGCCCTTATAGGGAATTTTAAAGAACCCGAGTAATATAAACCCATTTATCGTTTTCATATTAAGCGAGGGAATTTGTCGGCTTATAAAATTGGTTCGCATACCAAACGGATGTCACAAACCTTTCTAGTTTATTTAATCGAGCCCCATTATCAAGCGATGTGTCTATTCTTCGGGATAGATACACGGTTTGTGGTGCGGCGCTCGTTTATATATAAACTATTCGGGATGTGAGATCGGTTTGATTTCAATATTTTAAAATTTTCAAATTTAAAATTATTTTCAAAATAAAATACTACTTTTCAAATTATTTATTTAAATTAAATTAAAAATTCGCCGACAATTTCTGTTAGGCGACCCCTTTTCAAAAATAAAACACATAACCTAAAAATATGCCGACAATTCATTTTGAAAGGTTCAATTGGAAATATTAAGAAGATAGAATTGAGTAAGAAAAATTTCTAAATAGAGGTGAAGTCTTAACTCTAAGACAAATCATTACTCTCTTTAGAATCAACCTAAATTTTTGGTACAACGCCCCCAGTCAAGTCATTCATAATTGTTCAATATCTCAAGTCTATTGGTATTCTTAAACTATTAACTGGTCATATAACTAAATAACTTCACTTAAAATCATAGCAATGACAAGTGTAAAAATTCTTAGTTATCGGTGATTAGAAGTGCTTTCGTCAATAACTATGATTAATTTCATTATAGGGCACTACATAGTCTCAGGGCTTAAAGGTTATTTATTTATAGGATTTGTTCCTTAGGACTAATTAGGGGTACCTAATAGTCTAACATAGGTCCTTTGTTTCATGTCTAAGCTAATTATTTTAGGGGTCATAGTTGATCTCCTAGTGGTCATTTTCATAATTTAAGTTGAAGCATTTTATATTTTTCTTTGGGATTTGTTATTTAATTTATGGTTTGTTTAAACACCTAATTTTGTCGATTAATATGATCATCAAGGTATTCTAGTGGGGTGTTGTGGTTAAACCACCAAGAGGATGGTCGTCAATGGGGTGGCATGGTTAAGCCTCCATGAGGCGTGACCACATCATCAATGGGGCCTTGGCATACCCATGTAATTACTGCCATGGTTCACCTAGGTGTGGTGTGATTAAACATTGGTGTGACATCATTGTACCAAAGAATGGCATGGTTACATCGGACAGGGCAAGCGTTTTGAGGCTTTTTTAGCTCATTTTGAGCTCAACAATGTCACCATTATCGAATGTACCCCCATGGAGGATGAGTGAATGTTTTGTTCAAGAAATGATTGACTAAAAATAAGGTTAGCACTTACGACCTCTGTACTCTGAATATAACAATTTTTTTGAACTCATGTGGTCTTCTAAACATTGAAGTGTTATATGTGGTACAAAATTGTAACCATGCTCTCCCAGCTATGAGAAAATAGTGTTTATTTCTACTTTCTCACTTATAGTGGATTACTTTTATTTAGCTAGGCCTCGTATTTTGTTTCTTTTTCAAGTTATTTCATTGAAACATATGGTGTCTCATCCTAGTATATTTTTGTTATCTATCTATATTGGATCTTCATATAATGCCAGGACAAACAATAAAGCATTATTAAAAAATTAATATTTTATAAAGAAAATTTGGATACATAACTACAAACAATGAATAACATATTTAAAGAATACATTGTAAAATTATTGATTCTTAATTTTACATTGGATCTTTGAGATGAATAGCAATCATTCGATATTGAAATTGTTAACTTGTAAATAAATTTTATCAGTAAAAATTTCAAAATTAATCGAAAGCAAGAATTAAAAATTAAATTAGAATAATTTTAAATTGAAGCTCGTCAAAATAAAAAGTTTTAGAATTTATGAATATTTTTTTTATTTTTGTCAAATATCAGGTCAAATAAAATTTTCAGTCATATATTCTCATATTGATCATTTAATTCAATTGATCTTAACACTATAATTTTCGACAACAACTAAATACACATTTTTAGTTTTGAAGATTATCAAGAAAATATTATAGAATTAAATAGAAAAAAGTTTGTTTGTCAATTCATTGATAATATATATTAAAAAATATTTTGTAAAAAATTTTGATGTAAAATCAATTATTGATGATTTTTTATGTAATGAAGAAATATTACACACAATTTAAGATAACCATTAATAATTAGTTGATTATAAGTTATAATTTATTAACATATAAGTTATCATTAGTTGTTTTTGTTTTATCTTATTTATTTACTTATTTATTCAAAAAAATAATAAAAATTTATTTTAATTTATTTTAATCAATTTTATTTTAATATCTTCATGCAACTCTAAATGTTAAATAATCATATATCACTATTATTTTTTTAGCTCACAACAAAATTAGCATTATTATAAAATTAATACTTTTATAAAGATATTTTAGACATATAACTACAAAAAATGAATGACATACTCAAAGTACACATTGTAAAATTATTTATTCTTAATTCTATATTGGATATTTGAGATGAATATCAACAATTCAATATTTATTAAAATTGTTAATTTTTAAATAAATTTTATCCTAAAGTTTTCTAAAATCTTCAAAAGCTAGACTGAAAAATTCTATTAGAATATTTTTAAATTAAAACTAATCAGAATAAAAAATGTTAAAATTTATCTCTATTTTTTTCATTTATGTCAAATATTAGCTAAAATAAAAATATAAAAATATTACATTGACCATTTAATTTAATTGATCTTAAAAAAGCCAGCTTCAACAAAACTGAATACATATTTTTAACTGTGAAGATTATCAGACAATATTTTAAAATTAAATAGAAAAAAGTTTGATAGTGAGAGAAGTAATAATATATATATTAAATAAATGCTATAATAAAATTTTATGTATGATTAATTATTAATGATTTTGATATAATGAAGAAAAATTAGACACAATTTAAGATGAGCATTCATAATTAGTAGATTAAAAGAAATATTTTTTTCACTTATAAATTATTTATAGATTTTTTCTTTATTTTATTTTATTTACTTATTTAATTATTTAAAAAAATAACAATAAAAATTTAATCTCGTCATTGTCCTTATGCATTGACAAAGAGTATCTTCTCTTTCCCCATTAAACTTTGTTAAATTTATTGCTATCAACTTTGTTAAAATTAATTAATTAGCTAAATATTTATAATTTATCTAATTTAAGCCCTCGATATTCGTATAACTGTTTCATCTTCATCATCAAATAATACCAAAAAAATATTAGGATATATATTGAATTCTGATACTCACTTCATGAGACAATTTGTCAAATGAAGCTTTTTCGCTTTTCTCTTTCCTCTTTCATTTCATTTTTAATCATAAAAAATAAATTTAATATAAGAAAATCATTTATTATTAATTATCAAACGGAGTTTTTTTTCTTTCTTTTTTTTTTTTGAGAATTTAAAGAAAAATAAAATGTGATGTGATGATTTTAGTGGTATAAATATAAAAATAAAATTTAAATTTTTAGATATGTAAATATATAGAAATTGCGTTGTATGTATGAATATAAACATTGAAAGGTTAGAGAGTCAAAAAGACGGGCGATGACTGATGAGATAGAGAGGGAGCATTGATTTCTTCTCTTTAAAAGCCCCGACGTCCTTCACAAAGTCACCCCGTCCAACTCTGTACAACCATCTGATGATCTAATCTCTTTCATTCTGCTCTCCTCCCCTCTTGAAAGTCCCCTTCACCTTCTCCTCCTTTCTCCATGGCACCAGGCGCCACTCTTGAAGAAGACAACAGCAGCAGCAACAACAACAACCCCACAACCAGTTTCCCACAATATCTTTCCGACCTCGACCACAGCTTCACCAGCAGCTCCGCCTCTACTTCCTCTTCCGCCACCACATTCGGCGGAGGCCCATCTAGCGCTCGCAGCAGCCTCAGCCTCACCCTCCCCAATTCCTCCTCCTCCTCCTCCTCCTCCCTCAACCCCCTCCCCCACCGCCGCCTCGACCCCCACTGGTCAGCTCTCCGCGCCACCTCCAACCTCTCCCCCGACTCCTCCCTCCACCTCCGTCACCTCAAACTCCTCCGCCACATCGGCTCCGGAAACCTCGCTCGCGTCTTCCACTGCCGCCTACACGGCTTCGACCACCTCGACTTTGCTCTCAAAGTCGTCGACCTCGACGCCGCCGTTAGTGCTCTCTCCCATGTTCGCGCTGAGGCTCGTGTTCTTGCCTGCCTCGATCACCCTTTCCTTCCCACACTATACGCCAGACTAGACGCCTCCCACTACGCCTGCTTCCTTATTGATTACTGCCCCGGCGGCGACCTTCATTCTCTTCTCCGCCACCGCCCTGTTCATCGTCTTCCTCTTCCCGCCGTCAAATTCTACGCCGCTGAGGTCCTCCTCGCACTCGAATACCTCCACGCACTCGGCTTCGTTTACCGTGACCTGAAACCCGAGAACGTGCTCCTTCGCGCCGATGGCCACGTCATGCTCTCCGACTTTGACCTCTGTTTCTACTCTGACGTCTCCCCTGTTCTCCACCGCCGGAATCGCGGCAGATCCGGGGTTGAGCTGGAGTTCGTCGCAGAACCAGAGTCGGCTTTCTCCCGCGCATGCGTGGGGACACACGAATACCTCTCCCCAGAGATCGTAGGCGGTGCCGGCCATGGTAACGGCGTTGACTGGTGGGCATTCGGGGTTTTCATCTACGAGCTCATCTATGGCCGGACGCCGTTCAAGGGAGGCAGCAAAGAAGCTACTTTGAAAAACATTCTCACAAGGGAGGTGAGTTTTCCCGACGGTGGGAGCGATGCACGGCGTGCGGCGGTAGCTGCGAGGGATTTGATTTCGCGATTGCTGGAACGTGATCCTCGGCGGAGGATAGGGAGCGTGAAGGGGGCGACGGAGATCAAGCAGCATCCTTTCTTTGATGGCGTAAGTTGGGCTCTTATTCGTATGATGAAGCCGCCGGTGGTGACGGGTCACGGCGGCGCCACCGTGAGGAAGAAATCTTCGAGGGAGGGAAAGCGACGCTGGACCTGGAAGTGGAGCTGTTGTAATAGTAAAAGAAATGATAAGAGTGTCGTTTACTGGAACAAGATTAAGGATATGAAAGCGAAACAGTGATCACCCTTCTCTAGCTATTATGTTCGCCAACACTGTTGAGAGAAAACTTTGTGCAGACTTGTGCTTGTACATTTTTTTTTTCTTCTTCTTTTTGTTGTGGCACTGCTTAATGAATGATTTTCAGGCTGATTTTAATGGCTGAGTATTGCTGTGGTTTAGCTTCAAATATGGAACAATTTAGTTTTCATGATATGCTATCAAGAAATTCAAGTGGGTTTGCATAAATTCTTAAAAAGATTTAGTAGGTGAATCAAAAGCTTCAAGAATTGATTTTTAGAACATTCAAAATTTATTTTTAAGTTAATTTCTTATTTTGATGATGTGGTTCAGCTACAGGATTAAGACTATCGAACTCTGAGACTAACAAGTAGAAGAGGTCGCCGATATATGTTGCCCGAAAGCGCTAATCCCTTCTCCATGACCTTCAATCTAGCGTACTAACCACTAAAATAGCTGCGCTCAACCCCCAGAAAATAAACAAACAAAGCATCAATCGAGAATTTATAAATATAATTATAAATTGCTTGAGGATATTTGGAAGATCAAATTTCTTGGAATTTGCATGATTATGACTTAATGAGCATTTAGATGAAAGTTTTGATGAATTTATCATCACTTAATTATGAATTTCATAAGAAGTTAAGAGGCATGAGAAAACAAAATAATAATAAAGATCAATCTCTTTAAGCGCCCCTTATTCTTATGAAAATTACTAGGTCACCCATTATTTAATAGTCATTTTTCTACTCATTTGAGGAAGATTTCTAATATATAAAATTTATGAACAAAAGAATATTCTACAACTAAAGTGAATTATTTATCAGTATGTGCATATATAAAACTTTAATATAAATACTATTATGATTATAATTTATTCTTGTAGTATCACAAATATTCTATCATGAAAAACTTTAATTAAAATTTAGGTCATGATACTCTCATGAGAATCTTTTTTTCTTCCAATAGAGTTGATTAATCATTGAATTAGGTTTCATTTTGTTTGTACTAAAAGACATGCATGCTATTTGATTATTGAAAACATACATACATACATATATATATGTGTGTGTGTACCGCATACTTTGGCCTGCTGGTGGCGGGGTCACTGTTAGTCTCCTTAGGTCAGAGGTTCGATCCCACCGTGGCACGGAGGCTTTTGAATTATAAGCACATAGCGCGGCTCTCATCATGGGGCTAGAATCCCCATGAGAAATCGATATTCGAGCCTCTGTCAAATATCGATATTCTTTAATATATATGTAAACACACACACAAGATTAAAATTTATGATGCAAGAGGAACATATTTCTTCAACCAAAATAATTAATGAATGCCATAAAGAACATAGGAATCATGTAAATGATGGGCAAGTGCTTAGAGAAGAAAGATAAAAAAAAAATGGCAGAGAAATAGAATGGGAGGGAAGAGCTATAAAGGAGGTCCAAATTTTTTATCGCTGGAAGGAAATGAATACAGAGAGTGTGTAGCTAATTGATTGGCCACACATGGTGAAGATAAAAAACACATATAAACTTGTAATAATGTATTGCATACATACCACCTAATTCCTTACACTTTATTTATTTTTAGATTTATACCGCTCAAATATATCATATCACATAAAAATACCATCATTTAAATTCACATGGTGACATATGTAAAAATTAAAATTTAAATGTTAAATATGTAAATACATAGAAATTGAGTGCTATATATGTAAATCTTCCTTCTGTTAATGATTGTGTTCAGCTATAAATTGGTGAGCATTGTAGATAGGCTAACATGTGATCATGTTATCTACCCAATCTTGTTGACAGCACCAAACTGCAGAACTAACTTTATTATTTAGGGTGGGAAAATCATATATATATATATATATATATATATATATATATATATATATATATATATATATATATATATATATATATATATATTGCAAGTAGATAACTTGAAAGGGATCCTGTAAATAAAGGCCACGAAATAGACTCATCAATGATCCAAATTATTAATAATTCCAATGGAGGCATCATTGACAGGAATAGAACAATACTGTTTAATAATTATTGTATTTACAAAAAGTTATTGATCCACATACTGCAGAAGCTTGTAACGTGAAGTAGGCGAATCCGTAAGACTATAACTAGAGTGCTCCCGTCATTGTGGCAATAAGACACATCTGTTTTCATTACTTCTGTCCATAAATTTAGAATACACAACATAGGATGCTGATTATTTACAAGTGATATCCATTAAATATAATATGTGTGTGTGTGTGTGTGTGTGTGTCGCTGGATCTTAGTTCGTCATTTGCGAATCACGCTCTTAGAGTTAGAACCGAGTGAAAGAGAGAATGAAGAGAAAGTAGATTAAGCATGAGATCTTTGTGGAGAGAATTGAGGGAACGTTTGTTTTATTTGTATGTTTGCTCTGTACTTGTAGAGACTTGCTTTGTACAATTACAAAAAAGAAGGAACGGTTTTTAATGTCATTAAAGCTCTAATTGATTCCATAGATTTCATGCTATATTTGTATTACAACTTTGAATTGCGACATTAACAGCAATTAGCGGGTCGGCTGGCTTATGTCAACCGATTGAGGCGATAGACCAAATGGCAAATGTGTCATCTAAAGTACGCATTGGTCAGTCAAGGTGTTCGGCCGTATAGCAATCTTGCTCGGTTTCTTTTGGTGCAGTCGAGCAGAGTGGTCGGTTTTGAGGTGTTCGTTCAGTCCGGACGCGAGTTTGGTCAATCGGTAGAATTTGATCGACCAACTATTTTCATAGTGAGTCGTAGCCCATTTTCTATTCAGCGCGAGTCTTACAGGCTCGTGTCTCTCCTGCCTGGTGGTTATTCGCCTCAATTTATCTCCCAATCATGTAGGGCCTTAAGAGAATCTTGTCGCTGTCCACGCGGGACATCTGACGAAATTCGTTGTATAGATGTTTAACTCTTCACTTTCAACGGATCTTGTCACTGCAGAGTGGGTAAACATCTCCGAAGCTTGAGCATATCCCAAGTTTGGAGACATAACTACATACTCAACCTTGAATCGTGAGTTGATTGCTTACCTCAAAAATAAACCCTTTCCTCTTTGTTTACTTTTTTATATTTATAACATGCAAAAATCTCTCATATCATATACATTTTAATTTATAGTTAAGGTGTTAGGCTTGGCTACTTTCTATGAGCCTGAACTACGTTGGGTGTTTGTCGTGTATAACAGTGCCGCATCACTGAAATAATTTTCATTTTATTAAATAAAGTATCATAAAAATAATTTTCATTTTATTAAGCTTTCAATAAATTCATATTAAAGACTATCATAAAAAAAATCATAATAGATCATAAAACTACTGTCATGATATTAACAGTCATGACGTACGTTAAAACAGTAGAAAGGCAATAGTACGAGCCCTCGTTGCTGTTAGAATCGTTGCTGCAACATGCACATGCAATTGTTCAGCCAATTTGCTGAAAGAGCATATCACACAGAAAAAGCTACAGTCCCCACCTGCACACAACCATTCTTTCTCCATAAATTTTGAGTCACTTTTAACATATACTCAACTACAAATATGTCTATTTAATCCCCATACTCTCTTACTATTGGTTTAAATAGCCCCACATTCAAAATTATAGGGACCATTTTGATATTTCTGTGGACAATTTTGAAATTTTACTCTATGCTGAACTGATTCAGGAATTTCATCTCAAAAACAACTTTTTTCTTTTTTTTTAGTTTTATGGTTCACATTGAACAAAACAAAGCCTTTAATTCTGTGTGTTGTTCAATAAATGAACATATATATAGAATTGCAGAGTCTAATTAGAAATCTTAGCAGTGAGCTCCCTCACCAACTTAGCGGCCACCATAGCAGTCATTCCATCAACAGTATCACGCTGCGGATTGAATTCTACTACATCCGCAGCCACAACATTAGCCTGCAGATTGTGAAGGATATTGAGCACATCACGAAACGACAAGCCCCCTGGCTCTATATGAGAAACACCGGGAGCAAATGCTGGATCAAGACAGTCCACATCCACAGAGATATAAACCCCTTTTACACCTTCGCCCAGTTTCTGCACAATTTGTAATAAAAATTATCAAAAGTTTAGTGTGCTATTTGTAAAGAAACCAAGATATGTAGACTCTAAATCATACTAGGTTCTCCAACAATTCCCGGTCCCTTGAAAATGTGCGCATTTCGTACTGCTCCACGCCAAACCTTCGTCCTTGCTCCCGACCTTCGGCGGTAATAGATCTGAGTCCAACCTGGACGACAAAAAATGTGAGAGTAGAAGTTTCCTTTCAATTTGAAAACAGAATTCTGTAATTGCTTCCCTCTATAATTTTTTCAAGAATATTTTTTTCTGCTGAACAGTCTATTACTGATTAAGAACAATGCATTTTATCTTATCATATTTCTGTTAAATAACAAATTAACATTATCAAACTGATCTTTTTCATTGTACATTAAGCCGTCCAAGAATCAATTGGTATAAGTACATAGTTTATTTTGATTTAAAACCATCAGAATCACCATATAAGTAGATAGTTTGTTTTGATTTTAATCATAAAAAAAATATGATTAAAAGCCATAAAAATCACCATATATAACACAGCAAGAAAATTTTCCAAAATAATGGCAATATCATCATAACCACCATAACAAATTCTAGTAAATAATGATAACAATTCTAGTGATGTTCATACACATTTTCAGACAAAAAGATAATTTTGCAGGAAGGATCATGAATAGGTTATCAATACAGAATTAAAAATTTTGAACCGTTTTATATCAGCAGCTTCCCTCAAAAAGATTAGAGAAGATATAAAAGAATGTTGTTTAATAAAGCAAATTGAGACCATAACCTGTAATAGTCGACGAGCATGACCTCCTTCCATTATTCGTGCAAAAGAAGAAGCATGGGAGTATATATTGCCTTCAAATGCATCATAGATATCAGGATGGGCATCGAGATGAAGAATGTCTATCGGTCCCCCAAGCTTTTCTGACACTGCTCTTACAACAGGATATGAAATAGAGTGATCACCGCCTAAAATTAATGGGTGAAGGGGTTCCTGTAAAAGAAGACAGTGAATATGTATTAGTTGAATGGCTAGAACCTGTACTAGATTAAGCAAACAGTTTCAACAATAATGAATTGCTGTTCTCCGGCTACCACATTTAGGTACTCTCCATGAATGTTTCTCAAAACAAAATTTGCAAAAATAGCCAAACAACTTGAGGAACAAACAATATCAATTAATAGATTAATCAAAATTTTGCATTTAAATAGGATATTATACCATATCACCTGAAGATTTTATCGTCTGAAATTTTAACTCCATGATTCCAGCAATCTCTAACTGGTGAACATAATTTCTGATGCAAGAAAGCCTCAGTTTATTGATGGGTTTCGTTTTTGTGAGAATATGGAGAGCTCTAAGATATATTAGCTTTTGAAGCAAGCCAAGTATATGCTACTATTTTAATTTTAGACAAAATTCTTTTCCATGAACAGCATTTTGACTAAAAAGAGATCTTTTTTATCGGTTGAATTCTTCTATGAAGCCTTTCAGCCAAATCAGCTCCTTACTAGGGTTAATGCTAGTTGCATATTAGTGTCAGTGAATGAAATTTTTTATATTTATGGTACCTGACTATGACAGCTTCACATAACGTGATGTATCCAATTATCTTTGTGCATCAAGTTATCTTCAAAATCCATGTTGTTATATCTTTATAATTTCAAGAAAGCTTTTTTAAATAGCAATGAGTGATTAATTGTAACTTCCAATTACTGCATGATCCACTTTATAGCCATCAAATATTTGTTTTGCTGGATTTGTTATAAAGCAACTAAAAAACTCAACTATATTTGTAATATGTGGTATTGTGCAAACTATTGAATACATTGATGAGACAAATTGATGCAAGGGAACTTCACACATGAGGTCATTCCCTCCGTCTATGGTGCCTACTCTTCTAAGCACTTGTTCTTGCATACAAATGTTATCTTCATCGTCTTTATTTTTACATCTTAAACCTATCCAGTACATTACCAAGCATGGAGAGTATTATGGAATGAAAATAGATTTAACATTATTAAATTATCAAAGAGAAAAGTGACTACTTAACATAAGTTATTTATTTAAAAAAATTTTCAATTAAGATAAAGTCACATGATATTATAGATTGTTAACTTGAAATTGAAAAGAATGATTCTTTTATAAGAAAAAGATAGTAAGAAATCAGAAAAATTAAACTAGAATAAGAGAAGTAAAATCAACCTTAAGTGGCTATTAAATTATCAAAGAGAAAAGTGACAACTTAACATTAAGTTATTTATTTAAAAAAATTTAAAATTAAAATTTAGTACATATAACGCATGTCGGACACACGTCTGTTAATTTTTTTTCATTTTTTAAATTGAACACAAACGTAACATGTTCAACACATGTTGAGCGTACATCGACAAATGTGCATTGCACGTCTGACACAACACACTTCATTATTATCTTGAATCAAGCTTTTCCCTTCCAATTTGATTAACCGTCAGTATGCAATAAAAGCTTCTAAATATAAAATGCACACCTCCTTTTTCAGTCTATATATATTCATAAAGCACAAAATCAAGAGCTATGTTTGATTGATGAGGTGTGTTCTTGTGTTCATCATTGCTTGATGAGGTATATTATGTTTTTATCATGCAAAAGTCCTGCATTTAGTCTCATGCTCCTATCTCTTTTATTCAAAATTTATTCATATTTTCGCGATCGCTTTACTAGAGCAATAATTTGTAAGCTTTGTCCATACTTAAAACTATGGTTGAATTATATACCTTTAATTTTTGCACATGTTTAATTTTCAACTTTTTTGTCCAACCTACAATAATAATAAGCACATTTGATACCGAAGTTAACTAAACCAAAAACCAACAAGAAGCCTTTATTCCACGAAGTGGGGTCCGCTACATGAATTTTTTTTTCTCCCTTGCGTCCTATTATCATATTTTCATTTAATTCTAATAGACTAAAATCATTTTTCATACAATTTACCGAAGTTGAATTAGGTCTACCTCTGTCTTCTTAACATAAGTCGAACCTAAATCAACCACTCTCCTAATAGGATGGTCGGCATTTAATGTGACCAAACCATCTAAGACAACACTCTCTAATATTGTACACCACTGGAGCTACACCAACCCTATTACAGATAAATTCATTTCGCATTTTGTTTCTAAGTGTCAACCCACTCATCCACCTAAGCATTCTCATCTCAACAACACTTACCTTTGCTCTACGCTTTTTCTTTTAAAGGCCAACATTCTGTGACATAGAGCATTGCAAGTCTCACCACCATCTTCTAAAATTTTCATTTCATTTCGAGTAGTACTTTTCTATCACACAATAGGCCCGATGCATTCCTCCATTTCAACCAACCAACATGAATTCTATTAATAACATCCCCATCTATATCACTATTAATTTGAACTATAGACTCAAGATATCTAAAACGATCGCATCTTTTAATGATTTTATCACCCATAGTTACAACTCTGCCTCTAGAACAATTACTACTAAAATTATTTTCCGTGTATTCAGTTTTAGATCTACTCAAACGAAGGCCTTTAGACTCCAATGTAAACCTCCATAATTCAAGTCTTTCCTGAACATTTTCTTTAATCATCCACAAGAAAGATATCATCAGCAAAAAGCATACACCAAAGTACATCCTCCTGTAAATGTCCAGTAAAAGAATCCATAACTAAAGCAAAAAGAAAAGGGCTAAAAGCCGATCCCTGACGTAATCTAACTGAAATAGGAAAATACTTGGTAAACCCTCTGTCTGTTTGAACACAAGTAACAGCTGCAGTATACATATTTTTAATGACTTGAATATAAGTCATATCAACACTTTCCTTCTCTAGAACTCTCCAAAAAACTTCTCTTGGAACATTATCGTAAGCCTTTTCTAAATCAATAAAAATCATATGTAGATCCCCCTAATTCTCTATATACTTCTCCATCAATCCTTTCAATAAATGTATAACTTCCATAGTAGACTTGCTCCGCATAAATCCAAACTGAATATGAGAAATCATTTTACATGTGTTAACCTATGTTCAATTACTCTCTCTCATAATTTTAAAGTATAATACACCAACTTAATTTCTTTAAAATTTGCACACTCTTGTGCATCTTCTTTTTTTAAAAAATAGGACCAAAATACTCTTCCTTCACTCCTCGGACATCTTTTTAGTTTTTAAAATAATATTAAAAATTTTAGTAAACCAAGAAACTCTCAAATCTTCTAAATATTTTTACACTTCAATTGAGATATCATCAGGTTCTATTAATTTTCCACCATTAGTTTTATTTAAAAGTCTCCATAACTTCTATTTTACTAATGAGATGGTAAAAATAAAACATTTTATTATTATTAATGTTATTAAGTTCACTAAAGTCGATCGTATTTTCAGAAACTTCATTGAAAAGTTTATCAAAATAGCTCACCTACTTATATTGAATAATGTCCTATAAGAAAACCACTTTTAGATTTTCATCTTTAATACACTTTACTTAAATAAATCTTTACTTTTTTTTCTTTTTGTTTGGCTAGTTTATACATATAATTTTTTAACATTTTTAGTATCTAGTCTATCACAAAGATCACTGAAAGCAAAATTTTCAGCATCACAAATTTTTCTCTTAGACTCCTTACGAATCACCTTATATTATTCCAAGTTCTCTTAGCTTTTATAATTAAACCAATTTTTTTAACACAATATCATATATCTTATCTTTTCTTGCGCATTATTATTTCACCACCAACTATTTTTATTTATATATATTTTTTCATTTTGATTCTTCAAGTGCAACTTTTCCAACTTATTTAATAATGTTTGTTACATTATCCCACATAACATTCGATTCTTCATGAACATCTCAAATCTTGCAATCTTAGAGTTTACTTATAAATCTAATTTTATTTGTCTTTTAAGCGCCCCCTTCTAATTTCATAACAATATTTCATTATATTTTTAATCCTTCAACTTCTCATCTTAAAATCCAGAACTAATAATTGATGTTGAGCATTAATTTTTTATTATGAATGAACTTACAATCTTTACATTCTCGACAATTTCCTTTTCTCATAAGAAAATAATAAAAAGCAAAATCTAATATGTATTTGTTTTATTAAATTCATTCTTATAAATAATAAAATGCTCATCTACTTTCTTAAATAAAGTATTAACAATAACAAAATCTAATATATTTTTACCTTCTTCATTAATCACTACAAAATCACAGCTACCATGAATATTTCTAAAATCTTCTACCACTCTATAAACATGTCCATTTAAATCCCCTCCAATAAAAATTCTTTCTTCAAAAGGTATTATTTGTATTAATTCTTTTAAATAATTCCAAAAATTTTCTCTTGAGTATATATCTAAACGTATGTGAGGAACATAAGCACTTATAATATTAAAAATCTTAGTATCAACAACAATCTTTATGGCTATAATTCTATCTCTAATTCTGTTAATCCTTACAAAATTATCTATAAAACTCTTATATACAATTACCCCTACACAATTTCTAGTGTGACTCATATCTGAATACCAAAATTTCAAACCTAAGCTATCAATTTCCTTAATCTTTTTTCTAACTCATTTAGTTTATTTAATACATAAGATTTATCTTCATATGAACCATAATATCAACTAATTTCATTAATTTACTTATGAGAGGACTTATATTCCAAGATCTTATCCTACTATTAGTTCCATAGAATAACTCATTTACTTGCATTCGTTCGTAATGTGGGAGCCATTGCTAATTTGACACTACACCCGGGTATCAGTGCAGTGGCCCTTGCACATTTTTCACTTTATTCAGGTCATACAGTGTGTCGCTTCCAGTGGGTGTCGTAGTATTTATACAAGGATTTAAAGGATTAATAACATGATTTGTCAACAGATTTTATGTTGACTATCGACTACTTTAAGCAATCCTCCACATTTTGCATTCGGAGCTTGAGACCCGACAATGCCAGTCTTACAAGCAAAAACATTTGAAATAGAAAAAACTATGACAAAAGCACAAATACCCCACTATGGCGAGGTTCAGGTGGTGGTTGTCGTTAGAGAAGGTGGAAACTGTGAGGTATATGGAGTTGCGTGGTTGAGAGGCAGCTAGAGGAAGGCTGACATGTGGCTGGACAGATGCGGGGGAGCTAGAAAGAAGGTGGGAGGTGGTGGCAGCAAGGGGAGTAGGTGTGCAAGGCAATCTGGCGGTTGGACAGCTAGTTAAGCGACTATGAGGAAGCCTGGGAAGTGCAGCAGCAGGCTAGGGTGGTTGTAAGGATGGAACAATATTAAACAATCTATTCATGCATCTAGATAAGTAATGAAAAGCAATAATAAGAATATAAGGTGATAGAGAATCACCCTGTTTAATTCCTTTAGTAGCTTTGAAAAAACCATGTTTGCCACCATTAATAAGAAGAGAGTAATAGTTATCACTGAGAATACGATAAATAATCTGACAAAATGTATTGTTAAAGCCAATAGCTTTAAAAATATCCAAAATGAATTCCCAAAGAATAGTATCAAAAGCCTTCTGAATATTCATTATAAAAAGAATATTACCTCCTCTTTTATTCATATCAATATCCAGAAGTTCTTATTTTCAACATCACAGAATTTAAGCTAATAGGCCTAAAAGCATCCCAACTATTAGCATTCTGCTTCCTAGGAATCAAAACAATATTCGAGCATTTAAAATATTTAGGTAGATTTTTACCTCTAAAGAAGTCCTGTATAGTCTCGGTAACCTCAGCATGAATGACATCCCAGCCATTCTTATAAAATTTCACAGTAAAGTTATCAGGGCCTGCAGCTTTACCATTTTCCATATGATCAATGATATCTTTAATTTCAACACTACTAGGAATACAAGAAATTATTAATTTTAGGTAAACCATTATAAACAATCCTATCAATAGGAAGAAGAGACTCTTCATTATTATTGAAAGCATTAGTGAAATAAGAAATACCACTAGAAGCAATATCCTCAATATTAATACTAGTAGAACCATCACTATTAGTAATGGAACTAATCTAATTCTTCAATCTACGATTCTTAATACAAGCATGACAAAAACTAGTATTCCTATCACCATTTAAGAAGTTACTCTTAGCAGCTTTTGAGCAAAGAAAACTTCTTCCATATTAATGGCTTCATTCAAAAGTTGTTGGCCCTGTAACAAAGCATCTAAATTAGCAATATTATAGCATAATCAATTTCCAACTTCTGAACTTTACACTCCATATTTTCAATATTTCTGTGAAGGTTTCCAAAAATATTTCAATTCCAATTTTTAAGAACTTTGGTCAAATGCTTATGAAGCATTCAAAGCTTATAACGAGAAGACCCTTCCTCCTTCGTATTCCAAATATCTTTAAGAACCTGATGATAAATTAGCATGCAATAATCACATATTATAAAAATTGAAATGATACTCAGCAACCGAATTATAAAATCTAACTCTAAGGAGGATAGGAGCATGATCAGAAGCCATATAGACAGATGTTGAACCTAATGCAAAGAGAATTGATTAATCCAATTGGTATTAGCCACATATCTATCCAGTCTTTGAAAAACATTCCCTCTACGCCAAGTGAACGTTTGTCATAATAACCTAAATCATAAAAACCCACATTCATTAACAAATCATTAAAATCATCAATGAGTTTCAAATTAGGTTTACATCCACCTTTCTTATCAAAAGTAGAATAAATCATATTGAAATCTCCACCCATAAGCCAAGCATCCTGATTATGATTAATATCATTAATCATCTTCCAAAGCTCAAGCCTAGGCCTAGCCAATTTAGAGCAACCAGCATAAATAACAGTATAAATGAAAGATTCATTAGCATAGTGAATCCTTAAATGGACAAATTGTTGATGATTGATGAGGATACCAATCTTCAAAAAATCTTTCCATAAAAACCAAATTTTATTATTAATGTTAGCAATAGAATTGAAAATTCCAAATCTTCTTAAATACTTCATATTATTTTCTTCAGCAGCAAGAGGCTCAAGAATACTAAAAAAATTAAGATTATAGGAACGAATAAGATTCTTAAGACGATCAGAGGCATTGAGTTTAGTAATACCTCTCACATTCCAAACTATAGCATTAAATTTCATCATTAACACTATTATCATATTAATGTAACATTCCTACTCAGAGCTATAGTATTGACTGCGGCATGTTTGTCTGCAGATTTCTGGAGAAATTAGTACAGGCTGCCCCAATTGACTGGAGTCAGGAGCTCAACTGGCAGACAGACATGTCAAGATTCAGGGCAGAGTTAGCATATCAGCTTTGCATGTGGTTTTCATCTCTTAAAAGATAATGAACTGATGTAACCAGAAATGATTTTCTACTATTGTGTTATATTTGCATTATTATTGTGATATTTTGAGAAATAGTATAAAAATTGTCATGGTTTATTATCTTTTTAAGTCACTTATTAAACAGATTCTCAATCTTATGAATGAGACTCAAAGGAATATTCATCACTTACAAAGAAAAAGAGGGATAGAAGTAAGAACACTCTTTAAAAGAGTAACCCGGCCTCCAAAAGTAAGGAATTTATTTTCCCAAGATAAGAATCTTTTCCTAACCTTATCAAACAGATGGGTACAAAGAGCAATTCGATTTCTGCCTTTATCAAAAGTAAAACCCAAGTAATTTATAGGGAGCCCAGCTTTGTTGCATCCAGTATAATCCTGAATCCAGTTCTTTTTCTCCACAGTAACCCTCTTAGAGCAATAAAATAAACACTTTGAAGTGTTAAAGACCATTCCAGAAATATTCTGAAAACTACTAATCTCCTCCCAAATCTTCTTAATAAAAAACTTATTGGCATCAGTGAAAATAATAAGGTCATCAACAAAGCATAAGTGAGAAACGCTTATCCTTCCTTTATGAAAGTAGTTCACATTAGGATAATTGAGATATAAACTATTCAGTCTTCTAGACAACTAATCAAAAGCAGAATGAAAAGATAAGAAGACAAAGGATCACCCTATTTCAGTCCTTTAGTAGATTGAAAGAAACCATACTTATTACCATTAATGAGCACAGAATAATAATTGCCACTAAGGATTCTGTAAACAATATTACAGAAATCAGAATTAAAACCATTAGCATGCATAACATCCATGATGAATTCCAATGAATGGTGTCGAAAGCTTTTTTTATATCTATTTTGAAAATGGCATTCCCACCTCTAATTTTGTAATCAAGATCCAAGATAAGCTCCTGAACAATGAGTCATTATCACAAATATTTCTATCTTTCAAAAAGGAAGATTGATTCAAACTGATAATATCTATAAGAATATGTTGTAACCTTTGAACAATAATCTTAGAAATAATCTTGGAAAGAACAGTATTCAAACTGATGGGTCTAAAAGCATCCCAAGTAGAAGCATTACTCACTTTTGGTATCAACACAATGTTAGCAGATTTAATGTACTTAGGTAACCTCTTGCCTTTAAAGAAATCTTGAATGGTATCAACCACATCACCTTGAATATGATCCCAACCAGTTTTATAAAATTATGCTGTAAAACCATCTGGACCTGCAACTTTACCATCCTCCAAAAGATAATGGTAGCTTTAATTTTTGTACAGCTAGGAATATTAGTCAGCATAGCATTATTAATCATAATACCACTATTATAAAGAGTATTATCCACATTTGAAATATAGCCACCAGCACTGCTGAAAAATTAGAGAAATAATGAACACCATTAGAAGCAATATCAACAATATCAGAGAGTACATTACCATCTTCAATTATAATCTTAGTAATCGAATTGCAATTATTCATGTTCTGAATACTGTTTGGTTATTGGTTACTACTTGGTTACTGCCTAATTGTTTATTGGTTACTGCTTGGTTACTGAAGTGATAACTATTGGTGTATTTCTGGGGTATTCCTGGTGTATTTCTGGGTTACTGCCGAGTTTTTTCTTGGTTACTGCTTGGTTTATTGCAGGGATGACTGTTGGGTTGTTCCTGGTGTATTTCTGAGTCATTTCTTAGTTATTGCAGGGGTATTGCATGGATAAATGCTTGTTTAATTCATGGATAAATGTTGGGTTATTTATTGGTTATTGCAGAGGTATTGCATGCATAAATGCTTGGTGATTGCATGGATAACTACTTGGTTATTCCTGGGGCATTCCTGGGTATTTCTGGGGTATTTCTAGGATACTGCTTAGTTTTTCCTTGGTTACTGTTTGATTATTGCAGGGATGATTGATGGGGTATTCCTGGGGTATTTCTACTCTTGAGGAGTTATTGTAGATTAATCTAGTTGCTCGAGTTATTTTGAAACAATTCGGCTTTGTTATCATGTTATTAATATAGAAATATTTTGTATATGCTGCGTATTTATTATTACACTTTGTGTTGACTTTCGTGTTATGGTGGTGTTATTCTGGTTTTATTCTGGTATTACTGTGTACTATCATGTTAATAATATGGAATGTTTGAACCTATTTCATATATTATTTCATGCAATAATACTAGAACAATATATTATTTATGTTTTGGTATTAAAAAACAGATGTCCTGAATAATACAAAAGAAAACCCTAAATAATACCAGAGTAAATCCTCAGTATTACCAAAATAAAACCAAAATAAAAATTACATTGTACCAAATGAAAAATTAAATAATACTTGGCATGTCACTTTCAGTAATACCCAAATAATACCAAAATAAATCCTAACTAATACCATAATAAAACCTAAATAATACTTTAGTTTTATAAAATCCTCCAAAATTTTGTTTGGTTTATTGCATGGATAACTGTTGAGTTGTTCCTGGTGTATTTCTGATTCATTTTTTGGTTATTGCAGGGGTATTGCGTGGATAAATGCTTGGTTAATTCATGGATATATCCTGAGTTATTGATTGGTTATTGCAGGGGTATTGCATGCATATATGTTTGGTGATTGCAGGGATAACTGATGGGTCGATCCTGGGGTATTCCAGGGGTATTTCTGGGATACTGCTGAGTTTTTCCTTGATTACTGCTTGATTATTGCGGGGATGACTGCTGGGGTATTCCTGGGTATTTCTACCCTTGAGGAGTTATTGTATATTAATCTAGTTGCTCGAGTTATTTTGGAACAATTTGGCTTTGTTATCATGTTATTAATAAGGAAATATTCTTTTTATGCTGCGTATTTATTATTACACTTTATGTTGATCTTCGTGTTATGGTGGTGTTATTTTGATTTTATTCTGGTATTACTGTGTACTATCATGTTAATAATATGGAATTTTTTAACCTATTTCATATATTATTCCATGCAGTAATACTGGAACAATATATTATTTATGTTTTGGTATTAAAAAATAGATGCCCTGAATAATACAAAAGTAAACCATAAATAATGGGATACGCCCGCTCCTGCATATGGGAGAGTTGACGGGACGCCTGCTGACGGGAGAGCCGGCGTGGAGGACAGTCCCCCCAGAAGGACGCCAGTCCAAGACTAGTCTGGATGGGCCAAACCAACTGGCCTGGCCAAGCCCGCCAGCTGAGCCGATGTGGAGGACAGTCCCCCAGACAATGAGAAAATATTACATCAGGACTCCGCACATAGAGCTATGTGCGGAGTCCAACGAAATCATGCCACGTGCAAAAAAAATATTCGTCTATAACACGGGGAATATTCCCCCCCTCTTGCGTTATTCCACATTATTCAAGTGTTATTGTTTATTATTCAGGTGTTATTTTGTGTTATTTAGATGTTATTCTGTTCTGAGAATATTCTCGGTGTTATAATAACACAATAACACATCAATAACACGTGAATAATACACAATAACACCTGAATAACGCGGAATAACACGGGGAAAATATTTCTTGTGTTACCGGACGATTTTTTTTTTTGTCATGCGCCACGTGACTTGATTTCATTGGACTCCGCACGGAGCTCTACATGCAGAGTCCTGATGTAATATTTTATCCCAGACGAGACGTGGGGGCATTTTATAGCTAATTACGTACAAGATGAGGGAAATTAAGAGGAATTTTACGAAAAATGTTTGAAAAGTTTTTGGAGAGTATTTATGAGGGCTAATTGGGTAGTGTTTGTTTTATGTTTTGATTTGCTGAGTTTTTCTTTTCTCTTGGTGTCTCTGGCAGCGTTTAAGGTTTGTGGAGAGACGAATCTACCTATCAAACGGTAGATTAATCTTGTATATTGTTTCCCTTTATTGGTATTAGTAAAATCAGCCCTCATTTGAGTTTCCCCGCTTCTCTATTGTAATTTATTTGTTGTTAGTTCACTGTTTATGATTCTAGATCATATCAAATTGATATCAAAGCAAGATTTTGCAGGAATGGCAACAAAGAAAGTGCATGTGTTGCCGAATTAGATCGGGGATGAAAGAGAGGTTCTCCGCCATAGGGGATAGGTTTTCGTCAATGTAAAACCAAATGAAGGGCCAACTCAAGAGATTTTTTTCGGCAGATAACCGAATGGATGACCGATTTAAGAAAATGATAAAGATATTCATTGAGAAACAATCCAAGACCATGTCGACAACTCAAATTAGAAACCCTAACCAAGAGTTAGCCAGAGAATCCTTGGCCAAATCGAAAGTGCAGGAGATCGAACTGGAGCACCACGAGGAGGATAGCATCGAGCATCAAGGCTTCCCTCTATGAGTCTAAGAAGGGATGGAGTAGAATCTTCTGATGGAAGCGAGCGAGCCAAAATTGGAGGGGGTTATACAAAGGGCATGGAGGAGCACGAAGAAGAAATAAGAGAAGCGGGAGTGGGCTATGAATATGACTAAACAAGGGAGTTTTGATACGTCTACAAAATGTTCAAGTTTTCATATACTTATAATGCCTATATTTGGTGGTTTTAATGATATTACACTTTAAAGGAATATATTTTGTATATTTTTCATTTCAGGTACAATAAATGGATTTCTGGTAAAAATGAAGCAGAAACGGTGCAATTTAAAGCAAAAACGAACAAGAAAGAAATTCTGACCTGACACATTTCGATGTCTTGCTATGTTTAATCTCATTTACACTTCTTACATATTTTTGAATAAAATTACACTTTAAAGAAATATTTTTTTCATGCTTACTTTGTAGGTATATTTGTTAAGAACGAAACGTAACTGAAACGGGGCGAAACTTTGCTAAAACGGAGCCAAACGGAGACAAACGGTGGAGTTGTTGTAGACCGGCGCCAACAACGCCTAGACCGGTGCCGACAGCACCCGAGTTCAGAGAACGACAAGAAATGGCGCCGACGGCGCCCAAAAACAGCACCAACGGCGCCAGAGATGATTTGGACGAATTTTTTGGTGGTTATGACCAAGATTCAATGTATTGGGACGCTTTTTGGAAGGTTGATTGAAGCATCTCTTAGGAAATTCATCACTACATTATAAAATAGTGTTTTCATGTCAAAAAAAAAGGTTTTATGTTAGGAAAAATGAGAGGAATGTTGAGAGATCTTAGAATAAGAGTAGAAATGTAGATTTTTATCTTTTTGGAGAGATTAGAGAGGGGATTTTGAGAGAATATGTAAGAGAATGTACTAGCATTGCATGGATCAGCAGGAGACTTTGTGAGAGAGATTTTCATCTTTTTTTCAGGGGGAAAAAGCTAAATATTGTGTTATTCATTATCTTAGGCTTTTGTAATCACTTATCTAGTGAATTTGCTTTGATATAATAAAGTTTTTCATTGTATTTTCTTCGTGTTTTGTGATGTGTTTTTCTTACTCTTTCTTCTTGTTTGGAAATAGTGACATAAGAAGATTATGTCGTTGTTTTCATTCTACTTTTCTTTTGTAATGTGTATGATTCATGTTTAGAATTTTTGGATGCATGTTAGAAGAAATTTTAATTATAAATGTAATGGTTTTTATTTGCACTTCATTTACATTACAATATGGGTCCATTGTAATGTTAAAATTCGTTATAATTGCACTAAGATCCAAGAAGGCGGTGTAATTCTCAACAAAGTGGAACCACATTTAATTTCATGGACGAGAATATAGTCTATGAGATTAAGTGCAAATAAATAAAGAAATATATTTTGATGGATGTAGAATTGGAGATTTTAGGGTGACAGATTAAAATCTTAATTTGATCATAGTGTTTGAAAACTAAAGTGAGAGTTAGCCCTCAGGCGAGCGGGATATGGGAGCTCTGGAGTGGGAGTCAGTATCCTCTCAGCCTAACCACGGATTTAGAGACTAAACCTAGGATTGACCAATGTTCTTTATGCACTTGAAAGAATGTAAAGAATAGGATTACTCTTATTTGGCACATACAATATTTAATGTATCTCATTCCAAAATTTTATCCAATTCACTACATAAGAATAGTAGTTTTTAACATCTCAAAATCCTCCAAACTAATTCATCCAGAAATGATTATTTTAGAATTAATATTTTCATTTAGTAGTTATTGGTTATTTTGAACTTAAGACTTGCCTTCACGAGTACTTGTTAGAACAACCACTTTAATTGACCTTCCAAACTAAGGACTTATAGTAGTATAATAGAATTAGCTTAAGGGATTTTCTTACATCGCTTCTCTGTGGGATCGACACTACGGTTTTTAAAAAAAGTTTTATATTACTTGAAGTGATACGTGCACTTGCGTAGAACCCATTGTGTGTGAACTATTATCTATATTTTATCTATATTTCGATTTTACATACTAGCCGTTAAATATAAATTGGGTCAAAGTTTTGACCATATTTTGGAAGCTAAATTACTGCGTAATTGCGGGACGGGTCAAGTATTTGGCGCTGTCGCAGTAGATTTAAATTTGCATAAAACTCACACAATTACAGCACATGCTAGAGGCGCATCAAGTTTTTAGCGTCGTTGAATGGGAAGCATCGATAAGAACTTTAGAAGAATATTAGTTAAACCTGTAAGACTTATATTTGGAATTTATAGTATTATTATATACTATGTTTAGTTATTGTGTGTTTATTTTAAGCAAAATCCAAAATACGAAAAAAATTTTATATATGTCATATTAGTTAAGTCTTTAAATTTGTATGCATAATTCAGGAGCTGCAGACCTTGAATTTTACGATTCATATTTAGAGAGAACTTTTAGGAGGGTGATGAATCAGAAAAGACTCCATGAATTTAATGTAAAAATGGTGGATTAATGATATAATAATGATTAGATTTGGATTGTAATTATAGTAGTTTTGAAAGAGTAAACCCCAATAGTGTTATGAATTTTCAAGAAGATATGCTTACTATTTTAAGCTCTCGGCTTGCTGATATTGCGAGTAAGTTAGATCATTATGTAGAAAGTTATCCTCAAGGGACCCCTAATATTAAGAAAATTTTATTTGGACAATTACTCGAGCCTAACTATCATGAAACTAGCCATTAGAGAAACAATCATTATTCTGATTATTACAATCCAAGTTGAGAAAATTATTCACACTTTAACTGGAATACTAATTTTGGATGAGAAAACCTACTTTAGGAAGATTAGCAATTTAGTCATGCATGTAATTGGACTAGTCGGGGTGATTTTAAAGATGAACTCTCTTTTCCTCATAATTTTAACTTCGACTCACAAAATGAGGAAGAGTCACTGTTAGATGAGGTTGTGATTCAATTGGCGAGTCAATTGGAAAGTCAAAAGAGTGAGTTGGAACATCACGGAGACACAATTAGGAATATAGAAAATCAACTGGGACAACTTATTAATGCAATTAACAGTTATCCCCAGAGATTTTACCTAGTGGCCCTGAAATAAACCCTAAGAAGATGAATGATGAGCAATATAAAGTTATCGGACTAATATTTAAAAGAGAATTTGAGAATATGTCTCAAAAGAGCTTTGAGTTGAGAGATGAGGATAAGGAGATTGAAAGACCAATAAAAGAAAGTTCTAAGGAATTAGAAAAACCAATTTTTTCAACTAAGATAAATATAGAAAGATCACCTCCACCATTTATTCAGTACCAATCGAAAGAATTAGAAGATAAGTTGAAACAGAAGGGTAATCTGATCCAAAATTTGGGAGATCATGAATTATCTTATAGAGATTCATTTCTTATAAGTTTCAAGAATGATATTAATATTAAAATTCAGAAAATCAATAGAAGATTATTGGATCTCAAAAGAAATATGAGGAACAATGATATGAATCAATATGAAAAGGATGAGCTGAAAGAAAAATTATAATTTGGGGATTTTGTAGGAATACCTAGATTTGAAAAATATTGGGCGATTGATCGAGGATTACTTGATTAGAATTTTTGATCTAGAATGAATCATATATGAATCAATATGAAAAGGATGAGCTGAAAGAAAAATTATAATTTGGGGATTTTGTAGGAATACCTAGAATTGAAAAATATTAGGCGATTAATCGAGGATTACTTAATTAGAATTTTTGATCCAGAAGGAATCATTTGTCGGGCTGGCGACATTAAACCAAACGCTTTATGGGAGGCAACTCATAGTTATCAGAGTGGAATAATATGATTGTTAGTGTTGTATTATGTTTGCTTTAGTGTGGATTATTCAGCTTAATTAATGATTGGTGAATGTTTGGATTGTTAGTAGATTGACTTGATTTTATGTGTAATAATGGATTGATAAGTTTGATTGTTGATTGGTGGATGTTTGGATTGTTAGTGATTTGATTTGATCTTTGTGTGTCATGAGAAAGGTGATTCATTAACTTCTTATTATAGTTAAACTTGTATGTTCTCTTGTAGTAGTTGGATTGACGGTCCACTATGACTCGGGTCTCCACCGGACTTAAAGTTTTGCAAAAGACATCATGAATTTGAACAGTGACAGTTTCATCTTAATTTTGTTACTTCCTTTCTCTAACTTTGTTTTCATTTGATAAGAGTCGCGAACCTATTTGATGAGTAACATGAGGATGATCTTATACTATCCTTATAACCATTAGAGGTGCTTAATTAAAGAATTAGATGATGTATGAGGTTGGTGCACGTGAGCTAATATATCAGGGATAATCTTATCTTTGGGGTTATGATCTATAAAATCATTTAAAGTGTACATAATTTATTAGTGTTGTGATTCCGTTAGAATTTGGAAGTAAGGTAGTGAGATTGCATGAGTTAAGGATATTTGACCCCATTTATCATGTGTGTTTCTATTTGTATTTTATGTTTGTTTTTTTGTTACAATTTTATATAAGACTTGAATATTTTTATATTCTTATGCTGATAAATGTCATGCTAGTTAAACTTTTATTTCGTCGCTTTCATTTTGACATGTTTAGTTTAAATTTATTTTCTGCTACAAAATTTCCTAATTAATAATTATAGATATTTCTGATAGGCATGTGTGGCAAATAAAATTTATGAACTGTATTTATTTCTACTTATACTTTATGTACTAAATATTATACATGTTAAAAATGAAGTTTGGGGGTAGGAAGAAAAATAAAATTTTAAAGTGAATATATTTTATTTTAGTTTAATATTATTGCAAACATATTTTAGGCTATATTTACTTTCTCCTGTAGTTATTCTTTTGATTATGCATATATATGAATTTGATAGGATGTTACAGTAGTTTTTTAGATTCAACTTTTACTTTTTTTTTCTGTTACATTTTATGGAATTAATTGCAAAATATTTAAAAATTAAAATTTATGGGGAAAATTTTTTTTAAAACTTAACTTTATTTGTCCTCAGTAGCCCATATTTAATTTAATATCATCTTTAAAATGACTTATCGTATGTGGTGTAACATTTAGGTTACTGTAATTTTGATTTTATGAATGTTATAAAAATAACTTAGTTGAAATCCTATATGAAGAAACTGTTGTAGAGTTAAGATATTTTGTAGGAAACTTTAGAAAAATGATTTTGTTATTCACGGTAGAAAGAAGTTGAATATTTGAAAAACTAAGATTCTTAGATTTATACTTATTGAGAATTGAGCCTTTATTGAAATATTTTTAAAACTAATACTTACACTTTTAAAAATTAAGAAAAAGTTTTGAGTTTTGGATTTTAGAAAGAGGATGGTGAAATTCAAAACTATTAAATGTCTATCCAAATGTAGTAATCTTCACATAAAAAAATGAAAAAAAATGAGTATGGACTAAATGATTCCGAAAGAAAAAAAAAAAGAAAAGTAAAAAGAAAATATGTGATGAGAAACTTGAAGAGAAGTCTAATCAAAAATTGGTTTCACTTAAATCTTTTTAAATGAAAAAACTTATAAACAATCCTAAGTTTATTCTTATTTTTTTTAAAAAAAAGTATTGGTCATATTGATATAGATAAGATGCTTAAATTTTATTTTTATACTTTCTATGCATCTTTAGTTTGATAAGATTAAATAACTTTTAAAGTAAATGGAAAATCATGATTCCTAAGTTAAATATGAGATATTCTTGCACTTTAGTCATAGGTTGATTTGCTAAAATTTCTCCTAAGTTACACTATAATATTTCTGAGATGAAATAATAAGAAATTATATTAAAACCCACAACTACAAGTCAACAAAATTTGGTTTTTAAAGTTATATTGTTACTTAAGGACAAGTAACAGTTAAGTTTGTAGGAGATGATACGCCTAAAAAGTGTTCAATTTTTCATATACTTTTAATGTCCATATTTGGTGATTTTTAATGATATTGCACCTTAAAGGAATGTATTTTACAAGGTTTTAGTTTCAAATACAAGAAATAGATTTTTGGTGAAAATAAAACAAAAACGGTGCAATTTAGAGCAAAAACGAGCAAGAAAGAAAATTCTGACCTGACACATTTTGATACGTCTTCTATGCTTAATCTCTTTTACATTTCTCACATGTTATTGAAATTACTTTAATGAAATATTGTTTTCATACTTACTTATTAGGTATATATGTTAGGAACGAAACGCATCTGAAACGGGACGAGACGGAGCTAAAACGGAGCCAAACGGAGCTAAACGGTGAAGCTGCTATAGACCGGCACCAACGGCTCCCGAGTCCAGAGGACGACGAGAAACGACGCCGACAGCGCCAGAGACGATTTGGACGGATTTTTGGGCGGTTATGGCTGAGATTCAATGTAATGGAACGCGTTTTTTAATATTGTTCGAGGCATCACTTAGGAAATTCGTCCCTACATTATAAAAATGTTTTCATGTCATAAAAAAGGTTTTATGTTGGGAAAAATGAGAGAAATGTTGAGAGATTTTAGAATAAGATTAGAAAAATAGTCTACCTTTTTGGAGAGATTGGAGAGATGATTTTGAGAGAATCTGTAAGGAAATGTACTAGCATTATATGGATCAACAGGAAACTTTGTGAGAGATTTTCACATTTCTTTCGAAGGGAAAAAGCTATGTATTGTGTTATTCATTATCTTATAATTTTGTAAACATTTATCTAGTGGATTTGTTTTTATATAATGAAGTTTTTCATTGTGTTTTCTTCGTACTTTATGATGTGTTTTTCTTACTCTTTCTTCTTGTTTGGAAATAGTGGCATGAAAAGATTATGTCGTTGTTTTCATTCTATTGTTCTTTTGTAATTAGTATGATTCATGTTTAGGATTTTGAAAAGCATGTTAGAAAATATTTTAAATATAAATGTGATGGTTTTACTTGCACTTCATCTACATTACAATATGGGTCTGTTGTAGTGTTAAAATTTGTTGTAATTGCACTAAAGATCCGAGAGGGCGGTGTAATTCTTAACAAAGTGGAACCACATTTAATTTCATGGATGATAATGCAATTCATGGGAATAAGTACAAATAAATAGAAAAATATACTTTAATGGACGTAGAGTTGGAGATTTTAGGGTGACGGACTAAAATCCTCAATTTGGTCCTAGTGTTTGGAAATTAAAGCGAGAGTTAACCCTCAGGCGAGGGGGGTGTGGGAGCTCTGGAGTGAGAGCCAGTATCCTCTCAGCCTAAGTACGGATTTAGTGACTAAACTTAGGATTAGTCAATGTTTTTTATGCACTCGAAAAAGAGTAAAGAATAGGATTGCTCATATTTGACACATACAATATTTAATGTATCACATTCCTAAACTTTATCAAATTCACTACATAAGAATAATAGTTTTTAACATCTCGAAATTTTTCAAACCAATTCATTCAAAAAGGGTTATCTTTGGAATTAATATTTTCATTTAGAAGCAGTTATTGTTCATTTTATACTTAAGACATACTTTTAGGAGTATTTGTTAGAAAAATCACTTTAATCGACCTTCCAAACTAGGGACTCATATAATAGTAGACTAGAATTAGCCTAAGAGATTTCTTACCTCACTTCTCTGTGAGATCGATACTAGGGTTTTTATCGAAATCCTATATTACTTGGAGGGATGCGTGCACTTGCGTAGAACCCGTAGTGTGTGGACTACTATCTATATTTTATCTATATTTCGATTTTGCATACTAGCTGTTAAATATAAATTGGGTCAGGGTTTTAGTCATATTTTGGAAACTAAATTACTGCATAATTGCGGGACGGGTCAAGTATTTAGTCGTAGCAGTGAATTTAAATTGACATAAAACACGCAGAAAAACGCGCTAGGGGCGCATCAAGTTTCACCTAGACACATGGGGAAAAAGCTGGAGGGAATGGAAGTTCAAGTAATGTAAGAATGAGAAAATTGAAGATGTCAATCTTCAAAGGGGAAGATGCACATAGGTAGTTGTATTGGGTGAAACGATACTTACAGTAAATTTGTTAATTGCGGAAGAGAAACTCATGGCAGCAGGGTTATGTTCAGAAGGAAAGACCCTAGCATTGTTTTAGTGGATGGAGGTGAGGTACCCGATCCGTTAGTGAGAGGTGATTAAGGATTCTTGTTGGAATGTTTTTGAGTCAATCGAGAAAGAGGGCTACACGAGCAATTGTACACTTTGATTAAGGGGAGGACAACAACATAATACAAGGAGATGTTAAGAGTTATTATTGGGGCAGCTGAGGGTCATTTATGCGGCAGGCCTGGTGGGGAACTTCTTAAGAGTCTAAAGCCCAACAATAACTAAGTAGCCCTCTGACAATTGAGACCGCAGAGATTGAGAGAGATGATGGAGCTCACCCAGATGGTGGAAGACAAAAAAATAGGAAAAGAAAACAATGATGGAGCTCGCCCAGATGGTGGAAGTCAAAAAACAAGTGAAGAAAACAAACAAGCGACACCACGAGAAGATTCTACAAGAGTGTCTCGTTGGTCATGACATCGAGGACCCGGGCAATGTTGTTTCAGAAAGAGGTAACAAAGGAGAGGAACTTAGGGACCCATCCTGGGGTCAATTTCAAGCACCTCACCGAGGCATAGATGAAGGGTAAGATAAAAATGATTATATTTCTGATGTGAGGAGAAGTATGCACTAGACTACCATTGCAAGTAGTGCACACTCCAGGTCATTTTAGTTCATGAAGGGGAAGAGCGATAGTAATGAGTCGAAAGAAGACGTGGTGGAGGAAGAGGAGAGCTTACACTAGAATGTAGCAAAGGTGTCCCTCAAGTCGTTAGTGGGACTTACTCTAAATCACTTTATGAAGAAGAGGGGACAAATCAGGGAACAATCGATGGTGGTGTTGAATGATAGTAAGGCCACATGTAATTTGATCTTAAATTAGGTAGTGAATCAGCAAAGGATGGACCTGGTAGATACCGGGAGCTTTGGGGTCTGAATGGGGATGGGGATGGGGATGGGATGGGGATGATGAACAAAAGTTGGGGAATTTGTAATAGATTAGTTCTTACACCGCATGGCCTACATATGATGAAGGGTTTCCTTCCCTTGGAATTGGGCGGTACTGACGCGATTATCGGGATGAAGTGCATGCATACGCTTGGGGAGATGATGGACTGGAAATCCCTGACGACGGAGTTTCGGGTGAGGGGTAGGAAGGTGGTGCTAAAAAGAGATTCTAGCTCAAAGTTATGGGTGGAACCATGGTCCTGCTCAAATTTAAGACGATGCGGGAAGCAAGGTTAAGCTATTTGGTGGAGTTGCAAAACATAGAGAAGTTATTACCTTAAAGAAGAATCTCCCTCCTATCAATATCAGAGCACACAGGTATCCTCAAAATCATAAAGATGAGATAAAGAAATTGATATGAGAGATGCTTAAAGCCAAAATTATTAGACCCAAGTGAGGGCATTTTTTCCTGTCCAGTCCTATTAGTGAAGAAAAAACGTAGCGGGCTATTTTGCGTGAATTACTAGGCTTTAAAAATGGGAGTCATACTTGACAAGTTTTCTATTCATTTGATTCATATGGGGCAATCACTTCCTCGAAGATCGATCTAAAGTCAGGATACCACCATATCAGGATAAATCCAATTGATGTGCACAAGACAGCGTTCATGAGGCATGAAGAACATTATGAGTTTTTGGTAATGTTGTTTGGCCTCACCCAAGCTCCGACGACGTTTCAGTCCCATGAATTGGGTTTTTCAGCATTACCTTCGAAAATTTATCCTGGTATTCTTCGAAAACATTCTAATCTATGGTAGTACAGAGCAAGAGCATGGCCTGAGGGTAGTCTTGGAGTCGTTGAGGGAGCACTTGTAGTACGCCAACTTCAAGAAACGTTTACTTGCACAGTTAACAGGTGAAGTATCTAGAGCACATGGTGACCAAGGCGGGAGTAGCAGCGGACCGTTCCAAGATCAAGGCTATGATGGACTGGCCTTTACCAAAGAGTTAAAAGAAATTGATACAACTGATAATTCGTGAGGGTGTATGACAAGGTAGCATGACTGCTGATGGAGCAGCTGAAGAAAAATAGTTTCAAGTGAGGGGAAGCATCAACACAAGCCTTCAAACATCTGTAGAGATTCATGACTAGCATTCTGGTAATATCACTTCCAGACTTAAATAAAACGTTTGTGGTAGAAACGGATGCTTCAAGGTAGAGATTGGGAGCAATACTCATGCAAGACCAGCAGCTGATTGGCTGCTCTAGTCAATTACTCGCAGCTAGGGCGAGAGAGGGAGTTGAGAGCTATTGCCACAACCAATTAGAAGTGGCAGTCATACCTGTTGGGGCAACAATTCTAGTCAAAACAGATCAAAGGAGCTTAAAATATCTTTAAGAGTAGAGGATAATGACTAAGGAGCATCAAAGTTGACTATCTAAGTTACTGTGACATAATTTTGAGATTCAAGACCGACTAGATTGGAGAATAAAGTTGCAGATGCACCGTCGAGAAAGATGGAGGAATCTCAATTGATAGCAATATTGTTACCCTTAGTCTTAGATTGGTAGCCCTGAAATGAGCGAGTGAGCAGGATGAGCTGAGAAAAATGCGAGCACAGTTGCTACAATATTCGAAGTCATCCAAGGTATGTGTTAAGGGCCCAGGAGCTACTCTACCAAGAGTGGTTTGTTTTACCAAGGGCATCGGAGTATATCACCAAACTATTCAGGAGTTTCATAGTAGTGCATTTAGTGGGCACTTGAGGGTACATAAGACATACAGTCAACTATTGACGGAGCTTTATTGGGTGGAGATGCACAAACATATAGAGGACAAGGTGGCAAGGTGCAATGTGTGTCAACGACACAAATACTTGGTCATAGCAACAGAAGAGCTACTACAACCCTTAGTTTTATCAAAGAAAGTTTGAGAAGAAGTGATGAAATTTCTGGAAGGGTTGCCACGATCAGAAGGGTTTACGATGATCTTGGTGGTAATGGATCACCAGAGTAAGTACCCGCATTTCATTCCATTACGAGACCCATACACTAAGGTCTCAGTCGCTACGATGTTCATATGGGAAGTATTCTATTGGCACAGAGTGCCATAATCTATTGTATCAAACAGTGACAAGATGTTCCTCAACCAATTATGGAAGGAGTTGTTCAGATTACAAGGGACAGTCCTTAAAAGAAACATAACCTAGCATCCTTAGATCTAAGGCCAGACGGAGGAGGTCTATAGAAGTGTGGAGACTCGCCTGTGTTGTTTTTATAGAAATTATTGCTCAGAAAAAATAACTTTCATTTCATTGATGATGGGCTCGTATAGAACCTTACAAGAAACAACATTTACAAATAAATCCTCAGACTTCATCCATTTACAAATAGGACCCTACATTAGATACAAATCTCAACACTCTACCTAATGATGCGCAAGAGAGAGGGAGAAGAGTAAGTACTCCCCCAAAAGATGCCTTCCTGTTTGAGTCAAAGCATACTCGGTTCTAAACGCGATGGCTTCGCCAAGACGACTCTGCTAATCCCAGCAACTTCACCAAGATGCCGATCTCGACCCTACTCGTCACGGTTACTTCACGATCCCTGCTCATCTCGTTGTTACTGCTTCAAGATCCCGACTCGTCGCGACCTTCAACCCTATTCGTTGTGGTTGCTTCACGATCACAGCTAGCAGCATCACTATTGCTTCGTGATGCCAGTCCTAATCGTCACTGTATCGACAGAGTCCACACCGCAATCCCTTTGGTGCTTTCCCAGCTGACCCTAATCACCACTAGATCGCCAGAGTAATGTCGCGATCCTGTTGGTCCCTTCTCAGCTAGCTCGCAATCCCGTCAGTGCCTTCCCAATTAGTTGTTATCGATACTGCTTCGCGAGGATGAAGCGTAAGGAGTATCGGCCCAATCCCTACTCACAAAGAACGAGACCGGCTAGGTATAACTCTGCTACCACATAGAACTTATAGCTTAGAAAAAACCAATTTCATTTCATTGATGATGCGCTTATATAGAGCCTTATAAGATACAATATTTATAAATAAATCCCCATACTTCATCATTTATAAATAGGACACTATATTAGATACAAAGCTCAACAGTTTTGTATTAGATGCGCCGAAGTTCTAGGCAAAGTAAATTGTGTGGGCCAAATATTTTGAACCCTATGAGGCGATTGCACATATCAAGGTAGTGGCCTACGATGTTACCACCACCATCAACACTACATCCAATCATCCATGTTTCATAAGTGAGGCATGCTATCGAAGATCATACACCCTCGCCTTATTATCTCTGACGTTGACAAAGGACTTGGAGGTGATTTTGGAACCTTTAGAGGAGGTTGAAGGAGTGCACCAAGGAGTTCCTGGAGCAAAAGAGGTACTGATTAATTGGCACTATCTGAGAGATTATGAAGCAACGTGAGAGCCTTACAAAGTGATCCAAAAGCAGGTTCAATCATTCCACCTTGAGGACAATGTGTTTCTTTGGAGGGGAGTGTTGATACGCCTACTCCTGCAACTGCGAGAGACAACAGCAGGACAGCATCTGCAGATGGGAGGTCGGTCCAAGGAGGACCAATCTAGAGCTGCCAGAATCAACCAGACCAACTGGCTTGACCTAGCCCGTTGGACAGGGGTGAAAAGCTAGGAGAAGTTGAGGACGATTCCAACTGGCTTGACCTAGCCCGTTGGACAGGGGTGAAAAGCTAGGAGAAGTTGAGGACGATTTGGGGGGGGGGGGCCTTATCGCTAATCAATTATAAGAGGGGAATTAAAGGGAGGTTTGGGGGGAAGTTTGAATGGTTATTGGAGAGTATTTATGAGGGTTGATTAGCTAAGGGTTTGTTTTATGTTTTGATTCCTTGCAGATTTTCTTTCCTCTTTTTGTTCCTAGCAACGTCTAGGATTTGTAGAGAGATGATCTACCTCTCGAATAGTAGATCAATATTGTATCTTCTTTATTTTCATTGGTATTAGTAAAATCAGATATCATGCGTTTTACAACCTCTCTATTGCAATTTATTTGTTATTTGTTCGCTGTTTTTAGTTTCGGATTCATGTCAACCCATCATCTGATGCCAATTGCTAGCTGACAAAAACAGGAACCAGCAACTATTCATTGTAATGAATCACAGTTCATCTGCAATTCATTCCAGAAGCTGGCATGCAACAAAAGGCTACATGAAGGCTTGAAGGAGTTGTAAGAAAAGCAGGAAAAGTATGAGGTTAAACAGTTTCAGCTTACTTAAACTAGATATTGCAGATTCGAAAGAGGTGATTGGTAATCTTTACAAAGCTTGGTAATGTTAATTAAAAAGAATTCAAGAAGTAAAAAAAAAAATACTTTAATAGCCACAAAGGAAGAAAAATCAGAAACGCATTTAAAAGTATGGAAATAGAAACTGAATTGGCAAATTGAAGAACAAGGGAGTGGTTGCACCTAATAGCCCAGAATGAATAATTAACACAGAAAATACAAATCAATAAATCCCAAAAAGATTCTATTTTGAATGAATCGAAGAGCAAAAACAAAGTCAGAGTGGATTACAACCTTCTGAAGTCCAAATGGTTCAGCTTTCAGTATGGCATTTTGTGAGATTCCCAGGAATTAAATTCGGAGATTAAATTCAAATCAATCGATGGCACCTGGATTTATTTTAAACAGATTGTTTGACTTTCTCTCACGTGAAATTATGAATGAATGAGATGAAATTCTCAGATAAAAGTTGATAATATATAAGAGAAGGGATTATAACAAAAAAACTGATGGCTAAACTACTATCAACAAATAATAACCAAATATGCACCGTAAATATGTCACACACAAGATACATATATAAAGTCTCAAATAAGCCAAGCAATTTAGGAGAACGTGGCAGAGGGAGGGAGAGACTCACTTCTTCCATCACGAGTTTGACGGATTCACTAATTATATTCATTAACTTGTCATCATTTACACCACAATCTCGAATCTCTTGGATAGGAACATCACCAACATCAGTTAAAACACGAGGATCATTTAGTTCTTTGCCTGTATAAAAGTCAAAATGAGAAAATGCAAGATATTGAAATGTTCCAGACCCAAGGAAACTAGAGAACAAGAAAAAAAGGTGCATCTGCAGTTTAGAATAAAAATCATTTTAACATAATCCCATTATTAATTCTTCTTATCTGAGAACAAAAAAATAGGCAGATATAACCCAACAATCGTGTACCTATTTTCTCTCATGAGGTCAAAGATATCTGTTGCGGGAAAATCAACTTGGCTAGAAGAAAACATAAAGAACACAAGCAAACACAAAGAACACAAAGCGATTACGTGGTTCGGTCTCTTTGGACCTACATCCACGGGAGGGAAATGATCATAAAATTCACTAAGACAAAAACAAGAGAATACATAGTTTTACAAGATGAGCCCTCATCTTCCATGGTCTCACTCTTTGCTCCCAAGACCTTTCAAGATGCTCTCCTCATCTTCCTCCAAGCTAACCTCACTCTTTTTAATTCTTGGACAGAATTTTTCTCACTTGCCTCTCACATTCATTTCACCTTGCCTAAGCCTCACCCACCCTCATCTATTTATAATAGATGAAGCCTAAATAAGAGAACAAGAAAGAATAGACAATATTACAAAAGCCCCAATTGCCTTTAGTGTAACACAAATTGTGAGTCAATATTAACAATTCTCCACCTTGACTCTCAATTTCGAAGCTCTGAAGTGATGATTCCCTCCACTCGGCTCCCCGAGGGCCCTCAGCCGTGGTAAAGTTCACTAAGTCCAAACAACGTTTCAACTTACCATAGGTAAGCACCTCGTGAAGCATGTCGACAGTGATTCTCCTCGCAGTATCTTCTCCACTACTATCGAGCCTTTGGTGAAGACATCCCTCACAAAATGAAGCTTCACATCAATGTGCTTGGACTTTTCATGGAAGACCTGATTCCTGGTAAGATGAATAGTGCTTTGAGTGTCGCAGAACACAGTTACCACCTTTTGAGGTATCCCAAGCTTTTCAGTCATGTCTTTTAACCATATAGCTTCCTTGATTGCTTCAGTTACGGCGATGTACTCAACCTCTGTAGTTGAGAGAGCTACGACGGATTGAAAATTAGACTTCCAACTGACAGCAGTACCGAAGACAGTGAAAATGAATCCGGTCAGTGACTTCCGGTGTCGATGCTTCCAAGCATAATCGTAATCAACGTAACCAACTATCTTTTCTTCTTTGTCTTCCTCGCCTTTTAAAGAAGTAGTCTCAAATCGGCAGTCGTGCTTAAGCTGTCTCGCGATCCATTTTAGTGCTTCCAGCCGAGTCCGTCCTGGATTCGTCATGAACCTCGCTAACAACACCGACGGCGCAGCTGGATCCGTGCCGTCGCAAACCATACAATACATGATGCTACCAACCCCACCGGCGTAGGGGACACCCTCCATGTATTCTTTCTCTCGCTTCGGCCTCGAGTGCTCGAGAATTCGATAATTTGACGTCCGACCAATCCGTGTTGCAGACCTCGCTGAGACTTGCGCATGTTGAACCTCGTCAAAACTTTCGAATATAAGACTTCGAGATAAGAATAATCTGTTCTTTTTCCGTCTCTTTTAATCTCCATCCCTAGTGATCTTTGTAGCAGGTCCTGTGTCTTTCATGTCAAATTCGAATCGAGCATACCTTCGATCTTCTGACTTTCTCCCCGCTTCGTCGCCTACTAACATATCATCTACATATAAGAGCAAGTACGTGCTTATTTCACCGTCTTGCCACTTCATGTACACACAACTGTCATAGCTGCTTCTGACAAAACCGATCTTTAGCATGAACTCATCAAATCGTTTGTACCATTGTTTAGGGCTTTATTTCAGTCCATACAAAGTTTTCTTCAGCAGACAAACTTTGTCCTTTGTCTCAGGTGTGTTGTACCCATCTGGCTGATCTATGTAGATAGTTTCTTCAAGCTCTCCATGCAGGAATGCGATCTTAACATCTAGCTGCTCTAATTCCAAATTGAATTGAACCACTAGTGCTAAAACCATCCTAATGGAGCAATGCTTTATCACGAGCGAGAAAATTTCGTCGAAGTCGATTCCTTCTACTCCGAGTGAATCCCTTTGCAACGAGTCTGGCTTTGTACATGATCTTTTCAATACCTGATGTGTCTTCCTTTTTCTTAAAGGTCCACTTGCAACCAACTACACGTTTGTTCGTTGGTCGATCCACAAGTTCCCAAGTCTTGTTCTTCATCAGTGAAGTCATTTCCTCATTCATGACATCTACCCACCTATTTCTTTCCTTGCTCTTTAAGGCTTCCTTATAGTTGTTCGGTTCAGCTTCTTCTATCACTTCAGCAACACTCAAAGCGTATAAGATCATATCTCGCATCGGCCATATCTCTCTCGGCGGCTCGATAGTTCTTCTTTGTCCGTTTCTCGTCGATCCGTAATCATCCGATCCGCTTTCCGGTTCGGTCTCTTCGTCTGCTCTTCCGCCACTTCATCCTCGATTGTTCACAATCGTCCTTCGATCGCTCAAAGCTCAGTAATTGTTAGTAGCTCCACCTCAATAGAAGAACCCTCCTTAGCGGCATTGTTTTGGTAACGTAGCTTTCGTGATTTGTCATTTTGACTCATCGAATGTCACGTCTCCGTCGATGATGCATTTCTATCGATCTAGACACCAAAGTTTCGTAACCCTTGGTTCCGAGTGGATATCCGATGAAAACGCACTTCAAAGTTTCTTGCCTAGACTTTATTCGTCTAACATGAGCGTAAACAATACATCCAAAAATTTTCGAGTTATCGTAGCTTACCCCGGTTTCCCGTACCACATCTCCAAAGGAGTCTTCATATCAATAATTGTCGATGGACATCCGTTGATAGCGTAGTAGACGGTTGACACGCACTTCACCCCAGAAACTTTTTGGTATATCTGCATTTAGCAACATACACCTCACTCTCTCTAGGAGAGTTCTGTTCATCCTCTCAGCTAGGTCATTCTGTTGAGGAGTATTTCGGACTGTCTTGTGTCTTGTAATGTCATTCTTCCTGCACAGCTCCTCAAACTGTTCTGAACAATACTCTAAGCCATTGTCAGTTCTCAAGTGCTTCAGCTTTGCTCCCATCTTGTTTTCAGTGAGAGTTAACTAGTCTCTAAACCGTCGAAAAGCCTTCATCCTTAGTTCGAAGGATGAAGACCGATACCTTCCCAGTGTAGTCGTCGATGATAGACATGAAGCATCTCCCTCCTCCACGAGTCCGAGTTCTAGTCGGCCCCATAAATCATCGTGTATGTAATCGAGAGGCTTCTTCGATATGTGATTTCCGGTAGAGAACTTCACCTCAGTAGCCATCCCCAGTACACAATCTGTTCATGCGACCCATTCATTGACTCGATCTCCGCATATCGCATTCTCGCTGTAGCAGCTCTTGTAAGCCCTTTCACTTACATGCCCAGGCCTCATATCGCCATAATCTAGTCCCGTCGGCTTCGATTGAACTGCATTTGAGAAGTTGCCGATCACAGTTCTTCCAGCTATGGAGTATAGCTCATTCTTTCTGACGCCTTTCATGATAATGAGTGAACCTTTGACTACTCTGATGCAGCCATTATCTGCCATGAACGTGTATCCGCTTGACTCCAGAGTACCTAAAGAGATCAGATTTCTTTTAAGCTCTGGAACGTACCTGACGTGTTGAAGTCTCTGTTCAGCTCCATCGAACATCTTTATTCTGATTGTTTACTTGCCAAGTACCTCGCAAGCCTTTATTATCTCCAAGTAGAACGGACCACCGTTTGTCGACTAGAAGTGTCTCGAACCGGTCTTTGTGAGGACACATGTGAAAGGAGCACCTGAATCGAGGATCCACTCCTTGATGGATTCCGATTCCGATATCACCGCAGCTTTATCGAATCATACCATCCGATGCTACACTTGCTTCTCCATAATCTTTAGGCTTCTCCCGAAAACTTTTCTTTCTATCCGGACAGTTCCTCCCGAGTGACCTTCTTTGCGGCGAGAGTAACACTCGTTAGATCTTTTAGAAGACCGACTTCTGCTCTTCTTTCTAGATTTCGATCCGTTCGATCATTTTCGAACCTTTCGCTCGATCTTCCTCTAACTCGTCGACCGTCTCCACCGCTTCTTCTTTCATGTCATGCTTCTTCCGAAGCTTCTCGGCTCCGATCGCGATCGAACCTCTTCCAAAGTAATACCGTACCCTTCCATAGAGCATCGCATCCCTAAAATGCTCGTAGCTCTTAGAAATAGAGTTTAACAGCAGCAATGCCTTATCCTCGTCGTCCATCTTGACGTCGATGTTTTCAAGATCATTTATAATCTTGTTGAACTCGTCAATCTGCTCCGAAACAGATTTGTCTTCGTGCATTTTGAATGAGTATAAGCGATGCTTCGAAAGCAGTCCGTTAGCCGCAGATTTAGTCATATAAAGTACTTCGAGCTTGGCCGAAGTGCTCGAGCGAGTTGTCTCCCTCGACACCTCCCTCGGCACTTTGTCGCCCAAACTCAAAATTATCGATCGCGAGCATTGTCCGTAACGACGTTCTTCTCTTTCTCGGTCATGTCGGCTCGACAATGCTCGTCGAACCTCTGCAAGCGCTTCAAGAACACCCCGTCGAACCGAAGAGACTCTCATTTTTACTCTCCACAAGTCGAAGTCGTTCTTTCCAGTAAATTTCTCGATGTCAAATTTGGCGGAACCCATTGTCCCCGCCAAACACGTCTCCACACCAAGATCTACCAATCAACTGATTATCAACCCGAAAGACTTTGACTGCTGTAGAACTCCTTGTACAGCCGAAGGAATAGAGAGTCGAACTCCTCGCTGCAGCTTGGATACACGGCTGGTCAAAGAATCCCTACAGATTCCTGCAATCGGGACAATGAAGGCCAAATAGCCTTCTCCAGCCGAATACCTTCACTGTCGAGACTGGCAACAATGTGCAATTAGATAGAATTGCTAATGATTCCTGCAAGCTTCTTGCAAGACAACCGAACAGCACTCCTTGCTGCAAGGAATTGCGGTCAACCGAATGGATTTCCTGCAATAATTGTAGCCTTTTTTGTATTTACAGTTCTTCCCTTCGCCTGCAGTTAGGAAGAACTGAAAGCCAAACTCGTCCCAGTAGGATTGCCGAAGGCCTCTCCTACAGGATTGCCAAATCTTGTGGGCAAGAAACGTTGAATTCCTCCCTAGACAAAACAATATTGCCAAATTTCTTGCTGTAATTTGGGCCCTGATCTGCTCTTGTAAGATGCGCAATGCTTCCTTACTGTCAGCGATGCCTGCAGTCTACAAGAACCTCTTGCCGAATTCTCCCTGTAGCTGTAGAAAGCCGCCTTCCTTCCTGCTCCTTCGCGTCCGAAACCAAACAAACCTTGCTTGCACTGCCGCTGAAGCCGCGGGCTGCTTCGAATATGGTCTCGCAAAAACTGCTCGCAGACCGAACTCGCGCAAGATCGCGCGAATTTCTCTCGCCGTCTGGTCGCAGAAGATGGCTTCCTTGAACTCTTGGACGAATTCGCTCGCAAGCCCTCTGCGCCGAACTCTTCTTCTCCCGTCTGCGCGCAATTCCCCCGAATTTCTGCAGCAAACTTGAATGCCCAACAATCCAAGAGATGGACTGTCGTATGTCTCCTTAATTGTTGAATGACTGTAGCAGCTTTTGGATAGCCAAGAATTTGGGCAGCTGAATTCCTGCTGCCTGCATTCAATGGAAGAACAGTGCGATACCTTCTTCCTCCTCCAATAACCTGGAAGCTGAAATCCTGCGGCCCAAGAATGAACCTCCTGTACAGTTCTTTATCTCTGAATATCCTTCCTCCTCTAGCCAACAAGTAGATTTCCCACAGACGGCGCCAATTGTTGTGGGAAAATCAACTTGGCTAGAATAAAAAATAAAAAACACAATCAAACACAAAGAACACAAAGCGATTACGTGGTTCGGTCTCTTTGGACTTACATCCACGGGAGGAAAACGATCATAAAATTCATCGAGCGAAAGACAGAGAATACATAACTTTACTAAGCATGAGCTCTCATCTTCCATGGCCTCACTCTTTGCTCCCAAGACCCTTCAAGATGCTCTCCTCATCTTCCTCCAAGCTAACCTCACTCTCTTTAATTCTTGGACAGAATTTTTCTCACTTGCCTCTCACATTCATTTCACCTTGCCTAAGCCTCACCCACCCTCATCTATTAATAATAGATGAAGCCTAAATAAGAGAACAAGAAAGAATAGACAATTTTACAAAAGTGCCCCTTTGCCTTTAGTGTAACACAAATTGTGAGTCAATATTAACAATATCTACATACAGAGCGCCATACGTGAGCACATAAAAATTTAAAAAAAAACTCATTAACTATTAATATTATCATTCAATATCAATCCAACTTAAACAGTGCCAAATAATTCTTACAGCAGCCTCAGCCACTTTCAAAGAGAACTAACTGCCACTAACACCAAGTCGCAGCTCCAGGAAAGCCACCACCCATTATAATTAAAAAGCTCACCTTACAAAACAATGTTTCCTAGTTCAACGTCTTCATAAAATAGGTTTAATTAAATTTCAAAAATGTTAAATCAGCACAGGTTTACTCAGAAATAATTGGATGAGCTAAAATATATGACTTCAAAAAAGAGGAGAACAAACACATTTGCTGAGTAACATCCTCATTTTAATGTGATGGTTTTCACGTGTAGAACTATAAATCCACCATTCTAGCTGAGAAAATTTGCCCTCATATATATTTTGGGATTGAAAATAAATGGTTCTACAATAAACTAGTAAAAGAAAAAGTTTCATAGAACAATAATAAATTGAAAATTTTAGGATAGAAAAACAAATGAATCTGCAATAAAATAGCTCAACATCACTAGCCCAAGCATTGCATAGATATAGTTATCAATAACATGATGAGCTACAATATAAGCTTCTCGTTGGATTTAACATACCTTCTTCAGTACTAGAATTGGTGCTGCCACACCATATGGCTTCCCTAATGCGAGGAGGTGCAAAGGCAGGGCCTTGCAAGAAAGATGAATTGTGGCCAAGTGGAACTCCTAGAAGTGCTGCTGAAGCTTTTACTCCACCCAAAGCACGGAGAAGTTCTCCCTAGAAAATTCAAAATTAAACATACAAATGTCAGCTCAAAATGGAGATTGTTGTGGAGATCAGAATAACTACATTCACATTCATAATTCATGGAGATAGGAAGTCGGTTGGTCTATTTCATCAGTAAATATCTGCAGAAGCTATCAGCACAACCATCTTACAGGGAACACATTGAGACCACCCAATTCCTTTCACTACCATGGCTTCCTTGGAAGAAGAAGAAATTATTATGTTGCATATAAGAATGATCCATCTGTCTATATTATTTGGGTTTAGGGTTTAGGGTTTATGGTTTCTAAATGAGTTATATGAGTGCATACAAGCATTTTAATGAAATGACTTGAAATTGCCTAGTTTATAATTAAACAACAGGAACAGGACCACATCCAAATTTAGATGACATATGAAAAACAAATCCTTTCTGTATCATATCTTCTTCAGCTCTACAAACAGTAACAATTCTAACTTCCAATTGAATAAAGATCCTCAAATTCAAAACTTGAAATGAAATAACCTACAGAACACCATGACCACATCTAAGATATCAAGCAATCTATTAAATCATAAACCGAAGACAAAATAGATATTTTTCCTATTTCTTCTTGTTTGTCAAGAGGCAATTGTATAGGTGCGATTAAAATAATCAATATAATACCTAAATAAACAGATCTGTAAGAGCAGAGAACCAAGTTAGCACCTTTGAAACAATAAAGTGCATAATCTGTGCAAAGTGTCGTAAGGATAAAACTAAAAACAGTAATGCGTTTCATGGAAGGGTTCTCATGGCTACTAAATTGACAGCTTCATATAAAAAATAATAATAAGCTTGCGGCAACACACATAAGTGCAGTGCTGGATAACTAACAAATCTCGTAGCATAATAATTTAATTGGAAGAGCTAACATCCTTTTTCACAACAAATAATCTAACAAATTCTGTGTGGAAACAGAGGGCACCTTGAGCTTGGCCCTCTCACGAATCAGAGTGAGAGAGGCTTCAATTACTCGATTCTGCCCTTTCTCTATCAAACTAGCGGAGATATTCGCAGAAGATAGCTTCGTGAGGTGATGCAACCACTTCGTTCCATGACTCATCTCTGCGGCTATAGAAAATCCAGAACCAAAATGAAACCTGAAGCCGCCCTAATCCAGCGAACGTCGAGGGAGCCCTGGATAGAGAATAAAGAATTCCCGACGATTAGAAGACGACGGTACTAAAGTTTGATGGCCTCCACTGAAGAGTTCTAACACGGCGCGCTTCGGTTTTAGAGCCGCGGCTTTGCTACTTGGAATCGCTGGAGCACTTTTATTTTCTTATAGGGAATTTACATGCATGCCACCTAATTTTTATTAATTTCCGTATTTAACATCTAAAATATTAATATTACATAAAAGTGTGAATATTTATTCATTAAAACCTAATATTAATTCCAAATCTCCCAAGCAAATTCATACTATAGCATTTACATGGATGCCTCCTCGGATTCACGAGCTTCACAGGGAAAGCAGTGCCAGTTCTCGGCATACAAAGACCTCTAAGAGTCTCATCCTTATCCTCCTTCGGCCTTGTTTCTACCCAAAATCATTAAGAAAAGCTAAGCCTCATGTTTGTCCAACTTCTTTTTACCCTCGTTCACAAGCTTCGACCTTCTGCTGACATCCCACTTACCTTTGTTGGCTTCAGCTCCAGCACCTGATCCCGTTGGTGAACCTTAACAGAGGGAGTGGTGGTGATGATTAACTCTAAGGAACTGCGTGTTATGTATATGATATTAAAATTTTAAATACTATAAATTAAAATTAATGAGAATTGAGTGGTATTTATTTGAATCCCCCTTCCTTATAGGTAGGGGCGGAACCAACCTTTCTTTGAGATGAGGTCAAACTGATTCGTTAGACCCAATGTGGCTTAAGCTTGGGCAAGAGTAAACAAAATGATATTTTACAATGAGGAAAATTGATATTTCATAGGGTGTAAAAGATAAGATTGTCCTCCTTATAGGGAATAAGATCTATTAAAAACACTAAAAAAATAAAACGTCATCTCTGTTTTAGAGATTAGGATGCAGAGGCGAGCTGAATAGGGCGATAAACCTTTGACGTGGCCATTGATTGTTCTTTTTTTGCTTGCAGCCTATGAGGACGTAGACCAACGGATAAGAGCATTCTTATCAACTTTGCGTTCCGCTTCGATTACAACAGAATTAATTAATCTGTTCATGTTAAAAGAATAATTTTGTGAGTTTTTTTTTTATATATATAAAATAGAAGCAAAAGTTTATTAATCAAAATAGCTGTTTTGTATAATAAAAATAGATATAAAAGTAAATTGAAAAGAAATTTTTATTTTTTTGGTTTTGACCAAATAATACACACATAATGAAATTAATTTCTTAGTTGGAGGGAGACCTCTCCCAGCTTTATAAATAGTCTTGCCATCTTTCTGAAGGGAACTTGGAACTTCAACTAGAGAAAGCCTGAAACTTGGAAGAAAATGAGTTAAGAACGCCACCAACTCCCAAACCGATCAATTTTAGTTAGTTTGATTTGGTTTCAAAAAAGAATTTCGCTTTTTGGGTTTAAAACATTAATATTTAGTTTTTTATTTTCTGTTTGATTTTAATTTTCATTCAATTGAACAAATCGAAAAAACAAAATTTTGTTAGAATTTTTTATTATATTTTAATTTCATGTTAAAAAAATTTATAAAAAAAAATTATAATAAGGATCCGTCATCCGTCATCCGTGAAATTAATTTGATATAATGTAGATAAATTATGTCATTTGTAATGTTTTTTTTTTTTAGCCAAATTCCAATAAACAATTAAATTTTGGTTTGTTCATAACCGAGCAGTTTAAAAAGAATTAAATTTCGGTTCAGGCATTTCGGTTTTATCAAAATTTAGATTGGTTCGGTTTTTTTTTATTCTCAATTTCGATTGCAATCAGTTTGACTCACTCCTACCGGAGATGTTCCCTCGATCAGACCACATTTTATAAGTGCCTCAGTGATGTCATAATTAGGTGATCTTCAATTATAAGTATATAAGATTTGAATTTCATTTAACCTTCTAATTATACACCGTAAGCTTCTAAAAATATTTTAATAACTCAATCTACACTTGATACGGCTACAACAAATTTTTATTATCAAGCACAAATCTTGATGCACGACACGAATCTCAGTGCAATCTTTTGAGCAAGAAACGTTTAAATATTGATGAAAATTCATCAAGAGCTCCGATTTCAACAAACTTATAATCAACCGACCGACTGATGAAACGGACCCAATGATATCAAAACTAGTCCAATCCGAGTCAAATCAAGCCCGGATCAAGTCATTAAACCACTTTTATAAGCTTTTTAGACATATTAGAAGGTCAAATGGATGCCGACACTAGAAATCCCATACTTGAATCGAGCGTCTCGGCAAGACGAATCCAACGAGCCCAAGATCACTCAATTCCGACATCGTTAATGTCATCAAATGCTCCTTAAACGCCGTCTGATCGAGGGGAGCTCTTTGAACCGTCCGATCAAAATGATTGCATTAATTGCACCCAGAACTCTATAAATAGACCCCAACTCTCACATGAGATGGGGGTCCTAAGGAGATAGAGCCTGAGGCCTTGACAAGAAGCTGCAGCTTAGCACCACCGTCGACCGTTGTTGACCACTGCCGACCACCGTCGACCACCACCAACCGCCGTCGTCTACGGCATCTCCGACCTCCTTCACCTTCAACCTCCGTCACCGTCGACCACCGCCTACCGTCGTCGACTATCGTTGACCTTCGTCGACCTCCATCGATCATCGTCAAACACCACCAACTAGACGCTGTCAATCAACACTGTAATCTGAAGAATATAATCATCATTTCCTATCTGTGGGATAAGGGATTTCTGTAATCATCAATCAAAAGCAGATTTTCGCAATTGGGCCAGACCCGTGGTTTTTCCCTTTACAAGTTTTGCACGTAAAAACTTCTGAGTCACCGTTTATTCCTTTTTCATCCGTGTGCGTGCTGAAATCTCGTACAACGCTAAGACGATAATCTGTTACTCTACCGCCGCGAATTTTCTAGCACGCATCAACACTTAATTTGACTCGGATGGGACTAACTTTGTTGTCATTGTATTTGTCTCGTCAAGCCGGTCAGTTTGTCTATATGTTCATTGAAATTGGAGTTATGGATGTTTTATTACGAGTGCATGAAAATTTGTGGCAGTTTTAGCGTTGCACGTGAATTCAATACACACTCGGTGAAAGATAACAACCAGTAAAAAATTTTACGTGGAAAACTCGTAAAGAAAAAAAACCATTGGGCCCAACCTAGTTGAAAAATCCATTATACGTAGATGATTACAGAGAACATTGTCCCACCTACGGGAAAGGGGTAATAGATCTTCCAAGTTACATCATCGACTGACGGCGTCTGGTTGGTAGTAGTCGACGATGATTAGCAGTAATCAACAATAGCCAGTGGGGGTCGATGGAGGCCGGCAATGGTCGAAGTCAGTCGGAGATGACATGGATAGTATTGGACTTCAGCTCCTTCTCAAAACTTCAAGTTCTCTCTCAAGACTCAAGCTCTCCCCTTCATGAGAGGGGTGGTGCTCTATTTATAGTGTTTTGGGTGAAATAAATGCCACTTTGATTGACGGTCCGGAATGCTTCTTTCAATTTGAGGGTGTTTGATGGACATTTGAGTGCTTGGTGATGTTGAAATTGAGAAATATTTGGCTCATTATATTCGTCTTGTCGAGACGCTCGATTCAATTATAAGCTCACCAGATTTAACACTCATTTGATCTTTAAAATGCATCCAAAAACTTCTAAAAGTTATTTAATGACTTAATTTGAACTTGATTAGACTTTGATTAGACCAATTTTGGTATCAATAGTCCATCTCGTTGAACCTGTAAGTTTGACTATAGGTTTGTTGAAATCAAAGTTCTGGATAACTTTTAATTGATGTTTAAATATTTTTTGCTCAAAAGATTGTCTTAAGATTGGTATTATGCATCAAGATTCTTGTTTGATGAAAAAAAATTTGTTGGTGGCGTATCAATTTGTAATATTACTTTGAACATCTCTTGCTCAAAAGATGCTCTGAGATCCATACTGATTGCTTTGAGATACGTGTGAAATGATAAATTTTGATAACATATCAAGTAATACTTTTTCAGTGATATAAAAGATTAAGGTGGTATGTAGGGTTGTTAAATTGGCTCGTTTTGCGCACACAGCTTGTGGACTGCTTGTTAAGCAGCTCGTATTCGACTTGATTGTTAAGCCTAACAAGCTGAACACGAACAAATTTTTAAGCTCGAAATGTAAATGAGCCGAACACGAACAAAAAATTGGTTGCTCGGCGAGTCAGCATTGGGAGTACACACACACACACATACATATACATACATTCATAAAATTAAATTCTATAAATTATAATTAATCAAAATTTATCATATTTTAAAAAATTATATCCTATAAATTATAATATATAATAAATTATTAATAAAAACATGTTATTGTTAGTTATCTAAATATTATATATTTATATATATAACTAAAATAACCCTAAACCAACCAGCCTCCCCTTCCTTCTCGAAATTTTTGAGTTCGACCGCCTCTCCCTCTTCTTTGTCTTCTCCTTCTCCTCTTAAATCGCGAAAGGCTTACGGTCGCGAGAGCTTAGAGCTTGTCGTTTGTGTACTTTTTCTAATATCTACTTCTATTTGTCCTCGGCGAGTCAGCATTGGCTCGATTGCTCGGTATTCTTGTTTGGTTGCTCGTTTGACTAATATTTATGAATCATATCAGATAGAAGTGTTTTGTTGTGAACTGTGATTCGACTATTGTGCATTCTTAAACTTTATATGGATGAGATCTTATATAAATTTTAATACACTACATGTTTAACTGTTTAAGCAGTTTGGATGCTACTCTTTATGTTCAAAACAGTTATTGTATACTGTTTCACTTTACCTAACTTGTATACTGCATCACTTTACTTTGACTTACATACACATGATTTACATTACATATGATTTCATACCGTCTGCATACTGCATCTCTTTAAGTTGGTAAAGCAAAGTGTGAATGCGGGAATGAATATCCATTTATTAATTTTGGTAAAGCACAACAAGATAAACATGCTAAGATGATCATCGAACCGACGCCAAATTTGTAATGAATGTTTTTGCAACTCTTTTTATTCTTATTATTTTTTATTTGTTTCAAAGGGTTTTAGTGACATGAAATTGTTGTTTTGAGATCTAGGGATTGGTTGCAAAAGAATTACATTATTGTGTTGGTGTCTATTTTACTCCTTTTCAATTGAGGTGCTTATGAATACAAATTTTGCAAGAAAAAAAAAGTTTTGCAAGTCAATAATGACATATGTGCCAACTGACCTCATCATTCAAGTTAACAATACATAGTATCTTCTACATAAGTTGTGATCTCTCTCTCTCTTTCCCTCATTTAAATAAACTAATTTGCATACTCACATATGCAACATTATATAATAAAGAATATGAAAACAAATTTGCATGTTTCATTTTTATTTTTATGAGAATGCAGCCTGCATCATAACAATACCTAATGTATATCACTCCTTCCAATTCTCAATAAAAACATGAAAGTTTTACATACACACTTCTAAACACCTATGTATTTGCATATCTAACATGCCTAAGTTTTAACATTTCACATACATGAGTTGTTGATTTCCATGTTCTCCTAAGTGTAGTTCTCCCTTCTCAAGTGCGGCTTATTCCAACGGCTATGGTCTGAAACAGACAATAAAGGTCCTCCAGCTCCAATCCTCCTCTTCGATCTCCCTGGTGGTGAGCCGGCCTTCAAGCTCCGCGCCAAGTTCTGCTACAACCTCAGTGCCCATAACTTCATTAAAGCCATGACCGCTGCCACTCATGTTCAGATGGCTGAATCAGTCTACAGAGGAAGTTTGATCCTCAAAATCGAAAACTTCTTCTATTCCTGCATTCTCCATGGATGTAATGATTCAATTTTGACTCTCCAAAATGCATTTATTTATGAACTGGAATGATGATCAAAGAATAATACAAACTTGCCTCGACTCCATTGTTGATAAAATCTTCACTCCTGCATCACAAGTTACATGGTCTTATACTCCTTTGTTTGCAATTCATGTTTTTGCATGCAAACAGCCCCAGATCCTGATGAGGTTAATTCAACGCAGTTTGAGTAAGTATGAACATGAAACCACGGTGAAGAATCAAAGAATGCTTGAATCTCCATGCTATCAAATAAAAAAAAAACGGCTTTTTTCAGCTCTGATTGGAGAAGCAATTCATGTTTTCGTGTGCAAACAGCTCCCAGATCTTGATGAAGTTAATTCAACAAAAAGTCTGAATGGTATACGTGTATTCAATGTAAATGTAATATTCTAAATGAAATGTTCAATACAAATATCTTTTATGTTTTGATTTTTATTTGAGAATTTATTTGTATTTTTTGTACTTTTGTTTAGTTGTAAATTGTAACACTTATAATAAATTGTTTCTTATTGTGTAAAATTTTATAAAATAATTTTAATATTATTATTGTGTAAAAGTTTGCATGAAATTTATTCTAGATTTTTTTTTTCTTTATTTTTTAATCAATATTTTATGATTTGAAATTAAATTATTAAGACAAAATTTTTAGATTAAATTATTATTTGTAATTTTATTATAAAAAAAATAAATATTATAATAATTTAATATTTGAATGAGTCAAATTCGAGCCGAACACAAACAGAACACGGACATGAATATGTTATTCGAGCCGAAGCCATTCTAACTAGTCAATTTTGAACATGAGCCAATTTCGAACGAGCCCAACACGAGGCTCGACTCTTTTACAGCCCTAGTGGTATAAATATAAGAAGTAATATAATTATAGGTCTGAGGCATGTAAATGCATAAGAATTAGGATGTCTGTATGTAAATGCCCCGGAAGCAAACAATAGGCATCTATTAAAAAACTACTTACTTGAGAGAGTTGGAAATTCTGGTCAGCTTTACTCTTGCGTGTGTGAATAGGACTTAGATCGGTGGCAGTTTGGTCGAACGCCAAACTACAACGTAAGCTTTCACATGCCATGGAAGAAAATGCTTCTCCACCCAATTTTCATATTACTATTTTTCTCTTTTACTGCGAATACGAGTCGAGTCGATTGGTCCATCAAAATATCACGCCATCTTGATAAGAAATGTACCAGATTCCGTTTCATTTCAATTCAAGACTAGCTTTGTTTTGTTTCTTTTTTTTGATAAAATTAAGAAATGTATTATAAATATAAATATATATATTTTTTATTACGAAAATGAGATTAATTACGGATTCTCTTAATAATATACAAATTTTAATAAGAAGAGTTTTTAGTGGTACAGATACTAGCGAAAAATAGGCTTTGAGACAAAGGCCTTGGCGGCCCCTAGTTAACACATTCGTAACTTCGTTAATTTCAATATAGTTCGACTGATTTTTTATTTTTTACTTTTATCGATACACTAATCATATTCAAAAGGGATTCACCACGTAGTTGATCAGCCGAGAATCACGCCGCTTCTCCCGTTGCACCGCAAATCATTAATCTTCAACTAATAACTGACTTTAAAGAAAAAATAGAAAAATTTGATCGGAGAAAATGTACAAACACCCAGTTAATCTCATGTGTCTAACCACTCGATCTCAAATTGTAAGGCTGATGCACTCAGATGGGATCAAACATTTAACTCCAGAGTACTTCCGTTACGCTGCACTATCATAAATGTTCTTGATATACATATATACAGCCAATGCACACAGATAGATCAAACATTTGACCTCAAAGGACTTATGCTAGGCTGCATAACCTAAAACATTCTCAATATACATACATACATATATGTATGTATAATTTTTAAGTGCTTAATTTCAATGTAAATTCAATAAATTTGTGAGGTTTCCTAGTAAAATGTGTAATGAAAAGGTAAAACTTTTAAAATAATAATAATAATTTTGAGATCTTTCTTGTTTAAAAGCTAAAAATGAAAATACAATCATAAATTATCTTACCATAAAAACAACTTTTGAGTATAAATTAACAATTACCTTCATACTGCCATAAGAAAAAACCTTGATACGCCACCAACAAATTATCATCATCCGACACGAATTTTCAGGCATGACACGAATCTCGATGCAATATTTTGAGCAAGAAACATTCAAATCTTGGTAAAAAGACATCCAGAGCTTCGACTTCAGTAAACTTATAGTCAAACTGACCGGCTCGATGAGACGAACCTAATGATATAAAAACTAGTCCAATCTGAGTAAAACCAAGCTCAAATCAAGTCATTAAACCACCCTTGAAAGATTTCCATACACACTTGGAAGGTCAAACAAATGACGACACTAGCAAGCCCATATTCGAATCGAGCGTCTCGACAAGAGGAATCCAACGAGCCCAAGATCACTTAATTCCAACATCGTTAAGGCCATCAAATGCCTCCTAAACGTCGTCTGATCAGGGAAGCCCTCGGAACCGTCTGATCAAAATGACTGCATTAATTGCACCTAAAATATTATAAATAGACACCCAACCCTCACATGAAAGAGGTTGGAAGCTTAGAGAGAGTCTGAAGCCTTGAGGAGTTGATGTTAGCACCACCACCAACCGCCGCCGACCGCCTTCGGCTACCGCCGACGACCCTCGTCGACTACCGCCGTCCTCCGTCAACCAGTGTTTACCGTCGTCGACCATCGCAGTCTTCCATTGACCTCCGTCAATCGTCGTCGATCACCGCTAACCACCATCGTCAATCACCACCAGCTAGACGGTGTCAATCGACACTGTAACTTGAAGAATATAATTATTTTTTCTCGTCTGTGGGACAAGTGATTTTTGTAATCATAAAATTAATAGTGAATTTTCGCAACTGGGCCAGTCCCCGCGGTTTTTCCCTTTACGGGTTTTCCACGTAAAAAATTATAGAGTCGTCATCGTTTATTTCTTTTTCATCTATGTATGTGTTGAATTCTCGTACAACGCTAAGACGATAATCAATTACTCTACTATTTATTTATTTGCCACATTTAATTTTTGGAATATTTACATTAATAACACTCAATTCTTATATATTTACTCTAGCTACATATCTACACCATATGCTTCAACTTTTACATGCAATCCAATTTACCTATCCATGTAGAGGTGTATTCATTTTTTTTTTAAATTCAAATAATAATGCTTTAGATGTCACATGGAAACTTTAAATGTTATAAATGTAAAAACTAAAGTTTAGATGTTATTTTTGTAAATACATAGAAACTGGGCCATGGGCGGTATGTATGTATACGCCACCATTACATAATTTTAATCATCAGTTAACTAAAGTAAAACCGACAAGGGGTCATGTGTCCCCGCGCCCCTCTATTTAATCTCACCGCCCGTGAACAAGATCAGCCCACCAAAAGCAGAGGAAAATGGAAAACCAGAGTAGGTCCGTAGCCCTCTACTTCGTCCTCATCCTCTCCTTCTTCGTCCTCACACAATCTGCTCCGGCGGAATTCGTCCATTCCTCATGCAAGGTAACTCAATACCCCACTCTGTGTGAAAAATACTTGTCCGTCTACCCTCCAGCCGTCCAGCGCAGCCCCCGCCAGTTAGCTAGCGCCGCACTGACCGTAACGGCGAATCGCGCTTCGGCAGTTTCAACCTTCATTAAAAGAATGTCGGCGGGCGGGAAGGATCCAACGGTTCGCGGATCGCACGCCGGAGGTGCCGTGCACGATTGCCTGGAGACGCTGAATGACAGCGTGGATCGGCTGAGACGATCGGTGAAGGAGATGGAGCGGATGGGGAGAAATGGGAGCAAATCGTTTAAATGGCATCTAAGCAACGCGCAGACTTGGGTGAGCGCTGCGCTTACTGATGAGAACACTTGCCTTGATAGTTTATCGCAGGATAAATCAGCCGCTGGAGTGCGAGTGCAGATCCGACGGCAGATCGTGGGGGTTTCGCAGCTTACGAGTAACGCACTGGCACTTGTTAACAGGCTTGATGCGCGTAATTGAGAGGCGGTGTTTTGGTTGATGAATGGTGGGTATGTTTCTGTGTCCTGTGCAGGTATGATGTAATATATGGCTGTAAAATGTAACTTGGGAGGTTTTAAGTTTTATGGGTTGTTGATGTTGTTTAATATGTGGCGAGTGATGATGTGTTGTAGAATTGATCTTTGCTTTTAGTTTAGTGGAGTGGGTAGTTGTTCTTGAATGAATGTTGGGTTTGTCGAGGTGATGTATTTGGCTTCATACTGAAATAATATTTATGGTGTTTGGCAATTCGCACTACTGGACTGATGGTGACACCCAATTTTTTTGGAACCAGTTTAATCACTGTCTTTATAGGATGAGTTTCTTTGATGTTATAGATGCATAATAATGGAGAATTACATTTCAAAGATATAAGCTTTAATCCAAGTATTAATGGTGCAGCCATCTGTTATAGCCTCGGAGTCTTTGGGGTCTCTCCAGTTTATTCCCATAGTAGTTAATTTCATATTATTGGCTTGCTTTATATTTAAATTGCTGTTTTTGTATTTAAGTTTGCTTTATGGCTTGTTAGGAGGATGGTGGTCCCTTTTTTTCAGCCTTTATACCTGCCCATAGAAGTGGCAGGTGCTGTTCTACACCAATAAATGCATCTGGAATGCCTTTAAATGAGTAGGGACATGGTTGATTTTTGTAAGTAATTACTGAGAATTTTGCAGTAGGTTTTCAGAGTAGATAAAAGAAGGGATGAGTTTGAAGTTTAGAATCTTATGAAGCCTTTAGGATTGAAAAAGTTTTTTATTTTAGGCATGACCTGCTACCCTCACAATGTAATTCTAAGAGGATATAAAAAAAAATTCAAATGACCTTAAGAGAAGACTTCAGGCAAAAGCCAATACATAAATCAGATTATCTATGTCCTTATGGATTCTGGAATCATTTTTTTTTTTAATCTGAACTTTGTTGCTATTTATTGATATGAAAATTGATGAAGCCGCTTCATTGGCAAAAATTTGATAAGAATTAGTAAACAGAGTGTCTTGTGATTGATTAGTCACAAAGTACTTCAGTTTCTAGCAGAAAGATAAGGTTCATGCTAAAGGAGCCCATAAAATGCCTACATTTAACCAATATATCGAAACCTCATAACCTCCACACTTTCAAAGCTGCTTATTGTTGGACAAAATATGTCAAGAAAATTATGATAGAGAATTCAAAATGTTGAAATGAATATAAGGATTATATTTAGAATGCGCACCCAAAAGAGAGAAAAAAATCTTACATACGGAGTCCGCACACATCTGCATCTTGACTCCAATAAGATATTGTCACTTGTAACACCACAATAATGTCACAATAATATCGTGGTAACACCACAATAACCCCAACAAAAAGCAGTATTATTGTAATGTTATTGACGTTGTTCGTGGATATTATTATGGTGTTATTGTGGTGTTATTAGAATTATTTTGTTGGGGTTATTGCGGTGTTACGGTGTGTTATTTGTGTGGTCCTCCTGGCGGTGTTATTGATGCTGATCAATTGTGTTATTGCGGTATTATTCAAGTTTTTTTGTGTGGTTATTGAAGCGGAACTGCGGTGTTATTAGTGTGGTCCTCCGGGTGGAATTATTGGCGTTTTTCACCGGCATTTGTGTGGTATTTTTGTGGTGTTATTGAAATTATTTGCACACCACAATAAACATATTTTAGTCATTTTATAGGTGGCTTCGTCAGATACATGTGGCAGGATTTTATTGGAGTCCGGACGCAAAATTACGTGCGGACTCCATATGTGATATTTTTTTCCAAAAGAGCGGTTGATGCTGAAAAGTTTATGACGAGGTTATTTACATGCATAGCCCACATTTAACATCCAAGCTAAAATATTTATATTAATTGAAATCAAATCTTTAACATCTAAGCTAAAATATCATTATCACCTACTCTTAACATTTTCATGCATAGGTTAATCCCACCAAAATGTTAAAAATATAAATATCAAAGTTGAGGTATTAGATATGTAAACATATTAGAATTGCGAGGTATGTATGTAAATTTTCCTTATTTATTTCTTTTAATTTCTTTCACGCATTCATTGCTATTTCTTGTGGAAAATTTCTGTTCATTACTCACGTATGAATAAAAATTGTCTGCATTTACTGTCTTTACGAAATTAATTTCTTCGAAGTCACGGCAGCTTCATGTTCAGCTTTATGCGCATCCTATGGTGCTTCAAATTTAAGATACAACCCATTTGACCTTGAATATATATAGGATATAGGGTTAGAATATGTGGAAATTTGATATGCATACCACCCAATTCTTATGTATTTACATATCTAACACCTAAACATTAATTTTTACATTTATAATACTCAAATCTTTCATATGACATCAAAACATACCACTATTTTTGCTCAAAAGTGATACATACCTAGTTATGTAAATACGTAAGATTGAGTGGTATGCATGTAAAGTCTTGCTGGCTAAAGCTGTGGTATTTGAATGAAGATTTGACGGTTCCTATTATAAGTTTCATTTGCATTCTACTTTAACCTACTAGTTGAGCTTTTATCGGAAAGATTTTGACTTCCAAGTCGTATATATATATATGAGTTTACAGTTTAATTTATTTAATCCTTATATAATCCAATTTACCGAAATACCACACAATTAATTCTTATATATTTGCATATCTAACCCTAAAATTTCATATTTACAAACATAACACTTTAACATGAAATCAAAAATATCACTCACTAATTTCTTAGAGGTGAAAGACACCCATCCGTACTTAGGTCTTTAATACAAAAGGGTTATAAATATAAATATCAAATTTAGGTGTTAGAAATGTAAATGCATAAAAATAATGTGGTATGTAAGTGATTTTTTTATTATTGTTATTTGATATTTTAACTATTATAGTATGGATTCAACGACTCTTTCAGAAAATATTTAAAGTGACGTGACTTAGCCGTTGGAAGCTGAGAGTTGAAACTTGCTACCTTTACCTTTCTGGCTTTTCAAACCTTTAATTCAAACGAAGGGGATTCCTTACAGCAAACGAATTCCCACCATAAATAAATATTTTTAATTTCTGATGTCTGCAACTTTTATTATACATTCGATTAAAAAGATTTCATGTCCGAATCAATTTTAAGCCAAAAGATTCAAATATCATTTTAAATCTAAAATCATTGGAGTGAAATCATTACCGTTGATACAACAACGACAAATTTTCATTATCCAACAACAATCTTGAGATATTGCACGGATCTCGAAGTAATATTTTTGAGTAAGTAACATTCAAATATTGATAAAAAGTCATCCAGATCTCCGATTTTAGCAATATTATAGTCAAACTGACCGGCTCGATGAGATGAACTTAATGATATAAAAACTAGTTAAATCTGATTCAAATCAAGCCCAGAACAAGTCATTAAACCACACTTGAAAAGTTTTTAGGCATATTTGGAAGATCAAGCAGATGCCGACACTAGCAAGCCTATACTCGAGCCGAGCGTCTCGACAAGACAAATTCAATGAGCCCAAGATCACTCAATTGCGACATCTTTAAGGTCATCAAATGCCCCTTAAACGCAGTAAGATTAAGGGAAACCTTATGGACCGTCCGATCAAAATGACTGTATTAATTGCACCAAAAACACTATAAATAGACCCCTAACCCTCACATGAAGGGAAGAAGCCTAGAGAGAGAGCCAGAGGTCTTGAGGAGAAGCTGCACCTTAACATCACCGTCGACCACCGCCAACCTTCGTCAACCACCGCCGACCTCCGTCACCGTCGAACTCAGTCACAGTCGACCTTCGTCACTGTGGACCTCCGCCAATCATCCTCAATAACCACCAACCAGACACTTTCAGTTGACATTATAGTCTGAAACATATAATTATTCTCTCCCGTCTGTGGGACATGAAATTTATGTAAATATCAATCAATAGTGGATTCTCACAACTGAGCCAAGCCCCGTGGTTTTTCCCTTTACGTGTTTTGCACGTAAAAACTATGGAGTCTTCACCGTTTATGTTTAATCTGTGTGTGTGCTGAATTTTTGTACAACGCTACTCTACCGCCGCGAATTTTCTAGCACGCATCAACTGTACTTTTTATTGGGCTTATAATCTATAGATGAATAGTGTAAAAATGTACATCAAATCTTGAGGAGATCTAAGGGTCAAGAAGAAATGAAGCAAGACAAATGTGAGCTCATCGACAAAAGACTAGAAGATATCCAATTGGATATAGCTGTCCAAGCGAAAACTAAGGCCAACCAAGTAAGGTGAAGGACAAAAGAACAATCGATCGATCCGAATCCGAACAAATAAGACTAAAACAAGATTGATAAACATTCGAGCTAATCACTATAGGAAAGCCAATCAAAGACAACAATTTGCCTTTTTGTCTATTAGATTTGAGGAAAGATCCTGTTTCTCTATATTATCACTCGTCCTACACGCCCCAAAAACTCTGCACCATGGACCAAGAATTGACAATACAAAAATCTTATGGTCATCCATAGGTCTCCTCGTTGAGGAGCGAGCTACCAATCGTGTTACAATTATCACCATCTGCTCGACAACCTAATATTGCTCTATCGACAGGAGCTCCTCATCAAGATATTGATAATGAATAGCCAAACAAGATCAACAATTGATAAATTTTAGCCGATCAAATCAAGTATGTCAATCCAAAGTCAATCAAGCTCAAATTGTCTGACAACGCCGACTCATCTTAGCTGACCAAATTATAGGTCTCAGTGAGCTGAAGCCATACTAGCTCAGTCATCCAAGCCATTGAGCAGTCGATCGATATACTCATATATATAAAATACCTTGAATATATTGTGCATCCCTCATTAAAGTAACGACTTAAATATAATATCGTTATATTACACCCTCTTTTATACATATATATCTATATATATATATATATATATATATATATATATATATAGATATATATGTATATGATCATTTTATGAAAAAAAGTGAGATAGACAAGATCTATTATTATTAATTACTATTTACTTTTGGCTTTTTTATCTCATTCTTAAGTTCTATTCTTTGAGGTATGATTCACGAACAAATCAAGATTTAATCATATAAATACTAAATAGTAAGAGAATACGGTATATTAATGCATATAATATTTATCTATAAATCACATGTAATTTACTTGATAAAAATATAATGTTTTTAAACCATTAAAAATTATAAATAGAGACTGAATAAACAGTTAATGTTTAATATAGCATTTAATTTGCCTCTTTGAAATCAAAACACTTTTATTGGCACTAATTTTCATATTCCATCGTCATTATTTTATTTAACAGTGACATTTGTTTGATATGCTTATCATTTATTAATTTATTTATTATTTTGTTACTAATGTTCGTCGGCATCAATTTTGGACAATGATAAGACGAAATGTCGATTATGTCATATCGCTAGACGGTGTAGACTTTGAAAATTGAGTGTGCCACAATTATTGATAATGATATGCTTCAATATTATTGAAGTCATATTATTAAGGAGAGTCTACCAGAGAGAAATAACAAGCTTTATCTGAAAAATGAATGCTAAAAAAATTAAGGCTAAATTATGAAAAAATATTACATTTGAGTCATGATGATGCAAGCAGCGTTCTGACAACAGCTACGATTCGCTGGAGGTTGTTTTTGCCTCTCCTACTCTTTTCGGTGGATCACAGCTTTTATCGGAACCCAAGCTGCATCTGAACTCCAAACATAATATTTTTTTCCAATTTAGCCTCTAGAGATGGAGTTCTATATAAAGGGAGTTTTTACTCACAAACACTAAAAATAATTGTATTTACATATTTCACACTAAAAACATCATATTTACTTACTTTAGATCACATTTGTCTCCTCTCAAACCCCAACTATCCCAAACCTCCTCATTCTTGCGCCTCCGATCCCCAAGTCTAAACTCTATGCATCTCTGCCGCTTCTTCGTTATTTTCCATAGATCTCTCCAGATGCTCATGAGTGGTTGAGGATTTTGATACCAGTTCTTTATATGAAGCTTTGCTAATAGAATTGTTTAGAGATGCTGGAGACGAATAGAAACTCGAAACAGGAGATTCAAATGGCTCTTTATTGATGGTGAAATTACTTTCTTTATTTGATAGTGTTGGAGCAGAGGTAATCAAACAATAGTTTTCTCTTGGAGTATCGGGCCGAAGGTCCCCGTGACTTGTTAAACAACCAATGGATTATGTGGGGCATAGCTCCAGCCACGCCGAATCACGGCATGATGATGTCGTCTAACCCAAGCACACGACGTAATTAGTAATTACATTGTAGGTTTGGCATGGTCAAGCCGGCCTATAAATTATGTTTGGAAATTTTGTATTGCGGGATTTTGATGATTTTGGGAAGTATTTTGAATTCATGCTATAAAAATAATGTAATTTGAGAGTTTTGGGAGTTTTTTTGGATAAGAGAATTCAGGAGGCAAGGGTTAGAGAGAGATCCTCTTCACCTCTTATTTTTTCTTTATTCTTATTTATTTTGAGAGAAGATTTGCCATAAGTTTTTGCTCTTGCTATTGTAAGAGAGGATCACTAGAGTTAGTAAGTTTGTCTTTATTTTGAATGAAAATGTTTCTTGCAAATATGATTTTCATGGGATTTTCTATGTTTTCTCTAAAGCTATTAGTAGCCAAATCACTTTTTGTGCCTATGTGACTTTTGGGATCAATGTATTGGTTTGATTTTTAGTCCTGATTTCTCTTATCATTTTTTGCGCTTTCTTTTGATAAAAGTTGTTTGTTAAACTTCTAGCCTTCATTTACTCCTAATCTAGCCAGTTATGACGTTAAGACGTTAAAATTCATCTTCATCTACAACTTTAACATGAGTGTAGTGAAACAATTAGATTAACCACAAAATTTGAATAAAATTGGAATATTTTATTCCAGATTTTGCAACTAATTAAAGGGGATCTAAATGTGTGAAAGTCATCTTTGTGGAATTCCAAATCTTTTTGGGATTTAGATATAGGCTTAAGAATAACTTAACATCTCTGGTTGATAGCAACCACGAAAGCGGACATTGTATGAAAATGAAGCCAAGTGCCACACCCAAAACACAGAGGCGTGATTCTCAATGTTCCTGTAAAAACACCAAAGAACTTTGATCCACGTTTCTCTTCTGTTTGTTTTTTTGAGAATCCCTTAAACTTGGGATTTTCTTTAACAGTTTTTTTTTTTAAATTTCACTGAACTATGTTTGAATAGTTAAAAAACTATAACTTTTACTGTTTTCAAATCAATTTCTTAATAAATTTTCTGGAGGGAACGATACACGGTACTCTATTTAAATCACATATTACTTGTACACGCATACTTGCGTGAAGTGGCCACCAGCTTCGCGAAGGTTTTGCAGCTCATTAGTCGGCACTTCATGTATTTAAGGAGTATAGGGGAAAAACAAGATAGAGGACATCATCCGAGAGATACACTATAGAGAGTGTAGGAATCCCTTTGGAGGAAAAACCTTGACCATAGATTTCTTCGACAATGTTGCTTTTACCCTGCATTGCTAAGATATATGAAAGAATTCTCGAAGTGATGTGAACACAAATAGAAGCACGCATTCAATACCAATCGGTGCACAAGTTACAACTGATCACAAGCCCTTTCTCATTCGCCGTCTTGGGTCCCGACATGATCGATTTGTTTAGACTATCAAAGGGCCAGTGTAAATTTCTTCTTGTTGTCGTATATGCTTTTCCAAGTGGATCGAACCAAAACACTCACCTGAATTGCACTGGATGTCCTCCAAAACTTCATATGAACGTGTATCTGTAGGTATGGTCTGCAGCTAATCATCATCACTAAAAATGAAATAAAGCTTACTAATCAAGGAGTAAGAAATTCCTACCAAAGTTAGAGGATTGACTTGAAATTTGTGAATGTACACCATTCTCGAATCAACGGCCAAGCCAAAGTGTCTAACAAAATCATTTTGAATCTACTAAAAAAAGTTGAAGGAGCTAATTTGGGTCGAGATCCTTCCAACAGTAATTTGGGCGGTCCGAACAACTCCTTCGACATCAATTGGACAAACACCATTCATGTCATCACATGTAATGGAAACGATGATATCGTTCAAATACAATCACCGCACACAATGGGTCATGACAACCTCAACATTCGATGAAGAAAAGCTGGTCGATTGGCACAAGACCAACAACAAAGGGGTAATGTTAGCGTTCAATCTAGTAGAAGAAAAATGAGTTAAATTAGTGTCGGCTAATTTTTCCTTTTTTGATTTTGAAAATAAAATTTTAAAATTTAAATTTAATGTAATATGTAAAGTATTTTGTTTTGATTTTGAAAATGGTGATATATTATTTTTATTTTTGAAAATAACGAGACTAAATAGATCTCATATCAAATAGTTTAAATAGTTGAGCACGATACCACAAGTGACACATCATTCCAAAAGATGAGTGTACCACTTATTAGTAGGCTTAACTATCTAAACGTAAAAGTTTATGACTCTATTTTGGTCTGCGTATTTTATACTGATAAATTCCCTATCTAATACACAGATTGAGACGGGTTTAGATTAATCTGGGTTCCTAATTCCCTATAGAGGCAAGCCCCTATAGTTAATTACATCTTAAGCAACCGAAGTCACCTAAGAAAACTCTCGATAAGGATCATGAGTTTCGTCTTCAAGGATATCAACGTTTAAGTTTTCACGATTGGTTGTAGGAAAATCAAAGGGAATGGTTCAATGTTGAACAGTTATTTTCGGAATCCAAAGGTATGAAAAGTAGGAGATGTCGAAGATACTGAAGGAGCTTCAGTGACATCTCAAACTAACCTATGATTGGGCTTGACATCTTTGAAAGTGAAGTTGTGTTTGATATTTCAATCTTGCAAAATTTTTTAGATGTTTTGGGATTTATATCTACATGTCATATGTAAATGACCCAAAAATATGAGAGGATTTATGTCGTGTCAAACAACAACCTCGGAATCCTAAACAGTTTAGGACTTATATCGTACGATGTACAATCGTACTAAGTCCTAAAAGATAGTGTGAGGATTTATGTCGTATCAAATGACAACCTCTACGCCCTATAGATGTTATTTAAATCTATGAAAATCCGATCGAAGATCTTTCATTCGTCCTCTGTCGTCTCGTCTCGAGAAAGGATAAAGATAGGAGAGAAAAGAGAAGACCATGCCTCGAACGGCCTATCCTAGGGGTATATGCGAGGGAATAATTAAAATAAACATGTATAATAAAAAGGAAATAACCATGCCCTAAATGGCCTATCCTAGGGGCAAGCATAAAAGAAAAGTATGAATACAGGTAAGTACATATACAAAAGTAAAGAGGTGCATGTAATAAAGAAAGTAAATGAACTGTACAATAAAAAAAAATGTGTACCTGGCCAACTCCGTCGATGCCTCGGAAGCAAGCTAATAGCTACAAGCAACTATACAATCAAGTTTAGCCATAAACATATAAAATATCAAAGTGGGGGAATAAGAATTCTATTTGAGGATAGGCTCAGTCTATAGACTTCCTCTTTTTTTTTATCTCGATCCCACAGGCAACCCGAAGTACTGAAGTCTGTATCAATCTCAGATAAAGTCACCAGCAAATCACCTTAGAGTAGGCAATCCTAATCCCTACCACTTAATTAGTGAGTGAACCAGTTTTGTAGTATCTGAATTCTTTGAGAGTGAAGTATCTGTTATTGAAGTATCTGAATTCTTTACCAGTGTAATATCTGGTACGTTGTAGTATCTGTTCTGTGATGTGTAATGTGTGTTAACTGGTGTATAGTGTATAGTGTTTAATGGATAGTGTGTAGTATGTATGATTTGATAAGTGGTATGTGTGTATGTGTGATATTTAATATGTGATGTGTATGTGTGATAATTAATATATGGTGTTTGTGTGTGATGTTTAATGTGTAGGGTGTGTATGATAAGTTTGATAATTATATGTGTTGTGTTTGATGCAATGTGTTTGATATTTGATATGTGGTATGTGTTCGATGTGATATTTGATTTGATGTGCTAAATATATTGTGTAGATGTGTTTGATATTTGATATGTGGTATGTGTTCGATGTGATATGTGTTTGTTGTGATATATGTGTGAGGTGATATGTGTTGACGTAGTATTCGTTGTCGTGCGGGTGCGGTGTTTATTGTCGTGCGAAGTGCGGTGTAGTATCCGTTGTTGAACTATCCATTATCGTATCGGTATAATGTCCGATATCGTAGTATTCGTTATCGGTTCACGAATTTCTTAAAGGCAAGGATTAGAACTATCTAACTCGAGGTAAAATGAGCATCTATTTCGAGTACTTGATTTTTTATTTGTCTCGGCTATAAAAGCACGATTATTCGAGTGTGCATCATTGCCTGTATCCCGCATATCCGACTTATGCCTCCACTTTGATATTTCATATGCATATCCAACAATTTAGACATTTTACATCTCAAGGCACAAGGATAATGTTTAAGCAAATTTAAAACATGAATCACGAGTTATTTGACACAGCATACAAGTTTTGAGTTTTCAGCATGTGGAAATAAGATGAACTATATTAAATATCTCCATATTTTAATAAACTATTATAGCTCGTAAAGAAGGTCGTAAGGAGGGTATATGCTTTAGTCCAACACATTCCCCACTACACATCAATAATTCTTGGTTACAGACTTCAGCTAACAATTTGTTAGCATCAATCTATCATTAACATATCTCCATTTGAATATCTGATTACCACTTCCAATCTAAACCTTCATGTTTCAAGTACAAATAGCAAGACAATTATATATATATATTTTTTTTTACCACTTCAATAACTTACAATCCTAAAGCCACCATTCTGTTTACCGAATTTAGATTCAGAATAAGTAGAATATGAACATAAACAAAAATGTAACCTCTTATTTAGCCACTAAGGATGAGGTGGAAACCACGTAAATCATTTCAATATAAAATAAGAGACTTGTATTATATGTTATATCAATGATACCATGGGAATCGTTAACGTAGAAAAGAAATATATGTATATATAATACATATGTAAATTTCTCTGAAATGAGATTATGATCAATCAAAGATTTAGCTATCCTTGAAATAACATATTCAAATAATATTTAATGAAATAACTAGTAAGGATTTGAAGTAAAAGCAGTTTCGCGTTGAGAAGGTCCTCAACTTGCAACAACAGGTTCCATCACCTCATACTAGGAGATGAAACATTAAAATTAAACTAACAACAACAGCAATCCTTATTTTCGGCAATATAAAGAAACAAAGGAAATTTCAACTGTATTCACATGCCATTCAACTCTCATGCACAGCTGCTAGAAGTAGTTAAGAAACATTTATAACATTCAGCCCTCATGTATTTACATATGTAGCACTTAAATTCGAAATTGTCCTGCATATTACCACATTAGATTCATCTTTAACATGAATAATCATCAAGATTTTCATCCCTTAAACATTCTTGATGATTTCAAAGGGCTACATGAAACGTTTCAACCAAATCCCCTTTGCCAACTTAATCAAAAAAAAAGAAGGGATGAAAAATCCTTTCACAAAGAAAATCCAAGCCTCAACTAAATGAGTCAAAATAAAATCAAGGAAGATCACATGAGATTCATGTAAGGTAAGTGAATCATAGGTTCTTGATTGAAACTTTCTTGCAAATCCCTTAATCATCAAAGGAATCATTCTATCATCCAGGTAAATCAAAAATGAAAATAAAGGAGAAAGGGGACCTGATGTGATTAGGTTAGCAAATGGAAGAAAACCCCTCCTAATGTTAAATATTTCATCAAATATAGAAGAAAAGAGGATCGATCTTTTTGAATCAACAAAAAGAAATGGAGCAAGGTAAAGATCGACCTTATAGAAGAATGGGAGAAGTTAAGGCTTTCTCTTGGGTTGGCAATAGGGGTGGCCCGCAGCGAATAGAGGGCTCGACGGCGGCGAGATGGTCGGCCCGCGAAGAACTCTCGCCGGTGAGGAAGAAGAAGACGAGGCCAAGTGAGGAGGAGGAGTTGCGTCGTCTAAGTCTTCAGCTCTCCTTTTTCGCGTGGGGGCGCCGAAAAAAAAAATGAGTTGAGAATAAAATCGCCACACTCTAAAATCTTTCCAAAGGGGTATTTATAGCCGGAAAAGGGGAGAAGGGCTTGCCAGCGGTGAGAATCGGGGAGGTGAAGAGGAACACCTCAAAGGGAAAGAAAATGCCCCGAATCCAAGAGAAGGAAGGTTACCAGATCTGTTTGGGCGGGAAAACCTTTGCCGGTGGAGCAACCGGCGACAAAAGTTGGTAAGGAAGAAGGTGACCGGCGAAACCGGAAGGAAGCCTCTCGAATCCGGTCGAGAGGAAGCAAGAGGAGGAAGAGAGGCGCAAGCTTCGGCTAGGGCACGGGAAGGGGAAAGAAAAAAAAATCATGCGTGAGATTAGTGTGCGTGAGTTTTAAATATATATTTTATTATATAAAAAAAAAACAAACATTTATTATTATTATTATTTATTTAAAGTCGTCGATTTACGCATAATTCGAGCCGATTCGAAACCTCATCAAAATATATGTCCTTCCCGGCTAAAATCGACGTTCCGGACGCATCGGCGCAGTCCGTTTCGCCATCCGGGGTCGTCCGGACAAGTTCGTCGACAGTCGCATCAATTTAAATTAAATTTGCGCAACGTGGCAGAAATGAATTTATTTTGACCCGACCGGAGCCACTTATCGAGCAAATTAACGACCGGTTTTCGCCTAAGCGAGAACCATAGCCAAGCATATTGCTCGCGGCAAAAGTCAAACGTCGCACGCAGTGGGGTCCACCTATGGCTTTCAAATCCCTATAGGAACTCGACAAGAGTTTCAATACGTCGGCTTTTAATCGACTCAACTAGGTGTCGAGGATTTAGAACCGTCCATATGAAACTTCAAGGAGTAAAGAAATGGCTCGAATTTCTAAATACGTTGGATCTCAGTACTAGTCCTCAAGAGAGTCAAAATAAGGAAATCCTAAGGCTAGATCCTAGGATCTAAGGAGGGGGAAATGAAAGACCTCAAAAATGAGCTCTCAGATGAAAGGAAGTAAAAAAAAAGGAGGATGGACTGCTACTGCAACAAATACGTTTGAGAGAAAACTTTTGCTCTTACAGACCTTGTATTAAAGAAAGCCAACCTAGCAACGTGAAGACAGACAGTTGGCAAGTTGGACTAGACTTCGAATGACCCATTCATTATCGATCGAAAAGGTAAATCCCGTAGTGTACAAATTCAATACCTACGAGGGGAAAGGAGTTCCTTGAACGTGGAGTGGAGATGACCTTAATTCTCAAAAGATTTTTCCCTTAGAAAAATTCTATATCAACATGTGAAAATTAATAAAAGCGTCTTCATTCTAAAAACTTGTAATTTTACACTTAAAAATTTTAAAAATGATTTAGTTAAATATATATGCAATCATATGTTCAAATAACATTCAAGAAACTTGAGGAGTTCATGCAAACTGATAATTGAATGATAATCGGGGATCTTAGGCCTAAGCAGTATAATTGATAACAGTGCAAACCATCAAAACTGACTACGACAGTACAACATTCAATTCATAAAACACAAAAGAGTTAGCTTGTAACACTCATGCATCATAAAATCTTGTCTCCAAAATTCGATCAAATTGAGCTCTGGAGGTGGTTCTCTGCTCATTTGTAATAAGCTTTGCGGTGTGTAATGTGTACATCACCTTAGTGGTGAGTCTCGACAGTTATCACTGTGAAAGCAACGACAAAATTCACTTATTAAGCGTAGTCCAGAAGGTAGTCCATCTGAGATGGAAAGCTTACCAAGCAACCGTGACTCGAGAAGTATAAGATACAAATCAGACAACAGTCTCCCAAAAAACTGAAAAACGAGGCCCGATGTATGATGATATATAATATTCCAAAAGATCAACAGTGATGCAGGAAGCCTGGTCGGCATTAAGCACAAAGACTGACTCTCAATACTCAAGCATCAATAAGCCAAACTTAGATTGAATTTAATTGTGGAAGTGGTTCCCTACTCATTAGCGATAATCTCTCTATGGTGACTAATGTGCAAATCACCCCAGTAACAATTCTCATGGTTACTCCCACAAATAACAAAGACAACATTCTCTTAATATGCCTAGAATAAGGGTAAGTTTGTTTGAAATGGTAACTGACCAAGAAAAAAAGACACGAGAAGTATAAGATTTGAGTTGGGTGATATACAAAATCAAAACTAGGCAGAAGACTACACCTAAGAGTCTAGCTATCAATTAATACATTCATAAAAATAAAAAAAAATACAAAGGTAGAGTAAGAGAAATTTATTAACCAACCAAGAAGACTTGTTTCATTCCACAAATAAAAAATAACAACATTTTCTTCATACAATGCATTTGCTTTACAAAACGTTTAATGAAAAATATAAGTTTAAAAAAAATAAAGAAGATCAAGCATTCAAGGGTCTCCATCGCCTTCGACACTTTAGTCCTCCTTGGTCTCCTCCTCAGTGCTTTCTCTTCATCACCCTTCACCTTCTCATACTCTTCCAAGTAAGAAAGGAGCGACAAGATCGTGCTTCACAAATCAATTGATGGCCAGGGAGGTGTCGATTTACATTATTGAGCGAGCCTATCGACATGCTCCTTCTTGGTCACCATCTTGTACTTTGTATCCTAATTTTCCTTTTGAATGGACGACAACCTCTCATTGTGATCGTGGATCTCTCAATTCCTCTCGACCACGAACAACTTCAACCATCTATTGGCCACTATCGCTTGCTTCTCTGATTTATTATTTAAAGTGTCTGAGGCCACTGCCTACTCAACAATCTTTGCCCATTTCATCTTCGCTCCATCAAGAGCCATTGATTGGCAGTACGCAGTCTTCCAAGTCATGGTGTAGTATCATTTGGTCATTTAATACAAGTTCGGGCGATCGACGACCCTCAATGACTTCTTAAAACCACGATGTCAGATCGCCTTCGCGACAGTTGAAGGATAATAACTAATAACTATCGACATAGGGTCAGAGCAACAATATGTCCTCTCCTCAAACATAAAAAAAAATCTCCCCATGATTGGACCAATCCTTCTCTTTCCTCGTATGAGAGAATCCACTTGGCCGGAGAGACCTTCTTTTTCTTCTGAGGTGAAAGAGGAGTGGAGACTTCTGATTAGCAATGTGACCTTTCCCTCACGACATGGAACTTCTTCCTCTTTGGAGATCGCCCTTGGTTTGCAGCCAACCTCAAATCTGGTCACAATCAAAGTAATGGGGGATGCCCGGCTTGTCTCAACCTTTATCTCCATATTTACAAAGTAGGTATCGGTCGGCCTAGGGTACTCGACCCCACCTCTGCCTTTTTCTTTGAAGTGACCTCTTTAGAGTAGCTCGACGCCAGTGCAGATAACATCCTAGAGACTCTTCACGATGGGCACCTAAAGTGCCACACCTGGCATAAAAGATTTACTTGATCAATCGATCGACTTCATTTAGTTAGTCAAGTCATCCTTACCGACCCTTTACAAATAAGAATTCAACCAACCAATAACATCAAACCAAGCTGATCGTTAGTCCTACTAGACCATATTTACTGATTTGCCTCTCTAACTCATTCGACGGGCAGAGCCTATTAAAAGGCTCGCTAGTCTAGTGAACCGAGCCTCAAGGCCACTGGGCTCTGGGCCCACATATGTAAAATATACGCAATAACATGTAATGCCCCCATTAAAGCAGTGACACATAAGTAAATTCACACATTCTGCTACATTTCTCTAAAAATAGGTGATCATTCTATGAATGAAGAGGTACACACTTCTCTCAAATTATTGTTCATATATATATATATATATATATATATATATATATATATATATATATATCGCTCTCTCCTATTTTACATTCTATTCATTGGGTAGACAAGTCATGATTCAACAAACAATTGAAGTGGTAAAATAGAATTAAAAAAAAATGAATTTGTATCACTTTGGTTAAAAATATTCCGATTGAAATTAAAAACCAAATAAGAATTTTCTCTTAAATAGGTATATAATTTGGGACATTGATTTCATTCTTAATTAAAGGCCAAACCAAAAATCTTGATAAGTTGAAATTTGAAACGCCATAAATTGTAAGTCCTAATTGAAAAGGCCAAAGATTACACAGAAAAGGTATTATTTAATTGAGAAGGCAAACATTCATAAATTTATTCATTTATTCGCCTCATTTTTAATTGGTAGACATAAGAGCTGTGTGATATCTTATATAATTTTCAAGTAAATAAGTATATAAAGAGGTTTAAGTGTATTTTCGTGGATTCAGCTGAATACACCGAACCGCCTAATGTAATTGTTTCTCAAATCGTCCGACCTCGATGGCCTTCGGGTCAGCGGAAGCAACCGGAAACCTAGCCATCTCCGGCGAGCAAGAGGTCGGCGATGCTCCGAAACCTCATCCCCTGTCTCCCTTCCGCTTCAACTCTCCCCTTGTCCAAGTCTTCCTCATCGGTCTCGTCTGCTTCTGCTGTCCCGGCATGTTCAACGCTCTCTCCGGCATGGGGGGCGGTGGACAGGTAGACCATGAAGCCGCAAATAACGCCAACACCGCCCTTTACACCACCTTCGCCATCTTCGGCCTCCTGGGCGGCGGCATCTACAATATCCTCGGCCCTCGCCTCACCCTCTTCGCCGGTTGCTCGACCTATATCCTCTACGCCGGCTCCTTCCTGTACTACAACCACCATTCCCACCAGACCTTCGTCATCATCTCAGGCGCCATCCTCGGCATCGGCGCTGGTCTCCTTTGGGCCGGCCAAGGAGCTATCATGACCTCCTACCCTCCTCTCAACCGTAAGGGCACCTACATCTCGATCTTCTGGAGCATCTTCAACCTCGGTGGCGTCCTTGGTGGTCTAATTCCCTTCGTCCTCAATTATCACCGAACTCAGGCGGCTTCCGTCAACGATGGAACATACATCGCCTTCATGTGTTTCATGTCTGCAGGCACGGCACTCTCCCTCGCCATTCTGCCTCCTTCGCAGATCGTCCGCGAAGATGGATCCCGCCCAACTGCAGTCATCTATTCCAGCGTTTCCACTGAAGGGATCGAAATCCTCAAGCTTTTCGCTAATTGGAAAATGCTCCTTATAATCCCCGCCGCATGGGGTAGCAATTTCTTCTATTCCTATCAATTCAATAACGTTAATGGCATCCTATTCAGTCTCCGAACCAAGGGACTCAACAATGTTTTCTACTGGGGGGCCCAAATGATCGGCTCCTTGTCCATCGGCTACCTTCTTGATTTCAGTTTCAGGAGCCGGAGGAAAAGAGGATTGATTGGGATCTCCGTCGTCGCAGTGCTGGGGACGGCCATTTGGGCGGGGGGACTTGCAAACCAACTCCGTTACACCGAGGGAAAGTGGCCGAACAAACTGGATTTCAAGGACTCTGGTTCGAGCTTTGCAGGCCCGTTTGTTCTCTATTTCAGCTATGGCTTATTGGATGCCATGTTTCAGAGCTTGTGCTATTGGGTTATTGGATCACTGGCCGACGATTCCGAGACACTCAGCAGGTTGCGACCATCTCTCAACTTTTTTCCTGAATAGAAATATCTTTCTCGATCCCATATAGATGTTAATAAATTGTTCTGTATGAAAAAGGTATAGTGGATTCTACAAGGGGGTGCAGAGTGCTGGTGCAGCAGTTGCGTGGCAGGTGGACGAGCACAGAACTCCGTTAATGTCCCAGTTGATTGTGAACTGGGCGCTTACGTCGATAAGCTATCCCTTGCTTGCGGTGGTGGTGATGATGGCTGTTAAGGATGATGAATCGGCGGCGAGAGGTGAGCTTGTGGACGGGAAGGTGCCCGAGCGGTAGGACTGTTTTTTTCTTTTGTTCTGTTGTGGTTTTCGTTGAATTTTCAGCGGCTAACAGATGAATTCTTACGTTGTTTGATGTGACCGACAACAAAAGCAACTGTACTGTTTAAGGCTTTAAGGATTTGTTAGGGTGGTCTGAAGATGTTACTGCTTGAGATTCCTCCTCAAACAGATTCCGTCCGGTTTTGGGATATTTTTCATTCCTCTGCTCTCGTGAAATAGACGCAAGCAGCGTTCGCATAATATATGTGATATGTCGGGCGAGAAATGTGTGAGTAATTTTTTTTTCATGTCTTGCGCTCTGCAAGTGAGGATCATCATCATCATGTTCGTTGTTCGGACGTAATTTTTATTTTTTCTACTCTGAAATATAAGAATTGTTCTGAGCTTATATGTTTTTATTTTTATTTTATTGTTGCGATTATTATATTTTTATATGATTTAGTTTTCTCCTTGTTTGTCTTTTGGAAGATTTATGTAATTCTCATGTATTTTTCAATGAAATATTGGATATGACGTTAACATTTTAAAAAATGTATAAAGGGTGTGCTTATGTATGAGTTTGGTGGGAAGTGATGATTTTAAGTGAGATCAGAGTGTTTACTCATGAGTAAAAATACTACGTTTGGTAGATGGACAGTAGTGGAGCATGCCCGTCACGAGCCCAATTTTTTTGGGGTAATCGTGGTGCTCCTCAACATTTAACTCCTCTAATTATGAATGGGTAAATTGACTTTTTATTTGGCATAATATCTTTATTTAAAAAAATGTGGTTTGATAATTTTATTTTAATAAATAAATTTTAGATATTTTTATTAAAAATATTCTTGAGAAGAGAGAACCTATTTTAAGCATTATTCATTGATCTCGTATGTCTTTTTAAATTTAAATGTCAAAATATTCTCTCACTTTAGTCATAAAATATCATTTGAGATCATTTTAGTCATAAAATTTATGGAAGTTGATGTGTGCTAGAAAATTCGTGGCGGTAGAGTAAATGATTATCGTCTTAGCGTTGTACGAGAATTCGGCAGCACACGGATGTAAAAACAAGTAAGCGGTGAGGACTCGGAAGTTTTTACGTGGAAACCGTAAAGTGGAAAAACCACGGCTGACCAGGTGCGGAATTCACTTATTGATTAATGATTACGAAATCCTTTGTCCATGAGACGGAAATTGTAGCTATATTTTTCAGATTACAACGTCAACTGACGGTGTTTGGTTGGTGGTGATTGACGATGATTGGAGGAGGTTCACGGTGATAGAGGTCGACGGCGACGGATGTCGATGGCGATGGATGTCGACGGAGGTCGACGGTAACGGAGGTCGACGAAGGTCGGCGGTAGTCGACGGAGGTCGGCGGTAGTCGACGGAGGTCGGCGGTAGTCGACGGAGGTCGACGGTAGTCGACGGCTGTTGTCGGTGGTGTCAAGCAGGAGATTCTCCTCAAGGCTTCAGACTCTCTCTAGGCTTCCCCCCTTTGATGTGAGGGTTGGGGGTCTATTTATAGTGTTTTGGGTGCAATTAATGCAGTCATTTTGATCGGACGGTTCAGAGGGTTTCCCTCAATCATACAACGTTTTTGGGGCTTTTGATGGTCTTAACGATGTCGGAATTGAGCGATCTTGGGCTTGTTGGATTCATCTTATCAAGACTCTCGATTCGAGTATAGGCTTGCTAATGTCGTCATTTGTTTGAGCTTCCAAATGTGTCTGGAAATCCTCTAAGAATGGGTTAATGACTTGATCTGAGCTTGATTTGACTCAGATTAGACTAGTTTTTATATCATTAGATTCGTCTCATCGAGCTGGTCATTTTGACTATAAGTTTGTTGAAATCGAAGCTCTAGATGTCTTTTTATCAAGATTTGAATGTTTCTTATTCAAAAGATTGCATCGAGATTCGTGTTATGCCTCAAGATTTGTGCTGGACGATGAAAATTTGTTGGTGGCGTATCAGAAGTGTTAGGATAGTACTTAAGACTCTTTAACTTTGGAACGAAATAGTCCTAATTAAAGATCATTTGACACATCTATAAAATATGGGTCTGAAACGGTCTCATGTATATAATCTGACATTATTTTGGCACTTTATTCTTTTAAATTAGTTCAAATTGTCTTGGACACGATTTGATTTGGTGATCAAATCTCTTGCCCTCACTTTCTTTCTAATCTCAAATAAATTTGACTCAGAATTCGAATCAAAATTCAAATTAGATTTGAATAAGTTCAAAGACAAATAAATCAAATAAGTCGGGAAAGTTTGCAAATCATCCGAATATATATATATATATATATATATATATATATATATATATATATATATTAAAATATATATTTTAATGAAATTTAAGGGGTTATTTATTAAGGGATACACAAAAAAGTCAATAGCTTAATTCTCCCTAATTAACTCGCCTTTGATTCCAAAAGAGGCCAAAGTCGATGAACCAAAGTAGTTTTCTCCTCTTGAAATTAACTTGTGGGACCCACTTTTTTGAATGTTCGCTTTTTTAGAAAATAATGAAAATGATTTATTTTTTTAAGTGAGAACATACTAGTTAAAGTATATTATATATTATCGGGTAATTTAATAATTTATTAATTTTAAAAAATAAAAAGTTAATTAATTAATTACTTAATAAACATAGGTTTTAATAATTATAAACTAAAAGCTTGTGTTAAAATATAAAAAATATTTAGCATGAAAAAAAAAAAAACGCTTCCGCAAAATCATATTTAAATAAATTTAAAATCCACTCATAAATGAGCGATATTATCGAATCTTAATCAAGATTTTCATAAGCTTGTTCACAATATTTAAATTATTCATGATCATAGATAAATTGAGCGCCACTCTTTTCATACAAATGGATTTGTCGATTAAGTATTTAAGAAAATATCCAATTTTTTCCAATTATGTAATTAAAATATTACGGATAACCTCTAACCTTTAGAAGCTAGTTAAAGCGTATTGATTTGTTAATATTCCCTTTGGAAGCTGGTTTGGGAAATTTTTTTTTAGCTGATTTTACAATAATTTAAGAAGTGTATTTTTCACCCATTTGATTCATCTTTCATGTCTCTACTCTGGCGAATTAGCCCTATTTGATCTCGTGTAAGAATTATTCTGAGCTTATATGGTAAGTGATGATTTTAAATAAGACTGGAGTGTTCAACTATTGAAGGGTAATTTGACTTTTTATTTGGCATAATATCTTTATTTAAATATATTTTTGATATTTTTATCTCAATAAATAAATTTCAAATTTTTTATTTATTAAAAATATACTCAATAAGAGAGAACCTCTTGTTTTTAGGGACTATTCATTGATCTCATAAGTGTTTAAATTAAAGTAATAAAATAATCCCGATTATTTACATGAGGTTGTTTTAATGCTAGAATATATTGATGTGTCAAAATAATACTTAAGATTATTGAAATTTGGACTGAAATAATCCACATAGAGAACTGTTAGTGCTAAATTTTAAAGTTGCCGAAGATTATTTTGGCATTTCTATATACTATATACTGTGAACTAAAATAGCCCAATGTATATAATTGGGGATTATTTTTAGCACTCTACTCTTTTAATTTAGCTCAATTTGATTGGAAATCTATTTGTTTGGGTGAACAAAACTCTCACCTCCACCACCTTCTAATTTCAATTGATGATGAAATAAATTTGAATCAAAATAAAATCAAATTTGAAATTATATTGGAATAAATTCAAATACAAATGAATTCAAATAAAATTGGAAAATTTTGGAACTGTCCCCCAATATAAAAAAATTATCCTTCATCAGTGATATTTTAGAAAAAGAAATTTTTAGTGCAATTTAACCTAAATATATAATCCTAGCGGATATTTATTAAGGGATACACAAAAAAGAAGTTAATAGCTTAAATCTCTATTATTAAATCGCCTTTGATGCCATGAATTGCATTAAAAATATATATTTTTTTCTTTTTCTTGTAAAATTTTCGATGAGCTAAAATTAACTAGTGGGACCCACTTGTTCGAATTTCTTCGCTTCCAGACCTAATATCACCTTCGCTTTCATCTAATTTTGCAAGAATAGCTTCTCTCTATAGAAAATAATGAAAATGATTTATTTCTATCTGGCGAAAATTTTTAAACGGGTATTTTAAAATTTTTTTTTTTTAATGGACAAAAAAAAAATGAGAGAATAAATAAAGTCACCTAGTCATCATCTGCAAACTGAGTTGCCGCTGACACAGCTTCACCACATAAACATCATCACATGTTCATCAGACATTAAAAAAAAAAAGCTTAAAACTAATAAAATTTTTTGACCTTCAACACAAAACATCTACAGAAGAACCAAATACTTACAATCACGACAAACAATATTTAGGGAATGCATGGAATTGCAATAACAAGGCACATGAGTTCTTGTTCTACCCGATTCAAATCAACATATATTAAGATGCTAACCAGAATCAAATTTCAGGTTGATGGCTCTATAACAAGATACAAAACGAGATTAACTGCTCAAGATTTTTCATAAAAAATATGAAATAAACTATCAGGAAACTTTCAGCATGGTGGCTAAATTTCCCACAATCAGAATGATCATTGCCTTAGTTGCCACTGAACAATGAAAAATTCAACAACTAGATGTTTCTAATACTTCTTTACACGAAAAACTTGAAGCTATTAGTTTTATGACACATTCCTCTGGATATATAGACATTGAATATCCTCGTTATGAATACAAACACAAAAAATTATACATGGAATTAAACAAGCATCTTGAGAATGGTACTCAATATTTTATAATTTCCTTTACACTAAAAAAATTTAAATTACTCTTATATCATCGCAACACTGTACACATCTATTTGGTATCTGTGGATGATTTATTAATTATAGAAACTCTACAACAGCCAACAATACTTTAATTTGTACCCTTAGCACCTCATCTAATTTGAAATAATTAGGACCCATTTCACATTTTCATGGTTTACAAATACAACATATAAATAAGATTATTTAAATTAAAAAACATCAAACCAACAGCCTTACCAAGTTTTTGCACAAAACAGATGCATCAAACAAAACTTATTTTCACTCCACTACCCACTTATCACCATTGCCATACATACACACAGACAACCATACTGAACCAATTCCTAACTGACAAATAGTAGGGTCACTTCAAAACCTTATTATTACACAACCATACATCACTTTCACTGTGAATTACTTATGTGAGAACATGCACAACCCAAACACGATGTAGTATAAACATTAGAAAGACTTCTCAAATATAAAGTATTTTCTCGGATATTTAAAATGCACATCAAACTATGGGCTTTCTATTATCACTTGTTCTCTTCATTTATGTGGATATGCATATGCAGACTGGGCTAGTAACAACACAGGTAAAAAATCTAGATAAGGGTTCTAAATTTACATTGACCCTAATCTTATTTTATAGTCAGTAAAGAGACAACACACGATGGTCAGATAGCTAGCTGCAATCAAACCTCTAGATCATCTTCTTACAGGGGAGTAAAGTCGCTCTCGATCTCTCAAAAAGTTCGGACTCGACTTAGCCTCCATAGATCTTCCTGGCATCACTTTCTATATGAGCATCTACTTCTGATTCAACTGTCGAATCGAGTCGCTCACTTAGGATTAGTGTATTTGGACAGTAAAAATATTTTGTGATTCTGTGTAAAATCACTATTCCGCCAAGTATATTGTTCATAAATAAGTTCTACTGTAATGAATTAGGCAGCATGAAAATAACAAAGAAATCAACTTAACTTTCTATTGGCTTATTTTATTCGCCTCTTAATTCTTCATTTCCTCTTTGTTATTCTTCACGTTCTCATTTTCTTCGCACATTCAACACTAAAATTTGATATTTACAATTATAATGAATTAATTTTATTACTTGCATATATATGTCAAAATTATTCCATTCAAGCATACTAGAGCCGGGGCCAAGAACCTAAATTCCGCAATTCCTATTATTCTAGAGGGGCTTGTTGAAAATAAGCACCTATCCTCAAACGGCCCGTTAGGTTATGGTTTTGGCGACGCAGGGTATAGTCTGGAGGCTCTCCACGGTGGGTGACCGGGAAGAAGAGGAATAAATATGCTGTTTCGCGGCGGAGGTAGCGGTGGTGCAGCAGCAACAAGCTCGATGCTGGTGCGCTACTTTTCGAGGAAACGCAGCGAAGACGTAAGAAGGATAAACCCTAAAGTTCCTAGGGAGCAAGCCAAGGAGATCTCCAAAAGCCTCTACGAGTTAATTAAGCAGCAGGGACCTATATCTGTCTCTAACACCTGGAACCTCGTCAAGGTAAGCACTTGAAACAGCTTATGAATTTAGGCTTATGTTTACTTTTGGAATGTGTTGCTGTTTCGAGATTTGGGGCTGCTTCGACATGTTTAGTATTTACCTTTCTTTTGTACTTAAGTGTATTTTGTGAGGGTGATCAAGCATGAACATGTACTTAGTTGGTTTAACCAGCCTCAACGAAATCAATATGAGGAATACGCCTCATGACATTTTTGTTTGTTATAATTGCACTGAGGCACGCCTCTTATTGTGCAATTTTAAGCAATGGTTATGACCTCAAGTATGAAGGCAACTGGCACATTAGATCCAAGGGAGATTATTGCAATGAGCTTGATGACTGCAGGTTAAAACCAACTAAGGCAATGATGCCCATAATGAATCGAACCGTGGTGGCTACAACTTTTTTAAGGGTTGCCACTACATTTGGCTTAGGGGCAATGATGCGGCTAGCCCTAAGGAAATAACTGTATCAAGCTTAAAGGCCATGAATATGGAAAGCTATGAAATACAAATACCTTTAAATGGCCTCCATGCTCGTGTTGGACACAAACTTGGCTCCTACATGCCCCAAAACATGTCCTTTTGCCACAAATTGTGTCAACAATTTTTTATTATAATATTGGGCTCTAACATGGCCGCTGACATGGCGAGGATATTGATGAAAGCTTGTATGATAATTATTTTATTTTTATTTTATTTTTATTACTAATTGTAATTGATTCTTTTTTACCTTTAAAATATCTCTTTCATGGTATTATATTTTATTATGTGATGTCTTTATAAGAGATTAACAAAAAAGTATATATTTAATTGCAGGAATTTATTAAATATAAGAACATGTGTCCATAATTTATTGTGTTCTACTTTTTACGATGATGCCATGTTCGTATTGTGTTTCGTGTACATGTTCACGCTTCATAGTGGCAAGCCTTGAAAGTGACTACAGATATAGGCCAAAAGTTGAAAGCAAAACCAAATCTAAAGGTAGGGATTGAGACTAATTGAGTGGCATTTGCAATGAGCATAATGTTTGTGACTATTAATGATCTCAAGGGCGATAACCATGGTTTACCTTAGGGTGACATTTGCTACAAGTGCAAAGGTAATGACAAAACGTTTGCAAAAAAATCCACGAATGGTTTACTAAGAGCAATTTTCATAGCGTGTTTGATAGCTTTAGAGAGATGGCATTATATCAATGATTCTTTATCATTAATGATGTTGACTTGATATCAATAAGAGAAGCGATGGCTTGTCAATGAAGGAGGCAACCTAATGTGGATGGGATGTGATATTTGTGGTATGGATTAATAATTATAGTTGCCACTTATGAACAACATATGCCTTTTTTTATTGACAATTTATATCACGATGTGTTTGCTGTTGACCATAGCTTTGTGCTCCTTGATCCTAATCATGCCTAGAATGTGAACATCAATATCCTTTCGAAGTTCCAGTCTGGGTCCACATTGTTGTTTTGCCTATTGTGAAGGTGCCATAGCTTGTTTTGCATCATCTTTTATGAAAGATTGTGCAGGAGGAGAACAGTTGGGCTTTGGATGTTTTGATAGTTTGTTGAGTTCTTGTCATGATTACCGGTGGACAAAAGGTGAGAATATTTCTTACAAATGCTTCCAAACTATTGCATGCAAGAAGTAATGCTGATGGAATGAGGATTAATCTAGATCACCTTGGCTATTTTTCTTCTTCTGATATGAGACACATAAGCAATCCAATTGAGAAGAGAGTATGCACATGATGTTGACATGATAAATTCTTAGATGGAAAAACTATGGGGCCGATTGAGTTAAACAACACAATATTTGTGAAATATTTGTACACAAATAGTTCATTTCAAACTAATTAGAGGCACTTCAACATAATATGTCCCTTGAGCAGTAAAAAAAAGGCAAAATTGAGGGTGACAAGATAGTCTCATGCATGTGATTGCTAGTATTATGTATGCATGCAACAGAATTGGCCGAAAATAACCATAGTATGATTCTTATTGAAACATGTGATTCAGGATTGCTAGATAGGACTATGGGTCAAGTCTTATTGGAGAAGACTATAATGTATACCTTGTGGTTAAATTGCTCTAATGATTGCAAAATAAGTGTGATTTACGGCATAGGACTTGGAAGGAGATAGTTGTGGCACAAGCAAGGTTGCAATATAGGGCTTTTGGGATATAGCTATAATGCAAAGGTGGTGCGACACAAGGTTGAAAGAAGATGATTACTGCTCATGTAATGTTATCGTGTAAATTCTAATAAAGCTAAGTGTGACACAAGCATGATTGTTGTACAAATCTTAAGATGACAACCACCATGTACTAAGAAGGTTGCGTCATAATTTTTATAGGAACGATTGTAGCACGAATGTGAATGTAATGCACATCTTGAGGAAGATGTTTGTGGCACAAATGAGTAAGACTGCAATCGAGCTGAGTATAAAGTGGATTGGATTTAGCCTGGTCATATTATAACCTGTTCATGTTTGGCTCGAGCTTGAGTCAAGCTTTAACATGTATGTTCATATTTGACTTGTTTAAAATTTTTAATTATTGTAGTTGTTTTTACTTGGCTTGTTTATATTAATTGAATGACTATTTCAATGAATGAATATACAAGTTAAAAATTTGAACGAATATTTGACTTTTCATATAAAATTATTAAAAAATTATCTTATAAATCTAAACAAATAAGCCATTGAGTAAATTCCAATTAGTCTATAACTACTTTACACTAATTAATTAAGATAATATATAAGCTGCAAATGAGTTTTCTTGCAATACAATAACATAAGTGCTAATATACTAGATCATTAAAATAAAGAATAAGAAAGAATTGCATTAACTTAATATGCACATTCACTAATGACAAATCAATTATTTAAATATAGAGACACACACACCAAAAAAATTAAAATTGTAGAAGAAAAAAGATGGGCTGAGGCTTTTAAGTGTTGAATAAATCATGATCCATGGAAGAACATAAAAATTAGATGTTACCAAATTAATGTGATTATATAATTGACGAAATATATATTATATATTTATATAATAATAATAATAATATTAACTATGTAATTAATAATTAATCTTAAAATAATAATAATTAATAAATATTTATATATTAATATTAATATAATTAAATAAGCTTCAGTTAATCAAATTTTATTTACATAATATATCATGTATGATATGAGTTCTTATTGAGATTAATATTTAATATTTAATAATATATCATATATGATACGCGTTCTTATTGAGATTAATATTTAATATTTAATTTACAACCAAACAAATGATATTGTGACACATCTTTTGAGCCTAGAATGATTAAGGTGTATTTGAGGTTTGTGTAGGTCTATGAGGAGAGGACTACGATGCAAAAGATTTTGTGGTGTTGATGTTAATGTAGCAATGGATACAATACAGGTGAGATTGCAACATGGGTTGTGCATGAGATATTTGAGATGCAAAAGTTGTTGCGGTGTAGCTTTGGATTTGATGGCAACTAAGATGCAAGTGAGCTTGCCTTGTGGCTTGAGAGAACCATTTCTATGATTTTTCTAAGAATTTAGGCTCCTTGAGTACTTCAATATCTTATGCCTCAATTGTGTGCGATCGTAGAATTTTCTAAAAACATTGAGAATTTATGCTAGCATATGTTTCATCTAATCTTAATTTACACAATTAATAGAATTAAGTTGTTCGATTTCACATGTAGTATATCTCGGTGTAGATGTATTTTTGAGTGTGTTTGAAAGCAAGCATTTATAAACCTGAATACTACCTTTTAAATTATTTCAGCATAAGCAATTATATTCATGTTATTTAAGTGAAGTAGAATTTTTAATAGAATAATATGAGTACACTTCATTGCAGCTTCATGCTAATAGAAGAAACAAATTGGTGCATGTTTGTTTGAAGAATTTGTTGTTTGTGAAATTAAACAGTGCTTTTTCTCAAAGCTTCAACCATTGTTTCAGTCTTGACTGTTTTTCTGTAGATAAAGTTGTGAATGATCAACTAGAATATGATTGATAAGGCTGTTGAAAATGATGATTTTGCATTTGTTTATGATCTAATTTGATTGGATGTTGTTAGGCGTAGTGGTGCTTACAAAAGGAGATATGCTATTTGAAATTCATGTAGGGAAAGGAAAAGGAAAAAAAGAAGGAAATGTGTACTTAATTTATTTTGGCCTAAGATATTATTTGATGAAGAATATGAATATGAGAAAGAATACTATTCCATAGGGGTATAAGATAGTGATGATGAAGTTTATTTATTTATTTATTTATTTTTGAGATTGCGATAACTATGACAATGATGCTGATTTGTGCTAGATGTCTCATTTAGCCTCTATCTTGAATATGCTATTTAATATTTTTCTATTCTAGATGGACACCGTTTAATTTATTACTTTTAGACCTTGTTAGTTGATAATGAGCGCCATTAATTTTAATTTGTTGGCTACTTTCTTAATAATTGAATATTAGAGTATTTATATTTTTTATGTAATTTTGGCGCAATTTTTAAAGTGATGTGTGCATTGTCATGATACAATATTCGTAGTTGCAATTATATAAGATATATAGTCTTTTCACTGTCTCCTTATTATTTGAGTTAACATGTTATAATGACAAGAAAAATAGGATCCTCTTGCAAATTGTTATTAAAATTGTGTTGCATTGCCACAATTGTAGACCCTTATCGAGTCAATGGCATAGAGATTTTTGCTATACTTTGTTTTATCAATTGCTGATCAGCCTGCTGCACATTTAAACACGGGAAAAAGAATAGAAGTAGAATATGCCTTGAGAAAGAGTTGGGATGTAATAAGATGTGATAAAGAATTTATAATTTTGAGGTGGTGTGTCCTAGTTCATGCAAAAGTGTGTGATTGTCATTAAAATCAGGTTGAAAAACACCTTTTAGTCTGTTATTGCTATAGCTGGGGAAAGAGGTTACACAATGAATGAATCATGGGGTTTCAATTGTCCTATTTTATGATTGAATAGCTGGGCTATACATTAATAAATTTGACAATTATGAAATATATCATGCATAACATCGCATAAATATAATATAAGATATTCATATCATGGTGATGGGATTTCGTGAAAGCAACCATTCAATCATTCATTCATATCTATGGATCATTCATTCTCTTTTATGATGATGGGTTGCACATTCTGTGAGTTACACCTAAGTCTGCCTTTTCATGACATACGATTATTAAGCCTTAGATCTGTCTACCTCCCTCATTGGGAGGATTTGATTCAATGTACTATTGACAACTATAACTATGAGAAATCAAACCCATCGGTCCATTTGGAACACAATATAATTTGACACACTATGCACACAACTCTTCACATTTTTTTCTCATTTTATAAGCATTCATTTTTTGTCAATTCATTCCTATAAAAATTGAAAATAATTATGCAAATACATGGACAAGGTTCTCAACCTTGAATCTCATATTGTCATGAACATTCATACAAAATATGCAAGGAAATGTGATAATCCATGCCTAAGATAAACCAACTCTATTGGAATTGATAAAACTATAAAATAAAACTATTATAAAGGATGCGTGACTCAATAGCATGAACGGCCTGCCAGTCCATTTTTACACACCTGCATCTAGTCAGCCGATTGATCCCAGTTGCCCATCTTTGTGCTGATTGCTAATCTTGATTGCCCTGCCTTACTAGTTCATTCTGGCTGCTTTCTTCTGATTTTGAACAAACTTGAAGTGCTAGATTCCCTCATCAGTCTCCACCTCCTAGCTCTATGACAGCCTACTTGTTTATAACTTTATCAGCCATCACTTCCCGGCCAGTCCATTCTTTTCTTGACTTCTTACCGAGGCTTACTGTTAATTGTCAATCAAATTTCTCTTATTTGTCTGCTAACTCAGCTGGGTTGGCCAATTGGGTGCCTAATCAAAGTCAAATTTAGTATGGTTTTTACTCTTAATGAATTAATTTATGCAAGAAGAATGCAAAGCTATGAAAGTACAATTGTTGGAGTTTGGGCTGTTATAGAAAATCTGATAACTAAAAGAGTTAATTAATTTGGTGATGTGCAGAGAGCAATAAAGGAAGCATAGGAAATACATAGAATTATCTCTATCTAAGATGTGACCAATGGTGTATTATTGAGGTGACATTTTTTTGTTGGAAATTCTTTTTATTTAGATAAACACACCTACTAAGAATTGTGAACATCAAATATTAGCATTCTTGGGGCGAATAAGTGATTGCTGAAAGATTTTACTTTGAAGAGAGGTATTTAGAGTAGAGATGTGAAATTGATTGTTTTTTGTTAATTCTCTCTATTATACAAAGAACCACTAGGGTATCTAAGTATCATAAAGTTTCTTTCTAAGATTTCATAAGTTTAAAAGATTGTCTGGGTTTTAGGAGATCCAAAAATATCTCTCGATTACAAATTTTTAAGCATATATATAGGTCCCATATCCAGCTCTTTTCCTATGCAAAGGAGGGTGCATAACTCAGAGATTTTCTTACAAGTATTCTGTTGGTTATATTTAATAAGACTTATTCAAAATCTTCGGACTCATCGATCCATCGCTTAAAAAGCTTTTTATATCTCTAAATTTTTGTGAACTGTTACTTTTAATTAGAAGACTTGTTGGTAGAGCATATTGGATTATTGATCTCACCTTTCCAGTTTGGTGTCTCTCTTATTCTCTATTACCTGGTTCGGTTGTCTCTACGAGAGCCATGCTAACTTATCTGGTTGAGTGCAACAAAGAGGGTTGTTGGCTGTGGAATTGACTCGATATTGTTTGGTCGATCTGGCTCAATCATCAATGAAAGTATGTGTTACTATTGAGCCAAGTGTATCTTGGTCTGTATTAATGGTTTGGGTGACTGACTACAAGTAAACTTGTTCAAGTAAAAATGATTCAGCATTTTTAGGTGATTTTGCGCTATTTGATTCTACGCATGTGGATGAGATTCATTCTTGATAGGTGGGCAGATAAAATACCCACTGAAATGAATGAACATACCATATATTACCTATGATACTTACACTACAAAAAGTTACCAAGATTTGCATGATTCAACCAAAATAATTGCTTATTTTTACTACAATGAGAGGAACTGATAAACTTTTAGTAAGCCACGTGTGTACAAACAAGAGATTGCTTTTCATTAAATCCAAATGCCCTCAATCTCTCCAGACAAACAAATTATATATATATTTTTTGTATCTAATTCATGAGATAATAAACATATTAATATGTAGCTATTCTCTTTGATAGCATTATCTAAGATGAGCCATCTTCATTAAAAGGCCCACTTCTGCCATAGAGCTAAGTAAAATAATAAGAAAGACTGCTTTATTTTCTGTATTTGTAACTCGATCAGACGCCTCATTCCATTGTCTCTTAGAGCCTCCAACAAATGCAATACCAGTCAATAGATATTTTAGTCCATGAACTAACTTTGTTAATCAAGGAATTAATTAAAATAAACATTTTTCAATCCACACCACAGCTGCTCATGGATGTTGAAATTCAAATTAAAATTTGTTTCAAATTTTAGTTGGAGTTTGTCCGTAATAATGGAAATTTTTTGAACTTGTTCTTATTCAAGAAAATAATTCATATAACTTTGTATTTATTCTTAGAATTATTTGCTTTGAATTTTGTGGTTATTTTATTAGCAATGACATTTACATACATACCACACAATTCTTATGTATTTACATATCCAATACCAAAAGTTTGATATTTACATTTATAATACTTTGGTGTTATAAACTTAGGTATCAAAATATATATTTTACTTTTAAAAAGTTAGTAGCAGTGGTATTTTTGATGTGATGTCAGATTTGAGTGCTAAGCATATAAATATGAGAGTTTAGGTCCTACATATGTAAATATATAAGGATAGTGTGGTATGTATCCCCACGCCCTTATAGAAAAATATTATTGATGCCCATATCCTAACACACTATAGAAATGTTGAGGGAGAAGATAAATTTTGTATCAGGAGCTCTTCATCACCAATTTACCTTCAAATAATTTATAAATTTTCAGGTAAAACTGAAGGTTTTTTTTTTTAATTTAAATTATAGCTTATTCAACATCGCTCCAGACTGTCAATAGATATTTGGTCTTTTTGATGATCTTCTTCAAAACCTCAACCTCTATGCTTATATTCAGCTGATGTTTTTCTTGTCTACTAACAGATAGTAATCCTTGAACTTGTCTTTTTTTTTTGCACCTAGAACAGCAACGTCATTATTGTATGAGTAATAGAGTATCAGAACTATTTGAGAATTGTAGTGCAAATTAGTTTAGCAGATTCTTACAGGGAAATCTAGTTTCATTCGGAAAATATATTACATCTCTTGTCTCTTATGCAAAGCTCTCCATCATCCACAGCGAAATAATAAAACTTATTACAACATTAATATTCAATATTTATCTGTGAACACCATGGATTGGAAATAGTGGGACAATGATTGACAAGAAGATTACTTGAGGAGATGTCAGAGTAGGATTTAGTTGGAAGACTTGTTTCTTAATATTCTTGATTCAAATGGCCAAAATATCTTTTTTTCTTGAGATCTAAAAAGGCCCACTTGATTTCCCATATTAGGAAAGGTCATTTAATTGTATCAAAGTTAGTATTTTTATGCTGCATGGACCATATCTCCTTAAAAAAAGGATAGTATCCGATTTGTGTTACTTGTCGGATCTTGTTAGCCGACCCATTGTGCATCTAATGCCTATTTGGCAACCCAGTAAACCTTGCTTTGGATTTTTGATTTCCTTATGGACATATGTAAGAGCATGTTGCATTCTTCTTAGGCGGATAAATAGGCAATGCTTGTTCTATAGTGGCTTTTATTTTGAGCCAACTTTTATGCATCTGGCATTGCTATCGATTGGCTTTCTATTTTATCTCTATTCCTTCGAAGCTTGTTATGCTGGTGAATAGTAAGAGGAGCATATATTTAGTCATTTGGCTTCTTATTCAACTCTCTGACTGCTGTTTGAACTTAAAAAATAAATTTGTATTGCATGACTTCTTCCTCAAGTGCAATCTCTAAGATTTTGCTGTTTATTTATTTATTTCATTTTGTTAGACCTAAAGAAGTCTGCATTCACATCTTCATTCCAAGTTGCCATGCACGGTAAATGCAAGTTAAATTCTTTTTCATATGCGTCATTGTCAATGTCACCAGGATAGTGGTATCAATGGCCTGAATAGTAAAACTCATATGAAGATTATTCTAAAATGGATGAGGGGAAGAAAGATGCTAAAACTTTTCTGCACCCACCATGGTTCCACTAAAAGATTTCTCCACTCTACACTACCTGAAGATTCACAGACCGTCCCTGCCCTACATGATAGTTCTCCCACACCATCTTCAGAATCCCCAAAATCATCAAAGAAAGAAAAGTTGAGAAAAGATTACAAGAGACTTCTTGAACCGGTTGCAAATTAGGTGTTTTTCTGTTGGTTTTGGGTTATTTGACAACTTTTTTGCTACTATTTTGTAATTGTAAAACAGAAGAATGATTCCATTTTGTGGCATCTACTGGGCAGATGCTTGATATTTTATGATTATGAGTTGTATGATTGTGAGTTGTTGCAACTTACAGAATAAAATTGGGGTCATTTTTTTGAAGCTCAACAAACTTCATTCGTAGTTTTTTTATTTTATGCTTTCTAACATGATGCACACTGCAATTATGAAACTATATACTTTTAGAGTTTCCTTCATAGAAACATGTCGGTAGATATTCTGATTTCGATGATTTCATTGTTTTGTGTGTAGTAGGGTTATTACATTTATTTGATGAAATGGCAATAATTCGGACGGCTCAAGTGTTTGAGCTTAAAATAGGCAGCCTTTTTATTTATTTAATTGGGTTGGAACGTATCTCAAAGTTTTTGTATTTGCTTTAAGAGTAGTATATTGCACTAATCTCAAAGTAGATCTAATGATTTTGAGAGCCATCTTAACCATTAGGAATATCCTAATACAAAATTCTCTCGTTAGTTTCTGTTCATGTCTTCCTTCCAGCACCTAAGGTTTTGCTTATAAATTCTATGTTTGTACAGTATAGCTATTATTGTTGTTTTTAAATGGATTACTTATTTTACAAGTGTGTTATTCATAATTCTGAAATTCTGAAGGACCTTAACATCATGTGGAATTGGCTTCACATGTTTTGAGCATGCATTGGGATCATTACACATTAATTTTGGCTGAGTATAAGAAAAATATTTTGAAAGACCAACCAGTCAGCGGTTTTTGGTCCTGACTGAGAAATCTGTCACCTTTCCTTTTGTGCCGCATCACTTATTGGGCATACATCAGTAACTTGTCGTTTAGGTCTTTAACTGTGGAATGAGTTAATAATAGAAACAATTGGCGTTGAGGAATAATTAGTTTTCTTGTGCCCGTTGCTCTCAGGGTCTCGTGGCCGGCCTCATCTCCACAACTTGCTAAAAAAAAAAAACTTACTTTATCATTTTATTGTTGTTGAATTCAAAACCATCTCAAATTCAACTTTTTCATGTTTTATTTTGAATGATTTGTCGAATCAAAGCACTACTTTTTAGTTCTTGGTTTTAAAATTTTGCCAATTTCATTGTTATTGTCGTTGAATTCAAAAACATTTCAAATTCAACTTTTTCATGTTTTATTTTGAATGATTCACTACTTTTTAGTTCTTGGTTTTAAATTTTTGCCAATTTCATTGATTTCAAAATGATTCTTTAGTTTTGCTGATTTCAACAGTTTCTGGTGAATTTTTTGATTTTTTTTAATTTATATATTTGATAAGAACATCTTAAAATTTACAGTATATCTGTTAAGTTTGGCCCAATAATGTTGTAAATAAGTGGAAGTGGGATGCTCCGAGTTATTAAGGGTTTTACCATTTTATGTGATTTAGATTAATTTTATGAAGTAATTTACCGGTTCAAACGTCAGAAATTATGCATGTAGGGTTTCATTAATTTTTATGCCTGGAAAAGGTTTGTAGCAGACTTGGTCATTGCTTTGCTGTTTGATTTATTATATATAATAATCCTTGATGTTACCTTCAAATGTTAATTTTGATGAGTTTCTAATTCTGTACATTGATAACAACCCTCAATTTGTGTTGATAACTTTATAATCTATATTATATAATTTTGTAGTTTCTAATTTTGATTTTTGATGCAGTTTATTCCATATTGTAATTTCTTGCCTACAATTATTTAGGTAATTATTTGTGATTGCTTGGAAACCTTGCTTTTATAATATTGTTATTTTCTATATATTTCTCAAATTTCGAAGGTATTAATTCATTGATTCTATGGTCCTTCCTCTCAACCTTCTTTGAAACTCCAATGAGATGCTTGATGCCATGCATTTTTTAAAAGGTAGATAATATCATCGGTGAACTGAACACCATCAAAACCTAATCTTCAGCTGTTCAAGCTATTTTTTTCATTCTTACTACTATCTTTCCATGGTGCATCCTACTCACCATATCACATGCTATTCAAAATCATCAACTCACACAATCAACCTATTTAATACCACGAAGCTCATCACTACCAACTACACTTGCCTTTGTTGAAGGATAAGTTCTAGAATGTTTCATTAATGATTAACATTCTTGCCTCTCATCCACCACCATCATAGATGAAACCTTTTCACAAAAAATCCTTACAATAACACATGAGATTTCAGAATCTCCTTATGTTTAGTTACCTCCGGAGAAACTATCATTCATCTCTATCAATACGTGCAAAAATCTTGGTGTTGCCTTGTGCAAATTAAGGACAAGTCAATAATTGCATCAAGAGATTCCACATCATCATTAAATATATAAAGTTATCTAGAATCAGTCCAATGAATTTGCAATTGTTGGCAAGTCCTTAAATGATGAACATCTTATTGACAAGATTCTAGATGACTAAAGCGCAATGAGAACCAATAAATTGTTGAGGTGATTAATGCTCAAGAATCATTTGAGCTCCATTAAAATCTCATCAACAAAGGAGCCTCCTTATGACAATCACTAGTATCATCACTGACACTTCTTGTCATTGCCAACTCAACTGTTCAATGCAGCAAACAAGTTTGGTGGCTGTCCTTTTGTCGGCTTTTCAGTATTGTGTGCAAATTGTGCAATTTGTGATGATCGTTCGCCAACTTGACCATATCATAGCTATTGCCATAACGAGGTTCAAGAAAGTGTTATGTGTTGTCCATCTCATGTCTTGCCATTTCACAACCCACGCCAAACAAATGCTCGCTGGCTCCACATTGTCAAACATCAAAAACCTTGACTTCATGGCAAACTTGAGCCCATTATGAAACCATCATTGCTACACCATCACTAACAATCTCACTTGGTAACTCAGTGGTGGGGCATCTCCATCAAATAAATAAATAGTCTTTCCATTTTTATCCATTTTTCCCTTCCTCTCATATACTAGAATTATGCCCTTTCCAGTATAGATTATGCCATGTGCACTCTATACACAACCAAAACACAACCTGCACATATGCACTCTATACATAGAACCTGTAAACAACAGGGCAAATCTGTATAAAATTTAATGTGAATTTTATATGTTTATCTTCTCTCTATTTTGTTTTGTTCGTGGTGATTTCTATTACGTCTCTTCTAATTCACACTAACTAGTATTAGAGCTTGTGGTTTTGATTGAGAGTGATGCTTTGAGAAGAATGATCAACATTTGGGATCATGAAATTTGATGGAATTAGCGTGGCAATGTGGAGGATAGTCGTTGATAATTATATATATATATAGCACAAGAAGATGCTTTTGCTCTTGGGTGATATAAATATAATGGAATGGCTGTCAACCAAGATGATGTCTATAAAAGGAAAGTAAATTGGAGATCGAGGGAAAATGATTGAAGAGAATGAATTTTTGACCTGGGTCATGACAAAGCTTAATAGAAAAAGGTCCCATTCGCATGGTACTTGAGAGGAGAATCCATGAGAGGAGAATCCAATGGATGATACACTATAGGAAATTGCCCGATATTAATGGTGACGTTAAATTGGGCGTCACTAATTCATTTTGCGTCAAAATTAACGTCAAAGTTTTATTTACGTTGGAATTAGTGCCTCCATATTATGTCGCTACAAAGTTTCATTGTAAAAATGGTTGACATTGTATTAGAGATGCAATAGCATCGAAGCCATTCGATGCAAATTAGTGTGGACAATAGTTGACGCTAATTTGAGATGGCAATGTCCGACGCTATTCAGCGTCGACATTATTCTGACTTGGGTTTGTGCATATCTTTGAAGTAGTGTTGCTAAATATAGAGTAAATTATTGTAACTATTAGCGTCAGAATAGTCAGATTCTAATACAACGCTTACCTGCCAGAAGCAAAGAAAGAAAAATACTGCAGAACATACTAATTTCCACATACCTGCACAGCACAAACACAAACAACATAATATGATATTTATTTATCATGATTATTGATAAAATAAATCATTACCACAACATCTAAATAATGATAGCAAATTAAATTAAAGATAAACAGACGAAATTTTTCGAAGTTCATAGTTTGCAACTACAAAAATTGAAAGTTCAGTTAAACATAAATGAAAAAAACATATAATCAGTCCTTATGGCGGGGAATTCCAACAAACATATAATAAAAACCTTAATCTTCATCCTCAGCCTCCTCTTGACCCTCCTGTTCATCCTCCTCGACATCCCTTATATTGCGCTTGCCCCAATGATCAATACTCTCCGCCAGACATGCTATACTATCTACAACCATCTGTTGGCTTTCGCCGACCTGTCAGAGCTAGTCATTTATCATCATGACCAGCTTGACAAGCTCATAATGCTGAGCTGTAACGAGCTTGGGCTACCCACAGCTGCACAAGAGTGCTCGACCTCAAATGTTATCCCATTTGCTCCTAAGCCATACACTCTCATCTTTTTTTTCCCTGCCACCTGCATCCACAACTCAAAATCGAACTGAGTAGTGGTAGACTAGCTACCACAACTGCTGGAGGACGACGAGGTCTGGCTAGCCATCTTCCTCTGTCTCTCCCAGAGCGGCTCATACTCCTGCATTACAAAATTGAAACATTAATTAACATTCTAAATACTAATTGACATAGTAATAGCTCCCAAAAAATAAAAAATTTCTTTTTTTAATCTTGAATTGACATGTCAAGAGTTGTCGGATACCTACTGCTGTGTGCCCGAGCGTTGATGTGTGATGACATGCAACTCTGCAATGGATGGCTCTTCGTTAAGCTCCTTGGCCTGTATACATGATCAAATAATTATAATAATCACAAAATTACATAACTCTGTAAGCTAGTGAAATTTGAGTTTTTTTACCATTCGCCAGTAGTGCCCTGTGTGGGGGATCGAGCATCCAACGTGGAATGCGGCCCTTTGACTCCCTCAGTCGCCTCATTTTGCTGGTTTATTTGTCTTTTTCTCTAGTATTATGGAGAGGCCCATGCTATGCTTAAATCAGCCCAGACTTTACCCACCCATGAGGGCCTTTGCCCATTTTTCTGTGCTATAGTGAACATATCCCTAAGTCGATGTTTGCCACAAACCTATAAAATATGTTGGATGTGCTAGTGATGCTCTGACAACCAATAAAACGACCTCTGCAAATTAAAAATTATGTAAGTTTGATTAATATAAATAATAGAAATTAGCATTTTATTTCAAATTAAAATATTATACCTTAAACTCCCTAAACCACATGTCCCGAGGCGCTATCGGGATTTATTTCCATGAAAGAAATGATTGATCACACCTGCTCCGGATGATCTCTGTGATCCTTCATTTACATTAATACCACTCAACTCGTGTCGGCTTGTTTATATTTCGAGCTCAAAAAGTGTGCTCGTGTTCGACTTATTTGCTTAGCAAGACGAACACGAGCTGTTCATGAATAAAAAGTCATTTTGACAACCATAATCACGTAATCATAAGATCATAAGGGTTGGAGCAAGATTTAAAAATTATTGTTTATATTAAAGCATCATTTGAATCTAATTTAATAATTTTTATTGTATTTACTTAATTAATATTTTTAATTGATTATAAATTTTAGTAGCCTTGTAGTCAATTAATTTTTTTTTTTAAGTACTACTCATATATATATATATATATTTGATGAATAGTATTTCAAGCCAAAACGAGCTGAACACGAACGAACAAATCTTTGTTCTTGTTTAGCTCGTTAACTTAGCGAACGAGCCGAACACAAGCTTCTTAACGAGCTAAACACGAGCTGTTAGTGAACAACGAGCCGTTTTGACAACCCTAGTCCAATGTTCTTCCTCAAGAATCAGCAATTAGTACCGAACTCGAAACTTAGAATTCTTCAGAGACTTTTCTATGCACCTCCTCAGCCAAAATCAAATCACGAATATCATCATATTTCAGCTTAGATTTATTTACAGAATTACTAACAGTCATCCTCATGACTTCCCAATAATTTGACTATGAAGCCAACAAGATCATTGTATGTATCTCATCATCAAATTTAATTTCTATAGATGATAATTAATTTTTGATAGTATTAAAATCATTTAGGCGTTGTACAACAATCGTACCTTCCGCCTATTCAAATTGAATAATTTTTTAATCAGATATACCTTGTTATTTGCCGACGGCTTTTCATACATAATTGATAGGGCTGTCATAAGATCTGCATTAGTTATTTCCTTGACGACGTTATGTGCAATGAACCTCGACACGGCCAATCGAATAACTCCCAGAACTTGTCGTTCTAACAAATTTCATTTAGCCTCATCCATCATTTCTGGTCTTTTCTCCAATAACAGAAGATTAAGTTTCTTCTCATAGAGGTAGTCCTTTATCTTCATTCTCCAGTAACCAAAATCTGTGTCATCAAACTTCTCGATCCCTGAAACCTTCACTTTATCTTCTACCATCAATCTTCCTCAGATCTGAACCACAGCTCTGATACCAATTTTTGTGGAAAATTGAAGACAATTAAAAGAAAAAATTGGAACGAGAAAATTCATACCAGAAAAGAACACAAATATTTACGTTGTTCGGAAATTTTTGCCTGCGTCTACGGAGTTGTAGAAAATTTTATTGCTCAAGGAATGCACAACGTCGCTAGCTTTGACGATTACAAGAACCGGAGGAAAGGCGGTCGGGAGAAAATCTTGCAAACCTTGCGATGGGGGAAGGATGAGGGAATGTTTTGGTCGCAGGTGGGGAAGAGGGTTTTTAGGGCATTAGCGTCCGCTAATTTCGTCACAAATAAGTTAAATTAGTGTCGCTTAGTGGCACTATTCGTCTGCGTCAACTCATTTATGTTGGAGACCGTTCGCGACGCTATACAGTTGCAAATCAGATGCTAATTTTACTTCGAAATTATATGTGATACTATTTCTGACATCAATTTGCAGTTTTCCTGTAGTGATAGGAACATATTTGTGTTTGAGGGAGGGATAATTGCATGTGAAGATCTATGGTTTTGCACTTTATTTTATATCCTCGATATTTATATATATAATGTGTGTGTGAGAGCACACGTTCATTTTAAAGTTAAAAGTGAGAAACAAAGAGGTTGGAAGAGAAACACTCCTCTAATTCAAGGCTTCTAACCCAGAGCAACACTCTTCTAATTCAAAACTTCTAACCCTTCCAATTTTTCATTCTCTACCTTGAATTAATAAAGACTTGTAAAAGTGAGAGGGAACCCACACTTTAGTCAATATGGAAGGTGCTTAATGTCTTTTGTGGTAGATGGATGGGTTGTGTTTAAAAAAACATTGAGGAGCTTCTTGTAAGATGGGAGGGGTTCACAAGGTTGTGGCTTGGGAGCTTACCTAGCATGATCATTGAAACTTCTGGGAATAAAAAATCAATCCCATTCTCCCTCTAGGAAGAAGTCATGCAAGCTATACGTATGAAAATGATGGTGGCTTGGACATTGAAGTCCAATTTGATAGTAGGTGGTACTCAAAATTAAATTATAGATGTCATCATGTAGATGAGTCTATGGTCTGATTGGTATATTAAAATAGTCAAGTGATAGGCTCTCTTAAGGAATTCTATTTTGAAGGGCTCCTTACCAGAAGGAATGATGAGCTATCAACTATAGTGTCACCATGCATAAAATCATTGTGTTCAATTGACAGGATCATGTGGTGAAGTACATGTTGGCTAGTGTAAAGGTTTGTTGTCATTATATCTTTAGCATTTCCTTATCTTGACACATTTTAAAAACATGTACACTCTTGATTTGATATGAAAGTTATTTTGGCTTGAGTTGATTATATTTCTCATTGTAAAAAAAAATCTTATCATACCATTGGATTTTCGAATACTAGAGGAGCTTTGGAGGGCTAACTAAAAAAACATTTATTGAAAATATTGATTATGTCTTATATGTTTATCAAATTTATTATTAAAATCGGACTTGATATTAAATTAAAGAGATAGGATTTTTATTGTCTATGATGATATTAAGTTTGTTTTTTCTTTCTTTTCACTTTTTTATTCTAAGAAGATTAAAATTGAAAGTATATTAGAAGCCTTGATGTAATATTCAACGAAGATGCATTATATGAAGACAATTTGAAAGTTGCTCAAAAGTTTTGCAACTTAGAAGCTAAATGTGACATCTTTGAAAGACATTCTTATAGTTTGGGTTGAAAAAACTATTTATGTTGAACAAAAATTTGTAGCCGAGGACTAATAGAGGTCCACTATGGAGGACATGTAAGAGTACTATCAAACCATTACATAGATACTCTCTCACATTGCACTATATTTTATTATTGACTGAGATAAAACAAAAAATTATGATGAAGCAATGAAAAATAAAGAATCAATCAGACATGGAAGGAGATCAAATTATTATTTCTTGATAAAGTTACTAATGGGAAGAAGTCCATTAAGAATAAATAGATGCATCGAAAAAAGGGCATGTGGTATAATGGATATAAGATCAATTCTTAAAGTTTTCAATAAAAGGAATACATTGAATTCTTGTAAATTTTCTCTGACATGGCAAAATAATCATAATTTGCATTTTAGTTGCAATGGTTGCAAATTAACATTCTGAGCTATTGGATGTGTAGATTGTGTTTCTTTATGATGACATGAATGAAAAAGAAAAAATGATGGTG